>JAUIMM010000042.1:1975000-3175000 GCA_031769625.1 Taudactylus pleione | reverse complement strand
AACAACAGAGCTGATGAAGCTGCAAAATGGGCAGCAGGGTTAAAAATGTTTTCTCCAACTGAAACAATTATGTCGTTCCAAACTATTGATATGCTGAAATTAATTGAGATGCAAAATTTGTGTTCAATTCAGGAAAAATCCATTTGGAAGTCCAAGGGATGTGGACAAGAGTCCTCTGGGCTCTGGAGGGACGGACATGGTAAGCCAGGAGCCCCCAAGGCATATTACCCCAGCCTGGTTGAGGCAGCACACGGTCTAACTCATCTGGGTAAATAGGGTATGTGCAAGTTGGTGAGGGCATACTGGTGTGCACCAGGTTTTTCTTCACAAGCAGAGAGGATAGCAATGTCCTGTCTGACCTGCTTGAGAAAGAACATAGGGAAAGCGATCCCTATCAAACCGTCCCACATTCCACCGACTGATGGACCTTTCCAGGTGATACAAATTGATTTAATCCAATTACCACCCTGCAGGAACCTTAAGTATGTATTAGTGTGCACAGACGTATTTTCTAACTGGGTTGAGGCCTACCCAGCGGCCACTAATACTGCTGTGTTTACTGCAAAGAAAATAGTTCAGGAATTTGTATGCAGGTACGGTATTCCTAAAATTATCGAGAGTGATAGGGGTACCCATTTCACAGGTGATGTTTTCCAAAATATGTGTAAGCTGATGGGTATTAAAAGCCGACTTCACACCCCCTACTGACCGCAAGCCAGTGCAAAGGTAGAGAGGATGAACGGGACTATTAAAAATAAGCTAAGTAAAATCATGACTGAGACTGGACTAGGATGGCCAGAAGCGTTACCTTTGGTCCTACATAGCATAAGGACCACTCCTAGACCTCCTCTGAATCTGTCCCCATTTGAAATATTGTTCGGTAGACAACCTCATTTGATTATAAGTCCACAGGAAGATTTAAAGGGTAACAACGAGGTAACTGTGAAGTATCTTATATCAATGAGTAAGCAGTTAAAGCAACAGCAGCAGAAACTGAAATTGTTGTCTAATGATATACTTGAAATGAACTGTCATGATGTTGAACCAGGAGAATATGTAATGATCAGAAATTTCTTGCGTTCAGGTTGTTTGACTGATCGGTGGGAAGGTCCGTACCAGGTGCTGCTGACGAGTACTACATCTTTGAAGGTGGCCGAGAGAGATACCTGGGTCCATTCCACTCACTGCAAAAAGGTCAATCAACCGGTGGAGAAACAAGTCGGAGACAAAGCTGATAGCGTGGACCTGTCGCTCGCGAGCTTTTTCCGGGAGGATTGAAAATGTCGTAGTAAGATACCTGAACTGAGAGAAATTTGCAGGTCTTGTTGTGACAATGGACGGGCCTGCTGTGTTCATTTTCATATTCTCTTTTAGAGTGTTCACCATCCTGTTCAGTCCGCGGATATCCAGTGTCTGTGATGGGGGACCGATTGAGGAAACGGGAGCTGATGGCAGTGCTGATGGAGTGGAATCAGGAGGAGTGCAATGCCAATCAGGGGAGTGTCTGACCAATCTTAGTACTGTTATTGTTAAGAGAGCTGTCATTCTGGATACTCGGGGAAGGTGAGAAGGTTTATCGTCTGAAGATTCCTGTATTTGTGAGCTTTGTGGGTTCCTAGTTGATGAGAACTGTATCCAACGGTGCCAACCTAAATATAATCCGTACTGGGGTGGGTATCCTCTAGAGGATTAGCATGGTAGGCAAGGTGTTAAATCAAACCGATTGCTGGGTGTGTTCACATGTGCCACAGGGACAGCATAATGTAGGGTTGGTGCCATTTCCGCTGAATATCACGGAAATTTTAGAATTGCAAAAAAGGAAAACATTGGATGGAAAATTCCTCTCATCCAAACCACCTCATTTCAAACTCCATCCATTCCAAGTAGATAGATCACTTTTGTGTCTAAACATAACCAACCCCAATAAACCCGGGAGTTGGGAAGTGACGGGGAATAATCAGACGATGACCTTCTCACAAAGAGCTGACAATGAGTCCATAGACCATGACCTGCTGCGCTCCATTAAGTCTGGTGGGAAACATTTTAGGTATCGGTATACATTGAGTTCCACCAAAGAAACTATTGGTAAGGTGCCAAATGGTTATTGTGCTAAATAATACAGCCAGAAACTTGCATGTACCAGATGGAAGAACCAGAAATAGGATTGTTTGCAAGGGAAATGTGCTTAATGATAATGATACATACCTTTCCTTATGTTCTCCCTGATAATGTATATTTCATCTGTGGAAGAAAAGCGTATAAATGGCTCTCCCCGAGTTCCGAAGGTTTGTGTTACCTGGGAAGAATAGTCCCAGAAGTTATGACCCTCACACATGTTGAAATGCTGGGTATACATAAAAACACACCATCACCATATCTTCACACACAATATGAACACAGAGGCAAAAGAAATATGGTACCTGGTGATATACATAAAGCCACTCAGTTAATCAGTGAGACAACTGGCTTTCAAGTTCTGGTCGCATTGGACCCCACCAGGATCGCTCGGGGTACATTAAATTTTAGATATATCCAGGAACTTGCCAAATTAATAGATAATATCACTGAGATGTACGATGACACATTCAGGTATACAGGGAGAGAATTGCAAGCGTACAAGAAAGAACTGGTGCAACACAGGCTAGTGTTGAATTATTTAACTGCTGTTACTGGAGGGTATTGTGTAACATTGGCCACCCAATTTGGAGTAAAATGTTGCACTTATGTCACCAATGATACCAGCGACCCTAAGGAGGTGATAGACCGGAAGATGGATGAAATTCTGCAACTAAAATGGGAATTTCATAAGAACCATAATGCTTCAGTGGCTGAAGTAGGGGAAAAGATAGAAGGATGGGTGACATGGCTGAACCCAGTGAAATGGTTCTCAGGTCTAGGGGAATGGGTCCAGGAAGTGATCGCCAGCATAGGCAAATTCTTAATCCTTATACTAATTGTCATCATAATAATTGGCATATGTGTCCGGTGTGTTCCTATTGTGTTGAAGTGTGAAAAATGTAAAAATAGTAAAACGAAAGAATGAAATCATGATGGTGGCCAGTATGAAAACTGAGGTAAATACAGAACTGCATTACAACCCTGAGCTAGGAAACACCATTATTTAATGTATTATATTTAGACATGCATAGAATGTATTATTGAAATGTTATCCAAAGAACACCTCAGATAATGTAAAGTCTCAATTCCCCTTCAAGACTGCTTTTATAAGACTGGTGCATTCCCACACCTTTCACATGATCTTCCAAGATCCGCGGTGTGCGTATAATAGTAGTTTTATGTCCCCACTCAGAGACACATTATTGATGGATTAAGAACCACCTTGTGCCATCCCATAATAACACCAAATAATATGTAAATGTAAGCCTAAATTAAATTCTAATACCAGATTGTGATAGCATGTTGTTTGGACTGTCAAAGATGAATAATTGGCTGAGACAAGTTCAGTTTAAAATTTAATCACGATGACGACATCTTGCGATTGGCCGCAAGACGCCATCTTGAAAATGAGATTGCCAGACGCCATTTTGCGAATGGCCACCTAAGCGCCATTTTAGATAAACTCACATTTTAGTACATGTGGCGATGATACTATTAGCACCATGCGATTACATTTTTCACCATTTCTCATACACACATTAATACGCACAATTGTGCTGTTAACTAGTCGCATATTAGCGAATGCATAGGACTTTGTATGAAACCGCTGTTTTATTAGCTTTATGCGCACGGATCTGCCCCAAGTTAACTAGCATCCTTATATCAAACCCTGAATACCCACACATTACATATTCACACATAAGGTTCAATAAGCTTTAAAGTGTATGATTTAAGTTGGTTCAGTTAGTTTAAATGCTGAGAAATAAAGGTATTTGATAACTAAAGTATTTTACATGCTAAACAAGTCGTGTTTGGTCTTGTACTGATGCGTACTCTTTTTACAGTATTCCGGTGTTTTCGGTGGGGAGGTCGCATCATGCAAACTCAAGTTATGGATCATAGAGTCTACAAGCAACAAAATGTATATTTCATGAACAACTGTTAGAATGTTGCAGGGGGCGTGAAGAGGAAGACCCCCAGCTGTTAGAGGCAGGGAGAGTATGTTTGAACCAGCCTGTTAAATGTGTCGTAACAGATGCTTCACCCCTGGGAACCAATGATATCAGCAACAGACTTCCCTATTGTCCTGTTTATTCTGGGGGAGTATAAATATGAGTGCACGAATGCTGGTTCTGAGTCTTCGTGCTGAATGCTGAATGACGAGGGGTCTCTTGCTGATGCCTATCTCCGGGTCCGGAAGCGCCTGCGTATGTATACTGTACTTGGGTCTGTTTAATTTTCCTTTTGCGCCTAAATTGTGTCTAGATCAATTGCGTGTAACTGTCTGAACTTTTACCTGAATAACACTTGTGCTTTGGAACCACAGATTTCACGTCTAAGTCTTTATTTATGGTATGACTGCATACGCAAATTAGCGTCATCCTTAGAAGTTATAGGCAGGACATTAGAAGGTATAGGAAGGTGTGTATAGAGGTTCTGATCCAGTATCATTAATTATATGGCGGTCACTGATGCGCTCTGTATTATATGGCTTTCACTGATACATTCTGTATTACTATTATATGACTGTCAATGATGTGCTCTGTATTATATGGTGGTCACTGATGCACTCTACATTATTTGGCTATCTCTTATGCGCTCTGCATTATATTGTGGTCACTGGCATGCTCGTTATATAGTGGTTACTGATGCGCTGTGCATTTTAGGTTGGTCACTGATGTAATCTTTATTATATGGCAGTCACGAATGCGCTCTGTATTTATGGCGGTCAATGATATGCTCCATATTATAAATATATATAAAGCTGGGCCACTTGCTTGTCTTTGCCCCCCAGGCTGAAAGTTGCCAGCCAGCCCATAGTGATAGGGATCACAAATAACTGTTGCTTTAAAAAGCAACTATCCCCATATTGGAACAATGCTGAATTGCTCCAGTAGTTTGGCATCTACTGCCGCAATTCAAATCTGTCCGATGGGGTACAATGATAAATTTGCCCCCTACTAACATTACATTAAAGATTTTATCCTTTACTACTTCAATATTTACTACTACAATATCTATATCTTCTGCTAAATAATTCTCACACTTATGGGCTCATGTAGAGTTGGATACATTTTGCGCCTAAGTTGCAAGCGTAAAATATGCCCTCAATAAAGGATTATTTTTTGCAGCTTGCAGAGCCGGCCGAATTGCAAGATGCTTAGAGCTCTTCAAGGTTAGCTAACCATATGGCTTTAGTTTAGAGTAGCAGTAAATGCTAAATTTAGAACACACAATCCACACTATATAGTCTATGTCTGGACAGGGTTATTAACAAACAATGAAGGTACATTTAACGTAAAATGCCAGAAGCAAATACAAACTTAAAGGACATTACTATTTAATTTTAAATAAATTAATACTTCTATTGTCTTCTACTGTACTTCAAAAGATCACATGGGGGTCTGCTTTCATGCTGTGGACTATCAATGTAATAATACAAATAGATCACAGCAGACACACTAATATAAGTAATAGTATCAGTGGTAAGGTGCATACACATGGTCAGATATGTCAGATGAACAATTAAACAATTTGCAAATGATTGAACGATTTTTGACTGTATTAAAATGAATGGAAATCGTCCAAAACTGACTGCAAACACATCAGATGTCAGATATCGTTATCTGATAAACAGGAACGCGCATCGTTCATCGTTGCACACATGTCAGATTTTCCTTCAGATATCAACGATTGAACGATTTTTTAAATCATTATCGTTCAGATCTCAAGAAAAATCTGACCCTGTGTATGCAACATTAGTGATCAAGTCTCACTCAGCCATTCAGAGGCAGCTGCCGATTGTCGTCATAATCACCAATTGGTATTTTGCTTAAGGAGTGCAGCTAAAAATATATCACATAACAATAGCGCAATAGGAATGTCTGAATGCTAATTAATATGCAAATATGTCAATATATATTTTTAGATTGTTTAATCAAATGCAATAATAATGCAAAAACACAATGGGCCAAATGTAATAGGTAGTCAGTTTTAGTAACAGTACAAACTCGCACTTTCTCGCACTTTTAAAAAGTGCGAGTTTGTACTGAAACTCGCAAATTCAATAGCCTGCAAACTTTTCAGCTCGAGGCTACTGCATTTGCGAGTGCAGGCGAGTTTAGGACTATGTAAACTGACACCTTTTAATGCGAGTATCATCAAAAGGTGCAAGTTTTAGAGAAGCCATCACAGATCAATGAGATCCGTGATGGCTTCTGTGTGTGTTAAAAAAAAAAAACGTGCACCCCCTCCCCAAAAGCATAACCAGCCCCGGGCTTTATAAAGCCTGTTCTGGTTCTAAAAATACAGGGGCCAAAACGCATAGGGGGCCCCTGTATATTAAGAAGCAGCACAGGGCTTTGTTGAGCTGGTCCTGGTTCTGGAAAATCAGGGGACAAAACGAGTAGGGGTCCCCTGAAAATTCCAGAACCAGCACCGAACTCTTTCTAGCGGGGGGATAATGCCACAGCCAGGGAAAACCATTCACCGGTTTCCCCGGCCAAAGCATTATCCCTGAATGCTAGTCAGTCCAGGCCGGGGATCCCTGGGGAGTTGGGTACCCCCCAATAAAGGGGTCCCCCTCTCCAGGGCACCCCAGGCCTAGACTGATAGCCCGGGGCTATCCCCGGCACCCTAGGGCGGTGGGTGCCGGGTTGATAGTGTAAAGTGTAAAATTAAATTTTCCATATTGTCTTTATTTGTAGAACCACAAGTACCAGCAAGCCTCCCCTGCATGCTGGTATTTGGAGAACCACAAATACCATCATGCGGGGCATTACAGGCCCGCTGGCACTTGTAGTTCCACAACTAAAGAAATACGTAAATAAACAAACTGACACCGTGAAAGTATAATTTTAATAAAACATACATGCACACTCACATTCACACTCACACTCACACATACTCACCTAGTATCCGAAGTAATCCATAGGGGTGTACCTGAAAAAAAAAAATCCATTTTTTTTTTCAGGTACACCCCTATGGATTACTTCGGATACTAGGTGAGTATGTGTGAATGTGAGTGTGCATGTATGTTTTATTAAAATTATACTTTCACGGTGTCAGTTTGTTTATTTACGTATTTCTTTAGTTGTGGAACTACAAGTGCCAGCGGGCCCGTAATGCCCCGCATGCTGGTATTTGTGGTTCTCCAAATACCAGCATGCAGGGGAGGCTTGCTGGTACTTGTGGTTCTACAAATAGAGACAATATGGAAAATTTAATTTTACACTTTACACTATCAACCCAGCACCCACCGCCCTAGGGTGCCGGGGATAGCTGAAAGGTTTTCCCTGGCTGTGGCATTATCCCCCCGCTAGACAGAGTTCGGTGCTGGTTCTGGAATTTTCAGGGGACCCCTACTCGTTTTGTCCCCTGATTATCCAGAACCAGCTCAACAAAGCCCTGTGCTGGTTCTTAATATACAGGGGCCCCCTATGCATTTTGGCCCCTGTATTTTTAGAACCAGAACAGGCTTTATAAAGCCCGGGGCTGGTTATGCTTTTGGGGAGGGGGTGCATGTCATTTTTTTTAATTAAAAACATTTAACATAAGTACACACAGAAACATGTACATATCTCATGGATATGTGCATGTTTCTGTGTTAATCTGACCTGCTCAGGATGTACTCGCTAGCCTGAAGCAGGTCTATTATTTGGGGACCTTTGGTAATCTATTTTTTGCGAGTCTGAAACAGACACCCTATTACATTGGGCGAGTTGATTGTTTTCAATGTGAAAACATCTGGATGCGAGTTTGAGAATGGAGAGTTTTAGTAACTCTGAAAAATGCGAGTTTTAGTGAACAGACACCCTATTACATTGGAGAGTTATGAAAAACTGTGAGTTTAGCACCAAACTCGCAATTTACCAAAACAGACTACCTATTACATTTGGCCCAATATCTTCAAAAATTCAGTTATAACAGCCACATATTTTGAATAGAAACATTTCTAAAAAAGAAATACTGTATCAGCAGAAAAATAGTTATTTTGTAATTGTATTGTAGCTTTTTATACAATGCACTTGCAGGTATTTTGCACAATTAAAAGTAAATTTTTGATGAAAAAAAACTACTTTTTTGGTATATATTGTATACAATATTTGATGGTCTCTTTATGTGCTCACTCTACTTCAATTTGTCTTGTGGTGTATATAAATCCTTTTTGTGTACATCATATTTAAAAGTAATGTGTAAAGAAAGGTATGCACTTAATGCCGGCTCCTGAATATCAGATGTTATGTTTATTCAAGCTGCTATAATTTATGTAAGCGACGTTGGGTCACAATGACACTAAATGATTTATTGTCCGTTAGTAGGCAATATAAAATAAGACAACATGAAATCTCCCAGTCATTGTATTGCCTCAATAAGGGTTGTTATACATACAGCACCAGCAGCGGCTCTCAATATCACTGTGCTCCAGTCACTCTGGTTATCTGTAGCGTACAGTCCTGGACTTGGCGTGTGCCGGGTGTGAGAGGAGAAATACACGTGTGGCGCTGGCTCCTGGTGATCAAATCCCTCACTTCTTTCTGAGTACTTGTGAGAGGTGCTTTCAGCACTATTATCCAGGGAACTGTTGACTTGTGTTCCGATGTTAATGGTGCATCCACATGTGTGAGTCAATGATGAGAGCCCCAGGCTTACTAAAGGGTAGCCTGCGGTTCTCCCCATTGACTACAATGGTGGGAGCCGTTCATTGGCTGAGAAAGGAGGGGGCTGACCTCTCTCAGCCAATGAATGCTCAGACACGGCACTACAAAGGGTAATTCCGCATCTTAGCCATTCATTCAGGAGATATCATCCTTCACGGATGGTACCTAGTTTGTGGGTCGGATTGTATATGTTTTTTGTTTTACCAAGACCAAGGATACCTACAGGGAGAATGGGACCAGCCCAGGTAATGTAGGTGAGTATGTGTGAGTGAGTGTGTATGTATGTGTTAAAGCTATACTGTCACGGTGTGTGTATTGTTTTTTTTTAAACAGTTCTTTACAGGTGAACTACAGGTACCAGTGGAGCCTTAATGTCCCGCATGCTGGTACTTGTGGTTCTCCAAGTACCAGCATGCGGGGAAGGCTTGCTGGGACCTGCAGTTCTACTCGTAAAGACAATGTTTATACTTCCAATTTTACACTACACTTTTACACAATCAACCCGGCACCCACCGCCCACAGGTGCTGGGGATAGTCCCGGGTTATCAGCCTAGGCCCGTGGTGCCCTGGAGAGGGGAACCCCTTTATTTGGGGGGTTCCCAACTCCCCAGGGATCGCCGGCCTGGGCCGACTAGCGGTCATGGGTAATGCTTTGGCCGGGGAAACCGGTGAGAGGTTTTTCCTTGTCTGTGGCAATCCCCCCCCCCCCCCCCCACTAGAAAGAGTCCGGTGCTGGTTATGGAAATTACAGGGGACCCCTACTCGTTATGTCCCCTGTTTTTCCACAACCAGGACCGGCTCAGCAAAGCCCTATGCTGGTTCCTAATATACCGGAGTCCCCTACGCATTTTGGCCCCTGTATTTTTAGAACCAGGACAGGCTGAACAGAGCCTGGGACTGGTTATGCTTTTGGGGAGGGGAGGCACGTAATTTTTTTTTTTTAAAACACAGAAGCCATCACGGATCTCACTGATCTGTGATGGCTTCTGTATAATGTGCACCATTTAATGCTAGTCTCATTAAAAGGTGTCAGTTTACAGTTCGCAGGCAATTACATTTGCAAGTCCCAGCACAAACTCGCACCTTCAAGAAATGCAAGAAGGTGCGAGTTTGTGCTGTTACTAAAACTGACACCCTATTACATTTGGCCCATTGTGTTTTTGCATTATTATTGCATTTGATTAAACAATCTAAAAATATATATTGATATATTTGCATATTAATTAGCATTTAGACATTCCTATTGCGCTGCTGTTATATGATATTTTTTTAGTTTTTTTTTTTTGGTTGCTACCATTTTTCAGTGGCAGCAAAGGATTGTGCATACATCCATTTGTTAATGAAATTGACTAAGTTAATTTTTATAATCAGTGTGAACATAAGCCCTTCCAAGCACCACAGGCTATTTCTTTGTTCTTTTAAGGAGTGTATCACCTACAAGTGATCTGTCTCCTGAGTGGAGCATAAGTGTCTTTGTTGTGGTCAGTATGCCATGAATTTGTGCAAACACACCTTTACTGCAGGTCACCTTCCTCTAAATGCGACGCCATAGGGTTGGATGCATAAGAATGTCTGCAGCCTATGTGCAATAGAAAAACACAAATTGAGTTTACGTCTAACTCTACATGAACAATTTATTGTCAACTACACTTCTTTATGTCTAATAACTTCTACTATCTAACTAGATAAAACTGAAGCCTAGGGAGCATCACACTTACATCACTGTCGCCTAAGCCTTTGAAGAGTTCTCTGTTTGATGCTGACTGCAATGTTCCAGTTGGCTGACAGAACACTTAACACTGCTTAACACTGCTATGGCTCCCTGCGCAATCTATACATTCATATTAACAACAAAAGCTGTGATAAGCCCCAAGAGTCATGTATAAATTACCAAGCACTGAACACATATTTACAGGATGCACAATTCCTGCCAGAAAGAAACTAATTTGATGGTGGCAATCAGATAATGTATTCTCATAATAACGTTTCAAATATCTCCTTTTACTCGCTGAGAAAAATTGTAACCTAACATGTTAATTTCAGAATTCTCTTACTATCTATACTTGTTATGAATGAGCACACACATAATGTATTCTCTTTTGGTTGAACCTACGCTCCCTTTAAGCCCACTGTTTAATCAGTTTGTGCCACATTATTTTCCCATTTAGACAGTAAACTGAAAATATCAGATGAAGGGGTCTATTTACTAAGCAGTGTTAGGAGAAGTGATAAGTGAAGAGTGAAAAGTGATAAGGTGCCAGCCAATAAGCTCCCAACTGTCATTTTTCAAATACAGCCTGTGAGATTGCAGTTAGAAGCTGATTGGCTGGCACCTTATCACTTTTCACTCTTCACTTTTCACTTCTCCTAACACTGCTTAGTAAATAGACCCCGAAGTGTTAAACTCTTCAGCTGCTTATCAGTCCTGATGGCTCTATTTGACTCCAGTCGGCCTTACAACTAGTGCAAATCATGGGTTTTGCTAGCCAACTTGGCCACTGTTTACTGACTACTGCTACTCTTCAAAGGATGTATTCTATTTCTTTTTTCACTTTTGGATTGGTGGCTGCTTGCTGGCTGCTTTATATCCACAAGCTCATTTAACGTTTTGGGATTTTTCCCTCTAAGATAATGGCAATGCACAAGCATTTGCCTCTACATTAGAAAAGATAACTGTACATACTGTATGTTTCTTCTACACTCCCAGCCACACGTGCGAGCCCTTAGGAGACTATTAGTTTAAGGCATAGTACACAGAGCCATAATTAGACCTTTTAGCTTCCTTTATTATTAAATTGGGAAAGTTACTGCCCACTCTAAGCCACTCCATCCCGATTGACAGTGTCTAGAATAGATCAACAGTCAATAGGTTGACACCAGATGGTAAACAGGCAATAGGTCGATATGGTTAAAAGGTAGACAGGGGCAAAAGGTCGACTGACAAATGGTTGACAGTGCAGAAGATCGACAGGTTCAAATGATCGGCACAAAATGGTCAACACTTTGTTTTCTTTAACCATAATCCTAACCCTCCCCCTAGTACCTAACCCTCCCCCTAGTGCCCAACCCTCCCCCAGGTGCCTAACCCTCCCCTAGTGTCTAAGCCTAACCCTAGAGCAGGGATGGGGAACCTCAGGCCTGGGGGCCATATACGGCCCCCGGAATCATTTGGTCTGGCCCTCAGAGCTTTTTTCTGCTAGCCTCATTTGGCATGCAGGGTGCCTAGAATGGTACACTGCAGCCAAAATTATGCAGCAGTGCTGCCTGGAGCATCCTTAGGATGCTGCAGACGGTCACACCGCTGCCCTTACAGCTCCCCAGAGCATCCTCAGGATGCTCCGGGCATTGCTGTAATCACTGGCGATTGTGGCCCTGCCCCTGTGTGACATCACACCGGGGGCGTAGCCTGCACCAGGCCCGCAAATAATGTTATATATATCAAAATGGCCCTCGGCAGAAAAAAGGCTCCCCACCCCTGCCCTAGAGTAACCCTAACACTCCCTCTAGTGTCTAACCCAAACCGTCCCCTCCAGCAGCCTAACCCTATCCCACCCCGAAGTGACTAACCCTCACACACACAATAACCCCTAACCCTAACCTTAGAAATGTTGAAAAAAACACGTCTACCATTTTTCTGTCAACTATTTCTGTCGACCATTTGAACCTGTCAACCTTTTAACCCTGTCGACCTTCTGCACTGTCGATCATTTGTAAGTCGACCTTTTGTACCTATCAGCCTTTTGACAATGTCGACCTATTGCCTGTCAACCATATGGTGTCGACATATTGACTGTTGATCTACTGATTGTGGATTTTCCATCCTGATATCATATATATTACATTCTCCTCTGTTTCTGCCTTCTTCCTCTTCTTCTATATTTGCACTTCTATTGTGGTCTACTTTTCTACTCTCACTGAGCCTGGCCAGGTGCACTTCATCTTCTTCTTTATCTTGGGAATGAGATGTCATGATGTTGTGAAACAGCGGGGATTAAACTGCTGGATAACGGCTGAGGGGAACTGTTGCCTGCTGGGTGCACCGCGCGCAATATACATTGTGGCAGGCACTGGTGTTGGGCAGGAAGGCTGGCAGCACCACTATGGGCTGCCAGCCCCAAGGCTTCCAGGCGGGCTGGCAGCACCACTATGGGCCGTCAGCGGTCTTGCCTTCCCCAAGGCATTGCAACCTGGTGACGGCACTGGCAGCTCCACCCACCCTACGACCCTGGGCATACATGCAAAATTCAAATATTAAGGAGATCCAAAGTATTGCTCGCTTATTAGTGCACATACTTTGGGGAAGAAATGTATATTTTAATTACTTAATGTGCACATTACTGTATATTAACATGACTTGCTGCCCAATTTAAATATTTGAAAGATTTTTTTTAAATTAAAGCCCAAAAAACTGCTAAACAGCAGCTAAATAATATAAAATCTACTGGGGAATGGTTGGGGAAAATAATGTAATAATATGACGACCCTACCCTGTCCCACAGCCCAGACATGGGTCTAGTAGTGGGTCTAGTAGTGTCTCATAGACGAAGAATCTGAATTTTCCTGGGACCAAACTGCAAACAGATGCGATGTGCAGGGCCGCCATCAGGGGGGGACCGCCGGGACTGGAGTCCCGGGCCCGGACACTCCCACCCTCTCCTACCCCAGTAGCGCTAAGACCCCCCCATCCCCAGGTGGACCACAAAGGCAGCCAGGGACAGACTGGGCTGGGGGCATGCAGGCAGAGGACGCTCCCCAGCCATTCCAATTGTGTTTGTAAACACAATTAGAGAGGTCGGGCAGCATAATTCTGCCTGTCACTGACACTCACCACTACACGCAGCACCCGATGGCCGACAGCTCTGTTTGGCTGCAGTCAGTGATGTGCCGCTGTGCGATGCTGATTGGTTAATGGCTCCAGCCATCCACCAATCACAGTGATGGGATGTATTCATGCATTGATTGGTGAATGGCTGAAACTATCCACCAATCACAGCGCAGGATTCTGTGTGATACTGTAATTCAGGAATCAAGATCAGGAGGACTATCATGAGACGGCAGGGCCAACCAAAGGCAGCCAAGTGAGGATTAGAATAGATATTTTAATACTTAACAAGAGGTGGAGAAAAGTGTGAGGTCTTTAATCAGTGAGCTGGGGCATTGTAGTTTTGGGACATGTTTTTCAATGATGGATGACAAATTGATTATGGGTTTGATGTTCAATAAAGGAGAGGAACTTTGATTTGGGGTGTGATTTCTCATGATGGAGTATGGGTATGTATGTGTGTGTATGTATATATATATATATATATATAAAACTGAAGGGCGAATATAGAAACCCCTCCCGACAAAATTTGCGCTTGCCACTGTACACCCCGCTACTATCCCCCCCACCACACAATAGCAGTGAGTTATTGACAGGCCCAGCCCAGGGTTGCCCTCCTGCTCCGCCTCCTACCAACACTGTGGCCAGACACTCGGGGGGGCTTGCTCGCATCTAGTACCGCCCGCCTTCCTGCTACTACTATCCCCTTGAAAGTGAGGTGAGTGACAGGCCTAGCCGGGGGCCGCCTCCTACAAGCATGCCACCTACTGCTACCCACCTGCGTGAGTCACTTCTCACCCAGCTGCCCAGGGCCACCCTCTTGCTCCGCCTCCTACCTACATCGCGGTCGGCCAGGGGAAAAAACTTTTTCATGTTAGCCAGCATGCGTGCCGCTGAATGAGAGAGGAGTCGCGGTGTGTGAGGGGGGCCTTGCCTTTTTTGTCAGTCCTGATCCCGGTGAGAAAGAGGTGTAACTACAAGTGGACCAAAGTAAAACACGCAAAAAAAACCAGCAGTTATAATTTATTGCAATTGCCAGTAATGTCTCCTCACCACAAACATGACTAGTGTAACGCTTTCTTTGGTTCTGCAACAGGTCCGACCTACAGTATCATTCAGGGAACCATAAATGTCCACTATGTGTTTTGCTTATTCTTCCTAATAATCTAACATTTACTTTACATAAATCTAGTGTTTACATGAGTTGCCTTCAGCAGGTATGTTCAGTGTCTCGGGCTTATGCAGCTCTTGTTAATATCAGATGTCAGTGCTTATAAATGCAGCTCCTTAAGAAGCACTGGCTGAAGTGTAGCACTTAGACATATTTTTAGTCTACTTGAAAAATAAACTGCTTGGAGTATACTGGATGGGGAAGAACAGCTAAGAATGTAAGATATGTTTCTGATTTGACTGATAAAGTGTACAAGAAAACTTTTTTTTTTTTTTTTTTAATCCCATGAATAAGGACAAGAGCTGAACTGCATTATCCATCATTTAATAACTCACAATGGGCATGTTACAAAGTGAGTACAATGCCAGGTATTATTATTATTATTTTTAATTATTTATATGGCACCACAAGGGTTCTGAAGCAGCACCTTACAAGGTATCTAAGCATAAATAATGAAAACAAATCAGGGGGAACAAAATTCAAAAGACTTAGAGGGAGATGTACTAAGCTCAGGAAAGTGATAAAAGTGGAAAGTGATAAACTACCAGCCACTCAGCTCCTAACTGTCATGTTACAGGCTGTGTTTGAAAAATGACAGTTAGGAGCTAATTGATTGGTAGTTTATCACTCTCCACTTTATCACTTTCCTGAGCTGAGTACATCTCCCCCTTACTGGTATATTTACTAAAGTGCAGCTTTTTAGAAGTGGAGATGTTGCCCATAGCAACTAATCAGATTCTAGCTATCATCTTCGAGAGGGTGCTATATAAATGTTAAGTAGAATCTGATTGGTTGCTATGGGCAACATCTCCACTTCTAAAAACCTGCACATTAATACCCCTTACAGTACTGTACAAAACATTGCAGAACATGGGATACAGACTATAGTATATATACATTAAGCCTATACATTAAGTTTGGTGCCAATGTGGGTAGGAGAGGAGCACAAGAGGGAAGAGGGCCCTGCTCATAAGAGCTTACAGCTTAGAGAGGAGGAGCAGACACACAGAGGTGACACAGGGGGAGAGAGAGTGATGGAGGGGCATGAGAGGGGGGGATTAGGAAGAGAGCTGGAATGCTTTAATAAAGAAATGGGTTTTGACAGCTCATTTGATGCGTTGGAGAGGTGCAGAACCTAATTGGGTGTGCAGCATATCTAGTGTGAATCCCTTCTGCGTAGGCTTATCCAATCATTTTATAGTCAAGCTCAGACCCATCTTGCCTAATACCAATTGGTTGTATTTATTTACAGTAACAGAACTAAAGCAATTGACCAATAGCCAAGATCATTGTTATCTAGCTGATGAGTCCAACTACATCAACGTGGAAGAAAATGATGTAATTCCAGTAATTACAGGGAGGCCATGGTAGATTTTGAACTCACATAATTCAATCATATGCTCTGTGAGACAGTCTATGAACAATAATGGAAAAGAAAATGAATATACACTACTAACAAATACAGTGACTTTTATGTATCATTGTACATATCACTGTTCTGTCACTATATAACATTGTATGGCTTACGTATTCTGTATATAAATAAGTGTGCAACAATTAAGTTGATTACATCCATAAAGCAAATGCAGTGTTTTCTTCCACAAACCTTTCTCTTTAAACTGTATCTAAGTAAAGAATTGTGCTGTAGGACATAGCTATGTGACCCTCCCCTCCCCTTCCCGGAATTATAATAATCAGAACGAAATGCATATGTTATCACTGTTACATATTAACATTTTTACATTTCCAAGAATCACAAATCTCTTTTTTACTAGCTAAAACCCCATATGATGAATATTCAGTAAATCTGTGGCTCATCTCAATTTAAATGCTTCAATGAGCCAAAGTCACCATAATGGCATAACCCAGTGTTAAGATAGGTGAAGGCAACCTGAGGAACTCCAGCTGCTGTGGAAATGGTGTCAGGTCATGCAGAGATCAGTAGTTCCACAGTAGCTGGAGTGTGAAGGATACACCTTGGAAATAAAGAATTGCTTACCCCATGTACTGGGTCTATATGAGCTGCCTCCAACCCTCTGGCTGTGATGAGTTAATAATTGATGTCATTCACTCAATATAAACTTGAATAAGAATGTCAGAGATATGTTTTGTAACCATGTATAATCAATAAAAAGAATAATAACAAATGAAGCCCAGGTGAAGGAGGGATTATTTAAACATGAGACCATTTGAGAACAAGATGAGAATAAAATAATGCACCTAAGGCAGATGAAGCTATACGTGGTTTGAGAGATGGAGAATAATGTTTTGCAGGATAGTTTTTGAAGCTATTTAAGGACAACCTAGATCTACTTTATTTTTATTGAGGTAAAATGTAGGAAATTAGTAAAATCCTTCTTTATTTTGCTCAGGACTGTCTCTTTATACCATTTAGTCTATGATTAGTGGTTAGGTTACAGTTAGTGACTATATAAAATTCCTGCTCCTCTCACACGTTCTACGCTACAATATTCTACTGATGAATCCTCTTGTGGCACATGTTGTCCTGACATTAGAAAGCCCTCGGCAAATGGGGAAGAAGGGCAAGGAGACATCAAAGGACTGGGATTGGTATATATTAAATATACATAGAATAAAGTACCCAGGGCCTGATTCACTACGGATCGCTATTCTGTTTATACGCATGCAACGCAGTTGCTAATATCAGCGGTGACATGTAAATGTTTGCATACGCATTGTGATCGTAGCCTGACATAAGTACGCCCACTTCCCCTTACTCACATCCGTATACTTGGCCAGCATAGAGAAACAATCTGTAACATTGAGTAACATCAGACAGTTAATGAAGCCCAGACCTTACTCAGGAATTGCTTACTTCAGCGCACGCTATGAGGCCTCAGGTGGTATCTGGTATAGTAATGGCTAATTTATGCACGACCATACAGCGGCGTTGAAACTAACTGGCACGCCTGCGTTTGCCCAACCACTCACCCATCACCACGCACAAAGGGCACTTCCTGTCAATCACTCTGCCATGGGTCTGCGTATGCTCTGCGATCACTGTCCTAATCACACAGTGGCTAGTTCGCGCACGCGCACTGAGTTGCATACACATACGCAGTATGCAACAATCGACCAATTGCGTGCATATAAGCAACTGCGTTCTTTGCTGAATCAGGCCTCCATACTACAAAGGTGTGCTATGCCAATCCACTATCTGCGGACTTCCTTCATATCTGTGGTAACCAGGTTCTAAAGTGTGGTTTCATAGGCTTTTTGATAAGAGACAAGGTAAAACATACATGGCCAGCTACATGAGAGCCAGACAAACCAGTACATTCACAATTATTAACTGTAACAGTATGATGATTTGGATAGTTAAAGCCACTATAGGTCTAGAATACCAGTCTTTGCTAAGCTGAGGTAATACAGTTCAATGGCGGGAAACAGTAGTGTAGAGAAGCAGAGGTACACTTTGCAGAAATGACACTTTCTTGAGAGATGTAAGCATTCAATGAGCCATTAGCAGGATTAAATATGCATTGTACTAAAGAAACCAGCATTAACAATGTTTAACTGCAAAAATGCACAATGCCTAGATAGAGATCATCAATTAATGAAACATCAGCAACAATGAATACACATTGCATTTAAATCAAATCAACAGTTGACATCCCATCATGGTTGCATCAGACTTGAGCTGACACAACAAACAAACCACGTCCCCTCCCAGCATGAACAGGGGGTTCACCAGGGAAATTACAATCATCAATTATACAATGGGTCACAAAAGAGGTAACCTAACCCTATCTCTCTAGTCTAGCCCAATGAGCTGTACAGGCCAAAGGCCACACATTGCCCAGTAGCGGAGTTCCCTAAACAGGCAAATGAGCGGTGACTGAAAGGGGCAAGGGAGTTTCCCAAATAACTCTATGCCCTGGAAACTAAAAGGAGATCTATTTTTCCTCTATTTGCACTTCTATTGGGGTAAAAACTGAGAGCAGGAGGATAGTTTGGAGGGGAGGTGAAGACTGGGTGTGAGGTTCTGAATATGTTGTGGACCCAGGGTGGTGATAGGAGCAGACACAGAAGCAGACTTAAATGAAAAAGTGGAGTTTTTAATAAGTGACTTAGCAGACATGGGAATGGCAAATAAAAAGTCCAGGTATAGCAGTAAAGTGCACTTGATAACTGTAGTGGGGGTTAATGGGAAATGTCCAGATAGTGACAGGCAGGAACAGTCCAGTAAACAAATATGGTGAGCTGTAACAGAATGCAGATATGATGAGCTGAAACTGAATGCTGGAATGATGAGCTGTAACAAGTGCAGGTATGGTAAGCTGTAACAAAAGCAGGCTGAGGTAATGAAGTCCAGCTGGGAGTGAAGGGAGGCAAGGTGCAGGGAACAGCAGGTTCAGGTACTCAGGCAGGTGAAAAGGTATGTGGAGGGTGCAGGGTAAATCCAGCAGGTTGGAGAAGGCAAGGTTCAGGCTAGTAGCATAACAGACAGGCAGGCAGGTAAGACACAGGTACTCTCAGCCGCAGCTGATAAACACGTTGCACTGGCAAAGGATGGAAGGCTCTGGACCTTCCTAAATACTCAGTGCCACACTGTGACTGGCTGGAATGAGCACATGACCTACCAGGATTGGACAGCTGGAATAACATGGCTGCAGGCAAGATGGCTACCCCCATGCCAATGGAACGGAAACACCACCTGACCTCACCAGGCCTAGTGACAATGTGCCCGCACAGAACCAAGCGCAGCCAATGCCCCTCGCCAAACACCAGCACCGCTGCCAGAGACCCCCTGCCATAACAACCTCACAGGTAATACTCAGTGACTACCATGCTGAGAAACCCTGGCCGTGACAGTACCCCCCTCCTTATGGGTACCCTCAGGACACTCACCAGGCTTCTCCGGATGGGCATCATGGAACCTCTTGATGAGTGCAGGAGCATGGACATCTTGGGCATCGGCCCAACAACGTTCCTCTGGGCCATAGCCCTTCCAGTCCAGTAGGTACTGCAAATGTCCTCTTCGGAGACGGGAATCCAAGACCTGGGAGACCTCAAACTCTATGCCCCTTTCAGTCTGGACACGGGGGGAAGCAGGCAGGACTGTGAAATTTGTTTAGCACCAGGGGTTTCAACAGGGAGACATGAAAGGAATTGGGGATTTTCAGATAAGGGGGTAGTTGAAGGCGATAAGCCATGGGGTAAATGACTTCTATGATGGAGAAGGGCCTGATGAAGCGTGGAGCAAATTTCATGGATGGCACTCAAAGTCGTAGGTTCCGGGTGGACAACCAGACCTGGTCTCCAACTTGCATACGTGGTATTTTCCTACGCTTCTTATCAGCTTGAAATTTGTAACGGGATGACGCCTTCTCCAGGTCAGTACAAACTTGAGACCAGATTGAAGCAAATTTTCGTACAGTGTCTTCTACAGCTGGGACATCAAAGACAGGCAGGCTTTGAAATTCAGGGATCCGAGAATGAAGGCCGTAGACCACTTGGAATGGTGTTTGGTTCGTGGAAGAGTGGTAGGAGGCGTTATGAGCAAATTCAGCCCATGGCAGCAATGCAGACCAATTGTCTTGGGAAGATGTCATAAAAATCCTCAGGAAGGTCTCAAGGTATTGATTAACCCTCTCAGTGGAACCGTTGCTTTGTGGGTGATAAGCCGTAGAAAAATTTAGCTTTACTTGCAATACAGAACATAAGGCTCTCCAAACTTTTGCTGTGAACTGAACACCACGGTCAGAGACTATCTCTGCTGGAAGACCATGGAGATGGAAAATATGTTGAACGAACAAGTGAGCCAGATCAGGGGCAGAAGGCAATTTCTTTAGTGGTATGTAATGGACCATTTTAGAGAATCGCTCTACTACGACCCAGATGGTAGTGAACCCTTGAGAATTCGGCAGATCCGTGATGAAGTCCATGGAGAGATGCATCCATGGACGTGATGGAATAGGTAGTGGCAATAACTCACCAGCCGGTGCCTGACGTGAAGATTTATGCTAGGCACACGAAGAACACAAAGAAATAAATTCCAACATATCTGTTTTCATGGATGGCCACCAATAGCCTCTCTTTAATAATTCCAAGGTCTTCCGGATACCTGAGTGACCTGCAAAGCAGGAAGAATGAGCCCAGGTGAGGAGCTGCTTCCTTAACTCCGGGGCCACAAAGGATTTCCCTGTAAGAGGCTGTAGCTGCAAGGTGGCGAAGACTCTTGACTCGAAAACAGGGGTATTTTGTTGATTCTCTGATTTGTCATCACAGCGGAAAGATCTGGACAGGGCATCTGCCTTTTGATTAAGGGCTCCAGACAGGAAGGTCAGGGTGAACTGGAATCAAGCAAAAAATATCGCCCATCGGGCCAAACGAGGACTCACGCACTGAAGATTCTTGAGGAAGAGCAGATTTCTATGGTCCGTGAAGACAGTGAAGGGAAACTTGGCCCCTTCCAACAGGTATCTCCATTCTTTCAAGGCTAACTTTACTGCTAAAATTTCTTGTTCACCAATGGCATATTTCTCTCTGCAGGAGAAAACTTATTGGAGAAGAACCCACAGGGATGAACTCGATTATCGTCATAACGCTGGGAAAGAACTGCACCCACGGCCTCTGAAGACACATCCACCCACTAGAAATGGCCTATCCAGATCTGGTTTTCGTAAGACTGGAGCTGAAATAAATGCCTGTTTTAAAAGTTGGAAGGCAGTCTCTGCCTCAGGTGGCCATAGGGCAGGGTTAGCATCTTTTCAGGTCAAAGCGGTAATGGGAACCAACAATGATGAAAATCCTTTAATAAAATGTCTATAGTAGTTGGCGAACCCAAGCAATCTCTGGATGGCTTTCAACGTTTGAGGACGGGACCAATCCAAAATCGCCTGCACCTTCTTGGGGTCCATTTCTAGACTGGACCCAGAGATGACGTGACCAAGGAATGGCACACTGGGAACCCCAAAGACACATTTCTCCAGTTTGCAGTAAAGGTGGTTCTTTCTTAGACGGGACAATACTTCCCTCACATGTTCATGATGTTTTGTTACAGAAGACGAAAAAATCAATATATTGTCCAGGTAAACTACAACCGAGACGTACAACAGGTCCCGGGAAAATCTCATTAACAAAGTCCTGAAACACGGCAGGGGCATTGCACAACCCAAAGGGCATCACAAGGTATACAAAGTGTCCATCTCTAGTATTAAAGGCGGTCTTCCATTCATTGCCTGCACGAATGCGGATGAGATTATAAGGCCCTCTCAGATCCAGATTTGAGAATATGATGGACCTTTTAACTCTGTCAAACAATTCTGTGATCATGGGAAGAGGATACCGATTCTTAATTGTTATATCATTGAGGCCCCGGTCATTTATACAAGGTCTAAGGCCTCCGTCTTTCTTGCCAACGAAAATGAAGACGGCTCCAGCGGGAGAGGTGTACTTCCCTTTGCTAGGTTGTCCTGGATGTACTCTGACATGGCTTGAGTCGCAGGCACGGATAGAGGATAGGTGCGACCACGGGGTGGCATCTTGTCAGACAGCAGCTCAATAGGACAGTCCCATTCTCTGTGGGGAGGTAAGACGTTCACCTGTTGCTCGGAAAAAACATCAGAGAACATCTGTTACTCCTCGGGTATAGCTGGAGATGGTAACGAAGCTGTCTTTCTTACAGGTCATATTTTGGGAAGACAGGATTTCTGACAGTCAGTTCCCCATGAAAGAATCTGCATTGAACACCAGTCTATCCTGGGATTATGTTGGCATAGCCAAGGTAGTCCCAAGATGATTTCTTTAGAAGCCTCTGGTATCACTAAGAACTTTAAAGACTCGGAGTTGAGTGCCCCAACACGAACTAATACTGGTTGAGTTTCCTTGGTGACCACTCCTTTAGCTAGAGGACATCCATCTACAGAAGTCAGGGAAATTGCTTGCTTGAGAGATGAACATGGAATCTGTAGTTTATCAACCAGGCTGGAAGTCATGAAGTTTCCGGCTGCTCCAGAGTCTAATAGAGCAGAGACAAAGACAGGGTTGGGCTTGAGATCCAAAGCTAACGAAATCTTGAAATCTTTAGTATTTGGGGACGGGCAAATAACTCCTAACTGGATGTCCCCAAGGTCAATTAGGAATGGGCATTTCCTGATTTGCGGGAGCAGGAGGCCACCAGGTGACCCGAATCTCGGCAGTACAGACAGAGGTTTTTTAGCATCCTTCTCTGATGTTCCTCTTTGGAGAGATGGGTTTGGTTCATCTGCATGGGTTCCTCATCTATAGGAGAATGGGGTGGACGGGTAGGCAAGAGAGACACAAATGACCTTTGCCGGTCAGTTCTGTGCTTTTCAGCCTGACGTTCTCTGAAGCGTAGGTCAATTTTGTTGCAGAGTGAGATCATATAATTTAATTTTGTAGTAAGCTCACAGGTAATCAGATCATCTTTTAATTGGTCAGACAGACCATGCCAAAAGGCTGAGGTGAGGGCCTGATGCCAAAATTTTAAACTGTACGGCATATTGGCTGACAGGACGGGGACACTGTGCGTCCAGGTTCATCAAAAATCCTCCTGAATGAAGATGCAAAGTCTGTATAATTATCCAGCAGCGAGTCTGAACGCTCCCAGAGTGGGGAGGCCCAATCCAGAGCCGAGCCGGTCAGTAAGGACACGATGTATGCCACTTTGGTTCTAGCGGTGGGGAAGTTATCAGGCTGTAACGTAAAGTGTATATCACACTGATTTAAAAAACCACGACAGAGCTTAGGATTGCGGTCAAATTTGCTCGGCATGGGTAGATGTAGATGAGGGGATACCCTGGTCCCTGTATTACCAGGCACAGGAGGAGGTGAAGTTGCTGATACCCCAGGGGTGATTAACGGGGTTTGCATTTAGACATCTCCTGTAAGAACTGGGCCATTTGATGTTGCATAGCTTCCAGGTTTTCTAAATGACCAGCAATACAACAAAATAAATCCACTCCAGACTCCTGTTCCATGGCCGTATCCATGGGGCCAGTGCAAACTTTGAGGTTCTGAATTTGTTGTGGACCCAGGGTGGTGATAGGAACAGACACAGAAGCAGACTTAAAGGACAAAGTGGAGTTTTTAATAAGTGACTTAGCAGACATGGGAATGGCAAATAAAAAGTCTTGGTATAGCAGTAAAGTGCACTTGATAACTGTAGTGGGGGTTAATGGGAAATGTCCAGATAGTGACAGGCAGGAACAGTCCAGTAAACAAATATGGTGAGCTGTAACAGAATGCAGATATGATGAGCTGTAACTGAATGCAGGAATGATGAGCTGTAACAAATGCAGGCTGAGGTAATGAAGTCCAGCTGGGAGTGAAGGGAGGCAAGGTGCAGGGAACAGCAGGTTTAGGTACTCAGGCAGGTGAAAAGGTATATGGAGGGTGCAGGGTAAATCCAGCAGGTTGGAGCAGGCAAGGTTCAGGCTAGTAGCGTAACAGACAGGCAGGCAAGGCACAGATAGTCTCTCTCAGCCGCAGCTGAGAAACACGTTGCACTGGCAAAGGAAGGAAGGCTCTGGACCTTCCTAAATACTCAGTGCCGCGCTGTGACTGGCTGGAATGAGCACATGACCTACCAGGATTGGACAGCCGGAATCACATGGCCGCAGGCAAGATGGTGGCCCCCATGCCAATGGAACGGAAACACCGCCAGACCTCACCAGGCCTAGTGACAATGTGCCCGCACAGAACCACATGCAGCCAATGCCCCTCGCCAAACACCAGCACCGCTGCCAGAGACCCCCCGCCATAACGACCTCACAGGTAATACCTGGTGACTACCATGCCAAGAAACCCTGGCCATGACACTGGGGACCTATAAAAGGTGACAGGGAATCTGAGGTAATCTCACCCCTTGCTGCAGTTATTCAGCCTCCTCCGATATCCAGTGGAGCTCCGGGATGCTAAGCACCGCACCAGAGCTCCAAGAAGCAGTCCTCAGATGTCAGTACACAGGGATGCTTGCAGGGGAAATTCCCCGTCTCTGGGCTCTGTCTGGCAGAGAAGTTACTGCAGCCCAGTGGTCCTTGAGCCTTTTCCTTTGGGGTTGTCTCTTCCCTTGCAATTTTAGATACGTTTATTGTCCTCATTGTTAAAATTTTGATATGTTGCACTTCTTGATGCTTATGTGAGAGCTATTTAAATGTATGGATGTGTATATTTATATTAATTACTAATTGTATATAAGATGGATTTAAGACTATCGATATATTTATATATTTCTTTATAAAATCGGGACCAATAGACAAGAATGTCTGTAGTTTGTCCCATGCAAAACATTGATTTACTAATGAGCACATTTGTTTTCAATTTATGATTGATAATTAAGACCATGATTAGGTAGGAGTAGTATATAAGGACATTCTTGATACTTACCTTCTGAAGAAACCGTCCTTTCATTTAGACGGAGAAATGCGTTGATTGTTATATTACTGCCTTATCTTCCACTGGAACTGCAAGACTGTGAAACTTTTAATCCTTCACTCTATCTACACCCCCCAAGTGAATAGGAGCCAAGTTATCAGAGGAAGCAGCATTCCTGCTATCACCACTGCCCGGAGATTACCAACTGGAGTTGAGAGAGTGAGTCAGTTAAGGAGCGTGACTCTTTACCTGCTATCAGGCAACCACAGCTTACACAAGGTAAAGACCGGACCAGCAATACCCCAGTCAATTACTTGGAGGAAGCTGGGGATCTACACCGGGACATCTATATTGCTTTACTGCTGATGATGTAGCTGATTTAACGGGACTTCAATCCTCCAGACAATTATAAGCTCCTTTATATATCCACTTGGACATGGGTGATTACCTCTAAGATTTTCATATATGATTGACATTTTTATTAACCCTAAACATCTGTCGATATGTATCTTATTCATAGTGGAATTTATGTCATGTAAACCTTTTTAATGCTCTTGATATTTTAATTAGCCAAGTGCTAGTTTATTGGTTTTATAGTTATTAATAAACATCCTTTGAATTTATATGTGTTCTTGTTAATTGTAAGCGCCCCCTTTGATATGTAATTTTGACATACCTTATGTTTGTTTAGCTGTTCCAGTTGTAACTTCAGATACAATACTAGGAGGCTGCTTTATTTAATATAGATAGTCTGTATCATTCTTGATTGTGCCTAGTATAATTTGTTACAGAGCATAAGGGGTCCTACAGCTCTCCCAGCAAGTCCCAGGGGGTCCTGCAGGGGCAGGCTCAGCAGGGATCTTTAGCCTCCAAGGTGAGTGTAATTATACCTCAGGCACTTGTAGGGGTTGGTATGGCAATCCAGTGGGGTACTCCTCTTCTGCTGCGGAGTACAGTGTTTATAATCCACGGTAAGGCACTTGTAGGGGCTTGGTATAACACTTCAGTGGGGTACTCCTCTCTGCTACGGAGTACAGTGATTGTAATCCAGGGCAACCAAGGGGTGAACACTCTCTCCCCACATTCCACAGATCCAAGGGCACGCCACAGTAAGATCCTCACACATCACTGTACTCCTCCCCCAGGTATGGCTCTTTTAAACCCCTATCCATCTCTCCTCCCCTGCTTGTCCACAATCACTGAGTGGACCCACAGCAACAGACCGCACCCAGAGTCCTCTGCCTGGACACCCAGGCTACCAATCAGTGGGGGTTATTTTTCCCGGGGAAAGGGGTTGCTGGACAAAGGACAAATTCTTCCCCAAGGCTGCACATGCAGAGAAGCAGCCAGGGACAGTGGGGCACTAAAAGTTCAGCAGCCCTGCCTATGTGAATGGGGCTGTAATATCTATATATAATTTAAAAAATTGTGGGACCCCTATTTGGGCACAAATTTGGGGGTGCCACATATCCTTTATACAAACTGGCATAATGTACCCATACTGCCAAGGTGTACTATGCCAATCCACTGCCTGAGGACATCCTTCTCATCCCCTATACACACTGGCATAATGTAAACCATACTACAAAAGGTGTGTTATGCCAATCCACTGCCTAAGGACATCCATCTCATCCCATATACAAACTGGCATAATGTACCCATACTGCCAAGGTGTACTATGCCAATCCACTGCCTGAGGACATCCTTCTCATCCCCTATACACACTGGCATAACATACCCATACTGCAAAGGTGTGCTATGCCAATCCACTGCCTGAGGACATCCTTCTCATCCCTTATACAAACTGGCATAATGTGCCCATACTGCAAAGGTGTGCTATGCCAATCCACTGCCTGAGGACATCCTTCTCATCCCTTATACAAACTGGCATAATGTGCCCATACTGCAAAGGTGTGCTATGCCAATCCACTGCCTGAGGACATCCTTCTCATCCCTTATACAAACTGGCATAATGTGCCCATACTGCAAAGGTGTGCTATGCCAATCCACTGCCTGAGGACATCCTTCTCATCCCTTATACAAACTGGCATAATGTGCCCATACTGCAAAGGTGTGCTATGCCAATCCACTGCCTGAGGACATCCTTCTCATCCCTTATGTAAAGAAGCTTAATAATTTATTTCTGAATTGAGTGCATTTTTAAAATAAAAATAATGTATTTTTAAAGCAATTTAAATACTCACTTGAGAATGCTTCTCGATGAGCAGGCTGGGCAACTACTGAAGACAGGATCAAGGTAGTCAATATACTGTATGTACATAAAACTACACACACACACCTCTCAATATTTGGAATATTGTGAAGTGGGAGAACCAAGTCTAACAGCTATCTATGGGCTTGATTCAGCAAGGATCGCAACTGCAATTACGCACGCAATTGGCCTATTGTTGTGACCGGGACTGCGATTGCAGTCACTACGCAGACCCATCGTAGAGTGGTTGACAGATAGTACCGTTTGGGGGTGGTGACAGGGGGGGCGGCGAAATGCAGGCATGCCAATACGTTTAAACGCCGTTGCGGGGGCGTGTATAAATTATCCACTGCAATGCCATATGCAGCTTCTGTACTCACACCGTGAAGCGAGGTTAGCAATTTTTGAGTAATGTCAGAGCTTGTGCAAGTGTGCGTGAGGCTGCGATGGTACTCCATGTTACCGATGGGTTTTGGAGTCTTGCTAAGTATTATGGATGTGTGTAAGGTAAGATGGGCGTCCTTATGTTGTGCTGCGATGGCATAGTGATCGCAGTGGATCAGCATATCATGGCAGTGAGACTGCGTGTGTAATCGCAGTTGTGATCCGTACTGAATCAGGCCCTATGTCCTTATCTGCATGGTTACAGTATGCCCCATTTGGGTTACCGTTTTTGGTTGCAGCAAATTAGCACTGGTCTGGAAGTTGGAACCCTTGGAAAGTAAGTTAAGTAGCCAGAGAGACTTCATGTTAATAAAGAGATATGTGATTGAGAGAACTCCATCTATAAATAACCATAATTCGGCTGATGCAAAGCTGCAACGCAACTCCATTATGCGGACAGGTCTTGTGAATTTCAGCACTGCTCCTTAGCAGACGCTGCTTTCATCAACTGCCGGTAATTCAGAGTCATATGAATGCCAGTCACATCTCCACTTGCCGCAAAAGCAAGGATGGAGAACCTTAGGCCCTCGGAATCATTTGGTCTGGCCCTCTGAGCTTTTTTCAGCTAGCCTAATCTGTCTAGCAGGGTGCCTAAAATGGCAACTAGAATCTATGCAGCAGTGCCGCCTGGAGCACCCTTAGGGCGCTTCAGAAAGTCACGCTGCTGCCCTTACAGCTCATGAGGATGCTGCAGGCATTTCTGTAATCACCTGTGATTGTGGCCACGCCCCTGTGTGACATCACACAAAGGGGGCGTGGTCTGTACCGGGCCCGCAAATAATGTTATATATATCAAAATGGCCCTCGGCAGAAAAAAGGTTCCTCACCCCTGCGCTAAAGGGTCATACTGTAGGTGGCAATGGGGCATTCGGACATGTTCTAAGTTGACTGAGAGCATAGCGAGGGTGTGTGTATGGAATTGTGAGCTATGTGTGAGCTATGCTAAGTTGCAGAGAGCTGTCTAATTTCAGACCGATCTCTTGCACCAAGTATAGAGCTGGTATGAGTGAATGCTGATAATGATGGCTTCATTCACAAGAGAATGGTTGGGACTGTGGGGTCATACATACAGTATGTGTGCAACCCTGAATACAGAGAAATATCCACATTTCCTGTAGTTCCGTGCATGCAGTGTGAGTGCAATCAGAGGTAAATCTGAATTAGTCCCAATATGTTCCTACCACATTTAATCATATATTTCCTTTCTGATAGTTAAATGGTTAAAAAAATAAAAGTTAAAAATAAAGTTTGCCTTTGAGAAACATGTTCTTAGTGCTGAGAAAAAAAGATTACAGATGTCATTATACTGAATTAATTATTCTCATACAGGCCTGTACATTTTGGTGACAGCCTGTCATCTGAGACTGGAATATGTGTGTCATAAATGGAATAGGGTTAGCACAGAGACATCTCTATGAAGCAAATTTAAATATGTTCATTTCTGTAACAAGTTTTATCTGTACAGCGATTGCAAAGGAAGAGACTGAATGAGGGATATATTTACTAAAGTGAGAGTTTTTAGAAGTATAGATGTTGCCCATAGCAACCAATCAGATTCTAGCTATTATTTTCTAGACGGTGCTAATTGAATGTTAAATATAATCTGATTGGTTGCTATTGCTATGGGCAACATCTCCATTTCTCAAAACTCTCACTTTAGTAAATTTACCCCTCATAGTATAAGCTGCAGAGAGTTCATCCTATGGAACAACTTGGGCACAAGCCAGATAAAGAAAATACAGAATATACATTAAATTTACCATATTTGCAAAGTGCAATAAAAACAGATATGTAATTGAAGAAGGTACTGAACTGCATAGAATAATTTTTGATGGTCACATGATATATCACTAAGAAATAAAATCAAAGTTATGGGGTGTGATGTATTAATGTACTAAGCATTGCATCCGTGATGTGGTACATCCCTCCTGTCTTCGGTTGTTAGTGTACCAAGAATATCGCAAAGGACAGCTCTCCCAATAAGGGCTGTCCTTTGTGATGGCTCCGGACAGAGGGACTTCCAGGTTTATCACCCAGAAGTCCCTCTGGCATCCTTCTACGCATGCGCAGAGGGTGCGGGCCGTGGGGGGTGATGGGAGGGATCCGATCAGACCCCTCCTAAGGCATAGGCAAACGCAGGGGGGTTTCCAGTTGCCTGGAAACTCCCCTCCCCCAGCCCACACCATGACCACAATATAAATAGTAATATAGAAGTTTACTAGTGCTGCATGTTCTTCTCAGTAGCACAACCTATGGATCTTTTAACATGTATCAGCAGGTAATAAATACACCTGTGCGCGAACTAGGAGATATGGAAAACATGCACTGTTAGGGGTGCACTGCTATAGACCATCAATAGGATCAATTATTAATACCATATAATAATACACTATCCAGTGCATAAGGAGACCAATATGTACATATATGTCCACAGCAGTGCTGGGTTCTTCTGCTGCTCCTCCAGACTCCCGGACTTGCTCCAATGCTCTGTAATGGTGCCTACATCTGAAATAAAAAACATTCAGCTCAGCTCAGCTACTGCCACATCTTATGGCTTACTATGATCACTGGTCCTGTACATGCTGGAATTATGACACAATACACTTTGAATGACGCAAATTAAAGATGGTTAAGTGCTAATTCTGCCCTCTTCATGGACTGGCCACTCACTCTAATATCAAGCATTTGGAAACCCCACTCTAGAAATCCTGCGTTTGCCACTGTAAGGGGGAGGGTCCCTATAAGAAGCTCATAAGGAGCCCTGAAGGTGGTGTTACCCAGGGCCGTAACTAGGGTTGTGCGAGCGGAGCGGCTGCACAGAGCGCAGAGCCCTGTTGGCGGCATCATTGGGCTTTTAGGTCAGTTGGCCAAGGGCCCGAAGCTTCAAGGGGCCCTCCAGCCCCCTGCAGCCGCAGCCATTTAGTAAATGTTGTTTTATTTTTAAAGCACTGTGTCCGATCCGCCAGCCCCCCCCCCCGTGATGAGCATCCCCACCCCCCAGGACGAGCGACCCCCCTTTCCCCTGGTACGCATGGTATGCAGCCGAGGAGGGCTCCACATAGTGGAGGGCGCCACATAGTGGAGGGCGCCTCGGCTGCGAACATGCGGGCCGTGGGCAGACTATGTCTCTGTGACACAGCAGCACCACGCGCAGGGCCGGTTCTCCCGTTACGCATGGTACGCAGCTGCGTAAGGCGCCACATAGTAAAGGGTGCCTCAGCTGCGTACCATGCGGGCCGCGGTGCAGACTGTGTCTCTGTGACACAGCTGCACCGTGCGTGTAGCGCTGACCGGACGGAGTTCGGTCAGCGCTACACAGCACAAACACACAGCCGCCTAGCCGGCAGCTGTGTGTTTGCTTTAGCAGCTGATGAGAGTCTGACAGACTCTCATTGGCTGCTGCTCCCACTGCCGGAGCCGGACTGGCTCTCGCAGTGGGTAATGGGAGTGACGCGTCACTCCCATGACGCGTCACTCCCATAATGCAAAGCGGCGGACGGAGGAGCTGATCTCGGCGGCGGGACCAGGAGCGGGTGTCAGGTAAGTGTTTTTTTTTTTTTTTATTATGTCTCTACTGCGGGGGGGCGGATTACAGCTGGGGGCACTACAAGGGGGGGGACTACTGGGAGCACTACAAGGGGGGGATTACTACTGGGGGCACTACAAGGGGGGGACTACTGGGAGCACTACAGGGGGGAATACTACTGGGGGCACTACAAGGGGGGGAATACTACTGGGGGCACTACAAGGGGGGGAAATACTACTGGGGGCACTACAAGGGGGGGAAATATTACTGGGGGCACTACAAGGGGGGAAATACTACTGGGGGCACTACAAGGGGGGGAAATACTACTGGGGGCACTACAAGGGGGGGAAATACTACTTTGGGCACTACAAGGGGGGAATACTACTGGGGGCACTACAAGGTGGGAATACTACTGGGGGCACTACAAGGGGGAAAATACTACTGGGGGCACTACAAGGGGTGAATACTACTGGGGGCACTACAAGGGGAGGAATACTACTGGGGGCACTACAAGGGGGGAATACTACTGGGGGCACTACAAGGGGGGCGGACTACTGGGAGCACTACAGGGGGGGAATACTACTGGGGGCACTACAAGGGGGGAATACTACTGGGAGCACTACAAGGGGGGGAATATTACTGGGGGCACTACAAGGGGGGGGACTACTGGGGGCACTACAAGGGGGGAAATACTACTGGGGGCACTACAAGGGGGGGAAATACTACTGGGGGCACTACAAGGGGGGGGAAATACTACTGGGGGCACTACAAGGGGGGAAATACTACTGTGGGCACTACAAGGGGGGGAATACTACTGGGGACACTACAAGGGGGGGAATACTACTGGGAGCACTACAAGGGGGGGAATATTACTGGGGGCACTACAAGGGGGGGGACTACTGGGGGCACTACAAGGGGGGAAATACTACTGAGGGCACTACAAGGGGGGGAAATACTACTGGGGGCACTACAAGGGGGGGGAAATACTACTGGGGGCACTACAAGGGGGGAAATACTACTGTGGGCACTACAAGGGGGGGAATACTACTGGGGACACTACAAGGGGGGGAATACTACTGGGGGCACTACAAGGGGGGGAAATACTACTGGGGGCACTACAAGGGGGGAATACTACTGGGGGCACTACAAGGGGAGGAATACTACTGGGGGCACTACAAGGGGGGGGAATACTACTGGGGGCACTACAAGGGGGGGAAATACTACTGGGGGCACTACAAGGGGGGGGAATACTACTGGGGGCACTACAAGGGGGGAATACTACTGGGGGCACTACAAGAGGGGGGACTATTACTAGGGGCACTATATAATGGGCACTGCATAGGGAGGTACCACTACTGGGGGCACTGCATGGGGTGGGGAGTACTACTGGGCACTATATAAGGGGCTTACTACTGGGGGCACAAGGGGCACTGCACTGGGGGGACCACTACCGGGGGCACTGTAAAAGGGGCACTGCATATGGGGGGGCGCCCAAAAAATACTCGCTTACAAAAAAATTTGGGCTAGGGCCGGCCCTGGCCACGCGTGTAGTGCTGGTCAGCACTACACAGTGACAAACACACAGCCGCTGGCGCCGGCAGTAGTGTGTTTGTTTTAATTAGCAGCCAATGAGAGTCTGTCAGACTCTCAATGACTGCTGCGCCCACTGCCAGAGCTCCATCTTCTGTGTCCCATAGTGGGTAATGGGAGAGACGTCATTATATTAGTATAGATAAGCAGGGATGGACTGGGGCCCCCAGCATTCTATTACGCATGCTCTGTAGGTGCACGCACACAGAAAAAGGGATATGTGCCTGCCTCACGGGGACGTGGCCACGAGTCACATGGGCATGGCCTCGTGGCACGCCCTATTTAAGCATGCCTGCCAAGCAAAATGCTAGTAAGCTAAGCTGCTTAGCCAGGCCTTCAGATGGCCAGACCAGCCCATCAGCCCTACTGGCATTTTCCAGAATTTTCAGATGGCTACTGCAGGTCTGTTATATGTACAGGGGCAAAGGTCTGTCATTTATAAGAGGCTCTGGTCTGATGTCTGTTAGGTATAGGTAACATGTTTTCAGAGACTTTTATTCATCGTAGGTATTCATTCATTTGAGGTTTGTTATATATACAGTGAATGTCACATGGAGGCTGCGAGCTTAGGGGTATATAGTGCGAGTTTTTACAAGTGATGATTTTGCCCATTGCAACCAATCAGATTCTACTTAACATATATCTAGTACCTTCTAGAAGATAATAGCTAGAATCTGATTGGTTGCTATGGGCAACATCTCCACTTCTAAAACCCTGCACTTTAGTAAATATACCCCTTATACTCAAACTCCTAAATACAGAGGTTAAAGTGGGCCGGAACTTGGCGGAAATGAGTTCCATCACCTATATTTAAAGACGGAACCACTTCTGCCTCCTCCGACCCACCTCAGCCCGACGCCACAGGGAGGCTACATTTGCAGAGCACCTGCTGAGATTTTGATACCAGTGGGCACCCGGCTCCCTTCCTGCAGCATCACTCCTGAGCTCCAGCCTATGGCCCTCAGAGTGCAGTGCACTATGGGAGAAACTTCATGACGTCATGATGACTACTGGGGGCATTACTTAGGGGGCATTACTATTAGGGGCACTGCTACTGGGGGCATTACTGTTGGGGGCACTACTACAGGGAGCATTACTATAGGGGGCACTACTACAGGAGGCATTACTACTGGGGCATTACTTCTAAAGAGGGCATTACTACAGGGGGCACTGTATAAGGGGCACTACCACTATTTGGGGCACTGCATAAGGAATACCACTACTGAGGGCACTAAATAAGGGGCACCACTACTAGGAGCACTGCAGAAGGGGCACTGCCACTGTGGGCACTGCATAAGGGGTGCTACCACTACTGGAAGCACTGCATAAGGGGCACCACTACTGGGGGCACTGCATAAGGGACACCCCTACTGTGGGCACTGCATAAGGTGCACCACTATTGGGGGCACTGAATAAGGGTCACTACCACTGTGGGCACTGCATAAGGGGCACTAACACTACTGGGGGCAGGGCCGGCTCTAGGGGTGTTCGACCAGTGCGGTTGCACAAGGGTGCCACCCCTAGAGGGCGGCACCCTTCCCCAGCATCCCGATTTCAGCGGGGCATTACTATTAGGGGCACTACTACTGGGGGCATTACTGTTGGGGGCACTACTACAGGGAGCATTACTATAGGGGGCACTACTACAGGAGGCATTACTACTGGGGCATTACTTCTAAAGGGGGTATTACTACAGGGGGCACCACTCCTGAGGGCACTACATAAGGGGCACTACCACTGTGGGCACTGAATAATGGCACTACCGCTATTTGGGGCACTGCATAAGGAATACCACTACTGGGGGCACCAAATAAGGGGCCCCACTACTAGGAGCACTGCAGAAGGGGCACTGCCACTGCATAAGGGGTGCTACCACTACTGGAAGCACTGCATAAGGGGCACCACTAACTAGTGGGCTCTGCATAAGGGACATCTCTACTTGGGGCACTGAATAAGGGGCACCACTACTGGGGGCACTGCATAAGAGGCTCTATTACTGTGGGCACTGCATAAGGAGCACCCCTACTGTGGGCACTGTATAAGGTGCACCACTATTGGGGGCACTGAATAAGGGTCACTACCACTACTGGGGGCAGGGCCGGCTCTAAGGGTGTTCGACCAGTCCGGTCGCACAAGGGCGCCACCCCTAGAGGGCGGAATCCTTCCCCAGCATCCCGATTTCAGCGGGACAGTACTGTCCCGCTGCTCCATCCGCGGGCTGAAGTGGCCCGCGGGTGGTCTAATTGGGAGGTTGGGGACCCCCGGAGTGTGAATGGATGCCGCGCGCATTCACTGATGGAAGAGGGCTGCGGGAAGCCCAGCCAGTGACGGATTGCTGGGCTTTACCCCCAGCCTGACATTATTTGTAGGCGTGCCATGCGGGCACGCCTCCAAATAACATCACATAGGGGGTGTGGCCTATGGTAATTAGGCCATGCCCCCAAATTCGGTTGCACACAATGAGAGGGGGCCATATGATGGGCCGGCACAGGGTGCTCTGACCCCTAGAGCCGGCCCTGACTGGGGGCACTACATAAAGGGCACTACTTCTGAGGGCACTGCATAAGTGGCACTACCACTACTGGGGGCACTGAATAAGGGGCACCACTACTGTAGGCACTGCATAAGGGGCACAGCTACAATGGGCATTGCATAAGGGACACTACTGCTGTGGGCATTATGTGTATTAAGGGCACTACTACTGTTGGTATTGTGTATAAGGCACTACTGCTGTGGACATTGCATAAGGGTATTCTACTACTGTGGGCATTATGTGTTTTAGGGGCACTACTACTGTGGGTATTGTGTATTAAGGGCAGAAATGTTGGCTTTGTGTAAAAGGGGCACTGCTGTGTCATACATGAATAAAGGACACTATGTAGTGTAATGTGAATCAGGGATGAATCAAGATTGTGCTACTGTGTGGCATAATTTGAATTGGGAATACTATTGTGTGACCACGCCCCTTGCTTTTGAGACCACGCCCCTTTTTCGGCAAGCACTTTTCCTTTTTTTTTTTTTTTTTAAAGCGCAGGCGGGTGAAGGGGGAATGAGTTCCACCACTTCTCTAGAACCACTTTAGGAACTCCCTAAATAAATGCAAGACGGCAACAAGAAAAAAATATATTCGCACAGACCAAAGTAGTTGATAATCGTCTAACCTAACCTCCACCTTTATATAAACTCAATAAGAGCTATGAAAAAAATTACTATAATAACACCATAAAGTGTATTAGAAAAACAAAATCCCATATACCTATGTGAAGTGAGAAAGCCTAATAGTGTGAGAAATCTAAAAAATCATAACTATTAAAAATGTGTGATGGCCATTATACCTGTATATAGTATTAAAACTGGTTAGTTAATCAACACTATACTGCCTTAATGCATGATGATAAGGGACAATTGTCATTATGATCTGAGGTTCATTTCATATGTTAATATCACCATATTCATTCTCTCATAACCCATAGGAAAATTAATCATTTTAGGAAAGCACTGTAATTGATATGTTCATTCAGCCCCATTGATGGTAAACCACCCAGAAGGAACATCCAATAGCTTTCTCTCTTTAACAGTTCTTGGGTGAGATTACCACCCCTGATTTCTAGAATCACCCTTTCTATACCATATACTCTTAGGCCCTTAGGGTCACATTGGTGTTGTCTTTCAACAGATGTGATTTACTTGAATCTAGTCAGGTCTGCCATTGAATTCTTTATACTGCCCACGTGTTCTAGTACTCTGCTTCAAGGGACTGGTGGTCATACCAACATACTTCTTTTTGCAGGGACAAATCAGGCAATATACTACCCCTGAAGTTTTACAATTAATGAAGTCTCATATCTTGTGTACTTGATTAAATTTAACCTTAAATTTCATGGTACATAGCATGTGGTAGCAAGCTATGCAATTTCCACATTTGTACGATCCCTCAACCACTGGTTTTCCTCTCTTACTATTACTCAAATGGCTATAGACCAACCTGTTCTTTACATTTGTTCATTGTCTCTGGGTCTAATTCTAGTATAGGCCAATGCTTCTGTATTGTGTGTTGAATTTCATGCCATTCCACACAGAAGTCTCCAACACGTCTAATTTTATCTGGTTCTTTGTCTTTGACCTTATTGGGATATAGTAGAGAGTTATGGTCTCTTAGGCTGACCTCATGTCTAGCCTTCATAATAGCTCTTTTACTATACCCTCTCTTTAATAGTCTCTCGGTTAGTTCTTCAGATTTTCCTTTTCAGGCATAGAAACTTGCCTTTTGGTATCCCTTTAAGGACTGGGGGAAAGTGTGCACTTGCCTTATGTAGAACACTATTTGAAGCAGTGTGTTTCCTAAACAAATCTGTGGAGATTCGACCATTATCCATCCTGCTTATCTTCAAATCCAGAAATGTCACTTCCGATTTGCTGACCTCATAGGTCAATCTAAGATTCAAATTATTAACATTTCGCAGACCAATAAATTCAATGAATTTATATCTGGGACCATCCCACACTATGAAGAGATCGTCAATGTGTCTCAGCCAGATCAATATATATTTGGTGTAGCCATCATTATTTTCATTGAAAATCATAGTCTCCTTCCACCAGCCTAAGCCACCCCCATAGCTGTCCCCCTTATCTGCAAATAGAATCTGTCATTAAAGACAAAAAAGTTTTTTGTCAAAACAAAAGTAAGTAAGGTCACTAGGAAGTGACCAAACTCCATCATTCCATCCTTTTCAAGATAGTAACGAATAGCATCAATGCCTTTATGATGTTATATACTTGTATAGAGTGATTCCACATCGCAAGTTGCGAGTAGAACTCCTTTGTCTATATGTAGTTCATCCACCTTCCGTAGCACATCCATAGTGTCCTGTTCGTAAGACAGTAAGTTCAATACAAATTCCCTTAAGAGGGTGTCCAGGAATTTACTTGCTTGCTCCATCAAGCTCTTAATTTCTGACACCAATGCGATGTCCTGGAGGTGCTGTTTCATTCTTATGAACTTTTGGCAGAATGTATGGACCACTGGGTCCTCTACTTCTAAAAATTGGCATTCCATTCTGGTGATCACTTCTTATTGGTACGCTCTTTTCACGATATTCTGAAACTGTTCCTTATAACCCTCAAGTGGATTGAATAAAACATGTTGTATCCTTAAGTTGCCTCATGGCATCTGCTATATACTGCTCTCCTGCCCAGAGTACAACATTCCCCCCTTTATCTGAGGGCTTAATTATTACATTATCCCATGATCTAATTATTTGCAGGACTATGTTTTCTTCTCTACTTAGGTTGGTGGTGGCCCTACGGTATTGCATATTCCTATACCACAATTGATCCAAATCTCTTGATACCAAATCTATGAAGGTGCCCACTACTGGGCATGTATTGGTTGTGGGTAAAAAGTCCCTTTCTTTTTACAAATTGGTCTAGATAGAATCTGTGTGGTACTGGTTTCATCGACTAGATCTTCTAGAATGTTGATGGCTTCTCTCTCTGTTGTAGAGATTATAATACTAGGCACAATCGTTCCTCTATCCAAAAATCATCACTTGAATGGGTGGTATCCAATTGTAGATTATCACTTCCAGCTGATACTGTAGTAGAATAGAATTTCACAAGAAGTAGCTTTCCCCCAAATAGATGTAAATCTTTTTCCCATCTAAATCTATCAAAATTATTTTCAGGGGAGAAAGTTAGGCCACTACTTAGAACATCTGTCTGAGTTTAATTTAAAACTCTATCCGTCAAGTTGATATTCCTCAATTTGTCATCATTTACTTCTGATGACATTATTTCCTCCTCTGGGAACTCTTTTGATATCTGGAAATGTCCTGGACATCCCATTTGTCTTGATTACGAGTGTTTCTTCCCCCTCCTGATCTTCCTCTTGGGGGTCTCTGATATAGTAAAGATCCCTGAGGTAGATCTAAAAAATCTTTAGTGGTAAATGACGGTAGACTCTCTTTCAAATGAAATGGGTGATCAGAGTCTTCTGTCCCAGATGAATCCTGGTCTGTTGAGGTGTATCCTTGTGAGGGCCTTCTCACTCCTTCCCTACTCCTGGCATTCCATTTAAAGACTTAGTGTAGAGCATAGGCCCTCATTCAGAGCCACTCGCAAACAGCAGTACGCTCGTTGCGTTCCCATGTTGACTAACCACGCATGCGTCGGTGTTACACTGCGCATGTGCGTACGGCAGATTGCGAGCTTTTTTTCTGTCGTTCCTAAAATAGCGTACAGGAAGTGACATGTCAAATGTGATTGACAGAACAGGGCGTTTTTGGGTGTTGACGGGGGTGGAGATGGAAAAACGCAGGCGTGGCGAGGCGTTTTTGGGGCGTACATACATTAGCAGATGCGAACGTCAAATGTGTTCGGACCGTCACATACGTCACTGGAACATCCTCTTTCCCTTCAAAATGCTCGCACAGTTTAGGGTCTGGATTACTCGACCACATTGGCGATGGCCTTCTCCTCCGTCCCGGGACTCCACGATGTTGCAGCGATTAATCGCGGGTGGTCACAAAAGCAATTAGTGTTGTATTGAAAACCGGCTTGGTATGTGTTTGGAAAGCAGTTTATTGGGATAGCACAAAACCGTACGCAGGTGGAAATCATACCTGCTAATGTCAGGATTACACAATCAATTGGCGTACATTTTTGGGGGGGTTTTTTGGCCTCAATTTGTTGTTTATGGCCTATTGTGACAATAATGTCATCATGTTTTAATTAGCTCCCCTTTTTTTTTTTAATGTGCAATTTGCATCGTTATGTGATTTTTTAAACGTTCCTTCAAGAGGCCTTTTTTTTATACAAATGAAATGGTTTTTGGTGTCCTTTTTTGCCTTCAGGGCCAGGATTAAATGTAACCCATTTGTACAATAATGTCACAATACAATGTCAGATTTTTTTCATAAATTTATTGTTTAAACACAAACCAATTGGCATAATACATTTTTTTTTTTTTCTGCCAAAGATACTTTTTATCAAAAATAAATAATCAATAACTGATAACATAAACGTACAAAAATGACTTAAAAACATTTCACAAGAAAGGAGAGGGAAGTTTTGACCAGAAAGGAATATGAGCCAAGCACAGAAGGAGTGTGGGAAAAGTCGCCATTGCTGTCACCGTTTTTTCGCCCGTTTGGATGGGGGAGGGTGGGCGCCAGACCGGGTCCGGGATGCCATCGGGCTGGCCTGTCCAGAGGCAGATGTTGTGGCCTCTGGACTAGGCACAGGGCTAGGCACATTTGGAGGATTGGCTGATGTTGTGCCAGAGGTGGAGGATCCTGATGTTCCGGCAGGAAGGGAGGTCGGCTCCACCATGTGCTGGCGAACGAGCTGCTCCAGGGCATCGGCGATGCGGATGTTGGCCCTGGTATTTTCCGCCAGGGCCTGACCAATGGTCACGTTGGCCACAGCATTTTGCTCCAGGGCCTCAGCCCCCCGTATCAGACTGGCGTCCATCCTCTGCAGAATCTCCGTATGGAAATCCGATTTGAAATTGAGTTCTGTGAGGAGGCCCACTGCCTGCGAGGGGGCACGCCCTGGACTGGCTTCTGCAGGGTCCTCAGCCGGATGTACTGGTTCCTCCCCTGCAGAGCCAGCAGAAATTCTGCGGCCAAGGCTTCCCTCTGGAGCAGACTCATCCGCCTGTGTCTCTGTTGGAAAAATGAGAAAAGACTCACATTAGAATCTACATATTGGCACAATAGCATTTCAGAGTTGGTGACATCACAATACTTACCTGGGCCAACATGAGGAGCTGCAAAGTCTGGCATGTCCGTATCCATGTTGGACATGCCAAACACCTCCACAGGCTGCACACACCCCTGTGCCAGCTCTTCTAAATCCGTCAACTCCAATGACACAGGGGTGGGACCCCCACCTGTCCCCCTTGCATGCCTAGCCCTGTCCGCGAGTTTTTGCTTTAGGCGATATTTGAAGTCGCCCCATCTGTGGGGAAAAATGGAAGCCATTATCCTTTGGTTTAAAATGGGGTTTGTTTTTAGGGGGGGCAAGGGTTTACTTACCGCCGTTTGACATCCCGGGCTAGACGGACATAATCACCCACTCTATTGACAGCAACGGCTACCTCTTCCCACATTCTCCACTTCTGGCTTAGACTCATATTCCTGTCTGCCTGTGGCAGGATGTCCACACACTTCTGGATCAAAACCTCCATCTCCTTTCTTGTGAAATGTGGCTGCCTTTTTTTTTTGCCCGCTTTGGCCGGAATACTGGGCCCAGCAGCCTCTTCCATGTCATCCTCCTCACCTATTTGTGTAAATTTACAGAATTCACAAAATCACAACTTGCCTAATCTTATGTTTCAAATTAATCGTTGATAGAAAATGCATGAAAGACTTACCGCCTGACTCTTGTGCATTTTTTCCCTGGTCTGTCGCCATGTCTGAGGTCCAAACAAGAAATACACCAGAATTTGAATGTGTTTTCGTGACGTATTTATACATGCGTCCTTATTTTGCGGCCGCATCATTGATTGTGCGGCCCTATGATCCCTCCTTAATTTGTGCGGGAAACGAAACACTATTTATGGCTTGGTGTGTCTCAAGTCGAGGTGGCGTTTTTGGATTGTTGGAGGTTATCTTGGCTGGAGTTTATTGATTGCGTAGAAAGGAGTTGGAGGTTGGAGATTCGTTTGTTGGTTAGATTTGCGTTTTTCTTTCCGTTATCTTTGTTGGTTTATATTTTTGGGACCTCGTTTGTTGATTTGGTAAGTTTTGTGAAGTCTAACTTTTGTTCAATTGTTGTTTCATTGTGTTTCGTATATTTTGTAATTTTTGGATACCTAATTTATTCTATTTTAGATTTTGTTTATTTTCGACCCCAAAGACCTTTTGATTTTGCATCTTAGATATTTGCTCTTGGTAAGTCCATTTTTTATCTTGTATTAGCGAACTAATTAGCGCATTTTTAGTAGTTACTCTTGTGACTTGTATTAGCGAACTAATTAGCACATTTTTAGTAGTTACTCTTGTGACTTGTATTAGCGAACTAATTAGCGCATTTTTAGTAGTTACTCTTGTGACTTGTATTAGCGAACTAATTAGCGCATTTTTAGTAGTTACTCTTGTGACTTGTATTAGCGAACTAATTAGCGCATTTTTAGTAGTTACTCTTGTGACTTGTATTAGCGAACTAATTAGCACATTTTTAGTAGTTACTCTTGTGACTTGTATTAGCGAACTAATTAGCGCATTTTTAGTAGTTACTCTTGTGACTTGTATTAGCGAACTAATTAGCGCATTTTTAGTAGTTACTCTTGTGACTTGTATTAGCGAACTAATTAGCGCATTTTTAGTAGTTACTCTTGTGACTTGTATTAGCGAACTAATTAGCGCATTTTTAGTAGTTACTCTTGTGACTTGTATTAGCGAACTAATTAGCACATTTTTAGTAGTTACTCTTGTGACTTGTATTAGCGAACTAATTAGCACATTTTTAGTAGTTACTCTTGTGACTTGTATTAGCGAACTAATTAGCGCATTTTAAACAGCTTAATAATCATTCTAACTTTTTGATGGTTTAGCTTTCGCTTTTTGAGCCAACATTTCGACCCGTTTTGATGTACTGTGTTAAATGTCGCTTTGCGGTTTTGCTAAATGGGTGTTTGGCATATTTGAACTTTGGTCTAGCACAAAATGTATCCACAAAAATGCACAGAGTGAAATGTGTCAAGTAATTTTGTTGTTTATTTTCAGTTTGGACGTATCATGACAATACCCCGGCATGTAAGCAGCAATGGATGGTATCATCAAGCTAAGTTGTTTTAATATAGTTTTGGGGTGGGTCAAAAGCCTTACATTGAAATTTTTGAATTTCAGGTTGATCTGGGTAGGATTGTTCTGGCCATGCTCCCGGAAGCCGACCAACCTCAATCTCATCCCAGGCGTAGGCATCGTAGGCATGCAAGGCCCCAGATATTTCGAACACGTGTCACCCTTTTTGGAATGCCTGATGATGAGGTTTTAAGACGCTACCGTCTACCTCCCAAAATCATCATAGACACTCTCTCATTAATAGAAAGTGATCTTGAGCGGCAAATTGACAGTCCAACAGCAATACCACCACTGACGCAATTTATGGCGGTGTTACATTTCTGTGCCTCAGGATCGTTTCAAACAACGGTGGGAATAGTGGCGGGCATCTCCCAATCCTCCTTTTCCCGGATCCTGAGGGCAGTGATGGAGGCACTTTTCAAGCACCTCCATCATTTTATTCAAATGCCTTTGGATATGGGTGCCCTTAGTGTGGCCAAGGCCAATTTTTACCAAATAGCTGGCTTCCCACACATCATAGGGGTTGTGGATGGTACTCACATACCACTTCAGCCTCCAGCACGGCTGGAGGCAATATTTAGAAACAGGAAACACTATCACTCCCTGAATGTAATGGTGGTATGTGATGCCTCCCTCCAGATCCTGTCCCTGAATGCTAAGTTACCAGGAAGTGCACATGACTCCTTCGTCATCCGGCAATCAGGGATATGGCAGAAATTAAACAACCTACAAGCTGGTGATGCGTGGCTTCTGGGTAAGTGGAGACCTTTAGTACATAACAATGTTAAGCTTGATACACAGTGTTCCTGATGTTGTCTCTTATTTTTCACAGGAGACAGTGGATACCCTTGCATGTCCTGGCTGCTCACTCCTTATTTGGCTCCCACACCAGGCCCACAAAGTGAGTATAATTCCGCACTTACAGCCACCAGGCAAGTGGTGGAGCGCTGTATCGGCCTTTTAAAAGGCCGATTCAGATGCCTCCACCGCTCTGGTGGCGAGCTCATGTATTTGCCGGATATGCTGATATGAGGACAAATAATTAATAGGACAGACAGGAAAACATGCACACGCAGATATGAGGACAAATAATTAATAGGACAGACAGGAAAACATGCACACGCAGATATGAGGACAAATAATTAATAGGACAGACAGGAAAACATGCACACGCAGATATGAGGACAAATAATTAATAGGACAGACAGGAAAACATGCACACGCAGATATGAGGACAAATAATTAATAGGACAGACAGGAAAACATGCACACGCAGATATGAGGACAAATAATTAATAGGACAGACAGGAAAACATGCACACGCAGTTTGCCCCACAAACACAAACATGAAAACCACAATACATAACACTTACTTTCAAGGATCTGCATGCGAAAGCATGCCAGCAAGCGGGGCGTTCGCCGTTGCAGGTCTGACCACCTGCGCTCAAGCTGCCCGATGTTGCGGCGTGAACCCAACGACCGCAGGCGGGACCGTGCCTCCGCATACGCGGAGCGCTTCTGCCGGTTGGTGATGGGTGGAGGCTGGCTGGTGATCCGCCTATCCATCACCTCCGTAAGCAGCCAGCAGCTCGCGCCTGGTGAATGCGGAGGCTCTCATGATGGCAATGGAGTTTTTCATACAAAACATTTTTGATAAAGTGTGGCAAAAATTTCTGATTGGCTAATGTATTTTGGAAATTAACAGGAGCAATTTTATTGGTTAGTGTATGAGTCATGTGTTCAACAGGGCCAGAAATCTCTGGAGAGTTATGATAGGCTTGATGCAGTGACATGCGTTTGCAAATTTAAATAAAGAAATGAACCCCGGAAAATATGCGGGGATCCACAGCAATAGAACAATTGTTTAATTGTGGTTCACATGTTTTTTGAACAATAAAAGCGAATGTTCCATCCGTACGTATTCTGCGGGTAAACACAAACACGGACAAGAGTAAAGTTTCTTGCATTGTGTTGAAAAAAAAAAAACAATTAAGCTAATTGATACATTGATTGGCATGATACGATTGAGGGAGGTAGGCAGAATAAAGGAGCAGGTAATCGACATCTGACAAGGCCACTTCCGGTTTCACTTGTGCGTGCGTTCCCTTCAAGCCATTTCGGGGATGTACGCTCGCTATTTCGCACGCTCGTTAGTTAGAGGAGGGGTCGCCTGAGTTTAGGGAGGAATTTTAGATGCGAACGAAAATACGAGCGAGCCATTGAATTTAAATAATTTTGTACGTACGCCTAACGTACGTGCGCCCGCTTGCGAGTTGGTCTGAATGAGGGCCATAGTCTCTCTTATCTCATGCAAATTTTGTTCTCTTATGCTCAGTTATTTGCACTTCATATTCCACCAGTTCTTTCTTATACTTTTCAAAGGTTTGCTGGAATTTTATTTATTGTTCATAAATTTCACGTTTATTTGCTGAATCTCTCTGGTGTATTGATCCAGCATCAAATTGTCGTGTTTAATTATAACTAACATAAGTTCTTGTGCACACTTTTTTAATACCTCCTCCCATTCCATTCTTAGATTGTCTGTAGCAAGCTCAAAGGACAGAAAGGCCCTTGGTCTGAGGCCCCTGGGACTAATTTTTTGTTTCATATCATTTTCAAAAGTGGTCATTTCACACAAAATTCTAGTTTGTTTAAACAAGCTATGCTTAAAGTTGTAAAAGTTCTTCATTCCATCCCTGTATTTGTCCCTTGTTTTCATCAACATTCTTTGGGAAAATTGTTCCCAACTCATTATTCCACCGTTCCCTTCTACTCAATAATTCTGCTGACAGGCTAAAGCTGGCCATTTGTATTTTGTTATCAGTGTGGTCACTATTTATTTAGTATCCAGTATTCAAAAAAGATCATGCAAGATAAATAGAGCCTGAGATAAGAACTCAGTATACAAACAAGAGACCAAAGTAGTTGATAATCGACCCTTCCCTCTATCTCATTCAGTACCAGTATATAACTATTCTTTGTTTATTGATGGGGAGGTGCACCCAGGAATAAAAATTGACATAGAACAAAAAGAAGAAAAAGTATTCTTATAGTGGGGCACTTACAGAGCCATTATTCCTGCATGATGTTAATAAACATACATTTAAATGGTTTTGTAGTGACCCATCTTATTGGCAGCAAATACTTAAAATATAACTTTTAATTTGATCATTAAAATAATCTCAGCGAAATTTAAAATATATATTTATATAAAATATTTTCAACCACCTGTATTATGTAATTGATTTATTTCTTCAAAATTCTTGTAAAGTAGTTCATAATATATACTTTGGATGGGCGTCTATAGACCACGGGACAAAATAATATTATATTGTATGTTCTAAGGTAAGTAAATACTCATGATATACCGAGGGTCTGTTGGTGTGATCTTTATCAACACTAGTGTGGATATGTAGAGGGAAATGTAATACTCCTCATTATAAGGGTGGATCTCCTGATTAGATTCAGAACCTCACTAATTGTATTTAACTAAACCAACCTCTATGGTTAAGAGGGGTACACTAGGAATTCTCTTAAATCCCAAATTGTAGTGTTAAATTAATACAGTTCATGATCCTGTAGGAATTATAATAAATCCCTCAAAAATGTTGGATACTATTGACTTAAATAAACCCTCTTAATTGTTCTATCATCCAGTATCAATATAACATGTCCGTCAAAAACTTGATTGAGTTCTGACACAGTTAAAGCCTATTATCCTCCTTAATAAAATGATATCACTGCTCAGGAATCACAGCAGATCCCATTAGTATCACAATTGCTGTGAGGTATACACTGTAGGTAATGCAACTTTGTGTTACTGGTGGACATTGTTGTGACTCCAATTAGGATCTCTTTATCTCTTAAATCAATTAATAGGAAAAAAGTACATACTGTACAATCTGTCCTACTGAAATGCTAGAAATAGTTGTGTATGTTGTATATCCCTCATGTGCTCCACAGCTAAGCCTTAGAGATCGACCCTGATACTTATAACAGGTATAGTTAGTGACCCAAGTGCCATAAAATCTGCACCTCTCCGCTACGTAGTGTGTGCTGTAGTGAGTTTGATGCAATGTATCACATGGACAGTAACTGCCAGTGATAAGTATAGTTAAAGCCCAAAGCGCCGTAAGATCAGCACCTTTCCGCTATGTAGCGTATACTGTAGTGATCTGATACAGTATCTTACATGGACAGCAACTACCGTGGGTCAGCTGTCCCTGCTTACGTTGTCTGAGCATCTAACAGACACTCATCACATTCGTTGTGAGCAATGTATGAAGGTGGTTGACATATTAAAAACACAGGGTACACGCTGTATAGCGTGTATTGTGTGTGGTCCTGACGCACGTTTTGCTGTCTCGCTTTCTCAAAGGAGCAACCCATCCTCTGGGCTGCATGATCCTATATCCCGCTGATCCTCCAATCAGCATGCTTCTTTTTGATTGACAGGATCCAGAGCCAATCTGCTTTGCCTGTTAGCCTTCTCAATGGTTCAAGGGTGGTGGTAATTTCTTCTAGGGAATGGAATTAACTGAAGTCCCTACACTGTAAATAAATCAATCATGTTCTTGATACAGAGTAACCATATTATAATGTAATATGGTTGAGAGGTTCAAACTGTTAACATATAGATGTAATGTAACCCCTAAACAGTCTGACATATATCCTGTCCTATTAACATCTACAGTCATGTTACTTCACATTACCTGCAACAAACATTAAATATAAACAATATTTGGTATGGTGATTAAAATATCAATAATTAATAAAATGAACAAGGGTAGTGGAACAGTGGCTGGGGAAACAGGAACAGGTAAAACAGGAGCAGATAAAATTGTGATAAGGACAACTGAAGGTTTATGTGAGCCTGAAGGGTTTGAAACTAGAGATTTGTGCGGACCCCCGTGTTTTGGTTTTGGTTCTAATTCATCATTGTTTTGCCAAAATCACCCTCAAGTGTTTTGGTTTTAGATCTGAATTTTTTTTTTAAATGGATAAAAACAGCTAAAATCATGTAATTTGGGCTTGTTTTTGACCACCTCACAATCCACAATATTGTTTACACCCATATTGGCCAAAGGTTGCAGCGAACTGACTGGCTAAACTAAGCGATACAGTAGTGGGGCCAACACATGACAGTGTGGCACATTTAGGAAACATAGTGGCACTGCAGAGGCAGACAGGAAGGCAGTTTAATATAAACTATACAATGCTATACAATGTTTTAATAATTAAGAACTAGATCATAGGCCAGAGCCAGCACAAGTAAATGGAGGTGGAGTACTAGCCAGGTGAAGGATTGATTGATTGATTAATTAATTAGTGTTACTAATTTAACTATAAAAAAAAGTAAATAGGAGAGATGAAAAAGAAAACACTACCAAAAACAAGCATCCAAAATCCCAATTATATTTATTCTTTAGGATTTAATGCAGACTAAATGCCATTAATTATAGGAATTAATGACACTGAAAAGCTACAGGAAACAGGGCCTATATGTCTGGATGAGAAAATGGAGATGGATGGCATTGCATGATACAAAAGAACATGAGTGCCCCAGTAAAGTACAGTAATATTATTATTATTATCCTTTATTTATATGGCGCCACAAGTGTTCTGCAGCGCCTTACAAAGTACATAAACAAATAATTTGACAACTGACTTACAGTACAAAATAGGACAAGGACATGGATAATATACATTGATACATAAGTGACCATAACACCTAGATATGCAACAGAGCGTAAGCAACCAAGTGTTAGGTGCCCTGGAGGGGGGTAAGAAATAGGTGAAAGTAAAGTAAGGAGAAGCACAAGAGGGTAGAGGCCCTGCTCGTAAGAGCTTACATTCTAAAGGGTAGGGGCAGACAAACAGGTGTGACACAGATGGGATAAACGGAGGAAGGAGCATGTTGCAGCAAGTTAGGATGGGAGCTGGAAGGCTTTGATGAAGTAGTAGGTCTTGAGAGCCCGTTTGAAGGATTGTAAAGAGGAGGAGAGTCTGATAGGGAGAGGGAGAGAGTTCCAAAGGTCGGGAGCAGCACGGGCAAAATCTTGGAGGCGGGAGTGGGAGGAAGTAATCAGTTGGCATGAGAGGTGGTGTACATTGGTTGATCGAAGGGGGCGGCCAGGAGAGTGGAGGGAGATGAGGTCAGAGATGTAAATGGGAGAGGAATGGGTGAGGGCTTTGTAAGCAAGTGTGAGAACCTTGAATTGGGTTCTAAAAGGGAAGGCGAGCCAGTGGAGGGCTTGTAGGAGAGGGGAGGCAGATGTAGAGCATTTGGAGAGGAAGATGAGTCGAGCAGCAGCATTGAGGACAGACTGGAGAGGTGAGAGATGGGAGTTGGGGAGGCCAGATAGGAGAAGGTTACAGTAGTCCAATCTGGATATGACCAGTGAGTGTATGAGGGTTTTGGTGGCATCCTGGGTGAGAAAGGGTCTAATCTTGGAAATATTTTTGAGATGGAAGCGACTGGACTGTGAGAGCCTCTGGATATGTGGTTTGTAGGAGAGGGAGGAGTCCAGGATAACTCCAAGACAGCGCACTTTGGGACTAGAAGAGATAGTTGTGCCATCAATTGTTAAAGAATAGTGGGAAGTGAGGTTATGTTGGAGGGTGGAAAAATTATCAGCTCAGTCTTAGACATATTAAGTTTAAGAAATCGCTGGGACATCCAGGAAGAAATAGCAGAGAGACAGTTGGAGATACGAGTGAGAGAGGGGGAGAGGTCAAGGGAGGAAAGGTAGATCTGAGTATCATCAGCATAGAGATGATAATGGAGGTCAAAGGAGCTGATGAGTTCACCTAGAGAGGACGTATAGAGGGAGAATAGTAGAGGTCCAAGAACGGAACCTTGGGGAACACCTACTGTAAGAGGCTGTGGTGGGGAAGAGGAGTCATGAGAAGAGACAGAGAAGGACCGGTCTGAGAGGTAGGATGACAGCCAGGAGAGAGCAGTGTCACGTAAACCAAGGGAGTGAAGGATTTGCAGCAGGAGAGGGTGGTCAACAGTGTCAAAGGCAACAGAGAGGTCAAGGAGAATAAGCAGAGAGTAGTGGCCCTTGGATTTGGCAGCAAGGAGGTCATTGCTGACTTTTGTGAGGGCAGATTCAGTGGAGTGGAGAGAATGGAAGCCAGACTGAAAAGGATCAAGGAGGGAGTGGGAGGAAAGAAAGGTGGTAAGGCATTTGTAAACAACATGCTCAAGGATCTTAGAGGCAAAAGGGAGGAGAGAGATGGGACGGTAGTTGGAGAGAGTGTTGGGATCAAGGGTAGGTTTTTTAAGAATGGGGAGACTATCGCATGTTTGAATGCAGAAGGGACAGTGCCAGATGAGAGGGAGAGATTGAGGAGGTGGGCAAGATGGGAACAGGCACAAGGAGAGAGGTAGCGGAGATGTGAAGGGATAGGGTCAAGGGGGGAGGTAGAAGGGGGGAGGACCGGATGAGAGCCATGACTTCCTCTCTAGATACAGGGGAGAAGGCTGTCAGAGTCAGTGAAATGGATGGAGATGGGTGATCAGGGAAAGGAGGTGTAGAGCAGGGGGACTGGTGGGATGTGATGTCCTGACGTATGGAATCGATTCTGGATGTAAAGTAGGTAGCAAAGTCAATGGCAGTGAGTGAGGAGGGGAGGCGGGGAGGGGGTGGACAGAGGAGGGAGTTGAAGATGATGAAGAGACGCTGGGGATTTGAGGACTGGGAGGAAATTAGGTTTTTGAAATAGGACTGTTTAGATAGGGAAAGGGCAACACTGTAGGATGAGATCATAAATTTGAAGTGGAGAAAATCTGCCTTAGAGCGTGATATTCACTGTCGCTCGGCAGTTATTGAACACTTTTGCAGATATCTGGTGCATTTGGAATGCCAGGGTTGTAGTGTGGATCTGCGAGGGTGAGTAGTGATTGCCGGTGCAACAGAGTCCAGAGCAGAAGTAAGGGAGGCATTGTATAGGGAAGCAGCTTGTTCAGGGCAGGAGAGAGAGAGGATAGGTGAGAGAAGAGAGTCAAGCAGGGCAGATAGAGAAACAGCATTGATAGCCTCAATGTTACGCTTAGTGATGGTGGCCTTCAGAGATAGAGGAGAGGAGGGAGAGAGAGAGAAGTTAAAAGAGAGAAGGTGATGATCAGAGAAAGGGAATGGGGAGTTGGAAAAATTAGAAATATTACAGCGGTAAGTGAAGACTAAATCAAGTGAGTGCCCATTCACATGTGAGGGTGAGGAGGTCCATTGTGGGAGACCAAATGAAGATGTGAGGGTAAGGAGTTTGGAGGCAGAGGATTCTGTGGGGATATCAATTGGAATATTGAAGTCACCAAGGATAATGGAGGGGAGGTCAGAGGAGAGAAAGTGAGGGAGCCAGGAAGCAAAGTTGTCAAGGAACTTAGAGGGAGGGCCAGGGGGACGGTAAATGACAGCTACTCGCAGGTGTACTGGTTGGAAGAGGTGAATAGCATGAACCTCAAATGTAGAGAAAGTAAGAGATGGTTCAGAGGGTAGGAGTTGGTAGGAGTAACCTGGGGATAGAAGGACCCCCACACCAGCACCATGGCGACCCCTGGGGCGAGGGGTGTGAGAGAAGGTGAGGCCCCCAGAAGAGAGAGCTGCAGGGGAAGTGGTGTCAGAGGGTGAAATCCAGGTTTCACTAATGGCTAGGAGATGCAAGTTTTTGGAAATGAAAAGGTCATGGGTGGGAACCAGTTTATTACAGACTGATCTGGCATTCCAGAGGGCACAAGATAGAGGGACAGTGTTTATGGGAGAGATGTGAATAAGATTATCAGGGTTGCTGTGACGAGAAGGTGAGATTAATTTGGGTGATCAAAATTAATGTAGTGGAGAGATTGTGCGGGCACCAGTGTTGGGAAGAGAACCTGAAGGAGGTGGGCAGGGAGGGAGTTTAATGAGATGTGGGTGGAGGTGGGGTGGCATGGCATGGAGAGGAGGCTTGGTGGAGGGATTAGCGGTGGGGTAGTAGGACCCAGGTGGGGTAGAAGAGAACAAAGGTGGAGTAATGAGAGAGGAGAGGGAGGAAGGCAGACAGAGGAGGGGAGATAAAGGAAGGAGGAGGTGGAGGAGATAAGGGGGAAATGATAAAGGTGGAAGAAGGGGGCAAAGCAGTGGATCGGGTATACACTGAGTGGAGGAGGAATTGGATGAAAACATGGTCATGGTGTGGCTGGGTAGAGTTTGGGGAGGCAATGTAGATGTAGGAATAGAGTATATATGTGAGAGAAAGTGCAGAAGATTTGCAGAGAATCAAGTAAAAGTACAGTGGAAGAAGGTGTATTTTTGTATTGATAAAAGGATATAATTGAGGGAAGGAAAAATGGAGATTTAGCAGGGAAAAAATGGATTATTAAAGTAAACTGTGTTAGAAGACAGATGACAGGCTTGGCAAATAATTAAGGTAGAGATAAACTGAATTGGCACAGATACAGTACATTATGCTATCAAATATTTGTGAAATCAGAGAGCCAGACCAAATATTAGCAAGTAAAGTTCTTAGAGTGAGCAAACAGAGTCCAGTGATTATTGTCCAGGTTGAGCAGACAGCAGTTGCTTGTAGAGAAATGATTGTGAAGTTACATATCTTGTTTATACTTTGTCCAGATGGTCAGGTTTTTTGGATGGGTTCAGGTTAGAGTAGTCTCCTTCTGTTTGACTTCGGTTAAATTCCAGCCTAACGCCAAAATATGGATACAGTGCACTTGTAAAATTATGCACTTATTAATATTATGCACCAGCAGCCTGCGGCCTGAAGCCTCTCAATGAAAGTTAAATAGTGAATGCTGACATGTGTATGCAATGATTGCAATCAACCCCTAAAACCCACCCACTAAAATGGCAAGAAATAAAATTCCTAACACAAACAAACAATGAATACCACAAAGCTAAGAGGAACTTGGTCTAGTTAGCAATACACTGTGCAGATAGTTTAGAAAGAGACATACTGCAGCAGTGATGGAATTTAGATAGATATACCTAGTAATCAGTAGATAACTGCAAACATCAGTATATACTTCCAGCAATGTTTGGTTTTAGATATACCTAGTAATCAGTAATATACAGTGCACTGTCTGTCAAACACACACAATCTTGGCAGAGCCCATAATGAAAGTGGTGCACAATGGTATTGTCCTTGGGCCCTCCCACCAATCCATATGTTGTGTAATAAATAGGACATGCACAGTTTAACAAATCAATCACTTCAGTGACAGGAACAGCCACTTTTGTGGCTGAAGTGCTTGGTTTGTTTGAGCCCTCTTAAAACAAGCTACCAATGGTCTTAAGGCAGCTAACAGCATTGTTATTAATCATGTCTATAGTTGGAAGATGTCATTATCATCCTGACGCTTATCAGTGTTGTTAATATCATCATTACCATCATCATCATTACACGTTAGCTCATCTCCACTGGAGTCCACCGTTACAGAAGTCTCTGAACTTTGTTGTAATTGGCGGCAAAGGTCTTCCTCATAGAATTTGTAGTTCATTATTATGAACATCAGTTTTTCCACATTTTTAGGAAGTAGCGTCCTATGCCGATCACTCATCAAGTTCCTGGCTGTGCTAAACACTCTTTCTGAGTACACACTGGATGGTGGGCAGCTTAAGTAAAGCAAAGCTAGTTTGGACAAGGAGCTCCAAATTGCCTTTTTTTCCTCCTAGTGACTTTGTGACATGCTGATTTGTACAATGTCATTAAAATAATCATCCACTATACTATTGATGCCTACTGAATTAGATTGTGTCATGGTAAAGGTGTCAATAATTTTGGCCAATTCTTTTAAGCCTGACAAGATGTCAATTCTTTTAAACCTGACCAGGTGTTTCACTCTGGTGCGTTGACTCCTCACCAATGGGTCTCTTGGAAAAGGTAATTTTTTTCCTGGGGTCCGCCATAAGTTGTATCTAAGGGAGGGTGGTTTACAAGTGAATGGCTTGGTTGTTTGGTTGCATTTAGTTTTTATTCAGCCATTCTATACTAGCCACCATGCCTCCTTACTTCCCTTCATTATTGTACAATAAAATTTGACAATTTTTTAATACCTTTATCTGTCTCCCATCTCTTTAGTTATTATATTGTGTTATTAATATGTTATAGTAGAATATTGATGTCACATGATCATGTCTTGTGGCGAATTGTAGCCCATTAGGGAGTTAAATAATAATGCTGTAAGAAGTCTCAGAAATATAAATAACGTGTAGTCCAGGTCTTGCAGAGCTGTATACAAGTAGCAAATATAACCAGATCATAACCAGGAAATTAATAACAGTCAGTCCTTAAAAACTGGATGCACTTACAGAATATGCAGTTTGATGAAAGCACCAGTAACTGAAAATAATAAAACAGGATTGACAGACGTCCATAGCAGCAGGGAACCTGGAGTAAGCAAAAGGATGAACTTCGCTTCTAAAAAGGCTAAAGTCATTGATCCGGCATGGAGGAGTGTAGTCAGAATTTTGTGGACTTTCGTCTTACCTTTATTTAGCTCATCACATTATGGGCCTGATTCAGAGATGGACGGAATTGCAGAGCCGCACACAAGCGCTTGTGCAATTCCGTCCATCTCAAATGCAAATGCAGCAGGAGGTGTCAGAAACAAACACCTCCTTGCTGCATCTGCATGATCCCAACCTGAGGAGCAATCAGCCGCTATTGTTGTCCCTACAGCCAGGCTGCGGTAGCTGAAACTTACCATAGCCCGACCGGGTCTTGACTGCTTCTGAGGCCAGAAATTCTGCACCTATGGACGCAGACCCATGGACGCAGGCCTCAGTATGCCCAGAAAACATCGGTGACATGCCCCAGTTTCTGTTAACACAGGCCATCCCCGCCCTCCAAACACCTGCTTGTTAATCAGGCAGAGGCTTGGGGGAACTCCATGCGGTATCACAGGACCCGTTCTGCACATGCTCAGAACAAGTCTTGCGCACAAGCAGAGTAGAAAACATTGGAGATGTGCTCTAACCATCGGGTTATCGTACATCTCTGAATCATTCGGCACCGCTCGTACACCCCTAGTAATAGCCCTGGGGACAGTGATATAGGGATCTATTTATCAAGTGAAAAGTGTGGAGAAGTGAACCAGTGGAGAAGTTGCCCATAGCAACCAATCAGCTTTGAAGTAGCATTTATCAAGTACAGTGTATAAAATAATAGGTAGGAGCTGATTGGTTGCTATGGGCAATTTCTCCACTGGTCCACTTCTGCACACTTTTCACTGCTTGATAAATAGACCCCATAATGTGATGATGTAAATAATGGTAAGAAGAAAGTCACATGCTCAAAAATCAAGCTTGTTATTGTATCTGCATTTTGGAAGCATAGTTTTAGGGGTCAGTAAAAAGCAGATGTACGGTATGCTGTTTTTAATGTCACTAAAGTCTTTGGGATATATTGTAGACTTATACTCTAGCTGCTTCCAGAGCTTTGTAATTTTCATGAAAGTTACCTGCGGCATTTTCACCCTGCAGTTAAACATAACCTCTGAATTGCAGGGCCATTAAAATGAATGTACGAGGTTCTAGCCTGTCACACACAACCTGTAAAAAGCTATTGAAATACTAATATATTGTTTTTCCCTGACAGATAAAAAAAGAACCCTCAAGTCCTTTTAAAAACACTTCTAAAAACTTATGCATCCTCTGGAAACATCAGAAATGTGGGTTTTTTTCTTCAAAAACTTAGATGTGACACCAGCCTTAGACAATGGAAGGGACTGTGCCTTTATAGTGATGAGATGCATTGATCAAACATGGAGCAAGGCTGTGGAGTTAAACTGTGGATTGTTTAAAACACAGTTAACACATCAAGCTTCAGTTCAGTTCATTTTCTCATATTCCATGTGCAGCCCTCTTGTAATAAGAATTGTCTGAATATCTGGAGGGTTTTTTTGCACAAAAAAGACACATTTCTGAACTGTGTATAAAAATACAAACACAAACGTCCACATTTGGGGTCAGGGCAGGTAGCGGGCAAGAGTTAGTCAAGTAACACAAGAAGATTGGACCAAGAATCCAAAGATAGTGAGGGTTGTTAGAGGGGAGTGCGCTCCTGCGCTGTCTCCTCCTCTCTGTAATGCTATGGCGGGATGACATTACCATCAGGCTTGTGCCACTGTCTAGAGTGCCACAGTATTGCTCCTGATAGTGAGATCTGATTACTGCTACCGTTGTTAACCATGTGTACACTACTGTTACCATAATAAACATCCAGCCAGGTTAAGGACATCTGTGTGCAGTGGTGTAACTATACATTTTTCTCCCCCTGTCAAAAAAGCTTTTGGCGCCCCGCCCACCCAACAAAAACAGAAGATGTTTTTTCTGAGTGAGCCTCCAGCACATACACTTCCTAAAAAGGTGTGTGGTTTAATGATACAGTAATGCCCCTAACAACACATTATGTCATACCGTAATGTCCCTTACAACACATTATGCCTCACTGTAATGCCCCTTACAACACATTATGGCACACCATAAGTACTCTTACAATTCCAACACATTATGCCACACAGTAATGCCCTTTATAACACATTATGCCACACTAATACCTCTTATAGCACATTGTACCACACAGTAATGCCCCTTACACATTATACCACACAGTAATGCCCATTATAACATTATGCCACACAGTAATGCCCCTTTTACACATTATGCCTCATCCCCTCCAGCAGCCTCTTACCATCCCTCTCTCCCCCACCAGCAGCCTCTTACCCTCCCTCTCGTGAAGATTGGAATGCTAAGGGTATTGATTTGGAGTCACATGGCAGCAACCGTTGAGACTAGAGACATAGCGCTGCTGTCATTCTGGTGCCAGTCGTGAGCCAATTGGAGTTCATGGACTGGCAGCCGCTGCTGGTGCATAAGCTCGAATAGGCTCGCGACTGGCACCACATTGGAAGATGGCTGTGCTGTGTCTATAGTCTCAAAGCTTGCTGTGGGCAGCTGTCTGCCAGTGTGACAGTGCAACTCCAAATCACCTTGCCCCCACACCCCCCCTTGACCCAGCCCCTGTCACCCCCAATCCACCATGGGGTCTGTGGGGGCCATTGTAATGCCACTGTCTGTGTGGACTAACTGCCATTAAACCTTCTGCTGACACCTATTGTGACCAAAAAATTTCCACCAATAGGTTGTACCACACAACAGGGCAAAATTTACAGGAGCACAATGGGTCAAACTAAACTATCACCAGCCCATATGCACATTAAAGAGAACCTTAAAAAGTGTAGAGTGGCTATAAAAGAGTCTTAGGGGTAAATTTTCTAAGATTTGCTTGGTCCTGAGTTGATCCATTTTTATACATAGATACAAATAAATAAAAATCGGGATTTAAATAAAAATAAAATCGGGTATTTACCTAGCCCCCGTGTTTGTCAGGATTGTGTTTTCTGATGGTGTATTTGATAATTCCTGCCCATGTTTAAGCCCTGTATTTCCCTCCCGAACAAGCAGCCTGCACATATCCGTGAAATATGTGAAGGTTGCTTTTATTTTTTTTACAATGTGTACTGTAAATGGTTAAAAAAAAATAAAAAAAATAATGTGACCCCCGCCCGCCACCCCAAAAAAAAGAATAACCAGCCCTGGGCTCTTGCCCCAGTCCTGGTTCCTAAAATATGTAGGGGGGGGACTAGTAAGATTTCCCCGTATTTTAGAAACTAGCACTGGACTGCCAGAGCCAGTCTTGGTTTTAAAAATAGGGGGAAAAGTGTAGGGTTCTCCCTATTTTTAGAACCAGCACCGGATTCATTTCTAGCCACCACTGATTGGCTGTGTCCCACGTGCTGTATAGTGACAGCGACAACTGATTGGTTGGAGGTCCATGAGAATTTCAGAAGACTCGTGTCTTCTCTCATTCCACGTTGTATTGTATATGTGATAACACATAAACCTATACTTGTCCGAGCTGGTACGGATCACTAGTTTTTTTGTTTTGCCAAGACCCATTGGAGCCGACTGAGAAGAGGACAGAATCTACACCGGAAGGTAGGTAAGTATTGGGGGGTTTTTTACGGGTAACCCATTGGATTTCTACCTGGAGAAGGGGACGTGAACATCAGGCAGTAGTTAAGTATGTGTAAGTGTGTTAGGTATGTAATACAATTGTAAAATCTATGGTGTGTGTGCCTTGTGGTTTTTTGACTATTTTATTTACAGTGGGGGTACGGGTGCCGGCCGCCTGCTGGCACTTGTAGTTCCACAAGTGCCAAAGGGCAGACATGCTGGCACTTGTAGTTCCACTGTAATTATAATTCCCCCACTATTACCCCTGCACCCACCGGCCAGGGTTGCAATGAAGAGCCCCAGGCTTCAGCATAAGCCTGGGGTGCTCAGGAGAGAGGGGACCATTTTGTTGAGGGGGTATCCACCTCCCCTGATATTCCCGGCTTGTGCTGACTAACTTGGGCTGTTAATGCATTGGCGGGGTGACCCGGCGAAAGGGTCCCCTGGCTGTGGCATTACACCCCGGCTAGAAATTAGTCCGGTGCTGGTTTTAAAAATAAGGGTTACCCCACACTTTTTTCCCCTATTTTTAAAACCAGGACTGGCTCTGGAGGTGTTGGTTTCTAAAATACGGGGATGCCCTACTTGTTCTTTCCCCCGTAATTTACGAGCCAGGACTGGGTCAGGAGCCCGGGGCTATTTATGCTTTTGGGGGGGGGGGATCCCATGTAATTTTGAAAAAAAAAAAAACATTTTATTCACAATTACAAAGTAGAAACATACACAGATCAGTGTGATCTGTGTATGCTTCTGCTAGACATGCTGCTCAGGAGGAGGTCTGTTTGAAACTTCTATTTGGACACTGAGTATGCTATTAATACACCTGTGATTAAAATCACGATTTTTGGAAAATTCCTTTGTTGTATTCTAGTCTAGGGAAAGTACTGCCGTGTTCAGACAATGGTGTATTCAATTCTATTTGTATTTTTGGCCGCATTTTAACTGTGAATTACAGTAGGTCGTGATTAACGCTACATGAAATAGTCACGTTTTTGCAAAAGTAAATTCCTGTGTTAGAAAAAATGGCTCAACGCTCCCATACAGCCACATTCGGACCAACACGATTCTTAGTAAATTTACCCTTTAAAGTTCAGCTCCTAAATCACATGTTTAAGAATTAAGCAAGACCTGTGCAATTCTCTGAAGCAGAATAAGCCATTGCCTAACAATCAACAAAGCTGGGAGAGCAGAAAAACACATGACTCAGCAGGAAATAGATTCTTGGGAAGATTTATCATAATTGCTCATAACAACCAATAAACTTCTAACTGTATTATATCTACTTCTAACTGTATTATATCTAGCACAGCCTGTAAAATGGTAGTTTGAAGCAGATTGGTTGGTATGACCAACTTCCCTACTTTAACTCTCTCCAAGATTTGATAATTTCCCTTTCAATTTGGAGCACCTGTGCAGCTAACCTTAAACAGAGCAGAGGGAAGTGACTGACACTTAGGGCCGTATGCAATTAGCGGCGAAAATGGCTGTTTTCACCATAAAACGGCAACATTTTTGCCAAAAAACAGGTGAAAACCCAACAGGCAAAAAAAAAATTTTTCTCCATCCCAGATCAGGTGAAAATAAATGCAAAATCCCTATTGTGGGGATTTCTTTTAGAACCCCTTAGACATCCCCGCTAATGATAGATTACCGGGTTAAAAAATTGTTAGTTGCGTAGTTTTCCGAAAAACGACTGCAAATTTTGTGTGAAAAAAACCAAAACGTTGAAAAAAGATAGAAGACAATTTTTTTCCAGGAAATTACTGTTCCATGTAAATTGGGGGTATGTTAAAATGGGTGCAAGTATATTTTCGTGTCATAAAAACACAATTTTAAAACCGTTACGAAACCACCTGCTGCAACCGCGTGCGATATTTTAAACACTTGACGCATCCATACCGCCCATCGAAAAATCAGACCCAATACGTTAAACCATTTTCAACTATATATATATATTTTTTTTTAAATTGCGCGTCCATTTTTCGCCAAAGTACGCAACTTACGATTTGTTTTCCCGGTAATTTATCATTAAGGGGGGGGGAGGTGTCCAAAGAGCTCTGAAAGAAATCCACACAGTTTTAGCCAAAAATTGGGATTCTGCATTTTTTTTCGTCTGGTCTGAGAAAACTTTTCTCCATTTTTTTTTGCCTGTTGCCGTTTTCACCTGTTTTTTGGCTAAAACTGTGCCGTTTGTCGAAAACGTAAATTTTTTGCCGCTAATTGAATAAGGCCCTTAACTGGTCACTAAGCAACCAGCACTGACAGCCAGCAGTGCCTATGTAAATGATACCAGCTGAGTCACTGCAAGGTGGAGGGAGTGGAAGAGGGAAGGGGTGGCAACTCAATACAGCGCTGGGCACAGCACAGCCTAGCGCCGGCCCTGCTTGCACCCACGGCAGTTACGCCACTGTTTACATGCATGTTAACATGTTTCAGGATCAATGGATCGGGGTTATAGGCAAGGACAATGTAAACAACTAAAGACTGCAGGTGTACTTCAGGGTCAAGTCTTCAACCCGGGCAATGCCATGTAGTCCAGCTAGTTCAATATGAAAAGGTAAAAATAGAACAAGGGGAAAAAATATCAAACAACTAAGTGAGTGGCAGCTAAAAACAGTAGAACTCAATGAGCTAGTGCCCTAGGAAGGATGAACACAAAGGTTTAAAGTTGCAGACTTTTGAGTGAGTTTGCACTGGAGACAGGGATAGTGCAAGGAGAGAACAATTGGGTGGAAAGCCCTGTTAATAGACTAAAGGATTTGGGATACAACTAGGAGGTGAACTGAGCAGAAATGAGAAGGGAGGACAGAGAGTGTGAGGAGGGCTGGTGGTCTTTAATGATCATATTCTGGGCACTTTTGAAACAGTGCAGTCTGGTAGTCAGTCTGCTAGGGTGGGGGAGTGAGTTCCAGAAGAGGGGATCAGCACAAGAGAGTAGCAGGACAGGAGAAATCTTGGATGCAAGAAGAGGAGGTAGTCAGTGCAGAGACAAGCTGAGAGTCAGAGGAAGAGCAGAGAGAGCGAGAGTGAGAGTGTGAATTGAAATTAGGTCAGAGATGTAAGAAGAAGAGTTGAAGTGCGTTGAATATTATTGTGAGACTCTTAAACTGGTTTCTGAATAGAAAGGAACTAGGGAATAGAAGCCAGTGAAGGACTTGAAGGAGATTAGAGGGTGAATCAGAATAACAAGATAGAAAGATAAGGTGAGCTGCAGCATAGAGGATAAATGTAAGAAGGGAGAATCAGGGAAGAGGGAAACAATGAGCAGGAGATGGCAAGGGTATGAATAAGAGATTTGGTAGCCCTGCAGATGAGAGAGGTCAGATATAGATATGCTGTGGAGGTGGAAGTGGCAGAAATGGTATATAGCATTAATGCAGGGAATGAAGCAGAGGCAGGAATCAAGGATTACCCCCAGGCAATGGAGGGAGAGGGGAGAATAGTGTTGGCAATATTAAGACAGATGAGGGAATGAAATAAGGGGTCTGGAGTGGGGAAAACAATACGTTCAGTCTTAGATATGTTAAATTTAAGAATCTGCTGGGACATCCAGGAAAAGATAAATGAAAGACAATAAAATTAAGAGAGATAATTGAGAGGGTCATGGGATAAGAGGTAGATTTAAGTAAACATGTAACCAGCATAAAAGTGTTATTTAAGCCAGAAGTTTAGAGCTTTATTATATGGCAACAGGAGGAGGTAGGGAGGGAGAATTGTAAGTAGAGACAGGGAAGGAGTGGTTAGAAAAGTGGAACAGTCATGAGAGGTCAGTGTTATAGAGCCAAAAAGACTGGAGGTTTTCAATAAGGCGCATGTGAATTTAAGAACAGTTTCAGCGGAGTGAATAAAATGAAAGCCAGACTGAAGCAAGACGAAGAGGGAGTGGGAGGGAAAAAAAGTGAACAGATATTGAAAGACAAGTCCAAGAGTTTGGAGGCAAAAGGAATTACAGAAATTGGGTAGTAGCTAGAAAGTTAGTAAAGACTGAGAAAGGAGTTTTTAGAATGGTATCGAAAAGGGTATGTTAAAAGAGGAGATGGACAGTTCTTATAGTGAGAGAGAGGTTATAGGAGCAGGCAAGGTGGGAACAAGAGAGACAGTGCAAGGAAGTAAGAAGCAATAGGGTCATGAAGGAAAATTGAGTGGGAAAAGGATGAGAGGAGGGAATGGACTTTCAGATATTGTTATCAGAGGTGTGGTGATCAGCAGTTGTGGATATCAGCAATTGTGAAGGAAAAGTAAGTTGCAAAGTCAAAGGCCATGAGGGGAGGAGAGGAGAGTGAGAGCAGAGAAGGGTAATTGTAGGTGGCAAACAGGCAGCAGGGTTGGAGAATTTGGAAGTGAATAGAAATTTGAAGTAGGAGAAAAAGAAAGAAAGAGCAGAGCGTAATAAGGGAACATGAAGGAGTCACAAGTGAACATTTCCTCCAATGTTTCTCCAATTTTCTTTTGAGACACCAGGTTAGTGTAGAGTGGCAGGGTTGGGGTGAGGCCTGTCAAAAACTGCCTATAATTCCCAGGGCAAAACAGTCAACAATGGAAATGAGGATGGAGTTATACAGGAAAGTATACTCGTTGAGCAAGAAATGGTGGATATGATGAATTGAAGAGAGTGAGTGAGCACCAAGGGCATCAAGGTTGTAGCAAGTGAGGGTAGTCTTGACAGAGGTAGTGGTGGAATGAAAGAGGTAAAGGGAGATGAGGTGATGGTCAAAGACTGGGAAGGGGAAGCTGGTAAAATCAAAAGGTGTCACAGCGATGGTAATATATGCGATCGTGAGTATGAAGACTGGAGTTAAAATGTTGGTTTATATGTTTGAATTACACCACATGTATTATTTGCATAGTGTTACAAAATACACTTATGTTCCTAAACAAACTTATTTTTTATGTGTTTGATACTTCAAATTAAGTCAATAAACTTGTACAATTCTCAGAATATTTAAACCCTACTTAGGGACTGCATATATAATACTGACCACCCTCAGCTGATAGAATTCTAGAGTCAACTGTCTACTCTTTACTATGTGGCTGGAAAACCAGTATTTTTTCATCAAGGAATAGCCTTCTCAGGTAGCCTCTTTGATGTTCTTGTCTTTGCATTTAAAGCACTCTACATAATGAGAATACAGCAGCACACAGCCTGATAACCACTTGGAAACTGACAGCTCATACATATCACACAGCTGTGTGTAATATTTTGTACAGTACTTGGTACTCGGCAAAAGAAAATTCTTCTTACAATCATTTTTCCTCATATCTAGTTGCATATTATTACATTCATTTTAGTTTATATCTGGTCAATATAGTGTTTTTTGGTTGGTTGCTTAAAATGTGTGGAAAGGGAAAACGAGCGCTTGTGAATACTAAATCGGGGAAAACAAAAAAGTTATCGGACAAACAAACAAACAAATGAACAATCATAAAACACTGAAACCATATGTTTAAGCTCTTTTAGGAGAAAATTGATGGCAGGTCCAAGCAAGCGTGCAGTGGTATAGAAGATCCAATGTGACCTATCTGTCCCTACCTTTGTCTGTAGCTACTAGTGCTGGCAGCGTGTTGTGTTGCCTGCACTACACGGGAAGCCGCATGAGGTATAAGTGGGGTAGCGGTGGTTGTGAGCAGCGGCACAGGATGACGTCAGCGGATCTTGGAGATCGTCAAGTTGTAGTCCAGTAATGCTTCACTGTTCTTCCTCCACGCTAACCCTGGGGTCCAACGTATTTCGTACCTGCCTAGGTACTTTTTCAAGGATAGTTTCCTTCTCTCTGGATACTTCCTTTTATAGGGAAAACTTTATTAAGCAATAATAAAAAAACGGAAGTGGTCATCATAAAAATGGCCGAAAAGAGCGGTAAGCTCATGGGCCAATGTTAAAACATATGGTTTCAAAAACAGTAAAATAAAAAATATAAAAAATAAATAAAATATAAACAAATAGGACAACATAGAAGACAAACATTAAACATATAACTAAAGAATAAAGGTGAAAAAAGGGGGAATATTTTTTTTTTATAAAAATACATTAAGTTCAATATCCACATTAAGGACCTCATTCAGAGTCGGTCGAAGCGGCCGCATGGTCGTACACCACCAATGTTCGCTATACTGCGCATGCGTAAAGTTCGCAAACTAGCCGCTACGATCAGAAATTTCTCTCTCCTTGAACACAGCCAGGTCGGTAGTTTGAGTGACAGATTGAGGCGTTTTTTGGGTGGTAACAGGGGAAGGTGCTTGAAAACGGGGGAGTGGAGATCCGAACGCAGGCGTGCCTAATTATGCGAACGGCGTTTTATGGGAGTGCATACAGTTTATGGGAGTGCATAATTAACAAAGTAGCGTCATGGCACATGTGACATGGGAGGTTTTTACACTGACATGATCGTAGAGCTTAAGAGAGGGTATGGTCAACCTTAAGCTCTACGACCAGTTCCGATGGTTCCCGATGGCCTCGATTAATCCTTATATGCCCGGAGATGACGTGCAATGCGTACGAGAAGGGGGCGTATTTTTTTGAATTCCGGCTGATTCCTCCCCTTGGTCGGCCAGCTACCGATCCGAACTTAGGGACGCAACTTGCGAGGGAATCATTTGCATATCCGGCCCCTTTTCCCGTATGACCGTGCGGCCGCTTCGACCGACTCTGAATGAGGTCCTAAGTCCTAATGGCTGTAAAGTTTTTAATAAATAAATCCATTTGGTTTCATTTCTTTTTAGTATGTCTACTATATTTCCTCCTCTCCAATGGGGGGCAATTTTTTGTATACCGACGAATTTAAGGCCAGACGGATCTTGATTATGTTTCTCCAGAAAATGTTGAGACACACTATGAGTTTTTCATCCTTTTTTTATATTGTATATATGTTCAGAAACTCGGATTTTTAGTTGTCTTTTAGTTTGCCCTACATATTGGTACCCACATGGACATTCTAAAAGATAAATCATACCTTCTGTGTTACATGTCAATTGATTTTTGATTCGGTACTCTTTCTTGTCTTGGTTTGAGATAAATTTGGTGATTGGTCTTGTATCTGTTTTTTGGTTTTTACACCCCTTGCATTGTAAACAAAAATGAAAACCAGGAGTTTTGTTAGTCCTTTGTTCTTGTTCTTCCACGGGAATATAACTATTGGTTAGTTCCTGTTTAAGATTTTTTGCTCGTCTGTAGATTATTTTGGGTTTAAGGGGAATATGTGTGTTAAGATCTTTATCTAATAAAAGAATGTGCCAGTATTTTTCTAAAATCTGTTCGACTTTTTTGTGATCTGTACTAAATTGGGTAATAAAACTAGTAGTGAATTTATTTGTTTCAACATCATATGGTTTTGGTTTATATTGAATCAGTTCATTCCGATTAAGTTTTGATACTTTTGTTATTTCTTTTTGTAAGAAAGTTTCTTTGTACCCCTTCTGTATAAATTTTTCTTTCAATATTTCACTCTGTTCTAAAAAAGTGTTTTCTTCAGTGCAGTTTTGTCTAATCCTACGTAATTGACCGCCAGGGATGTTGTGGATCCAATTGCGGTGATGATTACTGCTATAATGTAGCATATTGTTTCCGTTCACTTTTTTAGTATGGCATCTAGTTCGAATGTTATTATCTTTTATAAAGATTTCCAGGTCAAGATATATGACCATTTCTTTACTATAGGTAGTGGTGAATTCAAGGTTTAGTGTGTTCTTATTAATGTATGCAATGAAATCTTGTAATTCTTCCTCCTTTCCCATCCAGATGAAGAAGAGGTCATCTATATACCTATACCATCGAGTTACATTTTTTCTATATATATTGTTTTTCCAAATTTTCTCGTCCTCCCAGTACGCTACAAACAAATTCATGTAACTGGGGGCGAAAGATGTCCCCGATTTAGTATTCACAAGCGCTCGTTTTCCCTTTCCATATTTGATGTTGTTTAACTGAGCAGTTATATAGACATATCTAGCGCAGTTCATTTACTTTTTTTCTTGCTTAAAATGTGTATATAAATTATGAAGAAAAGAGGAACCAATTACACAGTATTACATGACACTTTTGTGTATCTGAATATACTGTATATATGTATTACAGATGAAGCTATTATTATATGGCTTCAGTCGCATCAATTAGCCCCTCTCTGCACTTATGGTCTTGAGGGGACTAGGCCACGCCAAGTGACTTCTTTGCTCAAAATGTGAGACTTAAGGTGCCTACACACTTGACGATGTGCTCACAATCCGACGATGTGTCCGATTTCCCCTTGAACTCTCCCCAGCAGCTCCCCGGCAGTCGTGGGCACGATTTGTTGTTAAAAAACTGTCCAATGTGACAAACGATCTATCGTGCCTCCTAACTATTCCAGTGCATTATGACTGAGATTGTCAGATCTGCCCTACAGCACGGCAGACCTGAAGATGCGATGTACGACCAATGGGGACGCGCATCGGCATCGTGAGTGGACACTCACGATTTGGGCATATTTTATACGATTTGTCGTCACGATTTGTCGGAATCGGGCAAATCGTGTAAAAAGTCGCCAAGTGTGTAGGCACCTTTATTCGCAGAAATAGCTGGAGGTGACAAAACTACATTGCTAGTGTATACACTGATCAGTGGCATGTGTAATATTTGTACATCTATTTGTGACTGAGGGATCTATTTACTAAGCAGTGTTAGGAGACAGAGTGAAAAGTGATAAGAAAGTGATAAGGTGCCAGCCAATCAGCTCCCAACTGTCATCTCACAGGCTGTGTTTGAAAAATGACAGTTGGGAGCTGATTGGCTGGCACCTTATCACTTATCATATCACTTTTCACTCTGTCTCCTAACACTGCTTAGTAAATAGACCCCTGAGTCTGAATCTGTGTAAAAAGGGCTCCGATGCAAGAGGCCGCGACTTTTCCTCACGCCAAGTTCCATTGTGCATCTGCGCCTTTGTACGTGTGTAAAATAAATTCCTGTATGGCTAAAGTCGCAGCCTAGAGTCTCTGCTACATTTTGAGCGGCTTTTCACTGCATCTGCGATGGGACTAAGATACTGCATCTGCGATGGGACTAAGAAAAAAATACAGCATACAGCTACGGAAAAATACAGTATGCTTCTTGTCACGCCGGGCGTCTCTCATGTAGTATGGCATAAAGACACTCAGTATATAAGGACACATCTGTACATGAGGGAATGTGCTTTCCTGTATTAAATACACCTGGATGATAAAATAAAAAGTTTTATGGAAAGTATAGGATGATTCCGGACCACAGGCACCTCTTGAAATCTCATTCTGCGATGGGAAGAGTTTATGCAGCTTCCCGGTTACTAGGAATGCCCATGTAAATATGATGTCTCTATCCTATTGAATCTCATTGAAATATCTTATTTCAAAACAGAAGCTGCCATGTTGCCACTGAGATCCATGTGCTTTAAGCAGAAAAAAAAAATCACATTTCTACAAAAATAGGTGGGATGTAGTTACCTTGTCTGTAGTTAAAATGTCAACAAGCACAAGGGGGACAGCTGTATGTTGAGAACATTATAGTACTGTGGTGTTAAGCTTTGTGAGCGTCGGCAACCTTAGAACTTTAAATCTAATACTTTACCATCATGTTTAAACTTCGAAAGCCGATCGCAGCACTAGCATGTCGTCATATATCGCTGACCCCCTAGTTTTTGTCATTAGGTTCACTGATGTTCGCTGATCACCATTAAAATGTATGAATTTAAACTCAAACAGGATAATATATGATTGAACCAGTTCAAATGTGTTTGACTTTCTTGAATTCAGCCTTATGTTTTAATTAATCTAACATTTTAGAAACAATCAGTGGCTGGAACGAGCTTTCTATTTATTTGCTTTTTTTCTAAAGGCCCTCCATTGACAATAACAGTACTTTGTTGAGAGTCCCTCACCTCAGACCCCCCCAAAAAGTTCTAGTACTCAGAAAGAAGAGAATTAGGTAAATCTTAAATTTAAAGTAAAATAACACTTTAAGGGGTTTTAAGTACGTCTAGGAAAGCTTTGTGACCTGAAACTCATCGAGATGTGAACTCAGAAAGCAGGTCACCACGGCAACAAGAATAAATGGAGATACGTATTACCATAAACCCTTTGAGCAATTAGATTTACAATTCGTACTGTAGAATTAAATCATTTTGTTTGAGGAAGAATAACAAAAGATACAGCTATGACTAGAAATCTTTCTTCTCTAGTGTGGGGAAGATGTACTGAACATCAAAGGGAATATTTGCAACAAAAAATTCCTAGAAGTCGTCAATGTTTAATTGAGAAAACAGGCTGTTCCAGTTCATAGACAAAAACGGTGATAAAAGAAATAAAAAAAGCTTAATGTATGCTCCGGAAAAAAACAGGACACTAGTTATAGGTTTGGAAACAATGTAAAAAATAACGGGACAAAACCAGGACAAATGTGCTTTGTACAGCAGCCATTGGGCATTGTATTTACTAATAATGTCAGTTTTCCCAGAGCCACAGACATAACATATGCACAACATAAAAGAGACCGTAACAGAAATTCTTCTCTGAAAAAATAGATCATAGTAGCTCACTTTAATCTATGCCTATAGATAGAACCTCTGACATTTTCTCAGCGCAGCTTGGAGCCAAGGGTCAACTATAGAATAAAATAAGCTGATTTCTTCTGATATTCTGTATTGAGTTTAGAAAATATGAGCTGCTAATTGATTGCAATGCCTGCAACAAGTGATGAACTTTCTGTCTCTATAGAAAGAGATCTTTTCAGTTCCTGAGATATTATTTATTCTACTTAAGTATTATTCTAAAGCAGTATATGGATGCAGGGCTCTATTTGCTGGGTAAAACAAGACTACTTTTTATGACTGAAGTTTATGTTTATAATTTTTGCAGTGAAGCACCAAAAAATATAATTTCTTATGGCCACTTTCATACCTGCCGACATTTATTTTCTCCCTTCATAAGAGTGCCTGTAGGGGAGATGCAGCTGATCACTGATTGGGGGTGGGGCTGGGGGCTTCTCATAATTAGGCATAATTAAAATGTATGGGAAAGCGAACATAATGCAGTAAATTGCAGGTCTATGAAGAAGACCACGGTCAAAATGCCATAATCTCATAGCATCATATCGACCCTCCTCCACCCCATGGACTCGCTATTCTCAGCATTATGCACTTCATGCCATTTCATTAGGAAGGTCGCATAATTTTCCATGAGTCCATGGGTCTCCCTGTAAATTTGGGCGTCTCCTGGACATTTCAGGACAGTAGGACAGTATGCTGCATATTGAGGCTAAGTTAGCACAAAAGAGCATATTCACAATGATTTCACACTTCTGCAGATTGTAAAATACCCTTAAATGTTACTGTGACCGGATGACTCCGCTTCTTCCAAGCGGCCACAGATTATTTTTTATCCCACTCAATCTTGGGCTATTAGGGGTTCCCTCTTACCGCCTGTTGCTGACTCTGCCCACTGTGCCATTGGCATATGACCTTGCTGCCATCACCGAGCTTCTTCACTGGCACTTGGAGCCATTCGTTTCAACACAGGCTCCTACACTGGCACCTGAAACCACTTCTCCAAGGCTCCTAAGTCGGCACCTGGAACCGCCTCTGCTGCATATTCGTAGACAAGCATTCGGCCACACCTCCTGATTGGTGTCGGTTGATACCTCCTGATCTCTCGTAATGGTCCAGGTCCTGTTCAGTAGCTAGCAGAGGGCTTTAGCTTGGAGACACTGGGCTCAATAGCATTTGGCGCAATTGTGTTCTCGCAGGATATAGATGCAGTCATCTTAAAGGCAAGATGTTAATTGCTCAAATAGTCTTTAAAAATACTCTTTCCCTTTGCAAGTGCTTAGGGAGAACATGATGTTAGAGTAGTTAATTCCTTTTTGATGTCCAAAAATATATAAACATACACAGGGCTCACATGCCCTCTTTATATCCCATTCTCACACACAATACCACAGTGGGTAAATACGCCCTGTGTTCCTTAACCAATCATGCTATCTGACAAAATATAAATAAATATATCTTACATTTCAAAGGAGTTAATCAATTTCCTCCATTCTAATATCTACCACCCAAAACCAGTTGGCTTCCTAAAACACAAACTGATTTATCATACAGTATAATTGTATCTTAAAATGTAAATATAAAATTTTATAGGAACTGATAAATTGCATTAATCCTTTCAAAGACGAGTATCTATGCATCAAATCAGTTTGGCTTTCCCAGTCTTAACGCCTTCAGTTCTTAAGAAGTTCCACAATAAGGAAATTCTTAAAAACAAACAAACTGTTTTTCCCCAAAGCTGCTGGACAGTTTGCATAGAGACACACAGGAGCCTCCCTAGCCAGTATTTCAAAGAAAAGGCTTGTTCAGTCAATACCAACTCTTCACTGCTAGGCTAGCGCGATTACCATATCAATCCCCATGTAAGGATCTCTAAAGAACAATTTGTCTCCAAATGTCAATCAATACCTTTTAAAACAAAATACCTTATACATTCCTCATAAGTGCATGGTCTCCACATTTGAAAATGTGTTTCCCCAGTTTCACAACTGCACACAACACTTTAAATACAACATGGTAAAATACATTATTACCCATACATTTACAGAACATGGTACTCTGCGCCTACATTGTCCCTTTAAAGATGGATCCGTGGAATGTGGTTTAAACCCTTCAGTGCCGCCGCTGCCATTTTAGCCACGCGTGGTCGGGCTTCGGCCATAGATACTACCTTGTTGATCATTTGTACGCAGTAGAACTGTTCAGTTGGAATCTGTTCATATTCATGTTAAACCTATAAATCTGTCATTTATTTTCAGAGACCAACATAAGGGCCATAGACTTTTACAGCATTTATAAAAACTCACAAACATCACATTCTTGTAAAAAAAAATTCTGCAGAGAAAAATGTTCAAGGCGTAAGGAAATTAAAATTAAAAAAATTGTGTTTGCTCAAACCATCATTTCCCATTTTGCCCAGTTATTTACATCTCCCGTTTCAAATATTGAAATTCTAGCAATACATTTATTTTCTAAATTTGTTAAAAAGATTTCAACATTTGTGGCGGTTGAAGAATTAATGCTACATCATATCATAACATATAAATCCTATGGGTGCCTGAAACTAAAAACAATATCTGTAAATGAGTGCAGCAAGTCAGGAAAGTATGATATAAATCAGTATATCAGTCACAGAGTGGAGCCAGGGCCCAGACTCTGTTTGGATATTTAGAAAATATTCTAACTCTGCACAATGTCATTTTAAGTTAGTTTTGAAATGTAGGCATTAGTATCATTTATAACCATCTTTGTCTATAAATATTGTCTTCCACTGACTTATTTAGGAGTTGTATCAACGTTTTTGGCAATAAATGTTATTGATTATTCTAATTAAATTCTTGGATAATTCTTTTTACTCATGTGTTTAGTGGCATGTGTACTTACAATTACATTTTTTGTATTTAATGTACTGTATATTTTGCAATCTAAATGCATGAGAATGCTTATAAAAAGTAAAGTGTCAAGGAGTAGAAACATGTTCTTATTTTTACTAGTAGCATTACCAGCAAAATTATTTTAAATGGTATTAATAACTGCTGGTATTTATATTTCTATATAACAATTAAAAAAAACAAGGTGAAAAGCATTGCAAACTCTTGTATAAATCCTAGAATAGATAGTTGACAAAAAAAAAAACTTTCCTGTGTTGAGATAATTCAGCTGTAAATTAGAAAGTTAATTATCTATACTAATAAGCACAATTATGACAATGTGATATATATATATATATATATATATATATATATATAACAATGCATGTGGGGGCGCTCAAATAAAAAATACCATGATGCTAATAAGATTGATAGTAATAATAAGTGATACTTCTCATGTGGATAAATGAGTGGCTGCTGATTACACAATAAAAACATGTGCTGGTGTACACATCAAAGATCAAAACAAACAACTTGAAGTGTAACGTAAGCGCCTGACTGTATCAAATAATTTTTGTGATAAAATAACAAGTGCAAAACTGTAAGAAATCGACACTACTTATCTGGTAGTGAAAGCTTCGGTCACATGACCACCATTGGAATTAGTAGTATATAGAAGAAAAAAATGCAACATAGTGTGTACTGTTTTCAATAATCCATATATATGGCTGAACTCAGCCTCATTAGGAACACATCAGTCCCAGAAAACACCCACTTCACAAAATATGAAGGTTAAAATACATTTAATTCCACAGAAAACAGACAATGGCTAAAAAATACACGTACAAGATATATAACAAAAAGGAGCTTATCTGTCCATAAAAGGTACCTTGTTGTTTATATATATATATATATATATACTGTATATATATTTACCTATTTAAATCATGTAAGATGAAAATAGCATTTAAGAAAATTTGTCACTATGATAAGTTCATGTGACCTGATAGTTAGCAAAGTCAATTTTCAGGAATATGACCTGTCACTCACCTACCCCCATTCAATTATCAGAGTAGAATTAAACAATAAATTAAAAAGTACAGATAAAGTGTCAGTAGAGCCCAAACAATGGGAGAATTTTTTTTGTGTTACTAATTAATATTATCTTAGCTAATTGGAGAGGTTACTATTCCTGCCACTCTATCAGGGCTTCCCGCTGATAGCTCACTGCACTACTCCTGCCATTTTATTCTGCTATCTGCATACTGTATATGTATAATTCATTTAATGTCTCCCTATACAATCAAAGCATTTAAAAAAATACAGCTGACTTCCATTAGTTCATCAGTCATTTTCATTGGCTGCTTCACCATGGTAATGAAGCCGACACAGTTAATAAGTTCTCATTTAAACAACAAAATACTACCGACTATGTCAGACATGATACATGAACATTTAAATGTCAATGCATTGGTCCTTTGGAGGCTAGGTCCTTAATAGAGGTGCATCTTCCCACTGTGATTAAAGTGTTACAGAAGTTATATTGATTTCTGTCTCAGCTGCTGAGATTTTATTATATGCTGCAGTCATATGTATAGATATTGCAAGATCATGATAATTGTATTAACATTTTAGTGTCTTCCTGTTGATATATATTTATTAACTCAAATTCAACATATGACTGAGATATAACAGAGAAGAAAAAAATGCGCAGCATTTAAAACTTTATAATGTAATATAAAACGTATGTTGAACATTTTATATTCTATTTAATGCATGTACGATTATATTATTTAAAAATATTTGTTAGTGGAAATATAACCTCATAAATGAAACTCAACCTATATGAACAATCCTTCCTGATATAAGTATAATTGTCCCTGTGACAGTGACGGCATTGTAGAACGAAAAATATCTTCCATTAATAATAAATCAACAAATGATAACTGTAGATATTAACTGATTTTTGTAAATGTAAACTAATTTAGGGAAAGTAACCTGAATGCCCTTTTGTTAGGTTTTGTCATCCTGTGGCATTTATTACCCATATAAGAGAGGTGCAGAGCCAACCCTGACCAATTTGATGTTCTAGGCAAGATTCTGGCTGGTGGAAACTCCGCCCCCTCCATCCCCAATGTGGGACCGAGAAGGAGGTGTGGGTTCAACAAATGACTGTGGCCTCTTGACAGTAGGTGACTGGGGAGGCAGAGGGTGTTAGTGTGTCCAGCCATCAAATCTCTCCCCTTTCTTTCTCACACCATCAAATCTTTCCAACTTGTGTGTCTGCAGCCATCAAATCTCTCCCCCTTGTGTCTCTAACCATCAAATCTCTTCCCCTTGTGCCTCCAGCCATCAAATCTCTCCCTCTTGTGAGTCTCCAGCAATGAAATCTTTCCACTTTGTGTGTCTCCTGGAATCAAATCTCTTCCTTTTGTTCGTCTCCAGAAATCCAGTCCCCAGCCTACCTCTTTAACAAGTGCTCATAATTTGCTTACATTTGCTGTCTTCCTTCTGCTTTTCTCCTCTGTAGTGCACTCTCTGCTGTGAATGATGCTGATGTGACCTTGGGTCATGCCAGCATGACACTGATGAAAGTTGCAGGCTTTCTTCTGCTGCTACTCTGCTTCCTGTCATATAATATGACAGGCAATGGTGTAGCAGTGCTGGAAGGCCTGTACATCCCATTGGAGAACAGCCACTGACAGCTGGGACTTCTGAAATCTGGAGTTGGCACAGCAGAGCTTAAATGTTCAGCCTGCCTGATTCCCCTAGGATGTTGCAGATGCCCTTAGACTTTTCCAGATTATCCTAGGCTTTTACCTATATTGCCTATGCCTAGGGCCAGCTCTGGGTCCAGGACTATCGAAGATTATTAAATGTAAAGCACATGGAAGGTTTTTTTTTTTAGCATGTAAATCAGTGAGGAACTTTAAAGGAGTGCCTGTGTAGTTTCATGTAACTGTACATCTCTTTGGTGTCCTGTGAGCAGGAAAAGCAATTATATGGACCAGGAGACAGATAAACATATGGCATTTGTCTATGTCTGCATATAGATTACTTGGGAATGCTTAGCTGGCACCCAAGACCGCAGGGGTATTCAAACACTCATCTGATCACCAGGTATGACTGAACAGAGGCAGAGATCAAAGGCCTCACCATATTTTATCTGTTTGACTAAAAAAAATATTTTTCCATCACAGCTAGGAGTTCCCAAATCATACAAATATACTTGATGTCTGTACGCTGGGCTGGTGTAATTTGAGGACACCTATTGCGTATGGTTTGTGAGAAATTATGTATCTAACCAATCATACATCCCAGAGCAGTCTTATTTACACTAATTTTATGGCTTAAATAATGGAGATTAATGTGAACATAATATATTTAAAGTGGCTATTACACAAGGAAAATTCTGTAAAGTTATTTGTACTTAAGTTAAAAGTAATATGGGTGGTCTTGGTATGTTACCTGCAGTCATCAGAAAATTAGTTATGACATCAATATGGAGAGGGGGACAGATTATAAAAGGTATAGGAGTATTTTGCTTTGTTTCAGACTTGGGGGATCTGTTGATGCCTGGACAAGCATTTTCTTGCTGTGTACCAGCTCAGAATAAGCAGAGTGTAATTCTGTATAAGTTTTTCCTTTTATTTTAAAATTACGTTTGTCTACAGTATGCAATCTGTAACCCTTTTTCTTTATATAATTTCTGTAACTCAGCATTGTACTTAGTTTTGTTAATAAAGTGTTGCTTTATTAGTCTATTTTTATATATGCTCCAGAACTCACTATTTGAAACTTAGATCGCTAAGAATATGCTATAACTATTATTTCTTGCTTAAAGCATGGGCAGACTAACTAACTGAGGGCTAGTTTGTGTCACAGAGACTGCGCAAATGTGTTAGAGAGTTAGGAGACCTGTGGCAACCTTTGTGTATTTACTATAGGTGGTGGCAGTAGAGAGGTATATGGTATAATGGGCAGAGCAATAGCATATTCATTGTTATATTTGGCTCTGCCCTTACTACATCAGGACTGCATGATTGCAGTTCTGATTCTGCATAGTACCAGTCAGGGTGACACAGTTATTGACTCTGACCTAGTTAGTGCCAAATCTGGGATACCTATTGAGGTCCCTAACAGTGCCTGTGATGCATTATGTGTATCTAAGTTTTTCCGGTCATTTATTAGTATTGCAGAAATGTATAGCAGAAACTATGCGTAAGTGACTGGAAATAATTATATGTACTTTGTAATGATTGTCCAATATTTAGGATATTTACTATGGTTTGATTGTGAATATAGAGGTATGTACATCTAGCACAAAGAATAAATTCAGAACAGAAAAGGAACAACTTTTCTCAAAAACAGAAAAGTGTATTTTTGACGTATTTAATTTTGAAATATATTATCAGTTTGATATGGGAAGCCGGTGCTCGGGATCCAGGCTGTCAGAATTCCGATGCCGGCATCCGGACAGGGTTAGGATACCGACACCTGTCGGTAAGTATCCTAAACCTACCCCTAACTCTACCTCTAACCCTCCATCCCCACACCCTAAACCTAACCTCCCCCTACTGCCTAAACCTAACCCTTCCACCTAGTGCCAAACCCTAACCCTCCTCCCTAATCCCTAACCCTAACCATTCCCCTAGTGCCTAACCCGAACCCCCCATACTTACCGTCAGAATGCCGGTGGCATTGTGAGCAACTGCATTCCGGCTGTCAGTAACTCAACTACCTCCCATATTATCTTACTTGTTGAACTGTACTGTATTATACTTTATATAAGAAAGTATATGTAATGTTCATATGGTATAGTAGATATATATATGTATGTGGTGATTTAAAAAATAAATAAAAATACCCACTCAATCTTATATAGTATAAATTAATGTACATTAACCTTAAAAGGGACAAAAAGAATATCCAAGCATAATTTTAATAATTATATTTTGAATAAAATTAAGTTAAATTGTAGAAAAAACAAATATAGTATGTCATAATAATATTTGTTGCTTTTTATAAAATACAATTACTATTTGAAAGATATTTTTTAAGAAATGTCACATAGTCCCACTTGACTCACAATTTGCACTTCTGCTTTGTGAGCTGCTTGTATTACACATCTGGAACATCTCTTGAGACAGTACAGCAAAAGTCTCCTAACATAGGACAGTGACAGTCAGACTCTCTCTTCTCCACTGCCGAGATGTCCTGTTGGAATCTCTTGACATGCTCCTCACTAACTGCACCATAGCTGTCAGGAAAAAGTCTACATGAGAGTGAAGGAAGTGTATTTTTAGGGACATGTTGCATCCTAATTTGGAATTATCTACACAGCATGCTAGCTTTCACATTCTTACTGCACAGAAAACAACATGTGTGGCCAGGGGCTTAGCCAGAACTTTGTGGGCCCCACTGTAACATTTTGAGGGGGTCTCTGCCCGAATGCTTCTACATCTAGAGATACATCTCTCCCATTCTCTCTCTCTGCAGTAGTTGTTCATATTATTCCCCATAGTAGTGCCCTACTGTAGTTCATTTTATAAACCACAGTAGTGCCCTAGTTCATTTTTAGAACCACAGTAGTGCCTTTGTTAATGTTATCCCTATAGTAGTGCCCTAGTTAATTTTATGCCCTATAGTAGTGCCCTAGTTCACATTATACCACACAGTTCCTCAAGTTACTTTTTTGCCACATATTAGTGTCTAAACTAGTATTATAGACCCTAAGCACAGGTTTAAAGAAGTAGATTATAATAAATCTGCTTTTTATTGCAGGGACCACCTAATTGTTTATTAATCTATATGGGAATTCTCCCTCAATATATTGTTATTATCCTTCTTTAGGTGGTGGTGCTCCCTAAAGAAGGAGAATAACAATGCAAAATGAGGCCTATTAGAAATGCAAAGTACTCTATGGAGGGGCAGTTTAATAATGCTTAAAGGTGATCAAGCTTCTGGCAAAATGCATTGCCTGTGAAACTGAAGGGGTCCCAGCAATGGCGTAACTAGGGTATTTGGCGCCCAGGGCAAGATGAAAAATGGCACCCCCCAACTATGTGCGTGAGACTTGCACGTGTGTCCAAAATGGGGTGTGGCCACTGGAAAATGGCGGCATGTCAATATGACACGGCACAGTTTGTCGTCACTCTGGGAACATTCTTTTCCATTCCAGTTTGAATCCCAGGTATGACTATTTTAGATATGGAGATGTGAAGTAGCATGATATAGTTAGAATTCACAGGCTTTCACTGTTGTAATAGGTGGCTCCATTGGTAAGGTGACTGGCTGCACTGCATGAGGTGCAAAGTTCGAATTCTAGGTATGACTGTATATTAGATTAATAAGAGTCTTCCCTTGTAATAGCAGATGGCTCATTAGTAATCAAGTTACAAAGCATGAAGTGACAGGTTCAAAATATGTTCCCAAATATGACTATTTTAAAATTTGAATATGATTGTAGGGGAGGAGATGTGTTCAGATGCAGAGAGAAGATGCGGCCTGGGACTCACAAAGCAGGAAGCTACATTAGCGAGAACATCAATACATTGTTGCTTAATGCACAAACTGATACTATGTGTGGAGACATAACATTAATCTCCTCTAGGAGGTTAGTAAGTATTATTTGTGAAATTAATTTATGGTCTGGTGTGGTGAATTGCTCATACATATTGTGGAATACTACCACATAAATGTATTTATTGCTGTGGTGTTTTATTCTGACTGTTCTATCCCTAACCACTTTTTATCTTTTTCAATAGTTCACCTTGTGTTTTTTAATTCTTTTCTGTAACTTTTGGTTTCTGTCTGTGACACATAACACATTATATCGCCAGTATCCAATTATCCCCAAACATTATTCAGGCACTAATAGGGCAATCCAATTAGCCCCAAAAACCGGCACTTATCAGAGATTGTGTTTCACCTGCCTCAGACAGGCAAAGCAAAATCCCCAAAATCCGCCACGTTTTTTTTATGTCTGCGATCGCGAAAACACACAGGTCTCATATTATGCAACACTATATTGTCCCCAGTTCATATTAAGTCACATTACAGTGCTCACAGGTCAGATTATGTTATACTAAAGTGGCATCTTTCCATTAGAACACCCACCACTCACTGAAAATGGAATATCAAATCATTAGACAGCCTTATACTACAGAGAGTTCTGATAAGAGATTATATCCAATTGACCTTTTATCTTATCCCATCTTATTTGGTGATGGTGATGTTTTCAGTGAGTGTAAAGACAGAGTAGGAGGAGCGGAAACCAGACAGTTCTGGTACCTGAGAGAGATACTTCCTAATAAAGGAAATTCCGCTTTCAATGGAGATATTGGTAATTTTAGCACACTGTCCCTTTCTGATACAGAGCCGCTCACTAGCAAGTGGCCGTTCGTTGCAGACGATGTTCAGTAATGTGCGCATGCGTGTAGTTTGCAGTGCGCTTACGCAAACTAGTATGAGCGATCGGAATGTGGTCGCTCGCCCTGCCTTGACTGCCCAGTGGAATGAGTGACAGGAGAGGCCGTTTGTGGGTGGTAACAAGGGCAGGGCAGTAGTAACGGGGGAGTGGAGTTGCGGATGCAGGCATTGCAGAGTGTATCAACGCCATTTCAGAGGCATGCATAATTAATAGGCAGCGTCATAGTGCACGTCACCTGATTGATTTTTACACTGAACTGCTCGCAGTGCTTGTGGTAGGATACAGTCAACCACAAGCGTCAGATCAGATGGTTCCCGATGTACCGATGGTTGTATATACTTCCTGAAGATGACGTATGCAAGTGGGTGGCTAAAGACAGGCTGGTGGGCGTATAAACACAAGTGATCGCTCGCCAAGACATAGTGGGCGTACTTCTGTCTTGCTGTGCGAGCGGATGCCTTGACGTCACTTAGCTGAATTTCCATATGCTGGGAGCGAGCACCCGCATATAGCTAGCATGTCTGAATCAGGTCCACAGTCCTATTCACAGAGCTCAATTCACAACCACCAGCTCACTTCACAAAGGCTGTAATCAAGGAGAAGACTACTCTCCAACAGTGCCATGCTCTTCTATTAGCTTAGCTGTGTCTGAGAGGGTAAAATGGGAGCACATGAGGTGGATCATATCAGTATGGAGCTTTACTGAGAGGGAGAGGGAGAGACCCCCACCTAAATGAGCGCTGATGATTCCACCTCGTCAGGCTGTAGGCCAGATCCAACTGCTTAGCAGACAATTCCAGAAACTTAGTAGGCAACTGTATGACCTGGGTCATGGGCTGGTATGCATTCCGCATCCTGGCGGTCTGGATGCCGATGCTCCTGTTACCAGCATCGAAATCCTGATGCCGTTCATAAGCCCGGCGCCAGCATCCCGACTGCTGGGATACAAAAGATAAGTATTGGGGTGTTAGGGGGGGTTAGGGTTAGGAATTAGGGTTAGGCACTAAATGGAGGGTTAGGCACTGACAGATCCTTGGTTCTCGCTGAATGACACAAAAAGCTTTACATTGAAACAAGAAATACAGTAGTGTGACTCAGCAGAAGAAGGCTGCCGTGTTGCCACACCAGCTATGGTTTGGCAACACATACAGTATTATATCTCCAAAAATAATGAAAACTTGCTGTAAGTAATATGCACAGAATTATGAAAACAAGAGCCAATAATGATTTTAACATTATATTCTTATCTAGCAAATTAAAATGAGTGAAAAATGATTAATTTTATTGCCAAAACATTTTGATTAGTGTTATGTGATTGTGTAAACAGACTTTGGGCCAAATAGAACAGCCCGTGATTTCTGGGAGCCAATGTGATTTTGGCAAGATAGTTAAGGCGGCAATTAGTTTAAAGGCAAACCCAATCTGGTTTTGCCTCTGAACTAATTGGTGCATTAAAAATGACCTAAATCATGTCAGCTGGTGCAAACTGCGGCTGTTACTGTACATTTGTTACTTTGTCCGAGAAAGTATTTTGCCCTCCTCTCCCTCATGTTGTCATCATTTATTTTCCTCTCCAATTATAACTGTTATTATCCTATCCTGCTACCGTATACATATACCACTCTCTGTGCTACTTGTCCTTCTTTCTCCCCATTACTACTGTATTTACAGTACTTTATCTCCTATTTACATTTATTCATTTAGCCCTCTATTTTTTTATATGGTTTCAGTGTCATAGGTTCTATGGGCATAATACTGATGTTCACACAGTTGAGCGATTATCGGTAATCTGTGCATGTGTCTGAGTCTCACTGCGCAATGCATCAAGTTTCATTACCAATGTCGCTCACAGTGAGGATTTATTTTGAAAGTGAAGGGCAAGCAGGGATTGTATGTGGGCAGCAACAGGGGGTGCCAACTCAACGCAGGTGTGTTGCGGTCATTTTTGGTGGATGTCTCAGCCGGCAACCGTGTTCCTGTACTCAGTACAAATGCCTCTGGCACTTTAGTTTCTGTGCCACTACCGTAGGGTTACTCAGAAGAGCTGTCATCTAATGATCTGTGACCGATGATGCATCTTTGTATGCAGTTGCTTGGATCTGTGAAGCTGCAGGGGTGCCTCCATAGAAATCCCAGCAGCTGCGACATATTTTCGCACAATTGTTGCATACTGTACATATTCGCAGCAGCAGCGGAATCAGCATCCACCTCTGTCCCTATATATATGATTAGAAATGTGGATTAGTACCCTGAGGATTGGGATTGGGTTTATGTAATTCCAATGTGTTATAGAAAATGCAGAAAATAGGTCTTAATGTTCTACTCTTTCACATTCACACAGTCACTCTTTGTTAAAAGTCTTAAGTCTGGTATCTATTGATTCATTTGTCAGTAGAGGGCTTATGGCGGTGTAGGTCTTTGGAGACACACAATGTATTTGTAATTTCTTATATAAAAGTTCTTCATACAGGCAAATGTATCAATAAAAGAATCAAATATTTCGCAGGCAGCGCACACTTTTATCTATAAATCAAAGTACAGTAACATGTAGTCACTGTATATCACAACTGCATCTACTTCCCTTCACAGAAGCTCAGATTCCTATTTATTTATTCATCAATACAAAGATACAGGACTCTTCTTTGTTCATAAGGTAAGAGCAGGGGACACCAAAAATCCCATCACATGACAAAAGATCAATTCTAGCTACAAAATAACTGACACTGATGAAGGATCTGAGAAGGTGTAAAGGGTCCCTGCAGCCTATTCTATTCCATCCCATTATTGTTATATAATTCAGCTATTCACAATTGTAGCATTGAGATACAGCAATTATACTGTACAAACTATCTTATATAACTATTGTACTTATTACATTAGACAAGGAGTGGCTAAAATGCAGTGTCCATAAAAAGATGTTTCACTTAAAATAGCTCCTTAGGTTATTATTATACTATAGTCGCAGGGGAGACCAAATACCTGATTATGTGACATAGGATCAATTTCAGCCACATGATAACTGACACTGATGAGAGGGTTTATGAAGTTTAAAAGGGCAAAGCCCTTCTCAATTACAGGTCACGCCAATCAGTTCTATTCCTTAATTGCTCCATAATTTAACAATGTGCAATTGCATTATTCAGTCGTGGTAATCGCATACTGCACAAAGTGTATTATATCATTTTATACCTATTTTCATACAGCAGTTTCTGGTACGTGTTTATTCATTTTTTCAACCATGGAGCCACAGCCAATTAGGGTAATGTTAAAGCTGTTAGTGCAAGTCAACGATTGCTACTGTAAAACAATATAATTATGTACGGACACACCATTAGGAAAGTGGACCTTTATGGCATCTAGAACCATGGAAATGAACACAATACAGCAGTAAATAATAGGAATTAAGATGCCATGTGGCATACTGTAATAGAATGATTCTAATAGCGTAACATAGAAACATATTGTAAAGGAAATATTCCATAAATATGTCTGTTCATTTATTTTATTTAAAACAAAAATTTAATTTTAGATATTTGTAGAGGCGCAATTAACTGTAATTTATGCAGCAGGTAGGGTAATACTTAAAAACAAGTAAAAACACAAATACTTGGGGAAACATTGATATTGCACAAGAAATAGTAAAAACCTTACCAGCGCTAATTGCAGTGAGATGTATATAATTACCCAAATTAATGGGATAAAACCATCATAAAATTAATGGAAAATGACAAGATCGTGGTAAATAATTGTACCACATTTAATAAAACACTGAATATTAAAATCACAGAATCAAGCAAAAAAAAAAAATGTATTACAGGTTGAGTCTCCCAGATCCAAAATGCTTGGGACCAGGGGTAATGGAATATTCCGTATTTTGGAATAATTGCATACCATAATGCAATATCTTGCGAATAGGACCCAAATAAACACACAGACTGCATTTATGTGTTATATACACCTTATACACACAGCCTGCAGGTCATTTTATACAATATATTCAATAATTTTGTGGTTCAAACAAAGTTTGTGTACAGAAATTAAATTCAGTTATGTTTCATATACACCTTATACACACAGCCTGAAAGTAATTTTATACAATATTTTTAATAATGTGTGTCTTAGACAAAGTTTGTGTACATTGAACCAAAAAAAATCAAAGGTTTTATTAACTCAGTCATGCCAAAAAAAATCCGTATTTCGGAATATTCCGTATTTCGGGAATATTTGGATATGGGAAACTCAACCTGTATACAAACATAGTATTTCTGGATGTGTCCTGTTAGTATACCATCATCTCGCAGTTGCACTTGTTCCTCCACATTGTAGTGACCCCAGTTCACATTATTCCACATTGTGTCTGTTAACTATAATATTGTGTTACTTTGCCCTTACTTACAAATACAGACTAGATGGCCCAATCAGGAAACCAACAGGCAGGGTTCAGAGAAAACCAGGGTCCAGGGTGAGTGCACCTTGGAGATCTATGGTAACTAATGTAGGCCCGGTTCTCTATTCTGCCAACGCCGATCCGCCAATCAAAACTGCTGATCAGCAGACACCAACGATCAGCGATCAGTCGGGGAATCGGGGAAATTCACCATGTTAAAATCCCCGACTCGTTAATTCCAACCATTTTCAGGTTGGAATTGAGGAGTCAAGATTGTCAAACATGTTGGCTTTTACCAATCCTCTGACCCCGGCGCCAGCAGAACAGGGATCTGTAATACACATTATTTGATATTATTATATCCAACAGTAGCTTAATTTATTCTTAAAACAAATTACACAGAATATGAATACAGGTTCATCTCACTTAATGTATTGTTTACAGCAGCTAAATCTATAACACTAAACACTCTTTATCCGTTGGGTAATTTCCTGAATCTGTTAAGTGCAAGTCCCATTGGAATAACTAAAAATGATTAAATAATCTCTACAGTCTCTAATTAGAGCTTTGCGGCAGCAATAGTGTCCATGCATTCTTGTTCAATAAGTCTAGCAAAAATTATTTCATGCCAAACATCTTGGCTTCATTACGCATCATATTTAAGAGGAAAAGTACGCTGGCACTGCCATGAAAGCTTTTAACTAGATGAATATAATGAAAAACATACAATGATGCCAAATACCGTATCAATCTTCCATTGCAGGGTAACAGTCCATTATATCTAACTGCATTCTTACATTCAGCCAATTTAAAAAAATATATGATGGGAAATGTAGAAGACATTTATATGCCATGCTTTTGAATGCAAATCTCTGCTGAGCAGAACAATCTCAAACCTTAAGTGACCTGACCGTCGAACACAATAATATTATTATATATAATCAGTAGTAGTAGTAGATGTAGATGTGCGCAGAACCCTGTGTTTTGGTTCTGATCCTTCATTGTGTTTTGGTTTTGGTTTTAGTTTTGCCGAAACCACAATCATGTGATTTTTGTTTTGAATCTGTATTTAAAAAAAAAAGAAAATTTCTAAAAACATCTAAAAACATAATTTTTGCCTATTTTTGTTCCTACAGTATTATTAATCTCAATAACATAAATTTTCAATAATTTCCAGTCAATTTAGACCACTTTGGACTGACGGTACCTTCCGCCGCCAGTCACCCCGTGTCTTCCAGGGCAAGGCAGTAATTTGGCGCCCTCTTCCCCACCAAAAAATAAACAGAGGGAATTCTTCTAAAAAGTGGGTGTGGTTTTGTGACACAGTAATGCCCCTTACACATTATGCCACTCAGTAGTACCCCTTATACATGTTATGCCATAGAGCCCCTTATAAACTTTACCTCAGTAGAGCTGCTTATACAGTTTACACCATGTTACACCTCCTTATTCCTCCTTCTCATTGTGTCCCCCTCACCTCCTCCCGGGAGCATCTATGCTGGTTATCTTTGTTGTTCTGCCCAGACACAGAAAGGCACCTGTGCCCGGTGAGAGTCCCCGCCTCTCTCTGTACTGCGGCCACTGCTAACAGGTCCCCCTCATTGTTTATGTCACTTCTGCCTGTCAGTTGCAATCAGCGGCATATACCATTTTAACAGGCCATTGCTTGGCTGAGAGACTGCTATTCTCAGCTAACCAGCATCCTGTTACCATGGTAGCGGCGGCTGATTGGATCCGACAGACAGAAGTGACAGAAAACAAGACATCAATATCCAAGATGAGGAGAGAGCCTGGCAGGAAGACCCAAGCCGGGACTCAGATCCGCTCGGAACCCCTAAGTTCAGGTGGGTTTGGTTTACAGGAAACCGAACCTGCTCATCTCTAATACTAAGTGTAGTAATAGTATCAGCAGCAGAAGTAGTAGCAGCAGCAATAGTAGTAGTAGAAAGTATAGTAGTAGTAGTAGTAGTAGTAGAAAGTATAGTAGTAGCTGTGTATTGTAGTTAGGGGTGGATTGGGATGGAAAACCAGCCTTGGAAATGTCTGTAAAAAACCCTAATAGAGGTGGGGTCTGTTGAGAAGAGCGGAATACTCCCTCCTCTGAAGCAAGAGCTTTTTCAACATTGAAACTGCACACAATACCACTTTCAGCAACACGCCCACCACACTCCAATAACACGCTGTTAGGACTGCACCAGCACTATTTGAATAATACCCAAATAGACTGGGATCCACAAGGTAATTAACCTGGAGTATAGCAGCAGGGAAAGCAAGAGTCAATTGCAGGCAGGCTAGACAAAGCAATAGTAACTGCAGACAGACTTGGCAGGGAATGATGACTACAGGACTGGATAAACACTGGCTACACGGAGAAGCAAAGGTTAACTGCAGGAACAATCAGTTGCTGTGGTGTACTGAAATCTGAAACAAGGCAAAATAAGGGTTGCCTACCCTCCCGATTTGGGCGGGAGCCTCCCGATAATCGGGTGCAGCTCCCTCCCCCCCGGAAAGGCAGGCAAGCCTCCCGGCGGCCGCCGATCCCCCGACATCCCCCCGCAATTTACACCTAACCCCCGCTGCGAGGGCAGCCAGTGACGCGATTCGCGTCATTTTGGCCCCGCCACCTGCCTCACAATGCCTGTATTATCAGCATTGTGTAGCGGGGGAGCGGCCAAAATGACGCGATCGCGTGACCCCGCCCCCGTGATGCCTACAAATGCCAGGCACCCGTCCGGACACGCCTCCTTTTTGGCCACGCCCCCCGCTGCCCTGCCGATCTGGCTGCTCCCTCCCGGAAGGAGCAGCCAGAAAGTCGGCAACTATGGGCAAAATGCTGACAGAATGATATCCAACCGCAGGGAGACTTGCTAGATGAACTGATTAACCAAACGGCAGTCTGTAATAACAGATATAACAAAGTGGCAAAGCTGTGACTTGAGTACTGGTCCAGGTAACAGGAAACAGTTAGCTGCAGACCTGAAATTATAGACACAGCTGGGGTGAATATACTTTGCTGCAATAGACAACCACAGACTAAATATGCATAGACCCAGTAATGCAGGATACGAACAGAGTTGCAGCAGGGCCAGCTACTCAGGATTCTCTCTGGAGTATAGCAGAACCAGATACTCAGGGTGCAGGCTAGAGTTGTAGCAGGACCAGCTATTCAAGACACAGATTGGAGTAGTAGCAAAACCAGTAAGACAGGACACGAGCTGAAGCAGTGCCAGCTATTCAGGATACTAGCTGTAATAATAGCAAAACCAGGACTTGATATGATTGAATTGGCAGGGTGAACCCACAGGAACTCGCTGGGACTGGACACAGACTGGAGGTGACATAGAAGGTAAGCTGAAGGGTCTTGGCAAGACACTGACACGTAGCTAGGATAGACACAGGACACAGATACAAGGCAGAATCTAGCAGGAGCAGGACTGGCAGGGACTACACACAGAGGACTGAGGCAGGGTTCAGGCAGTGGCGTCACAAGGCGGGTGCGGGGGGTGCGGCCCGCACCCGGGTGTCACCCGCCGAGGGGTTACACCAAGGTGCAGGATCCCCCTCAGTGACAGGAGCCGGGTGCTGCACTATAGCATTAAGTGCAGCACTCGGCTCCTGTCAGTGAGGGAGCCGGCACTGCCCATGCCCGCACCTCCTGCACCCCCCGCCGGCACCACCCCATTGATACCTAATGTATCATTTTGTTAACCACGGCCACGGGCCGGGTTCACGCCGCGAGGCCACGCCCCTCCCGAAGGCCCGCCATGTGAGGCCACGCCCCCAACACACCCCCTCCCGAAGACCACACCCCCATTTCGGCAGGTGCCGCGCGCATGGCGTCCCTCCCCGCACCGGGTGTCACCGTGGGGAGGGACGCCACTGGGTTCAGGGATGCAGATATACAATAGCACAGGGGTTTCCTACCACACTCCTCAAGGCACACTAACAGTCCAAATTTTAAGGATAGCCATAGCTGAGCACAGGTGACTTAGGGCCTGATTCATAGCCGGACGCTATTTGCGCTTGCTCGTCCAGAAAAAGGGTCTGGCTATTTAAATTAACCGTTCGCTCTTTGCGGTCTGTTCACGCCTCTATGTCTGAACGAGCGAACAAAACACGCGAACGTAATTTTGAAAAAAAAGCCCCCTGGCCGCTCGCATCATACGTCATGTCCGCTATTTATTAGATTAATCGAGTACATCGGATGGCGTATGAACTGCTCGCTATTCTTGTGGTTGGTTTTTCCTACCGCAATCATGCGAGCAGTTCTGACTATAAAACAACCAAGTGACGTGGTCGATGACGCTGCTTTAGTAGTTATGCACACCCTTAAAACGCCCGTTTTTGACCGTTTGGCGCGCCTGCGTTCGGATCTCCACTCCCCGTTTTCAAGCACCTTCCCCTGTTACCACCCACAAACGCCTCCGCCTGTCACTGAAAATAGCAGGCATTCGCTATTTAGCGAGCACACGATTTTCGTCCGCACTGACTGGTTCGTGCATGCGTATTAAAATACGTATGCATGCGCAGTTGTGCGAACAACGGTCGGAACGAACGAGCGGCCGCTTACGAGCGGATCTGAATCAGGCCCTTAATTAGTACCTCAGTTATTTTGATTTAACCATCTGTGCTTAAGCATAGATATCACTAAAACCAGGACTGTTGGTGTGCCTTGAGGACCGAGGTTGGGAATCGCTGCAATAGGAGGATACCAGGACACAGGAACAGAAAGGGAGACTGGGAACTGTACAGGGTATAGCGACCACATGAGGAATCTACTAGAATCAGGAACTAGGAAATATCACAGGCAGGCAGGAATTGACCAAAAGGTGCAATAAATAGAACATACCTGTAGCAATTACCCAAAAAAATTTTAATACGCATCCTGTCTGGTATTGATATGTTAGTTTTTAACAGCTGGTGTGACTTTATGGTGGACATCACACCAAACATGCTGCAGCATATTATATAATGTATGGTAAATATATGTATAATGTGTTTTATGTAGATTTAGCTAATCTACCTATATAAGAAAATTATTTGTATATATATATATATATATATATATATATATATATATAGGGTCCATCAGCGTATAAACATAAAAAATTAGGACTTGGGAGTAATCTAAAGTTCCAATTGTCAGTTTTTTGTGACATTCTCAATTAGGACCACTTTTCTGCTGGGGTTTTTTTTGAGAAGGCATAACTCAGGGTAGGGGGCGAATTTAGACTAGGGGTTTGTTTTATTAGGTAGCTATTGTGCCAGGGTACGTGCTTCTGGGGTTCAGGTAAATTAGAAAGTTAAAGTTTTTAAACTATTACCTCAAGAATGCTCCATTGAATAGATAGGACTTTTCAACTTGTTGCGCAACTGCAGTAGGAGTCTCCAGCAGGTGTATTCAATGTGGCTTCACTTGGGTGCACCAAGATGGCCGTCGTTTGCTTTAGCAATGGTGGGCTCAGGGGAAGGAAGCTGGTGTTAGCTGCAGCGGGACCTGGGGAAAATGCATGGGGGAGTTACGGGCGTTAGCTGCGGCCAGGACCTCAGGACTGTAGCGGGCCTTAGCGGCGGCAGTGCGGGCGGTGGTGGGGCAGGCATTAGGACCCGGGGGAGGTAGCAGCACACAGAATGCAGGCTCAGATCTGGAAGATCCATGATACCTGCTTCTGCGTTTAAAAAAAAAAATTGCGTGGCCCCGCCCCCTAAAAAACAACCAGCACTGGACTTTGGAGACCCAGTCCTGGTTGTGCTAAATGATGTAGGGGTCCCCCGTATTAAGCTCCATAGGGGTCCCCCGTATTAAGCTCAACCAGCAGCAGGCTTTTCATAACAAGTCCTGGTTGGCAAAATACGGGGGACAAATTACGTAGGGGTCCCCCGTATTCAGAGCAACCAGCACTGGGCTCTGAGCAGCCTTAGTTCTGGAAATACAGGGGGAAAAAATGTGTAAGGTCCCCCTGCATTTACCAGAACCAGCACCGGACTCTTTCTAGCGGGAGGTGATGCCACAGCCAGCAGAGACCACTAGTCAGCCCAGGCTGGGGATCCCTGGGGAGCTGGGGACACCCCAAATAAAGGGGTCCCCCCCACCCAGGGCTATCCCTGGCACCCTTGGGCGGTGGGTGCCGGGTTGATTGTGTAGTGTTGTGCAAGTACATTTAAAATATTGTCTTTTGCTGTGGAACTGCAGTTCCCAGCAAGCCTCTCCTGCAAGCTGGTACTTGGAGAAAAACAAGTATCAGCATGTGGGGCATTATGGGCCTGCTGGTATATGTAGTTCCACAGCAAAAGCAATATTAAAAAAACACAGAACACACACAACGTAGAAAAGTACAATTTTATTAAAACATACATGCACACACACATGTACTCACACATGCACACACTATCTCAAATACTCACCTAGTATCCCTGTAGCCAATCTGTCCTCTTCTCCAGTAGATAATCCTATGGAGTACCTGTAATAAAAATTCCATACTCACCTCCTCCTATGCGTGGATCTGTCCTCTTCAGGCAATCCAGTGTCTTGGAAAAAAAAAGTGCAAAATACACACGAACATTAGCAGAGTCCTCTAAGGACACTACTACCCGAATGACCGCTCCGCCCGGCATTTCAGTTCAGAAATCCCGGTGCGGAGCGCTCATTGGCTGAGAGAGGTGAGCATTCTGCCTCTCAGCCAATGAGCTGTTCTCACCATTGACTTCAATGGTGAGAACCGAGCGTGCCCTTTTCAAAAATGGTGCCTCAGCGTCATTTTTGAAATTGAAAGATGGCCCCGCGAGCCAATCACGGCTCGTGACGTCATCACCCCACCCCCTCGGCTGGCTTAAATACAGCCATCGCAAGGAGCCATCCACTCAGTCGTCGGTCAGGCGGTAGCAGAGAAGAGCTGCCAAAGAGAGAAGACGTGGCTGAACCCCTGGATGGGCGGCGGCTGGGAAAAAGAGCTTAATAGCCGCCGCCCTCCAGGTGAAGACGCCGTAGAAGTCCTGGGGGAGCGGCAGCGATAAAAAAGAGCTTAAAGGCTACCACCCCCCTGTGAAGGTGCTGCTAAATAAAATATGAAAAAAAACTGGTCTCTGTTTTATTTTAATATTTCTTTTGCAGAGGTGCTATAGGTACCAGCAGGCCCTTAGAGCCCCGCCTACTGGTACTTGTGGTTCTCCAAGTGCCAGTATGCAGGATGCCTGCTGGGACCTGTAGTACTACTGCAAAAGACAATATTTATATTTTCATATGCACCACACAATCAACCCAGCACCCACCGCCCAGGGGTGCTGGGGATAGCCCCGGGCTATCATCTTGGGCCTGGGGTGCCCTGGAGGGGAACCCCTTTATTGGGGGGGTCCCCAGCTCCCCAAGGATCCCTGGCCTGGGCTGACTAGCAGTCAGGGGTGATTCTTCGCCTGGGGGGCCCGGTGAAAGGGCTCCCCTGGCTGTGGCATCACCCACCGCTAGAAAGGGTCCATGCTGGTTCTGTTAAATACAGGGGGACCCTACACATTCCCCCCCCTGTATTTCCAGAACCAGGGCAGGCTCAGAGCCCATTGCTGGTTGCGCTGAATACGGGGGACCCCTACGTCATTTGTCCCCCGTATTTTAGCAACCAGGACTGGCTGTTAAAAGCCCGGTGCTGGTTGTGTTTTTTGGGGGGGCACCTTTTTTTATTTTACATATTCAATTTTTAACATAGATGGGTAGATGGATCTCACTACTACGTTCATGCATCTGTGACTTATTGATGCGCACTACCAGTGAGCCTTCTGTCGCCCACTGATGCCCCATTGCACTGCGCCGCTGCTACTGCTCTACACCACCGCTGCTACCGCTACCCCGCATGCCTACAGCCGTCTCGCACTCTGCACCTCCCAAACTACCTCCTGGGTGCTGTCCCCTCTTCCACCTGCGATAGTGTACCATATTGTTGCCCTTCTCCCCTGCAGGCGGCCCGGTTTGCTCATACAATCCTAATAGTTAATACATTTTAAAAAAGCTATGAAATTCCATACACAAAAAATTTTACGGTTTCATATGTCCCATTAAGGCTGCTTAGACATGAGCTGAAAATTCACAAAACCTATTGAATTTCTGCCACTCAAACTCCAAAAAGCAATGAAATTACAGTCATTAAGGCTGACGCCTTAATGGACGTGTTCCTTGCATAATACAGATATGGTTTGCCATGACACCATGTGGGTAACGGCAGATTCAGCACTCTCCCAGAGTGAGATTGCTGTCACTCACAAAATGGTGGAGCTGCTAATTCACAGAATTGTGTGCTCATTGGAATTGGTCTGAACCTACAGCTGCGCAGATGGGATAAGACTGTGGTGGAACAGGGGCAGAACTATGGGAGACAATGGAGGCGCATGCCATCGGGTGCCAGCACTGAAGGGGCACCTCCTCCATTGCCCATAATATATTCACCCTGCTTAAGGCTATTTTATATTAGTGTTTTTGTGCATACAGTATGTGATAGATAGATAAATATAATATATATTTTCCCTTTTTTTTAGGCAGGGCACCAAATTAAAACTTGCGTCTGGGATGAAGTTACGCCACTGTGGGGAAAGGAGACATAGTGGTGTGGATGGGGCAGACAGAATGGCATTTAGAGGGGAAGATTAGGCAGTACAAATGGGGGTGAGCCAAAGTGATGCAGATTGGTGGAAAATGGTGCACATGGGGGGTAGACAGAGTGGCACAGTTTGGGGGAACAGAGCGACATGAATAGGGGGTACAGAGTGGCATGGATGGGTAAAGCCAGATTGGTGTGGATGAGGAATACAGACTAGCACAATGGGAGAATAAACAAAAGTAGGGATTGGGGAAGACAGATTAGTGCAAATGGGTGGGAAGACCGAGTGGCATGGTTGGGAGGGACAGAGTGGTGCAGATGGAGGAATAAAGGCCCTCATTCAGAGCCGCTCGTAAGCGGCAGTACGCTCATTCCGAGCGATGTTCGCACATCTGCGCATGCGTACGGTGTTTAGTACGCATGCCCGAACCAGTCAGTACGGCCGAAAATCGTTTGTTCGCTATATAGCGAGGGCCTGCAAATTTGAGTGACAGAATGAGGCGTATGTGGGTGGTAACAGGGGAAGGTGCTTGAAAACGGGGAGTGGAGATCAGAACGCAGGCGTGCTTAAAGGTCAAAGCGGGCGTTTTATGGGTGTGCATAATTAAAACAGCAGCGTCATTGGCCACGTCACTGGGTTGATTTATAGTCAGAACTGCTCGCAAAACTGTGGTAGGAAAAACCAGCCACAAGAATAGCGAGCAGTTCATACGCTGTTCGATGTACTCGATTAATCAAATAAATAGCGGACATGACGTATGATGCGAGCGGCCAGGGGGCGTTTTTATCAAAATTTTGACGGCAAGTTTTGCTCGCTCGTTCAGACTTATAGGCGTGAACAGACCGCAAAGAGCGAACGGTTCATTTGAATAGCCACCCCTTTTTATTAAATGAACGACCGCAAATAGCGAGCGGCTCTGAATGAGGGCCTAAGAGTGGCAGATATAAGGGGAAGAGTGAGTGACGTGGTGCAGATGGAAGGAAACACAGTGGCACTGATGCAGGAAGACAGGGCGGTGCACTTGGGGAAAGACAAATTGTTGTGGATCAGAACACACAGCTGTAGGGAGGGATTGAGAAAGTTATAGCAGCTTGTAGGCGAAGATAGTGTACATGTATAAACAGAGAATGATAATTTTAGCAATTGGGAAGCTGAATGTGTATAATGAATGAGATGGATGTATGGCAGTGAGAAGGATGTTGGAACTCAGTTAAATTTTTGTGGTGACTGAATGGCAAGATTGTGGGCAATGAGGGCCTGATTCAGATCCGCTCGCAAGCGGGTCGATGTTGGCCAAGTGTGCATGCACACAAGGGAGCCGGCTCCATCGTGCGCATGCACGAGACCCGCATAGCGACGGGCAAGCCATCGCTATGGGTCTCGCTACAAAGGGGGCGTGCTGTCGATGTTGAGTGACAGCACGCCCCCTTTGGTGGGCATGCCGGGGGCGTTGCTGCCCAGATGGAGGCGTTCCCATGGGAACGCCTACTGTCTGGGGCCGGCCCCACTGACATCACAAATGATGTCAGTGGGAGTGCTTTTGGATAGAGCCAAAAGCACTCCAGGACTTGCGGCAGACGAGACCCTACCACAAGGGTCTCGTCGCAAGCCCGATGGTCGCGATGGTCTTGACCATCGCGACCATCTTTTTGGCTGCTCGCTATAGCTGTGGGTGGTCACCCACAGCTATGTGAGCGGCCAGGAGGCCACTCTAAAAAAAGAGAGGGAGGGCACTGATTCAGAGCGAGCGCTCTGAAAGAGCGTCCGGCTCTGAATCAGGCCCTGAGTGGGATGTGTGTGCCACATACTGTAATTGCTAAGACCTCAGTTGCATAGTCTACATGTGTGTATTCCAATGAGCACACAATTCTGTGAAATAGCAGCTCCACCATTTTGTGAGTGACAGCAATCTCACTCTGTGAGAGTTCTGAATTTGCAGTTACCCACATAGTGTCATAGCATACCATATTTGTGTTATGCAAGGAAGTCGTCCATTAAGGCGTCAGCCTTAATTATCGTAATTTCATTGCTTTTTGGAGTTTGAGTGGCAGAAATTCAAAAGGTTTTGTGAATTTTCAGCTCATGTCTAAGCAGCCTTAATGGGACATGTGAAACCGTAAGGTTTTTTGTCTATGGAATATATATATAGATATATATATATATTCCCAAAACTGCCGGCACTCAGCGCTGTCACCATGCAACTGGCCCAGGTGCTAGTGTAAACTATAATCCATACCATCCAAAGGAACACAGCACTCCAAGGGCTCCATGAAAATGTCACATAACAGTGTCTTTATTGTCTACGTTTCAGGGCATCCGCCCTTTCGTCAGGACACACTCACATACAATGACATAAAACACTTACCCACTATTAGTACCCACCGAGAGTGCCATCATCCTCCCACCCGCGCCGCAGGATTTGGATTATATATGTATATAAATATATATATATATGTGTGTGTGTGTGCGCTCAAAGTGTGCCGGTATGCAATGGTATGACATACCGGCACTTCACTTCAAGAACTAAACAATTTTTTTTTAGAAGTGTTCTGGCTGAAGACCTCAAAGCTTGAGGGCCAGAGTTGGAACTACCGCAGGTGCAGCTGGTGCTTTGCACCAGGGCCCCCTGGGGAGTAGGGACCGCACCACCAATCGGATCATTGATGATCCGCAGCGATGACAGACATTAAAATGATAGCTGTCAGTGCTGCCACCTGTCCGGGTTTGCCTTGAACAGTTCAAACTGTCAGCAGAGATCCCAAGTGTCTTGGGCTGCTGCGCATGTGCTGTCTGCTGGGGAGGTGATTTGGCGAGGAGTCAGTCTCTCTTTAACTGCCCGCACAGCAGGTGTACCTGCACTGTTACTGCTGCCCTTCTCCATCCGGTGCCACTTCCTGTGTGCATTGCTGTCTCATTCCCCGCTGGAAGGTCTCTGTGTCAGTGCTAGCTTGACAGCCTGTCAGTGACAGGACAGCCCCTCATACTGACCATTGTGGAGACTGTTTGTGTGGCTGGCAGAGCCCTGGACTTCATTTCTGCTGCTGGGGCCTCTTAATTGCTGGCACCTCCCCTCTCACTAGTACCACATTTGCTGCCACTGGGTCCTGCACTGCTCCCTTCCCCATCTCCACTCCTCATCACTCCTCCACATGGAACCCTCTCCACTCCACCTTTACAACCCTCAATCAGAGTAAGACAGCCTTCTCCTCAGCTCTGTTACAGAAGCAACTGGAGAGCAATGCTTAAAGTGGACCTTGGAGAGTTAGGGAACTCCTCCCCCCCCCCCCCAGCGCTTTTTCAATAAAAGGGACAGCGCACCGAAAAAAAGGACGTGGTCTCAAAAGAAACGGGCTTGGTCACACAATAGTATTCCCAATTCAAATTATACTGCACAGTAGCATAATCTTATCCACATTACACAGCACATAGTGCCTCTGATTCACATTACACCACATAGTAGTGTCCCTTATTCATGTTATGACACACAGCAGTGCCCCTTTTTACACAATGCCCATATTTGTGCCCCTTATACGCAATGTCCACAGTAGTAGTGACCCTAATACACATAATGCCCACAGTAGTAGTGCCCCCTTATGCAATGCCCACAGCAGTAGTGCCCCCTTATGTAATGCCCACTGTAGTGGTGCCCCTTATGCAGTGTCCCCAGTAGTAGTGCCCCCAGTAGTAGTAGTGTCCATTATGCAGTGCCCACAGTGGTAGTGCCCCTTATGCAGTGCCCCCAGTAGTAGTAGTGTCCCTTATGCAGTGCCCACAGTGGTAGTGCTCCTTAAGCAGTGCCCCAGTAGTGGTGCCCCTTATGCAGTGCCCACAGTTGTAGTGTCCCTTATGCAGTGCCCCGAGTAGTAGTGCCCACAGTTCAAGACAAATAGATGATTGATTACTAGCAGGAGGAGGGTTATTATACCTGCAGGTGCTGCTGGATATGAACTATGAAGTGACGTGTTAGTGATTGGGGATCACATCGACCCTTAGTGTTCACTGTCTTGACCTTTATTGTTGATGCTCGCGAATAACTTGCCAGTTTCAACATTACCATCTCTTCGTGTAGGTGCGTAGAATAATCACTAACATTTTTCAAGTGCTGTGATAACGTCCCCCAAAAATTATGCAAGTGGTAGTGAGAAATGAAAAAGGAAATGAGGGGTAAGAATAGTGCTCTAAACTCCTGGAAAGGTATGAAAAAGCTATACAGTCATACAATTGTACAAGTAATTCTGATTATTATTTATTTTGCATATACAGTAAAACTCCAATTCTTTAGAATGTCCTTGGCTGAACGGGTTTACAGTACATATATTGTGTTGTATGTGTTGATCAATAAATTGGAGTTTTACTGTAAATTGTATTTAGAGTTGTTACGTATTTCTAATATGCATGATACAGAAATTATTTGGATATGATAAAACATGTAGACCTAAGGGTTTATAGAAGTCAAATAGGAGGCCCACCTTCAGAGTTTGCCAGGGGCCTCCAAGCCTCTAATTACAAACCTGGTGATGGTGTGATCAGATCTTCGTGGCCCTGTCCCCGCTATACAATGCAATGATTACTAGCATTGTGAAGCAGGAGATGGGGCAACAATGATGCAATACAGAGCAAATTGCATCACTGACCACCAGGACTGCCCACTCTGGGAGACTTGCCCACTCTCCTGGGCATCTGAGAGAGCCACCTGAGATTTAGGAGTATACCAGATGTTCAAGAAGAGTAGGCAAGTATGAACTGCAGCAATAATAGATTATATCTATGCAGGGGTGTGTTCAGGGGTCCGGGCGCCCCTGGCAAAGTAATGGACTGGCGCCCCCTCATATTTTCTGAATTACTCTGTACTTACAACGTCTCTACAGCCAACCCTACTTCTGTATCCCCAGCCAACCCCTATGTTTTATCAGCCAGAACCCCCTTCTGTTTCTTCAGGCAGCCCCCTTTTTGTCTCCCCACCATCCCTCTCCTGTCTCCCCAGCGCCACCATCCCTCTCCTTCCTGTCTCCCCAGCCATCACCCTCCTGTCTCCCCAGCCATCACCCTCCTGTCTCCCCAGTCATCAGCCTCCTGTCTCCCCAGTCATCAGCCTCCTGTCTCCCCAGGCCCGCCATCCCACTTCTGTCTCCCCAGCCATTAGCCTGCCTGAAATGCAGGGCTCCAGGCCCTGGCCCCCCAGATCCAGCCCCCTGCTCCAGTCCCTGGCCCTCCGCATCCAGCCCTTGGGCCCCACCATCCAGCCACTGCCTCCCTGCAGTCATGACATCATGCGTGCCTTGTTAAAAAAAAAAGAAAAAGCTTTATTTATTCTATGTATCAGGATGCCGTTGGCAAACGATGGTGGCTGCCCGGACCTTGACACCAAGGTCCGGGCAGCCACCATCGATTGCCGGCGGCTGCCTGGTACATAGAATAAATAAATCTTTTTTTTTTTTTAACAAGTCACGCATGATGTCATGTGCACCTCATCGCTGCTGCTGCACTGAGGAGCCGCCGAGCCACAGGAGCGTACCCGGGACTGCAGTCCTGACGGCCCTGTCTTGATTCTACACTCTGGCCACGCGTGGCACCCCCGGATGGCGCCCCCCTTGGCCAGCGCCCCTGGCAAGTGCCATCCTGGCCAATGGGTAGATACGCTCCTGCATCTATGCTGTAATATATTATGGTCAATGATATAACCCAGCAGAAATCAGATTCATCACAGTGGAGAAAAGACCTGTATCACGTCTGTCTTCCTGGCCAATGGCCCCAGCACTATTACATACCTGCCAACTCTCCAATGTTTGCAGTCAGTGCTAGGGTGTTGCTTAGTGCTTCTGGAGCACTACGCCATTTCTAAACCTCTTACCTTCCCTAGAAACACCCATGGAACAGACAGACGCTATCTTACTATACCTAATGAAAGCTATTCTTTTAGATGCTGTGAACACAAAAATTTTAACTCTTACAAATTAAAAGTCCTACTTGTCAAGAACCCCGTTGCATCATAATAAAAACAGAAAGTTTAATTGACCACAAATGTTTGAAAACCATTCAGTCATACAGTGGTTAATTTGATTCAATCATCTAAGTATCAGCACAAAGTGTTCCATATTTGGCCATTGCATTTCATAATGACTATGTTCTGCGTCCTGCTGGGTAATCACCTACAGAAGAGCGGCACCGTGGGGAGATGGCAGCAATTCTCACTTTCTGCTTTACTCTAATATTTGATTATTTTTTTTTTTTTAATTAGATTTTCCCAAATCAAAACTGATAACATGCATTCTAAACATTGTACATTTATCATTTCTATTATTAATAGATAATTATAAAATAGTTTTGCTAAATATACATTTATACAAATACGTTTATGCATAACATTGATACTCAGAAAGGAACCGTGCTACAGTGTCTATTCATTCTTTATAGCAGGTCTCTCTTTCTTTTAAGTATATTTTTTTAACAATAAGACATAACTACTCCCTCACTCACAGCACCAGTATAGATTTACATATAATAATTAAGGCCCTGGTTTGTGTCGGTTTTCCATTAGGGCCAGGACAAGATATTAATGTCACATTTTCGTCTGAGTCGCACTACGCATGGCGCCCAGAAAATATGCGCATAGATGCAGCACAGAATCGGACGCAGGGTCTTATAGTGGGCATCCTGGGAGTTAACGGGGTGGCAAAGCCAATGTGGGCATGCTGCGGGCGTGTCGCAGACATGTCAATGAAAGAGGCTGCATTTGAAGATGCCCAGCTGCTCACATAGAAGACAATACTCAGATGGAAAAGCTTAAGATGCTGCAAGTGGGCATCTCAGTTCTTTAAAATTGGAAGCGCATTAGAATAAAGATGCACCTGTGGTCATGTCTGTATCCAAGGTTACTGTCCTGCGTGCAGGTTGTGCAGTCCTCCCGACCCAGGGGCCTGTGTGCATTGCACATCTTGCACCCATTATAGATAGACTCAGGGGCGTAACTCCCAAAGACAATGGAGGCGCCAAGCCCTGAAGGTGTTCCTCCATCTATAGTATATACAGCAGCACTTGTGTGGTTCACAGAAAACGAGTGTGACCGCTGATCTTCCACTGCAGCTCTGCAGCAGTGCACCTGCTGCTGTTGCAGCGTTGATCTGCTCTGCCCTGGAAACCCCGCTAACATCTGCAATAGGGGACAGAAAGGATCCCCCCGGATACCCCTGAGTGTGCACTGCAGCACGCACTCACCAGTGCTGCTAGAAAATGAGCTGGGATCTGAGACACCTGTCTGATCTCCTATCCCAGGGACCACCGGTACAGAGAGCCACCCGCCGGTAACCTCTGATTCTGCATCACAACAAACGGCGGCTCACCAGCATATACTGCTGCAGAGTTGGCTGAAACTCGGTGAGTCTGTCTGACTCTGACCCACCAGCCGTTGTTACGCAGCGTACCTGGAGCCCTGGAACAACATTTACATATCAGGCATAATTGTATATGAGCGTCTGTGCCTAATTCGGCGCTGCCAAGGTTAACCTTGTAAAAGCCACAGAGAAACACATGTTATTGTCCTGCTGTGTGTCTGATGCCTCATGTACAAATTGTGAATACTACATATATATGTTTGTACATATGGACTAACTTTAGGAGAACTATCCCTGGGTGTTAATACTGCAGGACCCCAGGGCGTAGCAGCTCCGAATCAGGCACAAATGCTTCTATACAATTATACCTGATATGTAAATCATTCATAGACTCCATAGAATCAAATTCATATATTCCATTCAGTGTGATTGCACATACATACAGTATATATATATTATGTGTGTGTGTGCATATATATATATATATATATTTATATAAATATACACACACACACACAGACACACACCATATTTGTTTTCCTTTTTTTTTGGGGGGGGGGGGGCAAACGATAACTTGACTCCGGGCAACTGGGATGAATTTACGCCCCTGGTACACATGCTGCAGGGACCTGGCAGTGACTGACAGCTCAAAAGGGGCGGGCATTTATATTATATATATAAATGTCCGCCCCGTTGTGACATCAAGCCCGACACATTGGGTGGACGATTGGTAAATGTGTACACACTTACCAATCGTTACATAGGATGGCAGGTTAGCCAAAGGCCAACCAGTCGGCCTAGTGTGTACACAGCTTAAGTTAAAATGTTGTCTAACTTAACCTAAAATACACGCTGGTTGATATAAAAGAGCTAATAATAACGCTACAGAAAAATATATACATTTCAGGAGCTCATTTATACTGAATATTTGAAATGAGAGTATAATAGTTTTTTATATAAAGCATGTTCTATATCCATAAGCCCACTGGAGGCCAGCCTTTATTAGGCACTGATGACAGAGCAAGTCTGATAACAGAGAACAATGGGCCTGATTCAGCAAGGATCGCAACTGTGATCACACACGCAATTGGCCGATTGTTGCATTCTGCGCATGCTTATGCGAACACTCCACTGCGATTGGGACTGCGATCTCAACCACTACGCAGACCCATCGCAGAGTGATTGACAGGAAGTACTATTTAGGGGGTGGTGACGGGGGGTGGTCGGCAAAACGCAGGCTGTTGCATAGGTGTGCATAAATTATCCACTGCGATGCCATACGTAGCTTGTGTACTCACAGCGTGCGATGAGGTTAGCAATTCCTGAGTAAGGTCAGAGTTTGTGCAAGTGTGCGTGAGGCTGCGATGGTACTCGATGTTACCGATGGTTTCGCAGTCTTGCTAAGTATTACAAGAAAGAGGAATAACTAATAACCACGCTCTTATTAGTGTAAAACAGCAACGTGTGAATGTAAGAAATTAATTTAATAGAATTATATATAAACATATAAAAAACACATATAAACACAATTAATATACTAGGTATCACAGTAAAAAATATTGTAATTAAATTCCCATCTAATTAGGTGATGTCAGCTGAGGCAGAGTGTTGTATGTTCCCTGTTGTATGAGGGAACATACAACACTCTGCCTCAGCTGATTGTTCATTCCATATTGCCAGGTAATATCACGGACAAGCCAGACACAGTAAGCTCCAGGACACGTGAGCTCCCCGCGCTGTTGGTGGTCTCTGATCCGGCATCACTAGCCTTACACCTAGACCATGACGGGACCCGTCTATTGAGACCGGCGCTCACACACAGAGGAGACGGGAGAGCGGTGCCCGCTAAACACACTGGGGTAGATGTATTATAGCGGCACTTGCCGTGCCGTATAACGCTTCCCGCTTCGCCTCTTTACCGAGGCGAAGCAGGAAGCACTACCGATGAGATGTAAGAACATCTCATCGGCCGGAGAGGGGGAGCGTTAACTCCCCCCTCCGGCGCTACCCACTAGAGACAGCAGCGCATCGGCCTAGTGCTGATGCGCTGTGTCTCTGTCCCGGCCGGCTCCACTGAGCATGCGCGGGATCTCGCAAGTATCGCGAGATCCCCGCGTGGAGCCCTGGAGCCGGCAGCCGCCGCAGCAGAGACAGTGTTGTCCCTGCTGTGGGGATAGGCTAGTGCCAGGCTGTAGCTGTCGCTAACGACAGCTACAGTCGGCCGAACGATCATACGGTATGACCGTTCGTACAAAGCCTGCCGCTCTGCGCTGCTATCTTATAGATAGAAGCGCCGATAATGACAGGGGAGCATAGCACCCCTGTCATTTACCACCCAGACCCCCGATCATACATCGGGGAGAAGCGGTATCAGCGCACATAACGTGCGCTGATACCGCTTCTGGGCTTCTTACATCTCTCCCACTGTGCGGCTGGCAAGCTTCAAATATAGCGCTGTCAGCGCTCCCAACATCATCCTAAATCTGGTCTCTCCCCTGTGGTCTAATATACAAGAACCGGGTGAGTGACGATATATCCCCGTAAAAAAGGACAGAGCCAAATTGAATGCGCTGTGTATACACAGTTAAAATTAACACAAGTACTATTGAAAGTGATATACAGTTCTCTGCTTACTACGTTTCACAATATTGTGAATAAAGTGGACACTGGCAATCTACAACTTTCTCTGGGGGATTGTTATCATGTTACATCCATCGGTGAACTTCCTATATACTGACCCACCTTGCCGGAATCGGCTAATTGGTTAGGATTGTTCAAGACACTGTGGATATTCATGTATACAATTTTTTAACATCAGAATCTATCCCAAGAGATTTTTTCCTGTGATTTTAACACAAAGAATGTTTAGCAACCAGCTGACATCACCTAATTAGATAGGAATTTAATTACAATATTTTTTACTGTGATACCTAGTATATTAATTGTGTTTATATGTGTTTTGTATATGTTTACATATAATTGTATTCATTTCTTACATTCATATTGACACGTTGCTGCTGTTTTACACTAATAACAGTGCAGTTATTAGTTATTCCTCTTTCTTGTATGTTTATTGGTTTGCCACCATTGATTTAACTGCTGCTCATCATTAAGTCTACTAATTTATACAATTGGACTGAGAAAAATATTCCTCAGATCCTATTCTTGGTTTACATGTTTATTAACACATTGTTACATTTGATTGCTATCCACTCCAGCGCCTCAGACTTTATTCTTCCTTTTTGCTAAGTATTACGGATGTGTGTAAGGTAGGCGTCCTTATGTTGTGCTGCGACAGCATAGCAATCACAGAGGATTAGCATATCATCGCAGTGAGACTGCGTGCGTAATAGCTATTGCATTCGCAGTTGTGATCTGTAATTAATCAGGCCCAATATTTTCAGTTGTCCATAAAATATAAACAGAACACCAATATGCTTAGGCACTGTATATGACATTTTAAATATATTTGTGAAAATTGTGTTATTTGCTATCAGATCTTAACTGAATCAATTGGAGCTGTTAAAAGGTGCATGATCCTTGTGATTAAAGAATAAAAAAATATTGTTTGTGTTCAGTTTAAATGATTAAATAACAACAGCTGATATTAATAAAGCAAGTGTAAATATTTATAATTCACTATAGCAAAAAAAAAATCTGTTAATTTAATTCAGATAGCCATCGGTTGTGCAATATTATATGTGTCAATACTCAATGAATATATCCAATGGACCCCTCTTAGCAGGTGCAAGCTAGTGTTCTACAATAAATTATCCTAACTAATTCCCACATGATAAATAAATAAATATATACAAAAATATTTTTTTTTACACTGGGTATAAAGATATCATAAAAGGAGTGAGAGTAAATTAAAAACAACATAGTCTCAACTTCTAAAAGCTGTGCGTCTCACGGTCAGCTGACTGCTTCTTAAGGCTGTTGAATGGAGACTGTGGTGGACGACCAAATTTTTGCGGAGTCCCACATACTCAAGGAAGGGTGGAAAACCCTTCTGCATTCCATCCACCATCTATACCAGGGGTGGGGAACCTTTTTCTGGCGAGGGCCATTTTAATATATATAACATTATTCGCGGGCCTGGTGCAGGCCACGCCCTTCAGTGTGTCTTCACACGAGGGCGGGGCCACAATAGCTGGTGATTACATGCTGAGGATGCTCTGGGGAGCTGTACGGGCAGCGGTGTGACCATCTGAAGCATCATAAGAACGCTCCAGGCGGCACTGCTGTATAGATTCAGGCTGCAGGGTGCCATTCTAAGCACCCTGCTAGCCAGATGAGGCTAGGAGAAAAAAGCTCAGAGGGCCAGACCAAATGATTCCACGGGCCTTATACGGCGCCCGGGCCTGAGGTTCCCCATCCCTGATCTATACCATTGCATCACATGGAGCAATTCTGATTGACATGATCCCCCTCCCCCAGTGTTCACCTCCAGCTCAGGACTGTAATACCCCTTTTCCACCAAAATTCTGGGTCTGACCCGGAGTTGGAACAGAGTTCCTATACGGATCAGACCTGGAATTTAGCCGGCGCCGACTCGGGATATTCCCAGCATGAAAGTGGACGCTTGTAGATGACATCATCTCCAAGCGCCACTGAAGCTGGACCAATCAGCCGGCTAGCAGCGCACTCCAGATCATCGTGACCAGGAGTGTGCTGTTCTCACATCAGGGGTTCACGGGCTACGCCCATGTTAAACCCTGCTAGTTACCTGGGTTGGATTGCCGGGTCACTCAACCCAGCGATCCTACCTTCTCCCCTTTTACACCAGGGAGCTGCCCGGGTTAACCCTTCAATAACCCAGGTTTTAGCTCTGGTGTAAAAGGGGTATTAGTGAATCAATAAACAGCAGCAAGTGCTGCGGTCTGGAGTGGCAGGCATTGCAGAGGCAGCAGATAATTCAGAATGAGAGAACAGAGAGGAGGGGCATTACAGTCACGCTGTATGAGGGGGATCAATGCAGGAAAATAGTAATCACAGATGGTGTAGATCCCACCCACCCCCCTTCCCTTCCAAAGCATAAAACAGTATTTGCCAGTAGCATAGCACTCTGGTGAAAGACTTCTTTGAGTAATTAGGGATGGCCATCGATGATTCATAATCGATGGTTTGTGACCAATGTTGAGTGCTTTTACCATCGATGATAAAGCATAACCGAATGTTTTTTTTTATTTTTGCAAGGTGCAGGGGCACAAATCATAGGTCCGCCCCCGACACCTGCACCACCCCGCCCCTAGGTTCTGATTGGCCCACAGGCCAGTTAGTCAGAGAACAGGGATGACCATTGGTTGGTGAAACCATCGATGGACATCCATTGCATAGTTGGTCACCATCGATGGTCACTTGTTAAATTGGCATCGATGGTTACCACACTGATGGCCATCCCTATGAGTAATTAGTAAGTGTGCGGGAGTTGGCGAGCCCGTGCATGGGCAAAAAAACTAATTAGCCACATCTCTATACTTGGCATTTGCCAGCCAATACAGTGACTTTTGTACTAGTTTCTGTACTGCGCATGAACAGGAAGTGAAGATCACGCGTGTGCAGTACATAGTAAGAACACTTCAGATGCCGGACTGCATGGCAAGAATCCAAAATGTCATCATGTTTATCAATGCTCAATAAATAGACCCCTAGGACTTCAGAATTCTTAATTAACAAAATTATTTTGATATCTTTTAACTATCACAGATTGTTTCTTTTGCTGCTGTATAAAGAATTAATGCAAGTGAAATTGACACATTTGGCCATTTTCGAGATTATGAACTTGAGGAACATCTTTCATCTTGCCTTGGATTAGGACACTATTAAAATCCTTCTTGTGATGCACAAGAGCACAGGGAAACTGCAAGCAATCATTATTAGAGATAATAATCTGTCTTTGTACACAGCTGCTTACCCTACTTTCTGTCAGTTCTATGTCAGCGGGTCTGTGATTGCTGTATACTCCCTTCCTTACTAATCATTTGCACACACATCAAGCTGTTCTGTAGAGCACACTCATGCTAGCACCACTTACTAGCATTAATGAACTATGAAGAAATCAGATCTGGGCATAACGATCTCCAATAAATGACAAGCAAGGTTTTTGGTTTCCAGGTGAAAACCATTAAATAGAGAAAAATGAATACTGGTTATACTGGGGGATATATAAATAGTAACCATCTGGGCTATCAATTCTGTGTTGTGATGCATGTAACTCTTACACCGATGGAATTTATTGAGTGATTTTGATACATAGCTGCAATCAATATTTACAAATTATAAACAAATGAATTAATTACAGTATATTTACCCTCTTGTGTTTAGTTCAGCTAAAAGTAGCTGACTTGAGAGAGACTGGGTCTCTCTCTCCCTCCCCCCCCGCCCCCCCCCTCTCCATAGTGCTTTCTCTTTCTGCATGTAGCCTGTGTATTCCTGTGTGCCTTTTCCCTTTCTTCTATACTGTTATACATTTTTGGTTATGGATAATGTTGTGATATTGTTATTGCCTAATTTTCAGAAGTGTCTGTGTTGTCATCATGTTGGAACCCACTGCAAGTAACATCACTGACAGAGGTGGGAAGGGTCATAGGTCAGACCATCTGTTGTTTCATGTCTATGATGCGATGAAATAAAATAAAAAAAATAAAATAATAAAATATATATATAAAATGATGCACGAGAGATGGCACTCCAGGTCTCACACTGCAGGCACAGCCAGTATAGGTTGCCAACATTTCAGCAGTTTAACCGCTTTTATCAAGACGTACATCATAAGAAAAACATACACAAAATAAATACCTGTAAAATCACCCAGATTTCCATCTCAACCGCGCCACCTCCCACCGCCGTCCGTGTCGCTGACGTCACTGCTGTGGGACATACCAGCTTCACGGACCTGACCAGGGGGCGCCGTCTGCAAGTGCCATCACCATAGTAACAAGTAACATAACAGAAGACCTGAAAAGTAAAGGAACAGTGGCATACAGAATTACATACTTCCAACAAAACATCACATGTAATAAACATGTATAAATCTCACTTGCCTGAAGTCTTAAAGAACATACTGTACTCTCAGCAATGTAATGTATAAACTACAGCTACAAAAAAATGGCAACCTATATCATACTATGGGCCGTATTCAATTAGAAGCGAAAAGTCGTTTTCCGCAAAAATGTATCGCCGATTGCGTCTTTTAGCCAGGTCGGAACTTATCTCCGTATTCAATTCCAGATGGTTTTCGCCTATGCGGAAAGACAATACAATGTAATAGGCGAAAAAGATTTGCCTCTGAATAGCAGGAGAACAGAAGTGCAAATTTTTATTTTGGGGTGCAAAGGTGAGGAAACCTCTCAGAACCCTTGGGACAGCCCCCCAAAGGACAACTGCGTCAAAAAAATCCTGGGAAAAAACTTAAGAACACCCCAAAAAAAATACTTACGTTTTGGGGGCGAAAAAACACAAAGTGGGGGGACAAGTATAAAAACTAGTGAAATAGACTTATTGGGGGTCTGCAAGGATGGGTCAGGTGTTTTTAGGATTGCAGGTACATGCAACAGGTGCGTTTTTCACATTTTTAAAACTTCACTTTAGAGACTTTAAAACATGCTAGCACCCATTTTCAAGTACCCCAAATATGACAGGTCTACTTATTTTCCCCAAAAAATACTGCTTAATGCCATACTTCACCACTTGTGCAAAGACGCTAATAAGATGCTATTGAAACAAATTAAGTACCCCAAACAGTTTAATTAGGGCTATTCGGACACCTCTACATTGATCCCCAATGTTAGTGCACCTTTTTGGGGGGTTCAGGCTGATTTTCCCAATTCTGACAGCCGCTTGCTGTTTTTGAGTGTTTTGCGATTGAATACGGTGAACAGCGTTGACGCGCATGATAAGTTTCCGCGTCCAAAAGATGCGGTGTCGGCGAAAAGTCAGGCAGGCAAACTTTTCCGCATTGCGAAACTAATTGAGTACCGTCCTATATATGAATAACTATAATATATGCAACTAGCCCTAAAAATAAAATACTAGATGTAGGGAGAGCCCCATAAGCTAGACATGCTAGGAGCAATGGGCATAATATCATATGTTATCAAATCAATATCAAAATTCTATAACCCTAAAGAGCTTACACCATGCTATCAAATCTAATGCCTTCAGTATAATACATTATGTAAATCCTGAAAAACTGGAACATTTGGAGGGATAAAAATTACACCCAATCAAATGGAAATGTCAATAAACCAAAACCATGCCAGGGATGTAGTCATAATCTATGTGGGAATTTTTAAGAGAACAACTGTCCTTGTAATGAGAACAAACCACAGACAATAACAAAAAACAAGTTAAAGAAAGTGTCTCATTGAGACCTAGTGGATGAACTGTCTGTAGGGTATGTATCCACTTGGCTTCTTTTTGTGGTAACCTCTAATATTGGGTGGAACCCAGTCAATCAACTTGTACCTAATGGTTGAGAGATTATGGTGAAATTCCCGAAAATGGTGTGCCACAGGTTGATCGAAGTTTTTACCGTCTAGTGCTGCTCGTATACTGGAACAATGTAGTGCCATTCGTTCTTTCATTTGCCGTGTTGTTTTTCCCAATATAGTTAAATCACTCACAATAAAAAAAGAGTGATTTAACAATGGTGAGTGCTGAGTGTTCTGTTTTTATTTATTTAAGCAATGTGGTCACAAGCCACTTGCACCCCAGTCCTGGGAATGGTGAGTACAGGTTTGCACCCCAAATCTGGAAGTGGCGAGTGCAGTGGATTTCTGACTATGGGCCTGATTCAGAGCCGGACACTCTGACCAGAGCGCTCACTCTGAATCAGGGCCCTCCTCCATTAAAATGGAGCGTCCTCCTGGACGCTCGTATAGCTGTGGGTCACCACCCACAGCATATACGAGCGTCCAAAAAGATGGTCGCGATGGTCTTGACCATCGCGACCATCGGACTTGCGACGGATACCCTGCGGTAGGGTCTCCCAGCCACAAGCCCTGGAGTGATTTTGGCTCTATCAGAGCCAAAATCACTCCCACTGACATCACTAGTGATGTCAGTGGGGCCGGCTTCAGACGGTAGGCGTTCCCATGGGAACGCCTCTGTCTGGCAGCCACGCCCCCGGCATGCCCACCAAAGGGGGCGTGCTGTCAGTCACCATCGACAGCACGCCCCCTTTGGTGCGAGATCCGGAGCGACAGCTTGGCAGTCGTAGTCCGGGTCTCGCGCATGCGCACGACGGAGCTCCCTCCGTCATGCGCATGCGCAGTGGGGAACATCGACCCACTTGCGAGCGTACTGCCGCTTGCGAGTGGGTCTGAATGACCCCCTTTGTATATATGGCTAATTTCTAATTGGCCTTTTTGTGATCATAGCTGTCTCATGAACCTCTGTGCAAGCTCATTTATATTAACCTGTGTCAGCTACCTTTTTGGTAGTATGATAGAAGCTATGTGGTGACTGTCTTGTCTTTAAAAGCTATAACTGGCAGGTAAGCTTTAAACCAGTTAACATTTTGTCAGTTTGAACTCTATGATAGCAGCTACCAGGTTTCGATAAGTATGATATATAGTGTAGGACCTACAAAGAAATAGGGTCCCGTGATGAGGGTTGCAGGCTTAAATTCATTGATCAATCCATGAACCAAAACCTCATTATTAATTTATTATTGTGTGTGATTTAACAATGGTGAGTGCTGAGCTTTCTGTTTTTATTTATTTAAGCAATGTGGTCACAAGTCACTTGCACCCCAGTCCTGGGAATGGCGAGTGCAGGTTTGCACCCCAAATCTGGGAGTGGCGAGTGCAGTGGACTTCTGACTTATATTTATAATAAATATAAAATATAATGTGACAAGAATCACATAGACTGGATAAAATTCAACAGATGTTTATTTTCTCACCACAGGCTGGAATACAGGACAGTGCAGTGTTCATAGGCGAGATGTTACAGGCTGGTGTACAGAATCTTCCAAACATCAACACAGTTCTTTAGTCTATTCACTGGTCCAGGATCCCTGACCAGGGCCGGATTAAGGTATGTGGGGGCCCCTGGGCAACAAACTTGTGGGGGCTCCAGTCTATAAGATCAAAGTGATTATATGGGCAATGTTATAAAAAAGTATACTGTATCAACCAGCATTGTTTATATATATATATATATATATATATTATATACATATATACATACACACGGTGTATATGTATATATAGATATATGACATCACACACATATATAAATACAAAATCCATCACCTCAAAAATCAGATCAAAGTGTCTTGAAAAAGGTCTCCAGGAACCGAAACGTCGACATGACAATGTACAGCGTGGCTTCTTTGTGAAGTATACCTTGGTGTTGATGATTGCCTTTTTTCTTGCATTTATATATAAAGGACTTACAGTCTATATGGGAGCACCCCATGGATAGATACTGTTTGGACCAATATATATTGCTATATATATATATATATATATATACACATACAGTATATATATATATATATATATATTTACACACACACATATATAAATATATATATGTCTATATATACATATAGTTTGTGTGTATGTACAGTATGTATATATATATATATATATATATACACACACAGTATATATGTATACATACACAGTATAAATCTGTGTGTGTATATACAATATATATATTTCTATACATACACATACATTTATACTATATATATATATATATATATATACACACATACACACACATTTATATACATTCAGACAGTATGTGTATGTATAGAGTGTGTGTGTGTATATATTTATATATATATATATATATACATACATACGCTAATTTAATATATTTATAATAATGTGTGAGGTGGTGGGACAGCAGGCTACCTTTTCTTCAGCTCCACGGCTCCTCAGCTCCTTTCTTTCAGCTCCTCAGCTCCACGGCCCGCCGCCTGGGGAAACGCTGAAGCAAGGTGAATTGTTCCTTGAGCGCCCGACTAAGCTGCTATGCCCCGCACGCCACGCTCTGCAGGGCAGGCAGTCTGGGCTCTTCTCTCTGAAACTGGCCAGCAAAAGTCTCGCAAGATTTTACATAATAATCTCACGAGACTGTCACAGTGTAGAGAGTCTCTTCGGCAGCGGGGACAGTTAAATGTAAGTAGTAGCGGCCAGGGATCGGAAACAGTGTGTGGGGGCCCCCAATGTGTGGGGGCCCCAGGACGACCGCCCCTGTTGCCCTGCCCTTAATCCGGCCCTGCCCCTAACACTAGTCACCCCAGGGCCTATAACCTGGGCGACGACTTCACCATCAGGATCAGTTTCCCAGTGTCTCTGCTACTCTTTTACCAGCCTCACACAGGTGTCTGTAATCAGCTGCCTTTCCAGACTCAAACTTACACACACTAACCTTGGCCTGGATCGGACAACTGATTGAGGCAACACATGAACTGGGCCATTCAGTCCTACTGCTTTTGCTCTGCCAAACCTGAGATATCTGGACATTCCACATTCACTTCATGTGGAATTATGCTGATCCTGTCACAATATGTATAAATATACAGTACTGTGCAAATGTTTTAGGCAGGTGTGGAAAAAATGCTACAAAGTAAGAATGCTTTCAAAAATAGAAGTAATAGTTTATTTTTATCAATTAACAAAATGCAAAGTGGATGAACAGAAGATAAATCTAAATCAAATAAATATTTGGTGTGACCACCCTATGCCATCAAATCAGCATCAATTCTTCTAGGTACACTTGCACACAGTTTCTGAAGGAACCCGGCAGGGAGGTTGTTCCAAACATCTTGGGGAACTAACCACAGATCTTCGTGGATGTAGGCTTGCTCAAATCCTTCTGTCTCTTCATGTAATTCCAGACATACTCGATGATGTTGACATCAGGGCTGTGGGGCCATATCATCACTTCCAGGACTCTTTGTTCTTCTTTACACTGAAGATAGTTCTTAATGACATTGGCTGTATGTTTGGGGTTGTTGTCCTACTACTAAATATATTTGCAGCCAATAAGGCAACTCCCTGATGGTATTGCATGATGGATAAGTACCTGCCTGAATTTCTCAGCATTGAGGACACCATTAATCCTGACCCAATCCCCCACTCCATTTGCTAAAACGCAACCCCAAACTTGCAAGTAACCTCCACCATGCTTCACATTATTGTACCGCACTCCAGCCCTTCGGTGAACAAACTGCCTTCTGTTACAGCCAAATATTTAAAAATTTTACTCATCAGTCCAGAGCACCTGCTACCATTTTTCTGCACCCCAGTTCCTATGTTTTTGTGCACAGTTGAGTCACTTGGCCTTGTTTCCACGTCGAAGGTATGGCTTTTGGCCGCAATTTCTCCATGAAGACCACTTTTGGTCAGACGCCTCCGAACCAATCTTCTAGACATCTTCCGATTTCAAAGGTAAACAAGCATGATGTGTCTTTCACCTGATGCCAGTGGCGTATCTTCGGAGGGATCGTGCGGGGCATGTGCCTTGGGTGCTGTCAAATCCGGAGGCGCGGGGGCAACACCGACCACCGTCCAGAGCAGTGTGGTCTGCGGCACTACACACTAAAACAGACACCCCACCAACATCGGCGCTGTGTTTGTTTTAGCACTGCAGCCAATAAGAGTCAGACAGACTCTTATTGGCTGATGCACCCAGGGCCGGAGCCGGGCTAGAGCTCACTCATAACCTCCACCTTCCGGCTCCTGCAGTGGGTGAAGGAAGAGATATCATGACGTCACATAGTATCCATACATAAAATTATGCAGAAACTGCAGTTTCTGCATAATTTTATGTAAAAAATGGCTTGATACATAGGCTTCATAGTGACAGTGTTGGAGTGATCCCTTCACATATCTAGCTAAGTCCAATACAATACAATTTATAAAGTAATTATACAAAATACATTGTTGACAGCAGACCGTATTATTATAAATTACACACTTCCTATCCTGATAGGTGTCAGCCTGTCGTAGTGTACTGGATGGTGAGTCCAGTCAATGACATCTGTGCAAAAAAGTAGAAAAGGTTAATTATGCATTATTGTGAAATATTTCCATGGTAATAAATGCCAAAAGCATACTAAATATATAGAAATATTGTGCTTATCCATGTATAAAGCGTTTAGTGGTCCTGGTGATATTATTTCTTTCTTAAGAAGTTATAGTATTTAAATTCAGGAAAATAACTTTATTTCTTCCAGGGGTTGCCAATACTGAAATACAAATGATAGGTATCCTAGTTATACACAATAAAATGCAATAAAGACACATGAGAGAATAGTGGCTCGACAGTGTTATGCAAGTTGCATTTTACATATAAACTGTAATGAAATGTGAACACCCCACGTCCAATAAGAAACTTTTTTTTTCCTGCAGCAGTCCAAGTCATATAAGTGCAATACTAATGGAGGAAGTACTATCAGCTGGAAGGGTCAATGCGCGAACAACCAATTGTCTATCTAGCACTGTCATCATTATCATCATTGTGTGCCGTTACACCAGGCCTCCAGTACCTGTGAGACATTTGCCTGCTGAGAAATATATCTGAGTGAGGACACCTAAGAGGCTCATTAAGTCACACAATAAGGAGGCATAGTGCATTTAAACACATCTCTACTGTATTCTATTTATAAATGGTGAGATATTATGCTGTTGCGTTATCTTGCCAATCAGAACCTGAAAAAAAATGTTTTTAAAAAAAAAAACTTTCTTTTATTTTAGAAAGGTCCCATCATTGGCCCTAGTCTTCTTGGGACAGCCTAAAAATTTGAATGGGCACCCACTGATTATTATTGCACTACAATTGATAGCATGAATTTGCACTAATGATTGCACTATGGGCCTGATTCAGAGCCGCTCGTAAGCAGCCGCTCGTTCGCTCCGAGCGATGTTTGCACAACTGCGCATGCGTATGGGTCGTAATGCGCATGCGCCAACCAGTCAGTGCGATTGGAAATCGAGCGCTTGCCAAATAGCGAGTGCCTGCTAATTTGAGTGACAAGATGAGGCGTTTGTGGGTGGTAACAAGGGAAGGTGCTTGAAAACGGGGATTGGAGATCCGAACGCAGGCGTGCCAAACGGTCAAAACGGGCGTTTTAAGGGTGTGCATAATTAACAAAGCAGCGTCATCGGCCACATCACTTGGTTGTCTCTTAGCCTGAACTGTTCGCATGATTGCAGTAGGATAAACCTACCACAAGCACTGCGAGCAGTTCAAACGCCTTTCGATGTACTCGATTAATCTAATAAATAGCGGAGATGACGTAGGATGCGAGTGGCCAGGGGGCGTCTTTACAAAATAGCGAGTGCATGTTTCGTTCGCTCGCTCAGACATAGAGGCGTTAATAGACCGCAAAGAGCGAGCGCTCAATTTAAATAGCCGGCCCCTTTTTCTGAACGAGCGAGCGCAAATAGCGTCCGGCTCTGAATCAGGCCCTATGTTTTAACATTTTTCCCTCGTGCCCGACGGCCAGGGATACCAGGAGGCACCCAGGGCTACTCAGCTTTAAGACAGTATTCTCTAGGTGCACCCCAATTATCCTAAAGGACCAGGCCCAATGCTGAGTACAGTAGCATTGCAGTATTACAGATCTAAGGGCTTGCAAATCACAACATATTGTAAGTTGTGTCAACTAGTAAATCCTGGCGTTTGGCTTTGAAAACTGTTTCCGATGTGTGTCGGTCTCCAAACTGCATTAAAAACTGTTGCTTTGTAAATCTCCTCCCATTTTGTAATATGTAAATTTACTTTGTTGGTTCAGTCTCTCCAATCTAGGTTATGTCCAGTTTCTTTTCTAAATAGCATAAGTGCTCGGCCACCCCCAATAAATTTTTTCGGGGGTGATTCAGAGTTGGGAGCAAATAAAAATAAAAGCAAGGAACTCTGTATCTGGAACAAACCATGCTGAACTGCAAGAGGTGCAAATACATTTAATTTTATTTGGCATGCAGGGTAAGTACTGGCTGCTTTTGCATGTAGCCCATGAACAGTGAACAGCTTTATTTTTACATTGCAATTTAGATTTGTGTTTGGACACCACCCTCTCTAAACTAAGAGCCTGATTCAGAGGGGGATACAGACCTGTCGCAGCTGCATCTTTTGGCGGTCCCCTGTATGCGACTCTATGCAAATAGTGCTACAGAATACTTTTCTGGTGTGCATCCTGTGTATAAATGTGCAAGTACTGAGATGCCCACTGTCAGCATCCATAGACACTGTAATATCGCTTAATGCCACCATCGGTTGCACCATTAAAACTTGCTCCAGCTCTATGGCAGATGTAAGTTTATCGTATGAGTATGGTCTCCAAAGTGAACCATTGAGCATCTTTGTGTGCAACCACGTTCACCGACATGTCGTGACACTCCCACTACAGCCCTATTGTCACAACCGGGCACAAGGACTACCGGGGAGGGGTGAATGACGGGGGTGACAGACTAAGGACCTTATTCAAACCCTGTTCGCTAAGGCGTGATCGCTCGCTGCCGGGCGATTATTGCTCAGTGTGCATGCATAAGCCAGTCACTGCGATGGGGAATCGTGCATTCGTAGCACAAAGCCAGAGCGCTACTTTGAGTGACAGATAGTGCCCTTTGTGGGTGATTACAGGGGAAGGTGCTTGTAAATGGGGGAGTGGTGCTGCGGACGCAGGCGTGTCAGACCAACAAAATGCTGTTTAAAGGGCGTTCATAATTAGCAAAGTGGCGTCATGGTACACATCACCTACATGTATTTCAGCCAGCACTGATCGCAGTGCTTGCAGCGGGGTAGGGCTACCTCAAGGGCTGCGAGCAGCTGCGATGGCTCTCGATGTTATCGATTAATCCAACAATTGCAGGAGATGACGTGTGTTGCAAGGGTAAAGGGGGCATCTTTATACACTAGCAAGCGCTCAGTGCCGTAGCTCGTTCAGTGCGAGCGTGGAATTTGAATATCCAGCCCTTTTTTGCCAGCAAGCGGCCGCATCTTGCGAGCAGGTCTGAATGAGCTCCTAAGTCTCCTATTTGCGGTCAAACCAAGATTTGGCTAGACCTGCCCAGAGGCGCGGAGTCTAACTCACTTGGTGGTTTTCTCCAGTGACCCCTCCAATTCAGATTTGGATTTCGCTGCACCAAATGAGCAGGTCGCGACCCTCTGGACAGGTACCTGGGAGTGACAGAAGACAGAAAAATATATAGAAAATAACTAACACAGGGAACACAAAGACTACAGTAACACAGAGGAATGGCTAATACTGAAACACTGGGACTGAGGGCTTGATTCAGAGCCGGACGCTCTGACAGAGCGCTCGCTCTGAATCAGGGCCATCCCTCTGTTTTTTTTAGCGCGGCCTCCTGGCCGCTCACATAGCTGTGGGTGACCACCCACAGCTATAGCGAGCGGCCAGGAAGATGTTCGCGATGGTCAAGACTATCGCGGCCATCGGGCTTGCGACGAGACCCTTGTGGTAGGGTCTCGTTGCCGCAAGCCCTAGAGAGCTTTCGGCTCTACCACTTGTGATGTCAGTGGGGCCGGCCCCAGACGGTAGGCGTTCCCATGGGAATGCCTCCGTCTGGCCAGCCACGCCCCCGGCCCGCCTCCACCAAAGGGGACGTGCTGTCACTCAACATCGACAGCACGCCCCCTTTGGTACGAGACCCGGAGCGACAGCTTGCCAGGTTATTGCACGTGAACGCGCAGCAACCCGCCTTACTGTGCAGTGAGAATGGGCCAGGTTGAAATAACACGGGTCGAAATTTCAACCCTGGTCCCGAGAAGGGTTGAAAACAGGTTCAACCTGGCTCGCGATGCAGTGTGAATGGGTAAACCGGGTCGATGTGACCCGTGTCCCATTCACTGAATAGGAAGAGCTGGCACTATGGATGATCTCATCTCTAAGCGCCAACTCAACTTGTGATGTCATCGACTCTGCATTATTGCCGGGTCGAGCCGCCAGTCAGAAAGGGGTCTCAGCTGGGTCGCACCTGGAATGGACCTGTGAACAAAATCCCAGGTGTGACTCGGCATTCCTATATGAAAGGGGTACTAGTGAGTACAAATATCTACTGGAGTTGATTTCTGCATTGTCCCCAGACATAATGCCACAAGCTATAAGAATTGCTGAGACAACCTGCCATTGATAACAATGTATTCACATTTAAACAACACAATATTACAAAATGTCACTTCTATCTAATGTAGGATTATATCTGATAAACTGAACTGGTTTACTGCTCCCTCATCAATCTGTTAGATGGCAAATTTTATACTGCAGAAGAGAAAAGTATAATTCTCATTTATTATCAATGTCAAAAGATGACAAGAAACATTTTTGCTTTATCTATTGGACTCTAAAGCAGTAATTTTATTGCATGTACTTACAGATTGGGTTGTCTAACAGTATTTATGGAAGTCGCATTCACAACTAGCAGGGTTTGCAGAAACATAACAGTAACGTGGGATTCAGAGTTCCTGAGCATTGTTTATTATGAAGCTTCCTGTATCTATTCAAAAGCTTCAAGTGAAATTCATCCACCATGCTGCTATAAATAAACAACAGAGGACTGTCTACCTTCTAAACTCCACAAAGCTGCTTCATTCTTCTAACTATCATTTGTGTAACTGTTGGACATGTTCTATGTATTCCTCTCTGTTATATGTGGGGCTCAGGTGCTACTCCTTCCATTTGTTCGCTTGATGTTATCCAGAGCTGCTAGACTCTCACCAGGCAATTATTTCAAACCTGAATTACACACTGAAGGGCTAAAAGTCATGGGAGAGATGTCTAGTATCATGTAGTAAAAATTATGAATAGAGGCTACAACAAACCATTTAAATCCCTACCACAGTTTCATAGCTTTGGACCAGCACCTACCTATCTTGTCTCTATATTATCTAACACCAGTGTGCTCCACCATACGGTTAGCAGGACGAGGTGTACAGTGATTTGAAAGTGTATGACTACTACTTCCTGCATAACTATTTTGAGGAATGCATGAGGGATGGACATCAGAAACTGACGATAAGCAACCATCGATGTTCTGGAAATGTTTTGTCCATTAAATAATGTGATTCTGATGATTTCCAGCTATTGGATGCTGCTTTCCGAAACCCAGTCGATGGCTGACTGCTTGGAAGTTGTGGCTGCAGCACAGCTCACGTGCACATACATGAAGCTCTGGCTGCTTCTGCGCATGTGCACAGCATAACTATCAATGTTTATTCCCAAGGCCATCAAGATCAGTGATGGGCTTGGGGAGTGGGTGTGGTCAAATTGAGGAGGCGTGGCCACGCTCTTCAAATTAAAAAACAAAAAAAACAAAACATGTTTAATGCACAATACTACACGCTGGGAAAGGGGATGGATTTGTCCCCCTGGTCCAAGGGGCAGATCCAGGGGAGTGGGCTATCAGTATGATTGGCCACCCCCATAACACTTGCAGGTAGAGAGAGAGGAGGCTGCTGCTGAGCAGCCTCCATGGACTCTCCACAGACCAGCACGCAGCAACATGGGCTGTGGAGAGATACTGCTGACACTGAGCAGCAGCATTCTCCTCAATTTCGAAGCCCAATGTGCTTCTGACTGAAGCCCCCGCTGGACCCCTCCAGCTGGCCCAAATTAGTAGTACCCACCCTTCCCATCTCAGCGGCCCAGTTTATACCACAGAATGGTTTTGATGCAATGGCGACTAGCGATTGCATGGTGTGATTTGATGCTGGAAACCCGACACTGAGGGGTATATTTACTAAAGTGCGGGTTTTTAGAAGTGGAGATGTTGCCCATAGCAACCAATCAGATTCTAGCTATTATCTTCTAGAAGGTGCTAGATACATGATAAGTAGAATCTGATTGGTCTCTATGGGCAACAAATCCACTTCTAAAAAATCGCACTTTTGTATGTTGACCCCGGAAATGCTTTGATTAAAGTGAGAGGTACAGTACAGAGGAGAAGGAGATGTAAGTCAGGAGCAGACGTCACTCCTGGCAAACAACACGTAAATAGCAAACTTCTCACTACACTAGCCAATCACATGCACTCTCTGCTGCTTCCAGCATATGGAACATCACAAACCATGGAATGTACTGTATATTCAATGGCCAGCATGGTATCATGACATGCAACTTACAGTAGCTCCGGAGCAAGCGGTGCTGAATGATAAATTATTACAAGGACAAATATATTAGCACCGTAACAAACATAAAATGAATGACTATTTAAAAGAAAAAAAGAGTCTTTAGAAGTTAATAGAATGTATTCATTGTACACATGTTTCATAATTTAAGCTTCTTGTATTTCTGCATCCACCAGTTGTCTTTATACAATATAGCACACTGGGTAGGTTAATTACATAAATCAACCCATGAATGTATGCATAGAAAATAGATAATAGGCCTCATGATCTATTCGTTACCAAGAAGAAAGGAATGTGTACTGATAAGAGAACTATTGTCCCTGATAAATCTCATTGTGTACTGCATATGTAAACTGATGATGAGGTTATTTGGTATGTCTTGAACAGTCTGTGAGGGGACCGAGGTCGAAGGACAGCATTGGTATAAGTACTGCATATTTGGCATTGAGCCTGATTAGCCACAGCAGGCTTTGATCATGGCTTTTGTCCAAAGGACATTATGAATATTCTTTTTGCACTGAACAGATGTGACCTGGAAAACATGCACTGTCATAGGCAAATGCAGGGGGGGTTCTGCTTGGAACCCCCCCTCCCCAGCCCACACTATGACCACAATAGAAATAGTAATATAATAGATCGTTACTAGTGCTGCATTTTCTTCTCAGTATCACAAATGAAATAATTAGCACCACTTGTGGATCTTTTAGCATGTATCATCCAGTAATAAAATAACCTGTGCACCACATAGAAGATCTGGAAAACATGCACTGTTAGAGATGCACTGCTATAGAGCTCAAAATGTACATATATGTCCATTGAAGTACTAAGTTCTTCTGCTGCTCCTCTAGGCTCCCGGACTTGCTCCAATAGTCTGGAATGGTGCCTGCATCTAAAATAAAAACATCCAGCTCAGGCAGGATGGCCTACTGGCGCATCTAAAGGCTTATTCTGATCTCTGGTCCTGTATATGCTGGAATGAATACACACAATACACTATGTATGATGCTTATTAAAGCTGGTTAAGTACTAATTCTGCCCTCTTCATTGACAGGCCACACTCACTCTAAAATTAAGCATTTGGAAACCCCCCCTGTGGAAATCCTGCGTTTGTCACTGACTGTTAGTGCTCCCTGAGGAATGACTTTGGGAAACACTGGATTAGAAAAAGTCCTGTACTCTGCATAGTGAAGCTGTGTTTGTTTGAGTTATATCATTTTCATGTATAGCACCTGGTTTGTAAAAAACATGACTCAAAAGTTTTAAAACACTCCTGTTTTTCCAGTCTTTATTGAAATGTACACAGTTTAATGTGTCAATGTACTCTAAAGCATACAATAACAAGACAAATGAAGATAAAAAAAAAAAATCATTGAATCATTTTGTCTTTACTTGGTAAATAATCTCCAAACAATGAGAAACCTACTCAATGGTGTACAAAAACCCTGTGTGATACATCTGTCCATAAGACCTTCTTCCAGTCTTTAGTACTCCACTGGTGTTGCTACAGTACATGGGCCAGACAAGCCTCATTTTCATTGCTGCAGAACAGCTGTAAGTTTTTAACCCATTACTTGTTCCCTGTAAAAGACCTTTTTTTATATAACCCTGAAATGTACAATGTTTTTAAATTTTTTGCTAATCTAAACTTTTTATTTTTTAACCTCTAGCAGGTAACTGCTTACCTTAGTATCATTCCAAGTTAATCATTGGACTTGATTTACTTAAATTTCTATACAATCTGAAAAAATGGAAGTGTTCTAAAACATTTAGCAAATATGTACCAAATATGTTAGTTCCTTAATGTACACTGTGAGCCTGATTCAGAGATTTATGCAATGCCGATAGTTACGCAGATTGAGCAGTTTTTTGCTATTGCGCATGCGTGTAATCCATACTGCACATGCAAAGGGTTTGGTTTGCGGTCACGCTTACACAGAGCATTCACTCGTAAAATGAGTGACAGATTGGGGGTGGTAATGGGGGGGACTAGGTAACTGCAGGCATGTCAGGGTCCATATAAACGCTTTTTAATGGGCGTGCCTAAATTAGCCATTGTGATCTCCTTCGCAGTATGAGAGCTCTCAGTGTGTCAGAAGAGCCGCAGTGTTTGAGTCGGGTCAGACTGCACTTCACTCAGAAGCTGCATGGCTGCCCGAACTGTGTCGATGTCCCCGATGTTTACGCTGATGCACGTCGTCGGACGGATATGACAAGGCAGCAGTGGGCGTCCCTATGGTCAGGTAAGCTTTGGAAGACAGTATATTTTTGCTAATGCGATCTGTAAGAGATTGCAGCTGTGATTGCATAAGGGAAATCTCGGAAACAGGCCCTGTGTTCTTTCTAATCATAGTTCTAGTTACTGTGTCTTATGTATTATTTATACAGCATCAACAATGCTCACATCATTTTCACAAGATAACAAGAAACAGAGAGGAATTTAGTACAAAGTTCAAGAGTGTAAATCCAGCAACAAGAACACAATAATAAGTAATCCCTCACACTGACTAACCTGCAATCTGTCTTGATATCTTGTCTAAAGAAGTCTTAAAACTAGAGCTGAGCACCGATCCCCGTGTTTTGGTTTTGGATCTGAATTAACTGTCTTGTTTTGGTTTTAGTTTTGCAAAACCTCCTGCATGGGTTTTGGATCTGTATTTTTTTTTTGTAAATGATAAAAACTGCTAACATCACATAATTTGGGCTTTTTTGTTGCTACAGTATTATTAACCTCAAAAACATTAATTTTCAGTCAATTTTGACCATCTCACACCTCACAATATTGTTTTCATCTAGTTTAGGCCAAAAAGTTGCACCGAGCTAGCTGGCTGACTAAACTAAACAGCAGTGGGTGGCAAAAACATATAGCAGTTCAGCTTCCAACATGGCACAGAGTGGCACTGCAGTGGTAGACAAGATGGCAGTTTAATAAACTATATGACCCCATAGGAAGTTTAAAAACCAAGAATGTTTTCATTAATCAAGAACTAGGTCAGAGGCCCAAGGGAGTTGAAGTATGTTTAAAGGACTGAAGACAGGGAAAGGACGGAAGGATTGATTAGTTTGTAAATGTATTTAATTTAATGTTTTGATTCTGAGGAAAATGTATAGGGAGGATCATTACATTTAGCAGTTCAGCTTTTAACATGGCACATCTAGGAAACAGAGTGGCACTGCAGTGGCAGACAGAATGGCAGTTTAATAAACTATACAACCCCATAGAGAAACCAAGAATGTTTTCATTACTCAAGAACTAGGTCAGAGGCCCGAGTGAGATAGAGTATGTTTATGGAGTAGTTGAAGGCAGGTAAAGGAAGCAAGGATTGATTAGTTTGTAAATTTATTTTAATGTTTTGACTCTAAAGAAAATTATGAGGGAGGATCTATGCTGTATCAAGTTCTTCAGTTCCTGAAAGACATTATTGATCTGTAGAAGGTTCGATATTTGACCGTGGAGAGTTTGTCAGAAGATATTATGCAGTGGCTGCACCAGTACTATTTTTCAGCAGGAACTGAGGGCCTGATTCAGAGCCGCTCGTAAGCGGCCGCTCATTTGCTCTGAGCGATGTTCACACATCTGCGCATGCGTATGGGTCATAATGCGCATGCGCCAACCAGTCAGTGCGGTCGGAAATCGTGTGTTCGCAAAATAGCTAGTGCCTGCTAATTCGAGTGACAGGATGAGGTGTTTGTGGGTGGTAACAAGGGAAGGTGCTTGAAAACGGGGAGTGGAGATCCGAACGCAGGCGTGCCAAACGGTCAAAACGGGCGTTTTAAGGGTGTGCATAATTAACAAACAGCGTCATCGGCCACGTCACTTGGTTGTCTCGCATTATTGCGGCAGGAAAATCCAACCACAAGCACTGTGAGCAGTTCGATGTACTTGATTATTCTAATAAATAGCGGAGATGACGTATGATCCGAACGGCCAGGGGGCATCTTTACAAAATAGCAAGCGCATATTTTGTTCGCTCGCTCAGACATAGAGGCATCAACAGACCGCAAAGAGCGAGCTCTCTATTAAAATATCCGGCCCCTTTTTCTGAACGAGCGAGCGCAAATAGCGTCCGGCTCTGAATCAGGCCCTCAGTTCCTGGACCTCTCATTAACTGTCCTGGGACAAAATTTAATTTCCATAAGGTATGTTTTATTTTAAAGTCCCATTTGAGTGCCTTCTTTACTAAATACTACATATATAATGTGTGTATATATACATATAATTGTTTTTCTATAGCTCCACCCCCAGTAGCTCCATCAACAGCTCCAAAAAAATTCCCTGGTCTGCACCATCGCACAGAGATGCTTGGGGCTTATATGGGAGCAGGCTCACTGAAGTCCACTTGTGTCCAATCCAATGTGAACCAACCACCTAAAACCTGATCACCTTAGTGACATCTGCAGAGCACTTGTTGCTAACACACCAGGAGGGCAGCCATTTTGTGCCACATCCTGATTGAATATAGATTCAGACCATATATGCTGTATATTTTTTATACATCTAATAGAAATGCTGTGACTTTGCTTGTGGAGGTGCTAAATAGTACACACTGAAAACAGACATTGACTTTGTACTCAGGGAGGTTGTTGGGGATAATGGGACCAAGACTTGCTGTTTACACCAGAGGAAAGGTTCCTGTGCTCTCCGGCTGAACTACATGAAAGGAACAAGCAGGAGATGCTGTTTGTGGCCATAAAAATTTTGGGACATTTTTGGCATTCATCAACCGCATGTAGAAGATTTCAGCAGCTGTGACAGTTCGATTACCAACATGGCACATCTGGGAAAAAGAATGGCACTGCAGTTGTATAACAATAATGTTTGTCAACTACACAAAAAGACACTCAGCAATTCTCCAAACAGCGCATAATGCAAATAAAAGAGGTGCAAGATGTAATTGTCCTTTGGCCCTCCCACCGACTGGAGTAATGCCAGTATCGTACCTGCCCATTAAGATTCTTGAATGGGTGGAAGAACTATTAATGTGGCGGCACACAAACCAGAAGTTCTGAACAGGAAGTGGGCAGAGGGATTATTAAAGTCTGGTACTAAGCATCTCTCATCATTGTGCTTCTGGGATTATGTATGGGAAAGCTGGGAGGGGAGGAGGGAGAACATCTCTAGATACCATCACAAAATAGCCTCTCCATTTGGTGCTTGAGCTGCATCTGACCAAACATGGCTGTAATGATCAAGGAAAGCCAACCCCACCAGGTTGGTATCTACAAATCAAGGTTGAAAAATGTATTTATTTCAACTATATACACTATATAAGTGTATATAGTTGAAATAAATACAGTATCAAACTAAAAAGTAAGCACAAAAGCACTGCAGTTTAAAAAATATAGAACATCTATGAAACATTTGCAACACAGCAGACAGGATGGCAGCTTAATAAAATGTCAGTCAGCAATGCCCCAAACAGCTCATAATGCAGAGAAACAAGGTGCAAGATGGCATTGTCCTTGGGCTCTCCCACCCCTCACTTCTGTGGTATATATTAAAGAGGACATGCACAGTTTAATGAACAAATCACTTCAGTGACAGGGACTGCCACTTGTGGCTGAAGTGATTGGTTTGTTTGGGCCCCCACAAAACAAGTTACCAATGGGCAGCCTAACGTTGCTGGCAATGATCTCTACATACACAAACTGGCTCTACAGAGGCAAGATATTGTCGCCATCATCATCCAAGTCCTCAACCAGTGAGGCAAGATATTGTCGTCATCATCATCCAAGTCCTCACCCACTCAGTGTGTACATCATCCTCACACAATATTAAGCTAATAGAAAAAATAGGGTAAAGTACCTTGCGCCCCCTAACTGCAGCTCAATACCAACTCAACAAGGACACCAAACCTTTTAAACAGACAAATAAAAAAATGAAGTGGTTCACAAGCGCTGTTAGTTTCGGATATATAAAAAACCCTTGATTTTTAGTAATTTTCTATTGTTGTAACAAATCAAAAAACAAACAAGGGTTTATCAAACACTGTTTTTTTCTCTTCTCTTATGTATTCGTCTGCATATCCAGACTCACCATCACTTAATAAAATGCATGCATCAAAAGGTATCTTTGATCTTCTCTATGTATACCAGATATCATATATTCCCCCAATGTTCTGACACTCACCAATTGACCGACTGCTTCATTCACATAAAGGTTTCTTTTTTACTTATATCTGGGTAAGTAGATCATCCATAGACCCTATATAAAGTCCAGAACAACCACAAATATCCAAGTAGAAAAGGGCTTCCCTTTTAAAATCCAAAAAAGTTTATTCTGATATGCACAACAAGTATAAGAACAATATACAATGTCCCCCATAAAACTGGGTTTGTTCTCCTCTACTCCAATTGGAGAACATATTCCTCTCACCACTCATATCCCGGACATAGGAATGGGATACGGAACCGTTCTTTCTGATCGAATTTCAGCCAATTCGAGAGGGGAGTTTATCCCAAAAAGATGGGGGGATCCTCCAGCTCACCAACGCGTTTCGGAATATGTTTTCCTTCCTCAGGGTGTGGAGGTGAACAATCCTTACTCCCTATTTATACCCTAAACCCAACCATGTGACCCTTCCTCCAATCAAACCAATCTCCCTCCAAACAATATATTGCGGGGAGCATTATAAATTTAAAAATATCTCATATCCTTCATCATTATATAAAACTAATATACAGATCTTTACTCAATAAAAAAAGATATCAATATACATAAAAAAAACATAATTACATATAAATAGGCCATAAAGAAATGATGGTGCATACTCCGGATCAGGTGCCCCAGAACACACATATACATTTCTATTGTTAAAATCCACATTCATACATCCAGTCCATTATTGACCAAAAACCATTCTGCCGGTCCGATTCTCCAATCCAAGAACTCCTCATAAAGTTCCAGTTGTTAAATGTCTCCTGATTTGCAGGAAAAGGCGCTAACTTGCTCGGCAATGCAGTCACCTCTCTCGTGGTTATCGCTAACCGGAAGTCCTAACTCCGACTACTTCCGGTAGATGACCCGCACATTTCCGGTGGATGATACGCAAACAAACCAGCGGTCCACGTGGAACATCAACACTCTCCGTCTCTAGCCTCCGGAAGTAATCACTTTTAATCCCTTCCGGTAATTGACCCGCAAGCCGGAAATGGACGTGGATATTGTGGAACGCATGGCCAATATAATTAGTATTCCGGAAATCCACATGAAATTAAAAATTGCATTAATATTGTACTTATTTATTCATAAACATCCTCCTATTCTGCAAACACACTAAAAATGTGGAATTTAATATGGGAAGAGTATATGATCATAGGTCAATAAAAAATATCTAAATCCATAAATAAATAAATAAATAAATGAACAATTATTAGCAACCACCCAAATATAACACATCATTATTTTTTCATCAAACAAGATATTCAAGAATACTCCGGAACGAACATAATAGGAGACGTCATCCTACAAAGATATAAGGGCAAACACACAAATATAAAAAAAGGGTTTCATATTTCATAAAAACCATTTCATCTCAAATTCTACGTTAAGTCCCTTGGGCACAAGAGTTCTTAATTCGTATATAGTCTTCATTTCTGTAATCGCTAGATTTTCTTCCCTATCATTCCTTCTCCAACTCGAGGCAATACTTGTTATCCCACAAAAACTAACCAAATTCTCGATATTGCACTGATGGTATTTACTAAAATGTAATGATACGCTATGGGTCTCCAATCCTTTTTTGACATTCCTTACATGTTCTGCCAATCTTACTTTAAGCATGCGGGTAGTTTTCCCCACATGCTGGGCTTTACATGAACATTCTAAGAGATATATGCAGTATTTCGTATTACAAGAAACAAAATCTCTGATCCTATATGTTTTATTTGTCTGGCACGATTTATATTCCACTATTCCACTACTTAACGTAGAATTTGAGATGAAATGGTTTTTATGAAATATGAAACCCTTTTTTTATATTTGTGTGCTTGCCCTTATATCTTTGTAGGATGACGTCTCCTATTATGTTCGTCCCGGAGTATTCTTGAATATCTGGTTTGATGAAAAAATAATGATGTGTTATATTTGGGTGGATGCTAATAATTGTTCATTTATTTATTTATTTATTTATGGATTTAGATATTTTTTATTGACCTATGATCATATACTCTTCCCATATTAAATTCCAAATTTTTAGTGTGTTTGCAGAATAGGAGGATGTTTATGAATAAATAAGTACAATATTAATGCAATTTTTTTAATTTCATGTGGATTTCCGGAATACTAATTATATTGGCCATGCGTTCCACAATATCCACGTCCATTTCCGGCTTGCGGGTCAATTACCGGAAGGGATTGAAAGTGATGACTTCCGGAGGCTAGAGACGGAGAGTGTTGATGTTCCATGTGGACCGCTGGTTTGTTTGAGTATCATCCACCGGAAATGTGCGGGTCATCTACCGGAAGTAGTCGGAGTTAGGACTTCCGGTTAGCGATAACCACGAGAGAGGTGACTGCATTGCCGATCAAGTTAGCGCCTTTTCCTGCAAATCAGGAGACATTTAACAACTGGAACTTTATGAGGAGTTCTTGGATTGGAGAATCGGACCGGCAGAATGGTTTTTGGTCAATAATGGACTGGATGTATGAATGTGGATTTTAACAATAGAAATGTATATGTGTGTTCTGGGGCACCTGATCCGGAGTATGCACCATCATTTCTTTATGGCCTATTTATATGTAATTATGTTTTTTTATGTATATTGATATCTTTTTTTATTGAGTAAAGATCTGTATATTAGCTTTATATAATAATGAAGGATATGAGATATTTTTTAATTTATAATGCTCCCCGCAATATATTGTTTGGAGGGAGATTGGTTTGATTGGAGGAAGGGTCACATGGTTGGGTTTAGGGTATAAATAGGGAGTAAGGATTGTTCACCTCCACACCCTGAGGAAGGAAAACATATTCCGAAACGCGTTGGTGAGCTGGAGGATCCCCCCATCTTTTTGGGATAAACTCCCCTCTCGAATTGGCTGAAATTCGATCAGAAAGAACGGTTCTGTATCCCATTCCTATGTCCGGGATATGAGTGGCGAGAGGAATATGTTCTTAGTCCAATTGGAGTAGAGGAGAACAAACCCAGTTTTATGGGGGACATTGTATATTGTTCTTATACTTGTTGTGCATATCAGAATAAACTTTTTTGGATTTTAAAAGGGAAGCCCTTTTCTACTTGGATATTTGTGGTTGTTCTGGACTTTATATAGGGTCTATGGATGATCTACTTACCCAGATATAAGTAAAAAAGAAACCTTTATGTGAATGAAGCAGTCGGTCAATTGGTGAGTGTCAGAACATTGGGGGAATATATGATATCTGGTATACATAGAGAAAATCAAAGATACCTTTTGATGCATGCATTTTATTAAGTGATGGTGAGTCTGGATATGCAGACGAATACATAAGAGAAGAGAAAAAAACAGTGTTTGATAAACCCTTGTTTGTTTTCTGATTTGTTACAACAATAGAAAATTATTAAAAATCAAGGGTTTTTTATATATCCGAAACTAACAGCGCTTGTGAACCACTTCATTTTTTTATTTCTCACACAATATTAATTCATCACCTCTGGAATCCACCATTACAGGTACCTCTGTATTTTTTTTTAAGCTATTGGCAGTAAAGGTCTTCCTCGTGGAATTTCAAGTTCATTTTGATGAACATCATCTTTTCAACATTTTGAGGAAGTAGCCTCATACACTGATTGCTGACAAGGTTCCCAGCTGTGCTGAAAACTCTTTCTGAGTACACATTGGTGGATGGGCAGCTAAAGTAGAGCAAAGACAGTTTGTGCAAGGGCCTCCAAATTGCCTTTTTTTTCTGGCTAGTAGTCAAACAGACTGTCTGACATGCCTATTTGGATGCTATCATTAAAATAATCCTCCACCATTCTTTGAATGGTGAACATATCAGATGGAGTCATGGTAGAGGTGTCATTAAATGTAGGCAATTCTTTTAGACCCGACCAGATGTCAAAAGGTTGTGTTGACTCATCTGCATCACCAGTGGGTCTTTTGGGAAAGTTTATTTTTTTCCTGGCAGCTGCACTGGCCAGAGAAACTGAAGGAGGAGACATTGCTGCATCCCGTGCCAGTTGAGCTAACAATTTGCTCGCCAACAGCTCTTTGCATCTCTTCAGATCTATGTCCATTGGGAAGAAAGACACAATATATGACTTAAACCTAGGATCAAGCACGGTCGCCAAAATCTATTGATCCGATTTGAAAATCCTGACAACCCTTGGATCCTGGTGAATTGAATAAAGAACTTGATCTACAAATCTGAAATACTTAGCGGAATCACTTCGTTTCAGCTCCTCCTCCAGTTTCTCAAGCTGCTTTTCCAACAGTCTAATTAGGGGAATTACCTGACTGGTAGTGTCTGAACTCACTTCACAGATGACTACTTCGAAGGGTTCAGGCACCTTGCACAACACGGAAAGTATTCTCCACTGCGCTTAAGTAAGGTACATTCCCAGGGCCGGTGCAAGGTTTTAGGGTGCCCTAGGCAAAAATTCACAATGCCGCCCCTGTTTTCCCCCAAACCCTCCGGCCAGATCACAGACATGTACACAGCACCCTAATAATATTCACTTGACCCGAATTAAAGGGATGATTCACCCTGCAGTGCCCCTAGTAGTAAGGGCCCCTGTAGTGCCCCAGTTGTAATGCCCCAGTAGTAATGCCCTCAATAATAATGCTCCCTGCAGTGCCCCCAGTAGTAATGCACTTGTAGTGCCCCCAATAGTAATGCTCCCTGCAGTACCCCCCAGTAGTGATGCCCTTTGAAGTGCCCCCAGTAGTAAGGGCCCCTGCAGTGCCCCCAGTTGTAGTGCTCCCAATAGTGCCCCCATATGATGCCCCTCTAGTGCCGCCTGTAGTAAGGGCCCCTGTAGTGCCCCCATTTGTATTGCTCCCAATAGTGCCCCCATATGATGCCCCTGTAGTGACCACTGTAGTAACCCACCCCCTGCACACACACATACACACGCACACAAAAAAATAATACTTACCTTAAACCCCGTTCCAGTGCTTTCCGCGGTTCGTCCCCGACGCCCGCTCCTCGGAAATATGGGAGTGACATCATGACATCACTACCATAGTGCACTGTGGGACCCAGAAGATGGAGCTCAGGAGTGAGCTCTGTCCAGGTGCTGCTGGTGCCGGGGGTGGAGGGGAGAGAAGGAGCCGGGCGCACGCTTGTAACACAATCGCAGCGGACGCCTGGCAAATGGAGGGTGCAGGGGGTGTGATCGCTGGGCTGGTGGGCCCTTTAAGCCACTGGTCCCCATAGCAACCACACCACCAGCACCCTCCATAGACTCAGAAGCGCCCTCTAGTGGCCGGCGCTCCAGGTAGCTGCCTAAGCTTGCCTAGTGGTAGCACCGGCCCTGTACATTCCCCTTCCTCTCCCTATGTCATAGGTCATTGTGTAGCTTTGGATGGCTTCTTGCTGTTCCACCATCCACTGAAGCATATAAAGGGTGGAGTTATACCTTGTTACTATCTCTTGCTTAAGTTGGTGGCGGGGAAAATTCAACAGTTCTTGCAGGTGCTGCAATCTTCTACAGTACGTGCACCTGCTGAATGGTGAAAATGTCCCAAAATTTTTCAGGCCACAGACAGCATTTCCTGCATGGCCCTGTCATTGTTGAAAAAAAAGTGCACAACCAAGTTGATTGTGTGAGCAAAACATAGGTGGTGTTGGAATTCCACCAGCTGTAATGCTCTCACAATATTAGTGGCATTGTCATAAATCGCAAATCCCGAGGAGAGTCCAAGCGGGGTTGCAATGACTTCCCTGAGTTTTTCTAAGAGGTTGTCAGTGGTATGCCTCTTGGTGAAACTGGTGATATACAGAGTAGTGTTCACTCTAGCTCCGGTGGCAGGCAGGGTGCCGGAGCTAGAGAAGGCACTTACGCGTGCACCCGAAAATGGGGCATGGCCATTGAAAAGGGGGCATGTCTATAAGACACGTCACCCTTTCCTTCACCATTGGAGGCCATGCCTGGCACTTACGGACACACCAGGCAGCCGCCAAGCACTGCTGACAGGGAGAATAGATGCTGTACGCATGTGCCCAGTGTCTATTCATCAGCGGTGACCGGGTCGCCACACATTTCCCCACCCGCGGGACACTGCGACCCACGGGTGAAGACGGCACCAGCAGGCTGTGAGGGCAGGGCACTTTTTGCCCTCCAGAATGATGGCAGGGTGCAGCGCCCCGCTAAAACAGCCTAGCGGGAATGCTAACAGTATCCTGCCTCTGAAAGAGCTGCCATTTGTTAGATGCTGCTGCAGCAAGCTATACACCCACCCAGTGGGCTATTAAAGTCAAGTAATCCTTAGTTTGCCCTGTTCCGCTTGTCCACATATCTGTAGTTAAATGGACCATGGGTACAACGGCATTTTTTTAGGCCACTAATTAAGTTTTTTTTAACGTCTCTGTACAGGCTGGATATTGCTTTTCTAGTAAAGTGGAATCTAGATGGGATTTTGTAGCGGGGACACAGGACCTCAATTAACTGCCTAAAACCCACTGCATTAATGGTGGATATTGGATGCACATCTTATACCAGCATAGATGTTATTGCATCAGTAATCCGCTGTGCAACAGGGTGACTGCTGTCATACTTGTCCCCCCTTGCAAAGTACTGTTTAAGAGTCAATTGTTATTTTAAACTACTACTAGTAGTCTTTTTTGTCCCCTTCTGGGATTAAGAGCCACTCCTAGCAGCAGCAGGCATAGCAATCAAGAATTCTTCTGAGGAATCCTGGATAGGGGAGGACTCAGTTAGCCTTATCAAATTGAATGCAGGACTACTGCCGATCATGATTGAGGATATTTTTGATGAAGGTGTTGGTGGTGGAGATGGTAGGTGCTTGGATCTAGCAGAGAGAAAGGAGCTAGCTGATGCTGGACTGCTTGTTGTTACTATTTTAGCCACAGTTTTTGGTTTTCCCAAATACTTTCCATGTACAAGCTGCAAATGAAGCAACAGGGAGGAGGTTCCTAGATGGTTAAGGTCCCTACTTCTACTTACTGTGGCTTTGCAAACGCTACAGATGGCTTGACAATTGCTGTCTGGATTTGGGTAGAAATAATTACCCACATATGAGGTGGATTTTTTTGTCTTATGCCCAGGCATGACAATGGCCTTTTCTTATCACGGGCAAGAACTGCTTACACTGTTACCTCACTTACACAAAGACCATCCTCATCATTAACATTCTCATCATCAATACTCTCACTAGCGCCTGCATCAGCTACACAAATATCCCCCTCATCCTGTTGCACTTCTACCATAGTGTCCTCAAATGTCTAGGTCAGCAACTTCTTGACGTGCTGCTCATCCCCACTTTGGAAGAGGGTGCAGAAATGGAGGAAGGACGCTTCTCTATGAGTTCAGAAATGTCTGGCTTACTCATAGCACTCACGGGGACAGGGGTATATTTACGAAAGTGAATTTTTAGAAATGGAGATGTTGCCCATAGCAACCAATCAGATTCTACTTAACATTTTACTAGCACCTTCTAGAAGGTAATAGCTAGAATCTGATTGGTTGCTATGGGCAACATATCCATTTCTAAAGCTCTCCCTTTAGTAAATATACCCATTAGACTCTCCTCAGGGATTTGTGACATTTCTGTTTCTGAACATACAGGGTCTCATTCAGACCCGCTCGCAAGCGGGTCGATGTTTTGCTCCGGGGCTCACTACAAATGGGGCAGCTGTTGATGTTGATCGATAGCTCGCCCTGTTTTGTAGGTGTGGTGGGGGGGTGGCTTCACAAACGCAGGTGTTCCCAAGCGAATGCATGCCGTTTGTGGGCGGCCCCACTGACATCACCAGTGATGTCACTGGGAGAGCTTCCGGCTCTATTAGAGCCGAAAGCTCTCTGGGGCTTGCGGCAGATGAGACCCTACCTCAAGGGTCTCGTCGCCAGCCCCGACGGTCGTGATGGTCTTGACCATTGCGACCATCATCCTGGTCGCTCGTTAAGTCTGTGGGTGGCATTTTGCGAGCAGCTCTGAATGAGGTCCACAGTTTGTTCTACTGCCTTAGTGGTTTTCATTTTTTTGACTCCTCTTCTAGACTTAGAATGAAATGGTCTTGCATCCTCATGAGAGGCAGAAGAAGATGCCTCACTGACAGTTGCAGAATCACCACTTGTAAATACAGGCCAAGGCCTGAGACTCTCCTTGCTACTGCATGTGATGAATGGAATGCTGCCAATTTTATTTTTTTCTGCTCTAAGCTTTCCCTTTTTTAGAGGTGTTTTTTGTCTTTACCACTGTAAACTATTGTTTTTTGCATTTTAGGTGTCCTGACTGAAACATCTACACCCTTTGAGCATCGGCTTTAGTAGATGACGTTGGAGCAGTATCGTCATGATGACAATCAATCAGATTGATTGTCAGGTTCCATGTGGACGCTTGAACTTTTTTCAGAAAAAAGAACACGTGCCCACCGACTGCAACACACTAAGAACACGTGCCCACCGACTGCAACACACTAAGCGGTAGCCCTTAATCTACTGACCGATACTGACTGTTATATCTCACACAGACATTATCACAGGCTGAATTTTATCATTCTCAAAAAAAATAAAAAAAATAAAAGTGCCCACCAACTGTGACACACTGCATTGTAGCCCTTAATCTACTGACTGTTACTGACTGTTATATCTCACACAGACAAAATCATGGCCTGAATTTTATCACAAACACAAAAAAATTTTTGATAAAAAAGAAAGTGCCCATCTGCGACACACTGCGTAGTTACCTTGATCTACTGACCGTTACTGACTGTTATATCTCACACAGACTGTATCACTGCCTGAATTTTATCACACACACAATAATTTTTTTTAATAAAACAAAGAATGTGCCCACCGACTGCGACACACTGCGTAGTGGCCTTTGATTTACTTACTGTTACTGACTGATATATGGTATTACAGCCTGAAGTTACAGCACCAATTAAAACAAGAGTGTCTACTAGACTGTCACTAGACTAGGCTAAACTAACTGCTGCCTTGCCTACCCTTCTCTTCCCGCGGTCTTGTGACAAATGGAGCTGAATTACTGCAGGAGGGACTATTATATCGGATCCAAAACTTGAGAGATCTGACACCGGGAAGATTGCGTCTCATTTTTGGATCCGAAAATGGTGCATGGATCCGATCACCAGCTTGGATCCCCTTAGATATGCAAAGTTCGGGTAGGTTTGGTTTCCAGGAAACAAACCCACTCATCTCTACTTAGGTCATTTACAGTGTTTAAAATTTTGGATTAGTTTAGATAAATGTGAATCAAAGATATATTTTCAACTTTTGTAATTGTCACTCTTTGAAAGACACATGAGGGGAAAGTTATCAAAGGTTGTGTTTTCCGGCGGGTTTGAAACTGCCGTGTAGCCCCGCTGATCAATAATATTTGCCATCCAAACTACTTCATTGGATTTATTATGCACAGGGCCGGCTCGAAGCACATTCGACCAGTGCTGTCGAACAGAGGTGCCACCCCATAGAGGGCATGCCCCTCCCAACCATCCCGATTTCAGCAGGACAGTCCCACTTTTCGGACACTGTCCCACTGTTTCATCCATGGGCCAAAGTGTCCCATAGGTGGTCAGGAGGTTGGGCACCCCCACCGCCAAGGCGGTGCTGGAATCCTGAGAAGCTGAATGGATGCCACCCGCATATGCTCTCCATCCATTCAGTGCAGGGAGAAGGCTGGGGGCATCCCAGCTACTGATGGAGTGTTGGACTTGCCCCAGCCTGACGTTAAATGGGAGGTGTGCCATATGGACACGCCTACAAATAATGCCAAGCAGGGGTTTTGGCTCATGCTAATTAGGCTACTACCCTTTTTCGGGTTCACGCGACTTTGCCGCCTGTGAGGATAACGAGCGACCTCTTCCTATTCTGCACAGGATGGAGCTCCTGCTGGAGCCGGCCCTGATAATGCAGCAGTATGGACGGTCAAACCTCAGATCACCATATAACCCACAATGCATGTGATTAATGGAAAACCACTGCTGTTGGTCCAGATCGTCTGTGGAAGGTGACCAAGCCAGATCTAGGGATGGCCCTCTCCTGGTACCCCTGGCCAGTGGTCAAAGTAAATATGTCTCCTTTTGTAGAGAAAAATGTAATGTGTGCACCCTTTATTATTATAATAAATGTAGTGTTTGCCCCAAACCCCTGTTATAATGACAAATAAAATATGTGGTCTTTAGTTTATTAATAAATATAATGTATGCCTACTTTAATGTATTAATAGTTTATTAATAAATATGTGTGCAAGGAGGGGGCGTGTCCTCGTTCCCTAATTTGTCACTCTTGGGGGTATGCCCAGCACTATATATGGTTATATAGTGACATTTACTTAGGTTATATTATGAGTTTACATATGTTAGTTTAGAATACCCCATGATCACATAAAACACATTGAAAAAGCTAGTTCCATATAAAATACATTGAAAAAGACAGATCCATGTTATGTACTGTAATATAATGCCCCCAATTCATATTTTGCCACAGTGCTCAAAATCTACATGCCACACAGTAGAGCCCCAATTCACACAGTAGTAGTGTTCTTATACACAGCCACACAGTAGTGCCTACAGAATGCAGCTGCTGATGTGGATGTGATGAAAGCAGAGGGTGGATGAAGCAACATTGAGGGCTGGCACGCAAGGCACAGGCAGGACAGCTCCTCTACTAGTTTAGGTGCCTGAAAGCAACAGCAGGTCAGCAGGAAGAATGCTCTAGAGTCTAGGTTAAAATTAAAAGCAAAGTGATGTCACTTTTTTCCTGTCTCTTTGAAAGGGCTTTGCAGGGCTGACATGACCCTAATTATTTTGTTATGTGAATCTAGATTTTGTGCTCCATCTAGTATGCTTGTGGTACACTCATACATAAGCGTGTGAAGCCATGCGTCATGTGGGAAGTTAATGGGTACTATGGTACATGTACCTTATACAGCTAAATAATAATGCTAGGCATATTTCATCTATCTCTTCGCTGGGACAGACCATGTGAAAAAAAAACATATAAATATGGCGGTATCAGAAATGTGATATACAGCTAAAAATGCTGACATCATCTACAGACTGTTATATTTTACCACTTAAATTTAACAGGATGCACCAGGACAATGAACAAATATGAAAGTACATACAAACGGAGCCCAGGCAGGGGAATAAGGTGAGGAAGGAAAGGGAAGAACGAAAGTGAAAAGAGTAAAAAATATTAAACTTTGGAAAGCATCAATAAAATAAATAATGTTTCTAGACAAATTCATTGTCCATAGCCAAACTTTAATTAGTCCTTTGCTTATGCTCTCCAGTGTGTACTTACTGTAGGTGCTGTATGTACACACTGATAATGCAGAGCTTTACCTAAGCAGAGCCGCAACTAAGGGGGTGCTAAGGAGGCACGTGATCCAGGTGCTGGACTTGAGGGGATGCCAGGGAGAGGCTGCCGGGAGACTAGGTTGCAGCTCTTGTGAGTTTGGAGCCGCATCCCGGCCTTGAGAGGCACAGAGACACTGTCAGTGTAATGTGGTGTCGATCTCAAGCCAATCAATGCTTACAGAGGCTGCCGGTCCGTGAGCTCCAATTGGTTCATGAGCGGTGCCACATTACAATGAAGGCAGTACTGACAGTTCCCCAGCATTTGGCAGCCCTGCCCCGCGTATAAGGGGCATTACTGTGGCTTAATGAATAAGGGGCATTACTGTGGCATAATGTGTTGTAAAGGGCATTACCATGGCAGAATGTGTTGTAAGGGGCATTACTGTGTTGCATAATGTGTTGTAGGGGGCATTACTGTGTTGTATAATGTGTTGTAAAGGGCATTACTGTGACAGAAAAATAACCGAGGTTTGCATAGAACAGAGGGCATATAAACCTCTAGACAGGGATGGATGGGGTTAATAAAGTGAAAGGAGTGGTAATTTAGAATATACAGTTGTTAAAGTCACAGGGATAGGTTGTTTGTTGTTAAAGGGGGGTGGTTACTGGGAGTATGGGTAATATCTGAAGGATATCCTGCCTCTTTGATTCTGATCTCCCGCCCTCCCTTCCCTATTGTGTCGTGTGTCGGCTTTATTTCATGGCAGGGAAAGATCGGCAATCTGTAAAGCGTCCATATTGCTGCAGTAGGAGCAGTGCACACCCCTTCAATGCACTGGTTAGGCTGACACTACTGGGGTCAGCGGCGCCTCTCATCCAGGTGGGCCGAAAATGGTGCATTGGTATGGGTTTTGGATACTGTCTCACTTGCTAAAAAAGGGAGAGTTGGCCCTTGCAAGTATTTTATATCTGACTTACCATCTATTGGGATAGTTGGCCCTGGTTAGTTGTGGACATCTTTTGCCTAAGTCAAGTTGGCGCCGGTGGTTTGCCGTTCTTTCCTCTGCCACCATACTCATTATTGTAAATAAATAAAGCTGACCTATTATTTTTTGAATGGCATTAACTTGGTCTGTGTCCTTATTTTTTGAGAAAATATGGTTTGAAAGAACTTATGGGTGCATCCATCATCTGACAATAGAGAGTTTGTGTTATAATAATGTGTGGCATAATGTGTTATAAGGGGCATTACTGTGTCACAAAACCAAACACCCTTTTTGTCCTCTATGTTGTATTTTTTGGGGGGACACCAAATTATGGCCTTGCCCTGGGTGACAAAAATCCTAGTTTCGGCCCTGACCTAAGCAACACTCGTTCCTCCAGCTCCCAGCGTGGTTATTCCACTCACCACCTCCATATGCTACTGTTGGCTGTGGCTGTGCTGCTCACAGTGCAACAGGGCTGTCTTCTATGTGAAGCAGGGAAAGCCTTATTATTAGCCAGGTGCTCCCCCTCCTTCTCTGCATGAAACAGCAGCCCACGTGGCTAGTATTTGCACAGTGCCCCCTGCCCAGCCCGCACCTGCTCCCCATCTCCTCTCTGACCCTTTGACCGGACATGACGGCGGCAGTAGTAGTAAGGTATACACTGCCCTGGCTGGCTGGCAGTGCCCCCCCTCTGCTGGGCCTGCTGCGGTGCCCAGGTAACGTACCCTGCTTGCTGCACCCTAGATACGCCCCTGAATGTAGTTTATATAATAATGACCTGCCAACTTCTTCTAATTCAATATATTCCAAAGGATGAAAGAAAAAGTAGAGACTGAACAGATTTCTCAGTATGAGCTACTGGCACAAATGAGTTAAACTTTGGCTACCAACTTTACAGAAGGCCAGCTAGTCTAGAGCAGCCTCTCATATGAAGATGGAAGACTATTCTTATTATTACTATCCGTTATTTATATGGTGGACACATATTCCGCAGCACTTTACAGAGAACTTTTGGACATTCACTTCAGTCCCTGATCCTGTGGAGCTTACAATCTAAGGGCCTGATTCAGACCCGCTCGCGAGCGCATAGCGCTCGCAAGCGGGTCGATGGTCGGGCAGTGCACATGCGTGACACTGCACGTGCACGAGCCCCCGAGTGATTGAGAACTTCACTTGCTCGTGGCTCGCAGCAAAACGGGGCGGCTGTCAATGTTGATCGACAGCTTGCTCCATTTTGTAGGCGGGCTGGGGTGGGTGGCTGCACAAATTGAGGCGTTCCCGAAGGAACGCCTGCCGTTTGTGGGTAGCCCTACTGATATCACACGTGATGTCACTAGTGAACTTCCTGCTCTATTAGAGCAGGAAGTTCACTGGGACTTGCAGTGGATGAGACCCTACCACAAGGGTCTCGTAGCAAGCCCGATGGTCGCGATAATCGCGACCATTACCAGGCCGCCCGCTAAAGCTGTGGGTGGTCACCCACAGCTTAGCGAGTGGCCTGGAGGCCAGGGTAAAAAAAAAAAAAATGCCCCGTCCTGAATCAGAGCGAGCACTCCTGAATCAGGGCCTATGTTCCCTATCACATGCTCATACACATACACACACTAGGGTTAAACTTTAGATACAACAAAAGATGCACAGAAGAGTAAAGGGCTCCAGCAAAACATAGCATATGCAAGGAAAGCATCTGTTTTGTCTCTAGGTAAAAAAAGATACATTTACCCTTATAATAGGCTGCAGACTATATGCATCGGCGAGATTTGTCCGAGCTTGCCTGATGATTTAAAGTAGCAGTCCTTGAAGAGGCAAAATCAAGCTGTTTTTGCCTTTTAAATGACTGTTACTTTGAAATATTATACAGTCTCTCACAGAACTCGCCGATGCCTTCAGTCTGCAGGTTATTACATTTACACCATAGTCTGGCAAAAGCCAAGATTTCTTAATAACAGGACAAAAATATGATAATATACATAAATTAAACGGATGAAAACAGCAGCTTCAGATAGATAGTAGAACCATTTCTTCGTACTAGAAGATGGCATTGTAAATAGTGGTATATAGTATTATAACAGGAACAGACAGACTAACCGTTCCGGGTCCAAAATAGTTGGAGTCCATGAATTTAGTCCCATATACCCTGCACATAGCTGGACTAAACAAAGTGGCCCAGATAACTATATGGCCCAAAAGCAGGGCTTGAGACTCTATCCAATGAAAGAAGTTTGTAGAAGTTGTTTTTTTTTTTTTTAATATGTGTACTGTATGTGTAAAAAGTTAACCACCAAACTCTGTTCCTGTTCTGTGTGTAAGGAGAGAAGTATAGCGCAACTTTTCTAGGTTTATGTAATATATATATATATATATATATATATATATATATATTAGGGGTGAGCGGGTTCGGATTTCTGAAATCAGAACCCCCACGAGCCCCCCCGATCCGAGGCCGATCCGAGTCAGGCTCGACTTTTCCCGCCTGACTCGGATCTGAAATCGAGGCAAAACGTCATCATCCCGCCTTTCGGGTCTCGCGGGTTTTGGATCCTATATAAGGTACCCCCGTCTGCGCCATTTTCTCACTCGGCTGTGGACAGTGAAGAGGGAGGGTGGGAGTTAGTGCTGGCTGGGCTGTGTAGTGTAGTGTAGTGTAGTGTAGTGTAGTGCAGTGTAGTGTTGTGCTGTGCTGTTGTCCATAGGGGCTGTGTCCACTCCTCCAAAGTCCATAGGGGCTGGTTGGACTGTGTTGTGCAGTCATTTGTCCATAGGGGCTGTGTCCACGCCAAAGTCCTGTGCAGTGTCCCAGTCCTAAAGGGGTGCTGTAGTGTTGTCCAGGGGGTGCTCTGTCCATCAGGGGTGCTTCCCCCAAGTGCAAAAAAATATATTTTTTTTCTGTGTTTGTGAATTGTGTGCACAGTAGCCGCACGTGCATCAACAAAGTAGTGCCAAGCGTGCGCCTGTGTCATAAGTAAAGGGCCGGCTGGCTTGACCGTTAAAGGGTGCTGTAACCCTCAAAGTGCACTCCAAACAAAATAAAAAATATTATCTGTTTGTGAATTGTGTGCACTGTGGCTGCACGTGCATCAACAAAGGAGCAGCGCCAAGCGTGCACCTGTGTCCCATTAGTAAAGGGCCAGCTGGCTTGTCCGTTAAAGGGTGCTGTAACCCCCAAAGTACACTCCAAACAAAAAATATATATATTTTCTGTGTTTGTGAATTGTGTGCACTGTAGCCACATGTGCATCAACAAAGTAGTGCCAAGCGTGCGCCTGTGTCATAAGTAAAGGGCCGTCTGGCTTGACCGTTAAAGGGTGCTGTAATCCCCAAAGTGCACTCCAAACAAAATAAAAAATATTTTCTGTGTTTGTGAATTGTGTGCACTGTGGCTGCACGTGCATCAACAAAGGAGCAGCGCCAAGCGTGCGCCTGTGTCCCATAAGTAAAGGGCCGGCTGGCTCATTTCTTAAAGGGTGGTGTAACCCACAAAGTGCACTAGTCTCCAACAAAAATAAAAAATTATTTTCTGTGTTTGTGTGCGCCTTAGCCGCACGTATATATCAATATAACATAAATGGAGAACCAAACTTTCTCCGATAAAAATAAAATAGGGAAAGATCAAGAACCACTTCCTCCTAGTGCTGTTGCTGCTGCTGGGAGTTGTTCATCATCCCAGAGAGGAAGTAGGAACACCACTACTTTTACTAAACAATTGACCCTCCAACAGTCCCTAGCAATGAGGATGAAGTACGACAGCAGTCATCCTGAAGCAAAACGTATAACTGAGGCCTTGACTGCTATGTTGGTGTTAGACGTGCGTCCGGTATCCGCCATTGGTGCAGTGGGATTTAGACAATTGATGGAGGTAGTGTGTCCCCGGTTCCAAATCCCGTCTAGATTCCACCTGCATCCTCAAAGCAGCAGCGACAAGCGTGCGTCTGTCTGTTAAAGGGTGGTGTAACCCTCAAAGTGCGCTCCACAAACAATAAAAAAATTCTTATTTTTTCTGTCTTTGTGAAATGTGTGGGCTGTAGCCGCACCTGCATCCTCAAAGCAGCAGCGACAAGCGTGCTTCTGTCTGTTAAAGGATTACATCGGTGACAGCATCCAAGTAGGCATGTCAGACAGTCCGTACATGTACTGGCAGGAAAAAGAGGCAATTTGGAGGCCCCTGTACAAACTGGCTCTATTTTACCTGAGTTGCCCCCCCCTCCAGTGTGTACTCCGAAAGAGTGTTTAGTGCAGCCGGGAACCTTGTCAGCGAAAGGCGTAGGAGGTTGCTTCCACAAAATGTGGAGAAGATGATGTTCATAAAAATGAATTATCAACTCTTCCAGGGAGACCAGCCTCCATAACGTACAGAGGGACCTGTGGTGGTGGATTCCAGCGGGGACGAATTAATACTCTGTGAGGATGAGGATGTACACAACACTGAAGAGGGTGAGGAATCGGTGAATGAGGAGGATGAGGACGACATCTTGCCTCCGTAGAGCCAGCTTGTGCAGGGACAGATTAATTGCCAGCTTGTTTTGTGGGGGCCCAAACGAACCAATCATTTCAGCCACAGTTGTGTGGCAGACCCTGGCGCTGAAATGATTGGGTTGTTAAAGTGTGCATGTCCTGTTTATATAACATAATGGTGGGTGGGAGGGCCCAAGGACAATTCCATCTTGCACCTCTTTTTTTTCTTTGCATTATGTACTGTTTGGGGCCTAGTTTTTCAAACTGCCATCCTGTCTACCACTGCAGTGTCGCTCCTAGATGGGCCACGTGTTTGTGCCGCCCACTCGTGTCGCTTAGCATAGTCATCCAGCTACCTCGGTGCAACCTTTTGGACATAAAAACACTATTGTCAGGTGTGAGGTGTTCAGAATAGACTGGAAATGAGTGGAAATTAAGGTTATTGAGGTTAATAATAGCATAGGAGCAGAAAAACACACAAATTCTGTGATTTTAGCTGTTGTTATGCTTTTTTTCAAAAAAATACAGATCCAAAACACAAAACCCAGAACCCAAAACACGGAAGGGTGGTTTTGGCAAAACCAATCCAGATCCAAAACACGAAGAAAGATCCAGATCCAAAACCAAAACACAAAAAGTGGCCGGTGCACACCCTTAAAATATATATATATATATATATATATATATATATATATATATAAAAGAAGTTTGTTTGTTTCTTTGTTTGTTTGGTAGCGAATAACTTCCATAGCTCTCAATCTTACTTAGTTATTTATAGGAATGTGCGCCAAACCCTGTGTATTGATTTTGGATCTGTATCTCCTTCAAGGTTTTGGATCTGGATTTGGTTTTGCAAATCACACTCAAGTGTTTTGGTTTTGGTTTTGGAACTGGATTTTTTAAATAAAAAATAGATAAAAAGTTTTAAAAACAGCTAAAAATCATGTAATTTATGCAATCTAAAACCCGAAATTCAGATTTAAAATCCGAATTCCAAACCGCAAAAAGATCAGAACCGCAACCCGGATTTACCCAGATCCCCTCAGGAGATTAGAACCGCGACTCGGATTTACCCAGATTCACATAATTCGGGAGGATTAGGATTTGTGGAGATCCGAACCGCACATCTCTAGTTATTTAGTGTTGATAAAGTAAGCTATTCGATCACGTAGTGACAACACCACAATGAGACAAAGTGACAGAGCGACAAATCTTATATAAAATTCATTAGCCTGTTTGTTTGTCTGTTTATGCATTCGCACACCCCTGCACCGATTGGGATGAAACCAAAGTGATCCAGTTGGATCTTGGCCAGGTTTTAGAAGGGTTAGGGTTCCAGTCGGACCTCCCGTTGGTGTACCTTTGACTGGATGGATTTGGATGAAAACTACACAGAGGGGTGGCAATTGATCTGGGTAGCCTAATGGAGTGGGTGGGGTAGAACTTTGACCCAGGGAGCCTGTTCTGGGCCTTCCACTGGATGGATTTGGACGACATCACATAAAAAAAATGTAATAACTTGAAGATACACCCCTGCACCAATTGGGATCAAACTAACACGAGGTGGTCCAGTTGGATCCTGGCCAGGTTTAAGGGGGGTTACGGTCCCGGTTGGACCTCCCAGTTGGTGTATGCTGGGCAGAACTTTGACCCAGGGACACTTGGCAGAACTTTTACCCGGAAAGCCTGCTCTGAGCCTTCCACTAGATGGATTTGGATGAAACTTCACAGAGTGGTAACATTGGATCCTAGAAAACATACTAGAGGTTTAGACCCGGTCAGACCTCCCATTGGAACTTTGATCTAGGGAGCCTGTTCTGGGCCTTCCACTGGATGGAATTGAATGAAAACTTCACAGAGGTATGGCAATTGGTCTGGGATGCCTAATGGAGTGTTTGGGGTCCCGGTCGGACCTCACGGCGGTGTGCGCCGGTGAAAACTTTGACTCAAGGAGCCTGTTCTGGGCCTTACACTGGATGGATTTGGACGGCATCACATAATAAAACTTAATAACTTGAAGATTTAAACCCGGGCAACGGGCATTAGATGCAAATGAAACAGATAGGGCAGAGCAGATAGGGCAGATTGTATGGCTCTTTAATAAAAGATACATGCAGTCAAACCCCAGCACTTTGTAACAATATAACAAGAAGATGATTTTAGATGTATATGGAAAGAAGTGCCATATAGGAGGTCAGTTTAAAAAAAGACACAGGTGGGAACGTGGAAGAGAATGATTCAATAATTTGTATTACTTGTGTAGAAGGTACTTATTATTCTGGACATATGTTTGAACTGATTAATCGAATTCAACAACAAATGACTTCAGCAATGTATTTTGCTTTGCCAGTGGAGCTGGTAATTACAGTTACTTTGGGACCCCATACTTTTGGCTCCCCTGGTTTTAGAGATAACCAAGCCCGGCTATAGCACTGGTGTAGGATAGTCATTTGGGATGACCATTCTGCCTGTTTGTATTTATTACAGAGTTTACCCTTTAATGTTAAAGAGAAAATGAGCATTATGACATCTGGTGATAGACAAAGCTACAACATGTTAAAACAAATGTCACTGGAAATGCCTTGGGAAACCTCGGCAATGCAGTGCAATGTCTGATTTGCAGTTGGTGTTAATTTAACGCTTACCACATCTGAACAAGTGTTGCAACTGTATTTGAAGACCAAATCAATAAAGCTAGCGACAGCCATAGAATGGAGGAAATAGCTGGGGAAAAAAAACAGATGTGTTTCAATTTGAGGTGCTGCTCTAGTGTGAAATCCCTCTGTGGGAAGCCAATCAGATGTTATGGAATTGAAGGGAGAGAAACAACATTTTACCTGTCTATATATCCATCTCAATTTCTGCCAGATTCTGTAAATGTCTTTGTAAACATGTACAATGTCATGCAGCTGTTGGGAATCTTAATATTTCTGTAGATACACCATATTGTGAAGAAGGGGTGCTTCTTATGCTTATTCCCTATAAAGCAGCCTTTGTAATTCACCTATCGACATATAAACACAACAAAATACATTCCATTCTATCAGCACATGTGCTTATTAATTATTTGTAGCCAAGCAAAGTATACTGAGCCACCAGGGTGTAGTCAAAAGGTCAACATTCATAATGTCGACACCACAATGTCAACATTTATGATGTTGACATTGTTTACATGTTGGCAGGCAATGTAACATTGTCAGAATGTCAACATAAGGGCTAGGCTGCAGAGTTGGGTAAGGTTAGGCTGTGGGGAAGGTTAGGGTTAGGCTACATGAGGTATTTTAGGGTTAGGCACTGGACGGAGGTTTAGGGGTAGGGATTAGGGTTAGGAGAAGGGTTAAGGATTAGGTATAGGGGGGGAATACTTACCTGAATGCCAAAGGATTGGAGGTCTTACCTGGAATTCAGTCACATGACTGTTAGGACCCGATGCCGCTGCAGCCATCAAGAGTAGGTAAGTCAGCCCTGGGCCACCAAGGATTTGTCTCCATTCTAAAAGGTCAGCATTTCATAACTGATGAGTAGGTGGTGGGGGAATCTATATGGGTCCCTCTTTGCCACCCTGGACCTTCTTCCTATAGGAAAAAAATTAAAACATGTAAAGAAAAAATATATTTTGCTCTTCATAAAATAGTTGTAAAAGTGTAAATTAGGACTTATTCTTTACTAGATTACCATGATGGTGGATGAACAGCAAACCAGTATTTATTGAATTATAATTACACTGATCTAAACAATCTTAATGTTAATTAAAATGGGTGTAGACAATATAATACATCAACCCTATATCTTGCATGTCTAGTAACTGCAGGTCACATGATGACACAGGTCTAAGTTGATTGGTGATTTATATTGCAATACTATACTCTATAAGAAATATGAGCTATTTGTTTTGGATTAACAGCAGATAGCGGTGTAACGTTATATCATTATTTAACTTATTTATTATATAATACTCATCTCTTTTTTACCAGTTATCTAAAGAAAATAAAGTTTCTCCTTTATACTCAGCTACTGTATGTAAGTATGGTATTTTCCAAGCCAATGTCCAAAGAATATATGAAACTGTAACTTAAGAGGCATTTTTTTCTATTCCTTAAAATGGTTTCAAACTGGAAATAGGATGGTGTCCATCCCAGACTCTGCAAAATAGTCCAGATTGGTCCATAAAACAATGTATCCATAGTCAATGACAAATTAATCTAGAGGATTTAGAAGCAAAATGTTTATAGTAGTGTGTGCAATATGTTATGCAGTGAAGTGTGCTTACAGACAGCTGCGTGCTGTGTGCTCCTGGACAGGATGTCTGGAACACTTCTGGGATGAAGAATCCTTAATATAGCCAGTTCTCCTAACCAAGGACAATGGGCAGAACTCAGGGGATGGGAATCTCCACTTCAGGTCTATTCATTCTGCTTCGTATAAATAACAGGGCTTTTGTTTTACAGATTTCCTATATTTATAATTACAGTTTGAAAATAATGATAGCTTCTAAAATATTCTTCAAACTTAAAGTGAATGTATTAAATTGAATGTATTTACAAGAATTTACAGGAGTATTGTATCTTTCAAAAGAAGCAGGACAGGCTTGTTTACACTGGTTGTTAATCCTTTGGATAAAGATAGTATAACAGAACAAAGATACAGTACTGTACGTCATACCAGAGGACATGTGTACTGTACTAGAGGGAACATATTCTACAGTATGTCCGTTGGTTTGCAGTAGGGCCATAACTAGGGTGGTGTGGCCGATGCCGCTGCTAAGAGCACAAGATGCCCTGGGGCGGAACCGGCCGCCACAACAATCTCTATTTGCCGCGTGCCCGCATGTCACTTGCAGCACACTCAGATTCTTCCATGCAGTCCGAAACTCCGCCTCCCAGACAGATTCCTGGGCCAATAGCAGCAGCAGGGTAGTGGGGCAAAGGCCAATAATGGTTGGGGAGGGCAGGGCAATGGCTGAATGACAGGCATGGACTGAAGGAGTATAAGGCTGTGAGCGGGACAGAGAAGGAGGACACTAGTTGCTTCAGCAGCGCAGGTATATCTCTCCATGCCCACATGCCCCCCCTCCCAAACAGCAGCATCTTTAGTATCACCCCCCAAACATCCACCAAACAGCAGCACCTCCAGTATTCCTATAACCCCCGCGCTCTCCCCCATGATCACACTCACCTTGAACAGCAGCACTTTCAGTATTTTCATGTCCACCCCCCCCCCTTGCGATAACGGGCCCCTCCTGCAACCCCCTGCGTTCACTTCCCTGAACACCAGCACCTTCAGTATCTTCATGCCCGCATCCCCCCTCGCGATTCACAACACACACAACCATGCCCACAGTCACCCCCCCAGACAGCAGCACCTTCATGATCTCCATGCGGTGTTATTCTCATTTATACATTTTCTAATTTAGCAGTGTACACTGTCCTTGCTACACGATAACCCTATAATTATTGTCCTGGTTGCACTAAAGCCCAGTTTTATTATTTTTTATTTATATGACACCAGAGTGTGGCATAATGTGTATAAGGGCACTACTAATTTGTGGCATAATGTGTAAGGGGCATTACTATGTGTGGTATTATAAGAGGCAGTACTACAAAGTGGCATTATGTGTATAAGGGACATTACTACTGCATGGCATAATGTGAATAAGGGGCCCTACTGTGTGACATAATGGGAAAAAGGGGCTCTACTGTGTGACGTAAAGTGAATAAAGGATTCTACTGTGTGATGTATCGTCAATAAGGGGCTCTACTGTGTGTTGTAATGTGAATAAGGAGCTCTACTGTGTGATGCAATGTGAATAAGGGGCTCTACTGTGCAATATACCGTGAATAAGGGGCTCTACTGTGTGATGAAATATAAATAAGGGCCCTACTGTGCAATGTACCGTGAATAAGGGGCTCTACTGTGTGATGAAATATAAATAAGGGCCCTACTGTGTGATGTAATGTGAATAAGGGGCTCTACTGTGTGATGTAACGTGAATAAGGGGTTCTACTGTATGACGTGACGTGAATAAGTGGCTCTACTGTGTGATGTAACATGACTAAGTGACAATACTGTGTGGCTTAATGTGAATAAGGGACAATACTGTGTGGCATAACATGAATAAGGGGCTCTAATGTGTGATGTAATGTGAATAAGGGACAATACTGTGTGATGTAACATGAATAAGGGTCAATACTGTGTGGCATAATGTGAATAAGGGACAATACTGTGTGGCGTAATGTGAATAAGGGACACTACTGTGTGGCGTAATGTGAATAAGGGACAATACTGTGTGGCATAATGTGAATAAGGGACAATACTGTGTGGCATAACGTGATTAAGGGACAATACTGTGTGGCATAATGTGACTAAGGTGTACTACAGTGCTGTGTAATGTGAATAAGGTTGCACTACTGTGTAGTGTAGTTTGAATTAGTACTATTGTGTGACCATGCCCCCACCTGCTGTCCCTGTTTAAAGTATGGGGGTTGTGCAAATGCTCTTTTTGGCACAGGGAAACAACATGTCTAGTTATTGCTCTGGTTTTAGGTGAAGTGCTGATAACATCACAGAAATGGAGTCTAAAGTAACCCCTGTTTGCATGTTTATAATGTGTGAGTGTGTTCTCCGTTACACCTACAGTACCTGCCATCACACTTACCCATCCAGCTGTAGCTTATTCTCTCTCAAATCAGGGTTATGCAGGCATACAAGATTCCTAGCATATACAGGTGTTATAAAGATGAAACAAAGGAAGCAGGTGATTAGAATAATAGGCTCCAGGTCATTTCTTTTTTTCTAATAAATATTCTAAGATCAGGCTAGTTGTGACCAAATGAAGGACAAAATTAATTAAACATTATAGTAACAAACATGTTTGTTTATCAGGTCATAGGCTGATGTGAATAAATTAGTTTGCATTATTTACATGGTCATTATGTACAGTCTCTGAACACACAACTCATGAGGCTTAACAATAGAAAACCATCTGACGTCACTGGACAGGGAGATCCCCTTAGAATTCCTATGTTCATGTTGAACTGATAAACCTTCCATAGTGTGCTCTTGGATTCCCAGCATCACACTAATCAGGTTTAGCAGCCCTTTGAGCAATCACTACAAAGGGTTGTTACACTGTCAATATTGTATCCTGTGCAATGCTGTTGCCAGCAACATGCATCTCGTGTTCAGTAATGTTCTCCCATCAGATTCAGGTGGAACTTTCCCATTGCGTGGAGGCAGGATAGGTGTGACTTGTCCTCACCTTCCTTAGAATAAGTGTCATAAAAACTGAAGAGGAGAGGTAGAGGCCGGATGGTATTGGTAGATTTTAGAACAGGATATCGTAGTACCAAATATGACAGTTCTCCATCAACTGCTAAATATAATAATTAAAAATGACTATAAAAATTCTATATGATGAAACATTATAAATCTATAAATAAAAATTGCAATAACACTAACCTAGGTCATGGTCAAACAATTTAGCTGCGGGCTCAGAAGTGGCAAAGCAAACACCAATAATGATTTTCCAGGGCTCTGATACACAAGGCTCCTTTCCAAAGGGTAACATTCAGGAATAGGAGGCAGCTGGAGAGTGGTGAACACAACGCAGACTGAGCACACTTATACCCCTTTCACGCTTACATCTAAATCCCGGGTTTTTGCATGTGAATACGCATCACTCGGGATTTAGGTAAGTGTGAATGCAAACAACCTGGGACAAAGTCTCAGGTCCCTGATGACCCTGCTCTTTACCAGGGTCGGGCTGAGACCCGGGAAATTGCCAGGTTGTTAGACCCAGCAATTTCCCGGCTCTCATATCTGAAAGGGGTATATGAGGGAAACTGACACCTTGACAAATACATGGGGAGCACGCTCAGGGGACAGATAAGTGGTATCTTCTTTTTATAAATGCAGTATTGTGACAATAAGTAAAAATGGATTCCATTTTTGCACTTCATATTCACTTAACAGGAGAGAATGTAACATAGGCTTTGCTAAAACTATACCATATAGCATATCCCCTACAAGTATTTTGGGATGCGGTCAGGATCCCAGTGGATGGGATCCCGGACGTCAATATACCGATGCTGGAATCCCGACGCCTGTCAGAATACCACTGTTGCCATCCCGAAGAGATACCGATGTCAGCATCCCCAGTGCCGGCATCCCGATGGAAAGTATGTGGGTTAGGGTTAGGCCGGGGATGGGGAGGTTAGGTTTAGGCACCTCCCGGCGTGGGTTAGGGTTAGGCACCAACCGGGGAGGGTTAGGGTTAGGCTGCGGGGAGGGGGGTTAGGCTGCAGGGAAGGGGGGTTAGGGTTAGCACCACCAGGGGGGAGGTTAGGGTCAGTCACCACCCGGGGAGGGTTAGGTTTAGGGTGCGGGAAGGAGGGGTTAGGTTTAGGTACCACTGGGGGAGGTTAGGGTTGGGCACTACCGGGGGGAGTTGGGGTTAGGCAGCACCGGGGGAGGTTTAGGGTGGGAGGGTTGGGCTACTTACCGACCTCTGTCAGGATCCTGAACATCGGGATGCCGCTGGCATCCCGAAAGCCGTGTATGTATTCCAGTATTTCATATCAAATTATTATTTTTCCTAATACCATTTCCTTCACAATATTTGCAGGAATGTTTTATTCTATTCATGTAGCTCCTAGATAAATGTATTCCCTTACATCCCAAGCAAGTACGGATTCCAAAAGATTAAACAAGACGTACATTACAGAAAAAAGTGTGTGTATATATATATATATATATATATATATATATATTAGAGATGTGCCCCGACCCCCATGTTTTGGTTTTGGATCTGTATCTCCTCTTGTTTTGGATCTGGATTGGTTTTGCCAAAACCGCCCTTGCGTGTTTTGTGTTTTGGTTTTGGATCTGTATTTTTTCTAACAAAATAATAAAAACAGCTAAAATCACATAACTTGGGCCTGTTTTTGTTCCTACAGTATTATTAACCTCAATAAAACTTATTTCCACTCGTTTCCAGTCAATTTTGACCACCTCACAGCACAAAATATTGTTTTCATCCTGTTTAGGCCCAAAATTTGCGCCAAGCTAGCTGGCTGACTAAGCTAAGCGGCAGCAGTGGGCAGCACACACATGTGGCAGTTCAACTTCCAACATGACACATCAGGAAACAAATGTTTTTATTATTCAAGAGGCCTGAGGGAGTTGGAGTATATATGTAGTTGAAGGCAGGGACAGGAAGGGTTGATTGGTAGTAATTTAATTTAATTTTTTGTGAATTTATGAGGGAGAAGGGGAGGGGAGGAGGGGAGGCATTTACAAAAAAAATTGTACTCATTTGCATCAGTCCTTGCCCCAGAAGAATCCTTGAGCGCCATGCCTGCTGCTGCTGCTGGGAGTGGATTTTCATCCCAGAAGGGGACCAGGAAGACTTTTAGTAGTGCTTTCCAAAACAATTGACTGTTAAATAGTCTTTTGCAAAGATTCCACTAGTTTCACACCGCTATTTGGGAGCTTTTTTAAAAAAAAAAAAAAAAAAGCTCCAAAATAGCGGTGCGAAACTAGCCAGAGCTGGGACACTGGACCCATATTTGTTATCTGCAGTCACCTGCTATTACCCCAGGAGATCCGGAGAGACTTACACCGCATAACTTAATTGGACGCTCACTCAGCACTGAGGTTGAGGCGGGGATGCAGACGCGATCTACAGGACTCTTCACATATGCAAGGTAGTCGCAGCTCCTGATCCTCCCATTGGAGATATTGCCTCACTCACATGTACCTATGTCCAGCTTGAGCGGTTACCACTAGCAACATCCACTATTGTTGCTGGATACCACCCACCAGAGAAGTGATAGTGTTCAATTTATTTCTTCTCTATTTCTCCTGAGTGCATGACTTCATGTGATTTGGTCTGTAAGCCTATCCATCCAATTATTATGTATGACATATAGAGACATACTATCAAATACACTACTATTTGAATGAGACTCTGGTCATACTGCGGGTGCGGATTATAAACTCTTGATTACTGGTATACCAGTTCTTTTGTAGGATCCACCTCCTTTAGATATACTAAAGCTATTATCTGTGATTTATTTTCATTTATTTTTTATTTTTAAACTATTCCATTGTAAATGTATATATACTTTTTTGTTTTATTTTGACCGGTCAAATTGATATATTGTATTAATGTCTGCCTGATATTACATTTTTAGCCATATTTTCCATTCATTTTAATTAGCGCAGAGAATAAATTGGAAGTCTGTGTTGCACCTGTTTTACAGGTGCTTAGTTGGGTGTGCTATCACAAGCACACTGTGCTTTTCTGCTGCTGCATTTAAAATTTACTCATATATATATATATATATATATATATATATATATATATATATATATATATATATTGTATTCATTATATACATTTTTCATAATATAAATTTTTTCTTACATATTACTAGCGCTTGGGGTATTTTTCTGTTTTCTTACTATGAGACTACTTTCCCAAAATGTGGAAAAGATGATGTCCATCAAAATTAACTGTAAATTTCCGAGAAAGACCTTTACCATCAATTACGTGCAATAAATACAGAGGCACCTGTAATGGTGGATTCCAGCAGGGACAAATTAATGTTGTGTGAAGAAGATGATGTATACATCACCCCGGATTATACCAGCACCCAAGCCTATATCGTCAGCCCATCCTGTGTTGTGTATAAATTACATCTGCTCTCCCTGTTAGATTGGGGATTAATTGTACACTTTAGTGGATGTCAGCTCCATTTTAGTATCACCACACCCCTTAACATCTTCTGACCTGGGCTACAGGAGGAGCAGCTGCACTATGGAATACAGTTGCATGAAGTTGCCCCTCCGACTCACTGAAATTCAATTTCAGGGGCCATGGGTAGGGAATTTGGACACTATAATCAGAGAACGCAGTTTTAGCTTCTTTATCCAATTTTTTAAACCATATCCTCTATTTTCACCTTTTGAAATATGTATATGTGAATCTTGACTGAGGCGTTTGTGATGTCATTATTTTATATATAATATGCACGTTATTTAGCACTTTGTTGTGGTCTTGTAGTTGGCGTGTAGACTAATTATTTAATCATGATTGAGGAAAGAAGTGAAAAGTTTTAAAAAATTTTATTGCTAACTTTGTGTTATTAAATTGTAAAATTGTGAAGTTTCCACTTACAGTGTCACAAGATTTTTTTATGAATAAGAAAAGAATAACACACTGCACTTTTTACGAATACACTGCATTTTCCACTTACATGGTAACAATATTTTTTACGAATACACTGCATTTTCCACTAACAGTGTTACAATATTTTTTACGAATACACTACGTTTTTCACTTATAGTGTCACAATATTTTTTAAGAATACACTGTGTTTTCCAATAACAGTGTGACAATATTTTTTACGAATACACTGTGTTTTCCAATAACAGTGTGACAATATTTTTTACAAATACACTGCGTTTTCCACTAACAGTGTCACAATATTTTTTTTGTATTTGTTTATTGAGCAAATTTTAAAATATACAGAGAGAATAGGACAGTCCATGGGGGATGTCCGTACATTACTATACAGATCATGAAAAAAAGTATAAATATTAATAGACAATATACTCAGGATGGATCCATGAAATTAATTACAGTGGATAAAGTTGGGATAAGGGTAACAGTGTGAGAAGGGGAGAGAGTAAAGAGAAAAAAAAAGGGGGGAGTAAAAGTGAAAAAGAGGGGGAGAAGAAGAGAGAAGTGATGGGGAGCGAGTCGGGGGGGTGGGATTAGTAATTGTAGGAAAGGTGGTCAAAACGACACTAACCAAGACCAGGAAGGGGAGAGTTTTGATAGGAGTACCAAGGGCTCCAAATGGATTGTAACTTCCGAGACTAGTAATATATTCCATTTTCGCTACGAACCATATTCTGTTCAAAAGTTTTTATGAATAAATTGCATTTTACACTTACAGTGTGACAATATTTTTTACGAATACATTGTGTTTCCACTTAGTGTCACAATATCTTTTACAAATACACTGCATTTTCCACTAAGTGTGACAATATTTTTTATGAATACACTGCGTTTCCACTTAGTGTCACAATATTTTTTACAAGAACACTGCGTTTTCCACTTACAGTGTGACAATATTTTTTACAAATACACTGCGTTTAGTGTGACAATATTTTTTACGAATACACTGAATTTTCCACTAACAGTGTCACAATATTTTTTACGAATACACTGCATTTTCCACTAACAGTGTCACAATATTTTTTACGAATACACTGCGTTTTACACTTACAGTGTGACAATATTTCTTACGAATACACTGCATTTTCCACTAACAGTGTCACAATATTTTTTACGAATAAATTGCATTTTACACTTACAGTGTGACAATATTTTTTACGAATACACTGTGTTTCCACTTGGTGTCACAATATTTTTTACAAATACACTGGGTTTCCACTAACAGTGTCACAATATTTTTTACGAATACACTGCGTTTTACACTTACAGTGTGACAATATTTTTTACAAATACACTGGGTTTCCACTAACAGCGTCAATATTTTTTACAAATACACCCTTGCAGCCCTTGGATGGACACAACAACCCCTGGATGGACACAGCAGTCCCTGGATGGACACAGAAGCCCCTGGATGGACACAGCAGCCAATGCCTCTGGATGGACACAGCAACAGCAACCCCTGGATGGACACAGCAGAGATGGTCACAGCAGACCCTGGATAGACTCAGCAGCCCATGCCCTAGATGGGCACAGTAACCCCTGGATAGACACAGCAGCCCCTGTATGTACACAGCAGCCATTGCCCCTGGATGGACAAAGCAACAGCAACCCCTGGATGGACACAGCAGAGATGGACACAGCAAACCCTGGATAGACACAAAAGCCCCTGGACACCGCAACCCCTGGATGGACACAGCAGCCCCTCTTGGATGAAGCAGCCCTGACAGCCCGGGACTCAGCAAAAACATGGCGCCAATCACGGTTGGGGAGGTACTTTTATACAATCCAAAATCCGTGAGAATCCGACACAGTGGAATGGTGACGTTTTGAGATCCGGGTCAGGCGGGAAAACTCAAGCCGGGCTCGGATCTCGCCTCAGATCTGCAAGTTCGGGTGGGTTCGGTTCTCGGAGAACCGGACCCGCTCATCTCTAATATATATAGATATAAACAATAATAACAAAAGAATATTCAGGACTGCAAAACATAGTTATAAAATATTAATATTAAAAAAATATGAAATGTCCCATTTTAAAACATTTTCAGGTTAAAATTGTACAACCATATATGTAAGCATCAGGCATATTTAGCTCTCCGCTAGCTACTGTAGGTGCTTCTTATTAATGTATTGAATACATTAACACAAAATCAATTTTCAAATAATATTTAGCATCAAATGCTTATATCAATACAATAGCAATTAAACAGTAAAATATTCATAATAGTTCATAGTCCATACTTATCCAAGAAATTACAGTATTTGCTGTTAAAATGTAGGACAGTTAAAATGACATCTTAAAGTTAGTCATGTCTGTAATCCCTTAGACCACAAAACAGTTCTTAGCAGTGGGCATGCTTTCCTGCAAATCTCCTATGAATATGGGCAAATCACAATAAGCATAAAACTTAAATCTGTATTAAACTTGGCATTTGTCACCAGGGCTCATCTGTGCTGGAACACTTCAGCTAGTGATAATATGAGATATGGTAAGAACTTACCCTTGTTATCTCTATTTCTACGAAGTCCATAGGGTTCCACAGGATACCTTGGGGTATAGGTGTGACATCAGTCGCAGGGCACCAAAGAGTTAAGCTTTCAGCCTCCCAGGATGCACTAGGTCCCCCTCCTATACCCCGCCCCCGGGCCAAGGCACCTCAGTTAGTTACCAAGCCATAGGCCGGAGGAGGAGAAGGAAGAGAGAGAACAAAGATCTGGACACATACAAGAATCACATTCTCACCAGAGGGAGACGGAAAACCGGTGACCAGAGCAAAGCCCATCTGCAGCACAGGTGCGACAGGGCGGGAGTCCTGTGGAACCCTATGGACTTCGTAGAAATAGAGATAACAAGGGTAAGTTCTTACCATATCTCATATTTTCTACTTCAGGGTCCATAGGGTATCCACAGGATACCTTGGGGATGTCCCAAAGCAGTATCCTTTAAGGGTGGGGACGCTCCTGTGCAGAAAGGAGAATCCGCCGCCCGAAGGAAGCATCCTGAGAGGCGAAGGTGTCAAACCTGTAATACCTCACGAAGGTATGGACAGAAGACCACGTAGCAGCCTTGCAGATCTGAACTGCCGAGGCACCACGTCGAGCTGCCCACGAAGGACCCACAGACCTAGTGGAATGAGCCTTCAGAGAAGGAGGGACCGGTAGGCCTTCATGAAGATAAGCTTCAGAAATAGCCATACGGATCCAGGCTGCCAAAGTTTGCTTTGAAGCAGGCCAACCCTTTTTACGGAAGCCAAAGAGGACAAACAAAGCGTCCGACTTCCTAAACGAAGAAGTGCGGTCAACATAAGTCCTTAAGGCCCGCACAACATCCAAAGAGGCCTCACCCACGGAAAGACCCGGTGAGTTAAAGGCCGGAACAACTATTTCCTCGTTAATATGAAACTGGGAAACAACTTTGGGAAGAAACTCGGGCCGAGTGCGGAGCACTGCCCTGTTCCCATGAAAAACCAAGAAAGGGGGTCTACAAGAAAGAGCCCCTAACTCAGAAACACGTCTGGCCGAAGCAATGGCCAGAAGGAAAACAGTCTTAGCTGTTAGCCATTTAAGATCCACTGAGCCCAGTGGTTCAAACGGCGGTCCTTGGAGAGCCCTCAGGACCACAGCCAAATCCCAAGGCGCCACAGGTGGAACAAAGGGCGGCTGAATGCGGAGAACACCCTGCATAAAGGTGCGCACATCCGGGATTGTAGCAATCCTACGGTGAAACCAGACAGATAGGGCCGAAACCTGTACCTTCAAAGAAGCAAGGCGAAGCCCATGATCTAGTCCCGCTTGCAGGAAGGCGAGAATCCGAGACAGACGAAACTCCCGCGGTGCATAACCTCTCGGTCGACACCACTGGAAGAACGTATGCCACACGCGATGGTATATCCTCGCGGAAGACGGTTTCCGAGCTCGCAACATGGTACGCACCACAGAGCTGGAAAACCCCCGGGACCTCAGCATGGCCGTCTCAACAGCCACGCCGTCAAAGACAGCCGAGTCAGGTCCGGGTGAAGGCAAGGACCCTGAGACAGAAGGTCCGGTCGTAGCGGCAACCGCAGAGGAATGTCCACGGACAGACCCTGAAGGTCTGAGAACCAGTGCCGTCTGGGCCACGCGGGAGCTATCAACAGGAGCGTCCCTCCTTCCTGTTTGAATTTCCGGATTACCCGTGGAAGAAGGGAGACCGGAGGGAACAGGTATGCGAACCGGAACGTCCACCGGACGGACAGAGCATCCACCAGAGACGCCCCTTCGTCTCTTGTGCGAGACCCGTACACTGGCAACTTGTTGTTGTGCCGGGACGCCATGAGGTCGATTTCTGGAAGACCCCACCTGTCCACCAGTAGTTGAAAAACGTCCGGGTGCAGGGACCATTCCTCCGGATGAACATCCTGGCGACTTAGAAAGTCCGCCTCCCAATTGAGCACTCCCGGGATGAAGACCGCTGATATGGCCGGAAGATTGCGCTCCGCCCAAACCAGGATCCGAGAGACCTCTACGAGAGCCGCCCGACTGCGAGTTCCTCCTTGCCTGTTTATGTAGGCCACTGTGGTAGCGTTGTCCGACTGGACCTGCACCGGGCGACCCTGGAGAAACCGCTGTGCCTGCTGGAGAGCATTGAAGACCGCACGGAGTTCCAAGATATTTATTGGAAGCTCCGCTTCAGTCGGCGTCCACCTGCCCTGGAACAAGTGTGGACCCGAAACTGCTCCCCAGCCCCGAAGACTGGTGTCCGTTGTCAACAGGACCCAATTTGGAACCCAGAACGGACGTCCCTTGTTGAGGTGGGTCGTCTGTAACCACCACGTAAGGGACAGGCGAACCTCCTGGGTGAGCACAATCGTCTGGGACTTCAGAGACTGAGTCAGCCCGTTCCACTTGGACAGGATCAGGTGCTGCAGAGGTCTGGAGTGAAACTGGGCGTATTCCACCATGTCGAACACCGACACCATGGAGCCCAGTAACCTCATCGCCGAGTGTAAGGACACCCGGCGGCTGTGCAGACAACTGCGCACCCTTGACTGTAAAGCAGAGATCTTGTCCTCCGTCACGAAGATCCTCTGCTGTCCCGAGTCCAATAAGGCTCCAAGATGCAGAATCCTCCGAGACGGGATTAGAGTGGACTTCTGCCAGTTGATTAGCCAGCCGTGCCGTTGCAGCAGTGCAATGGTCAGGTCCAAGTGGCGTAACAGGAGCTCTGGAGATCCTGCCACCAATAACAGGTCGTCCAAATACGGCAACATGCGGACTCCCTGCAGCCGCAGAGAAGCCGCCATGACCGCCATCACCTTGGTGAAAACACGTGGTGCTGTTGCCAGGCCAAAAGGTAACGCCCGAAACTGGAAGTGGTCGCTGCTGATTGCAAACCTGAGGAACTGTTGATGGCGCCAAAGAATAGGGACATGCAGGTAAGCGTCCTGTATGTCCAATGACACCAAGTAGTCCCCAGGTTCCAGCGCCAGAATGATGGACCGTAGGGTCTCCATCCGAAACTTCGGGACCCGCAAAGACTTGTTGAGTGCTTTGAGGTTGAGAATCGGACGATATGACCCATTGGGTTTCTGTACCAAAAATAGATTTGAATAGAAACCCTGGCCCCTCTGGGAGAATGGAACCGCCACTATAACTCCAGCCTGGAGCATAGTGTGCAATACCTTCCGCAGCTCCGTAGCCTTGTTCCGGTCTGATGGGAGACCCGTGGTGAAGAAGCGAGCCGGGGGTCTGTGCCGGAAGGAGAGGGCGTATCCGTGGGAAACCACCTCCAGAACCCAAGTGTCTGTCGTAGTGGTCGACCAACACTGGGCGAACTGTAGCAGGCGGCCTCCCACCCTGGGATCCCCCAAAGGGAGGCCCGGACCGTCAGGCCGCAGGCTTGTCATCTGGCTTGGGGGCCGGACGTCTGGTACTCCATGCCTGCTTCCGGGGCTTGACCGATTTCTTAGGGCCAGCCTGTCGAGGAAACGACTGTGGTTTGGGCCTGCCCTGGGCCCTAGATGACCGAAAGGACGATGGTCCCGAACCAGAAGGAGCAGCGGCCGACGGGAGACAGGCAGATTTGGCTGCCGCCAGCGTGGCCACAATCTTATCCAGATCCGGACCGAAGAGAACTTCTCCGGTAAACGGCAACGCTTCCAGACCTTTCTTGGAATCTGCGTCCGCCTTCCAGGATCGCAGCCACAAGGTGCGACGAGCAGCTACCGCTGCTGAAGAAATTCTAGACACCAGAGTACTAATGTCTAGAGCCGCCTCGTTGATGTAGGTGGCCGAATCACGGAGATTGCCAATCAACTCTGCCTGATCGGCCGGACAGTCGGATTCAAAAGAAGCCTCTAATGAATCCGCCCAGCGCTCCATCGCTCTGGCAACCCAGCAAATGGCCATAGCCGGCCGTGCTGCCCCCCCTGCAAGGGAATAAGCGGACTTCAGGCAGATTTCTACCTTGCGGTCCGTAGCATCCTTAAGGGAGGACATGGATGGCATCGGCAATGTGGCACTACGGACAAGACGGGTCACGTGAGAATCCACCTGTGGAGGGGATTCCCACTTCGCAAAATAATTATCCGCGAACGGATAAGCCACCACCAGGCGTCTCTGCGGCTGGTATCTTTTGCCAGGTTGTTTCCACGCCTCCTCTAAATGGTCCACCAACTGACCCGAAAGAGGAAAGACTGTGGCATCGCCCTTCACATCTTTGAAAAAGGCATACTTAGATTTAGCCGCTGGGGGAACTTCGTCCTCAATCACCAAGGCTGTGCGGACCGCCCGAATAAGTCCAGGAATATATACTTTGGACTTAGCATCAGCGTCCTTAGTATGGAGAGGTTCCTGATCGTAAGGATCTAGAATCTCCCCATCATCAGACATCCCTTCGTCATCCTCATAAAGAGCGGACAGAGACGCCACCGGCCTTTTATGAGACCGCATCACAGACTCCCCTTGCAACACATCCGACAAGTGCTGTACAGAACTCGTCAGGGAGTTAACCCACGCTGGCTCCTGAGAACCCGGGAGCGGGGAAATAGGGAGACTGTGGGGTACCACCAATTGTCGTGGGAACCCCTGCATGGGTGACGACACCACAGACTGCTGGGACAAACCCATCGGAGTAAACGCGGGCTGCGGAGCTAACTGGCCCACTAAAGCTGTTAACGCCTGAGCGAAACAAGCCCAGGGCGGCTCCTGTACCGGTGCTGTAACCGTAATAGGCCGCGCCATGGACAAACACTGCCGGCAAAGGCCCTCCGCGCTACCCTCCCCCTCCGCTAACGGTACTTTGCACGTGGTACACTGTAGCCGGAGGGGAAAATCACTTTCAGACATGATGGCACCACGTATGTGACCTCTCTCACCAATTAAGTATTAAATAGGCGAGAGACCACCCTGCAGCACCGCACCGCAAGGGCTTTAGCAGAAAGAACAGGGACAGTAATAAAGCTGACAGTTTAGAGAAGAAAAGATTACAGGCAGCAGCGCTAGCACAGTCACATACAATGCAGAAAAATAACAATTCCTGCACTAACAGCGCTGATCACTCAACTACACAGACACAGGGCCTGGTAGGACACAGCGCTGCATACACAGACCTGACCACAGCGGAGGAGAGGTATGCGGGGGGACCCAGACCACGATGCTTCCGTCCAGCGCTTCCAGCAGCGTTCACCATGCGTTCTGGAGAAGATGGCCGCCGAGGAGCAGAGAGGAGGCTGGCCTGGGGGAGGAGCGCTGCCACAGGACCAGTCGGCAGCATGCAGAGAGGGCTGTGTGCAGCGGGGGAGGCGCCGGCTGTGAGACAGGGAAGGCGCGCTCCCCTGGCATGCATTTAACCCCTGGGACGCCGCAGCGCTACCGCTCTGCTGCGGTCCGCTGTCCCAGGGGGTAGTGGAAGCGCAGGTTGGTCGCCTGGCTCCACGCTGCAGCCAGTCCCCAGGGAGCCCCCTGCCTGGGGACTTAGGACCATGTGATCAGCGGGGACCCACCGCGGGACCCCGCTGCTTACCTCTGTCCCCCTTGAATCCGGCCATGGTCCGGAGCATCTGGGGTCACCGCTAGCTGTGACCCCAGACGCCCACCAGCATCCCCGGATCAGTACCGGCGTTTTGGTACCGGCGGGGTGTAGGGAAGACAGCATGGACGTCAGGACTGACTGTCCATGCTGTTCATCCAGTTGTGCAGCCACAGCTGCATGAAGAATAAGCTTCAGGGGCTCTTCTAGCCCCCACTCCAACAGGTGCACCCGACTCCGGCCGGGCACCAAACTAAACTGAGGTGCCTTGGCCCGGGGGCGGGGTATAGGAGGGGGACCTAGTGCATCCTGGGAGGCTGAAAGCTTAACTCTTTGGTGCCCTGCGACTGACGTCACACCTATACCCCAAGGTATCCTGTGGATACCCTATGGACCTTGAAGTAGAAATACAATTGCCAAGGAAAGTCCTTGGGTAAATAAGACCCTTATGTACTTTGAGCCATACAAATCAGGAAAATTAGCCTCACAAAAATGAGAGGGTAGTACCCTCTGAACACCTGCGTACCGTTGTCACCACCTGATCCACAAAGATATAATGCTGTATATTTTTTTAGATAAAAAGACCATGACCATTTCTTATATAAAGCATATGCTTTGAGGGATGGAAAGATTAAGAGCAGAAGAGAATACAGCCAAAATTTCAACCAATGGTTTGGCATTTCTTATATACATAGAAACTATACAAAATATAATCAGCTACTGTATCAGTCCAGCAGCTGTGCAGCTGAGAGCTGCCTGACAGCTTTCACACCCTCTTTTGTCCACCAAGCACTATTACATTGCACAGTTCTATCTATCTATCTATCTATCTATCTATCTATCTATCTATCTATCTATCTATCTATCTATCTATCTATCTATCTAGTAAAGCACAGCACTCCAAATGTAGCAAAGTATTTATTCAAGCATCAGCACAACAGCAATGTTTTGGGCTTCTCAGAAATCTTGGTATGGTAATTAGAGTAAAAGGGGATGCATGTATATATAAAATATAAAATCATATTACATTTCTATATTAAAACATAACATACTGTAGTTATAAAACAATGTCTAGAACATCTTCTGATATATAATGCAGAGGGCGAGAATTAACCTCACATCTAACCTCACTGGGGAGTAAAAACATTTATGCTATTAAAACTTGTTCCTCAATGGTGAGGTTCCTATGAATCTTATTTAAGACAAAATTCAATTGACTTTACCATTATTTTCCTGTTAAAAACAATACCTGTATTTATAAATATTTTTTTCTTGTGTCTGCAAAACATCCCAGAAACCAATCAACCAAATATATTTAGATTTACAATATATATATTTTGCGTTAAAGCCACATGAAGAAAAAAGCCAATATTTCTAAGAGTTCTCTTTAGTGATATTCCTGTTATGCTAAGTAAGGTTACTTCATCATCCATGTAATAAGAAATGTTTCCACTATGTATTGGTGGTAATTAAAAACTATCTACAGAAATGTACTGTAACTAAAACAGGACTTGTCTAAAAGTTTAATTCAAGTTAAAAGCACTTTAGACATTGCCAGTTTCTGTAAAACTATGCAAAGTACTCATGGTATAGACTTTAGTAAATGTAATAACATCTATAAAGATTGTTTTCTTTTATTGGAGATTCATAAATTCACTTTGTTAATCGACTTAGCAATTACAGATTTTAAATGTGTAGCCATTAATGTGACCATGATTTTATAATTAAAATGCAAGAAGGTTATGGGTCTCCATATCACTACTATCACACTTCTTCAAAAATAAGTATACAATAATACTGCCTACCCGAGAAGAGGTTAGATCAGACATTAAAAGCTTCTGAAATAAATTAACATATTATAATTTAAAATGATAAAAAAGGTAGAATTTATGAGCTGTATTTTAAACACCCTCAAGTTTACCTTCAAAATAAAATAAAAAAAATTCCATTATATTCTTAAAAAAAATTACAGTAACACTTTTCTCCTTGCAGTAGATGTTGACCATGTGAATTAAAAAAAAGTCTCTTTATATATCTGCTTATTATATCTCTTTACTGCAGTTTTTACATTTAAAATGTCATTGTCATTGTTTACCTACTTTATATTTCCAATCCTAAAAAACAAAAAGAGCCTGTAATTTAGTATTGTAAAGATAAACCCATTGTGTCTTTCATTTGCTTTTTTTTAACCTTTTTTTATTAAAAAGGGACTAAAGGTGCGTACACACGTAACGATTTTTTGAACGATATAACCATAATGATGTCATTATCGTTCAATCGTTCAAAAAATCGTTCAGTTTCTGAGTTATAACGATCACCGAAAATCGTTCAAACGCACTCCTGTTTGTAGTTTGTAGTTCATTTCAGACTGTCCAACATGACGATTTTCATTAAGGGAAGGAACATTTTTCGTTCATCATTGTAAAAATCGTTTATTACACTTCAAAAAATTGTTCACTTTTTCAAGGGAAAATCTGACAGAAAATCTGACAGATAATCTGACAGATAATCATTGGTTACAAAATCGTTACGTGTGTATGCACCTTTAATGTTTGATTTTGCACTCTCTTAAGAGGCAGCTTAGATTTGTGGAGTTTTCGCTGCTTTTGTCAGCTTTGGTAGGGTTACACAGACATTGCTCTAATAAAAGAAAGTTATATTATAATAAGTCTCCAGAAGCTTATTGTAATTGTAATTATGCTGCGGCCTACGGGCACTGCGACTGACTTTGCAGCTGTATGGAGGCATGAGCGCACTGCATCTCCAATGCATCCACCAGTGTCCACCTCTGAATCAGCCTCACATTCCACCAGACACACATAGGGGTCAATCCTATTCAGTGCGATGAACTCGCCAGTGCGAGTCATCGAGGCAGTGGCCGCACTTTATGGCAGCCTGGATGCACCAAATTTTGCTCACAGCCCCATAGGGCTGCGAGCAAAATTTGCCGGATTCAGGGTCGAAGGGTGTGATGTGCCGGTCCGTTGCCGGCATTTTAACGCCACTGCAATGGCACATCGCACCCTTCGCACGGAACAGGATTGACCCATAGACTTAAAAAGTGAAAAAATGAGAAAAAGTCCAAATAAATTATTCTAGAAAAAAGTATGATTACCTGCTATCTGTACAATCAGTTTTGTGGAGTTGTACATGGTGTTTCCACCATTTGTCCATGCTAATTCTGATTGGCTGCCACCTGCTGTGGGGAGACAGGCGACGGCAGGATCAGAGATGGGAAAGGTAGAGGTGATTAGAGGCACACATGGGGAGGGAGTGGTCAGAGGCACCTTTGGGGAGATGAGGTCAGAGGCACACCATTAGAGAGGGGAGAGTCAGAGACACACCATTGGAGGGAGGTCAGAGGCACATTGTTGGAGGGGGAGTCAGTAGGGAAGGAGCTGTCAGAGGCACCCCCAGGGAGGGAGGAGGACAGAGGCACAATTGGGGAAGTTTGAGGAGAGAAACATAGAGGTAGAGGCACACAAGGAAAACCACTGCATGCATGCCATTACTAGGGCAGCAGTAGTATGGCAGGAAACAGGTACAATTGAGCACTAAGCAGGGGGGAGGAGAATCAAGGAAGAGCTGATTTAGGGGCTGGGAAAGAAGAGGAGCGGTCATTCATCTGACATGGTCCTACTCATAAATTCTAACTGAAGCTGCCCTCTATGAGAGGTGGGCTCTGGAAACACTGCTGCAGTGCTACCATCTGAATCCTGTTTTGCAGCAGCCGCCGATCAGTGCCAGACAGCGGAGGGAGCGCAGTACTGATGACCCTATCACCAACTTGCTTCTTAAGGTGGGTATACACTAGGTTGATGGATTGGTCATCCGGCAGGCCGATCTGCCATCCTATCCGACGATTGGTAAGTACATACATACTTACTAATTGTTGGCCCGATGTGCTGTGCCTGACGTTACAAATGGGTGTGTATTTACATGTGCCCGCCCAGTTGTGACGTCAGTCACTGGCGGCGTCTACAGCGATGGTACGGTCTGCCACCCATACACAGAACATGATATCAGCACAGCCGACACGATATGTCTGTGAACGACGTCGTTCACAGACATATCGCTGGTACACACCTACCGATAATGATATATCGACCAATGTGTACCCAGCATTAGTCACAGGCAAACATCTGTCTGTGTAGTAGAAGCAGTTCGCAGGTGGGATCACTGGCGCTCTGCGGGCTCCCTTCTGAACCCAGGCCTGGTACACTAGTACTTGCTGTGCGTCCCTGCATGTATATAAGGGACATGATGAATTTACATTGTAGAAGTGTAACTCATCATTTTATTATGGGAAAACAGCTGCTGCAAAACATGTGTGGCCAGAGGTATGCAAAACACTTAGCAATATACAAATCACTAAATAGCATTATCTCAACTGATATACCAATCATCTGTCCGTGCAATATACTGTATATCGAAGTCTACTTAGTCACAAATCCACATGTCACCATATAGGTGGGTTCTATGATGTCAGGAACTCAATGCCATAAAAACATCTTAATTAGATCAGTTGTTGAAAAGCATAGATAATGCACTTTTAATGAGCAAGTCTTAAGGAATCCTCTGTTTTTTCATGTTTGTAATCACACAATCAAAAGTTACATATAAATGCTCTGAAAAAAGTCACTTTATGGGTATTTAATAAATAAATATACACAGCGGGGATCAACAGAACTTACTGTGTAGAGCTCCAGGAGAAGCTGTATACCTCCAAGGAATAGAGGCTGGTTGTAAAGCACACTATGTTAAGCTGGCCACACATCTAAAGATTATCTGTCCAACCAGCCAACTAGTTGATTGGTTGGAAAGAAAATCTGGTAATGTATGAGAGTAAATGATTATCAGCAATTTGCTCCTAAATGCCAGAAAACAGATGAAAATGGTCGGTCAGACAAGTTTGTTAAATGTTTGATCTAAACTATTTGTTCAAACAACAGTTTTTGTCAAATTTTCGGCGTTTGGGAGCAAATTGCTGATTGTCATTTGCTTTCATACCTTACCAGATTTTCATTCCAATCAACTAGTTGGATGGTAGGATGTAAGTTGGTCTAGTGTGTGGCCAGCTTTAGTGATGTCTGCTGGGAGAAGAGACACAGGTGCTGTCTATGGGGGCCATTCAGACCCGCTCGCGAGCGGCAGGATGCTCGCAAGCGGGTCAATGTTCCCCACTGCGCATGCGCGAGACCCGGCGAGCAACGGGTTCACCATCGCTCCGGATCTCGCACCAAAGGGGGCGTGCTGTCGATGTTGATTGACAGCACGCCCCCTTTGGTGGGCGTGCCGGGGGCGTGCCTGCCAGACGGAGGCGTTCCCATGGGAACGCCTACCGTCTGAAGCCGGCCCCACTGACATCACTAGTGATGTCAGTGGGAGTGATTTTGGCTCTGATAGAGCCAAAATCACTCCAGGGCTTGTGGCAGGGAGACCCTACCGCAGGGTCTCCGTCGCAAGTCCGATGGTCGCGGTGGTCAAGACCATCGCGACCATCATTTTGGCCACTCGTATATGCTGTGGGTGGTGACCCACAGCTATACGAGCGTCCAGGAGGATGCTCCATTTTAATGGAGGAGGGCCCTGATTCAGAGCGAGCGCTCTGGTCAGAGCGTCTGGCTCTGAATCGGGCCCTATGTCAGTTCCTCATTTTTGATTAACTTCTTGGGGGAATAATCAATTAAGGGATAACCAATTGTCTCCAAGGTTTTCCCTGCGACCAGTTTTTATATTGCACGCGCCTGATACTCGTGGTACAGAAAAAAATCAGTTGCAACATTTTTTTCAGCCAAAACCCTGCAGGCAAACTAGTAAAATCACGTTTGTCTGGCAGTCGAATACAGATATGTCTGTTTGAACTAAAGTATCTTTATTGCTACCAAACAATATGACTGCCAGACAAATGTGTTGTGACAGACACTCATTTTGATAAAAGAGTTGCAGTCCACTGAAATGCATTGAAGGAGTGTCGAGAGTATTGGGGTATGATGTCCTATCCATATTTACCATACCATTTGCATAAATACCAGGGTTCCATCTTCTACAATGTAGTAGTGTGCTATATTTTACATCTGTATGGTATGGACACTCCCCCTTGTGTTTTTATAATAAAAGCTTGTGTTTGCAACTCATCACTGCATTATAGCTTTATTTTTATTCTGTTTTATATTCCCTTTAGAGCAGGGCCGGCTCCAGGGGTAGCCGAGCCCTGTGCCATGCTGGGTATATTGTGCCTTCTAGTCGCGCGAGGCGAAAATGGGGGCATGGCCTAATTACCATAGGCCATGCCCCCTAAGTGGCATTATTTTGGGGGGGGTCCGCATGGCACGCCTCCCGTGTAACGTCAGGCTGGGGGCGAGCCCACCACTCAGTCACTAGCTGGGCTTCCCCCAGCCCTCTCGCGGCACTGAATGGATGCTGCGCGCATGTGTACAGCATCCATTCAGCAACTCTTTGGGATCTGGCACCGCTCTACAGCTGCGGCAGTGGGGGTGCCCAACCTCCCGACCAGACCACCCATGGGACATTTCGGCCCACGGGTAGAAAGCGGGACAGTGCTATCCTGCTGAAAGTGGGATGTTGGGAGGGGTGCGCCCTCTATGGGGTGGCGCCCCTGTTCGTCCGTACTGGTCGAACACCCCAAGAGCCAGCCCTGCTTTAGAGCAATTATCATTTGTCCAATCCTGGAGAGGGTCCCAGATGATGTAAAGAAACCTTTATGAGCTTTTCACCGCCCTGTCTTGTATAAGTATACATGTAAGAGCTTGCACTGTGTACCCTGTCCACCACATTCGGGTGATATTACAGAAGTGGGACTGTCTGGACTTTGGATAGGGACTTCGACACCATCTTCCATTTTACTGTTTTGGACATTTATGGAGTGTTAACCCTCCCAACAATATTACACCCTTCTGTGTTTTTTTATATCTTTATTTATATGAAACGAACTGTCAAATGGGACCAAGTGAGAATTCAGAAAGCACTTTATGAGAATACTGTCAGCTGGAACAATCCTTAGCGCAAGTGGTGTCACTGCTTTTATCTGTATGTATGTATTTGTAAGTTGCTGACTTATTAGTAACCCACGTTGCTTTGGAGTGCAGCGCCATAAGCTTGATTGTTTTTTTCCATTAAAGAGTCACATGTGCCTTGAAATGTTTCCTTGCACAATAAGCACACCTTGTCTAGTGCAACTGTTCCAGAGTACCATCTATTTTTGATAGATAGATAGATAGATAGATAGATAGATAGATAGATAGATAGATAGATAGATAGATAGAGTCCACACTCACATGTTAAAAGTAACACTGGGGTTTATCTAAAACATTTAAAACATTTAAAACACAGGGACAATATCTAAGCAAGAGAGTGGTGCACTCACCAGATTACCAAAAGGTTTCCAAGGTTTTATTCAGCAACTGCTCCCCCCTTATTGGCAGAGTGTATGGTGATATGTTTATTTTTAACCAAACCATTCAAGGTTTATTTATTCAAATATGTAAGATTATATCTCTGTTTACCCTGTCATGCTATACAATCATGTACACTGTGATCCAGCATTCTTGAAATGCTTGCATTGTAGAATAAAGGATCAAATACACTTTTTTTTTTTTTAAACCCCCAAAGTTAAAATCAGTCTGATTTGCGAGCCATTGTAAAGTTATCAAATCTAACAGTGGGCACAAAGGATAGTCCTCTGGACAAAATGGAATGATCATGTGCATTTAACATATAATAAGAGATGTTAATTATTGTGTGTTGGGGTTCTTCGGTGTTTTTTTGTGTGTTTTTTGGTACTGCCGTTTCTCAGGTGCGGCCTACGGTGATGCAGCTGTGACCTCATGGTAATCCAGAAAAAGGGAGGTTGGAAGCCTATAGAATTATCTGAAAACTCCTTATCAGTGGATGAATTGTTCACACTGTTCTATATCTCTTGAGTAATAAGCCTGTTGTCTTATTACCCGTCGACCAGTCATACACTCTATGTTCTTTGTAATCTTTGTCAACCCACTCAAGTTTATTTCTTTTAAATGTAATCAAATCATGTCTATATTTCTCCACTTGTAATTTCAGTATCTCTAATCAATACTCTGATTTGTTATTCTGTCATTCTAAAGAAGATTTGGAGAGAAAATCTACCATCTCACCATTAATTTTATTTAAGGTCCACACCAACCTCTTCTATAAACAGAAGTAAGAGATCAAATGAACATTTATTTAATATCCCACACAATCAACTGCAGAATACCGTATTACTCCTGCTAATGGTGGGTTGATTCGGTAACCTAAATCCTTTTGGAATCTGTTTTTTTTATAATAATCAGATAAAAACCGACCATGTAAAAAAAAAGATTTACAGTACCTCTCATTTTTCTGAATACACTATATTCTATGGTAATCTCAGCACAAGTTTGCATTAGCCAGACTATCCATCAAGACACACCATGTTAAATGAAACAATACTGTCTTTGCTTCAAACCCAGGATAAAAATAAATTATACAAAATAAGAGGAAATAAAAATGAAAATTAAATAAATAAAATGAGAAACAAATATCCAAAAAAAGATAACATGGTACATCCACGAAATAGTGTCAAAGTAGTACAAAATTACACAGCAATTGCAGTTAATGTACCGACACACAGAATTTGTATTATCTATGTGTGTACTCTTATATGTTCAGTTTGCAAGATTATGTTATTAAAGATATGTCGTAACATTTACTGTAATAAATATTCAATACTATATTCGCATAGACCTCTGCATTGCAGTTGTGAATTTTATGACAGTTTTATAACGCCTTAATACAGTTACTATTGCATAGAGAACTCTATGTTCCTTTTTATTTTAATAATGTACATAAAAAGGAACATACTGGAGTTGGGTGGATAAAGTGTAAAGAGTGTGTAGGGGATTAACAAGACTATCTAGGAACAGCGTATGTAAATATATGGAAATAACCAGCGTGTAACTAATCACATAAACCTGCCTATTTTGCTACAAATGCATAACAAGTGCACACCACTCTATCAGACACAACATGTACATACTGTAAAAACCAGTCCTACTCTCTTCAGTTATTCAAACGCCAATAATCCTTATATACACAAGATCAAAGTGCAAGAGAAAAACAACACACAGCAATTTATTCAGAAAATGCAGTTCAGTGTGTTTCTCTGTTTACTTACTCACCTGACAAGCTTACGAAATAAAATGTAAATACCACTGAAACTAATATGAAATAAAGCATTAGTTTTACTTTTAATTAATCTTATACAGCCTGTTTGCTCCGCATGAAATATAGAGACATGTGGTATATTAATTCTGTTATCAGCAGTAGCTGATGTTCTGATGCTCCAGGTTTTGCATATTTAATGTCTCCTATGAGCCCATGCTGGATACAGTTTCAAAACTTCTCGAGTTTCTAAGTAAAATATAAATTTTAAATAAAGCTGAATGATTTCAGTTTCCTAAACCGTGCTCTATTAATACATTATTCCCAGTGTATCAAGGATGACAGTGTGCTTTTCAAAGGATATAGCAAACGGTGGACTGTAAGTGATAGTACACCATGGGTATCTGATTCAGTGGTCCAGGCTTTACAGATGTAAATTTAGCATCTTTGGATTGGAGAAGTAGAGCATGTCAGGTGTGTTCCTTGCTGACATTGGGCCTGATTCGCTACAGATCGCAACTGCGGTTACGCACGCAATCAGCCAATTGATGTGATCTTCACATGTGTATGCATCGCAGTGAGCGTACACGAACACACCACTGCAATCGTCAGTGATTACGCAGATCCATCACAGAGTGATTGACAGGAAATACTGTATGGGGGTGGTGACGAGGGGTGGTTGGCAAAATGCAGGCATGCCAGTGCGTTTGGATGCTGTTACAGGGGCGTGCATAAATTAGCCACTGTGTGCGATGAGGTTAGCAATTCCTGAGTAAGGTTAGACCTTGTGCAAGTGTGCATGAGGCTGCAATGGTACTCGATGTTACCGATGGTTTTGCAGACTTGCTAAGTATTACGGATGTGTGTTATATGAGGTGGGCGTCCTTATGTTAGGCTGCGATGGCATAGCAATTGCAAACATTAGCATATCTTCATATCTGAGACTGTGTGCACAATCGGCAGTGGCAAATGCAGGTTTTCGAAAGGGGAGTTTCCAAATCCTTGGTTACCGAACCAATGAATAAACATCTAGCCACAAATATATATATATATATATATATATATATATGTAGACACAGAAACAGCTTACACAGGATTTAGGACCACTACAGTAAAATATACCACTCAGTCTATGATGGGGTACACGCACACTGACTGACATAGACAGACACACACACCTCTATCACACACAAAAAAATGAATCCAGCAGGCTAATAAATACAGTCAGCATGATTTATTTAAAAAAAAACACCCCCCAGTAGCGCCTGTCATGCCTTCAGCATAGGGTTTGTTATGTTGCACTAATTCACATTAGCAGCCCCACCTAGTTGTCAGGACAGCAGCAGTTTAAATCTTATCCATTTTGACCTTCTTAGCATTCCATAGCAGTCTAGCAATGCAGTCTGGGCTAAAGGAGCTATAAGCAGCCATTTTCCTTTTCACATGGTCCCAGACAGTCATCATTACATATGCTCAACCTGGTACATCATCCGATGGTGAGTTCTAAGCTTCAACTGTGCCATAGATCTGCTTAGCCAGTTATGTTATGCATGTTAGCTGTACTATGTGACATTGCAGCCTGTACTTTGCATACTGTATGTTTCATTTTGTTTGCATATCCCATGTTATGTATATGTTTGCCTTGCATTCCCATGTACATATAGTAACTGCTTTTCATTGTTTGTTTACAGTTTTACCAACACCACTTGCCATTACTTCACATCACTTATCATTTATTTATCATTAGACTTATCATCACTTATCATTTCCACACAAGTTCGTCTATCGAATAATAAACTCAGTTCTTCAGATCACATCTGACTGGATTATTGGAAGATAGAATATTGGTTATGCTGGCTGCTCCAAATTTGTCAGACACTTAGTGCGGGGCAGCACAGTAAAAATCGGGCTCCCAGCGTGTGATGCATAAATCTGACTTCGTCAGCAACATTTTCTGTCAGCAAGTGGGACACATACTGACTTACAGATCTGTTACACTGCCAGCCAGAGCTATCTGCATATGACAGTACAAGAGTTTCTATACAGTCTAACCGTGGCAGCTCACCAATAGGAGTACCGCCATTGACTACACAGGAATTTCACACTGTCAGTACAGCCACCTGGATATGGCAAGACAACAGTCCCTGCACAGTCAAACAGCCTAACAACAGTCCCAAGACCCTGACTACTTAGAGATCTGCTACAGTGTCAGCTTAGTTATCTGCACATTACAATACAGCAGCCTCTAATCAGTCAAGCATTTCCATTCCATCATCATCACAGAAAACGACATCTACATACAAAACAAGGTCCCAAGTCTCTAGTTCCTCCAAATCTTTATCTGTCAGCAATGCAGCCATAATGGCACGCGCAAAAGCGGAAGCTGCAAAAGTGCGGGCCACCTTTGCTGAACAAGAGATGCAATTGAAAATAGATAAATCACGCCGAGAAGCAATTAGTGAGAAGCTCACTGCAGAGAAGGAGGCAGCAGCTGCAATAGCCGAAGCACAATTCTTAGAGTCTGTCGAATTTCTTAATATAAGGAAGATCAATGTGCATGACGCAGAGCTTGGATCGCAGAATTCATTGCAACGCACATCAGAATATGTAAATCGAGCATCCAAAATGGACAGCAAACCTCAATCAGTACAAAGCATGCATTCAGATTTCATCAGTGAAACAAGTCAAACACACAATGCAGTGCCCCCACTAGTCAACAGTGAACTGCAAACTTGCAAACAAGAGAATTCTAGACACAGGGAACCCATGAGGGATAACCTTTCCCCACACCAGGTGTCTGAATCTGCAACTACAACAAAGGCACAACTACCCGCACACAAAAGTGGTATGATACAAGCCAACAGGAACCATACAATCCTAACAGGTATGACCATGCACCATTTACTCACCATGTTAATATACAAATAGCATCTCCTAGAGTCAATCAAGACACAAGTTTCTTGCTCGCCGTGAGCTGGTCACAAACGGACTCTCAAAGTTCAATGATCGCCCTGAGAGCTTCAGAGCCTGGCAATCCTCTTTCCAAAATGTAATCAGAGGGTTAGGCTTTTCACATAGTGAAGAGATAGACCTTTTAATTAAATGGCTTTGGAATGAATCCGCTGAACATGCTAGAAGGATAAGAGTGATCAAGATTAACCATCCTGAGAATGGCCTTAACAAGATTTGGGATAGACTTAATGAGTGCTACGGCTCACCAGAGATAATAGAAAGTGCACTATTCAAAAGAATTGATGATTTCCCTATGTTACCTAACAAAAGCTATCAGAGACTGAGAGAATTAAGTGACTTACTAATGGAGCTTCAAGTAGCCAAGTGGAGGGAGACTTACCAGGACTTGTCTTCCTCGACACAGCCAGAGGCATTAACCCTATAGTGCAAAAGCTACCTTACAATCTGCAGGAGCAATGGCTCACCCATGGTTCCAAACATAAGCAATGGCACAACGTGCCATTTCCACCATTCTCTGTTTTTGTGGACTTTGTGCACCAACATACTAAGACCAGGAATGATCCTAATTTTGCCTTTACCCTGACTAGCTCAACCCCTATTCTACCTAACTCCCGCAAAATGTCAGTCGCAGTTCACAAGACTAATGTGCACTATACAGATTCTTCCCACAGGTCTACACATTCTACTCGTCAAGAGAATAAAGATAAAGATCCTGCCAAGCATTGTCCCCTGCATAACAAACCGCATCCTCTCCTGAAATGCAGAGCCTTCAGAGAAAAGTCTCCGGAGAACCGCAAAGCATTCCTAAGAGAAAACGGCATCTGCTGCTCTTCTACAACCCACCTTGCCAAGTATTGTAAGGTTAGTGTTAACTGCATAGAATGTCACAGCACAGAACACGACACAGCTCTACACCCTGGACCTTCCCCATTGACTTTACAACACAGTTATGGTGACACAGAACATGGCGGGGAGCTCAGTGTGGAGCAAAGAGATACTACTGCAGTCATACCAGAGATAACTTCACAATGTACTGAAGTCTGCAAAGACACTATTAGCGGCAGATCTTGCTCCAAAATCTGTTTAGTCAGAGTCTACCGCAACGGTCAACCAGAGAAAGCCGTCAAACTTTATGCAATCCTAGAAGACCAAAGTAACAAGTCCCTAGCCAGATCAACCTTCTTTGAGACTTTTAACATCAAAGGACCCAGCACTCCATACTCCTTAAGGACTTGTGCAGGGAGTTTTAAGACAATGGGGAGAAGAGCAATTGGCTATCAAGTCGAGTCCTTAGACGGAAAGACATGCCTTGCCTTACCCACTATCACTTAATGCAATGAGATCCCTGATAATAGATCTGAGATCCCTACACCAGATGCAGCTATTCATCATGCACATTTGAAACGCATAGCACCTCTGATACCAGAACTGAACCCACTAGAACAGATAATTCTACTCTTTGGGAGAGATATCTTACGAGTCCACAAAGTCAGAAGTCAGATTAACAGTCCACACAATGCTCCTTATGCTCAAAGATTAGACCTAGGATGGGTCATAATAGGAGAAGTATGTCTTAGAGAAGTGCATAAACCAGTTACTGTCAACAGCATGCTTACCTGTACTTTAGAAAATAGGCGCCCTTCTCTATTTAAACCATGTCACAATCACTTCCTCATAAAGGAACTACCACACTGCACTGTCATAGACTCTCCCAGTGACAACCACATCTGTGACAGCTACCAAGAAAATTTGGGGTGCACAGTCTTCCAAAGAACAAAAAGGGATGACCAAGTCGCAATGTCCAGAGAGGACAATCTATTCCTGGAAATAATGAAAAAGGGACTAGTCAAAGATGATGCCAACAGCTGGGTTGCACCTCTACCCTTTTAAAACACACAGACGGTGCCTACCTAACAACAGAGAACAAGTATTTAAACGCTTCACTTCACTAAAACGCAACTTCCACAGGAAGCCAGAAATTAAAGATCACTTCTTCTCTTTCATGGACAAAATATTTGAGAATGGTCATGCTGAGATAACTCCCATTCTTAAAGACACAGATGAATGCTGGTACTTACCAATGTTTGTACTATGTCACCCAAAGAAACCAGGTCAGATCAGAGTCATGTTTGATTCCACTGCCAAGTTTGAAGGCATCTCCTTAAATTATGTTCTCCTGACAGAAACAGACCTTAACAACAAACTCTTTGGAGTACTCATACGTTTCTGCAAGGACTCTATTGCCTTCACAGCTTACATTCAACAAATGTTTTATTACTTTCTCATGAGGGAAAGTGACAGGAATTTCCTAAGATTCCTTTGGTTCAGAGACAATGACCCTCTAAAGATATTGCAGAGTACCGCATGAGGGTACACATCTTTGGTAACAGCCCTTCCCTTGCAATTGCCATCTACAGACTCAGACGTTCAGGTCAAGAGGGTGAGCTAGAGTATGGTTCTGATGTTAGACAACTTGTGGAAAAAGATTTCTATGTAAATGACTGTTTAAAATCTATGCCAACAGATGAGACAGCAATCAGCCTCCTCAAGAGAGTTCAGGAAATGCTTGCCTGCTCTAATCTCAGGCTTCACAAAATAGCTTCCAACAGCAAAAGAGTCATGGAAGCCTTCCCTTCTCAAGATCATACCAGTGACTTAAGGGATTTAGATTTAGGAACTGATTCTCCACCAGCTCAACACAGCCTTGGACTCCTATGGGACTTAAAATCTGATTCCTTTACCTTCCAAGTGAACAGTGAGGAAAGACCCTACACACGCAGAGGTGTCTTGTCTGTTATAAACAGCTTGTATGATCCCTTAGGATTTGCTGCTCCTGTCATTATCCAAGGTAAAGCCTTGCTCAGAGACCTAACCTGTGAGTCATCTGACTGGGACGCGCCACTGTCTCCTCAGAAAAGAGATTTGTGAGAGGAGTGGAAAAGTTCTCTGTCCACCTTAACCAACCTTTATATTACACGTTCATATGCTCCTGTGCCTTCTACAGAAGTACAAAACCAGAGACTATGTGTATTTTCTGATGCTTCAATCCAAGCAATTGCCGCTGTTGCATATCTTAAAACTGTGCATATTAGAGGCCAGTGTCATATTGGGTTTGTTATGGGCAAAGCGAAGTTAGCACCACTTCCAGAGCATACCATACCCAGGCTAGAACTTTGTGCTGCAGTGCTAGCTGTGACAACGATCCATACCATTGATCTCACATTGTCAACTTGAGCCACACAGATTCCAAAGATTCTCAACTTGGAAATCACTTCGTAGAGCAATTACCTGTCTAAGTCATATAGTCCGTTCATTTAAATTTGCCACCTCTCTAAAAGTGACTGAATGTAAATGTTGGCATCACTGTCAAAATATTTACACAGCAGACAGACTTAGGGCCTGATTCAGACCCGCTCGCAAGCGCATAGCGCTAGCAAGCACATAGCGCTCACAAGCGGGTTGATGGTGGCCCAGTGCACATATGCGGCGTGCGCACTGCGTGTGCGAGAGCCACGGAGCGAGCGCAAAAAGCACTCGCTCCGTGGCTCACTACTAAAGGGGCGGCTGTCGATGTTGATCGACAGCTCACCTCATTTTGTAGGCGTGGCCAGGGGGTGGCTTCACAAATGAAGGCGTTCCCAAGCGAACGCCTGCCATTTGTGGGCGGCCCCCACTGACATCACCAGTGATGTCAGTGAGAGAGCTTCCGGCTCTATTAGAGCCAGAAGCTCTCTGGGGCTTGCGGCCATGAGTCCCTATCACAAGGGTCTCGTCGCAAGCCTGATGGTTGTGATGGTCTTGACCATCGCGATCATAATCCTGGCCGTTCGCAATAGCTGTGGGTGGTCACACACAGCTATGCGAGCGGGCAACTAAAAAAAACAGTGCCCGCCATGATTCAGAGCGAGCACTCGCTTATTGTGAGTGCCTCTGAATCAGGCTCTTAGTACAGACCCTCCTTTCTCTAAAGTTGGTCTTGACGTATTTTGCCCTTGGACTATCGTCACACAACACACAAGTGGAGCAGGTGCAAACAGCAAGCGCTGGGCAGTTGTATTCACTTGTATGAGCATCAGAGCTGTTCACATTGAGGTTATAGAATCGATGGACACTTCAAGCTTCATCAATGCCCTTAGACGCTTCATTGCACTCCGTGGCCCTGTAAAACACATCCGCTCTGACAGAGGTACTAACTTTGTTGGAGCAACCAAAGAACTACAAATTCATTCAAATACCAACACTAAAGGTGTACAGAGATACCTCAGTGAGCAAAGTTGTACATGGACTTTCAACCTGCCTCATTCTTCTCATATGGGAGGTACATGGAAAAGGATGATTGGCATCATACGCAGAATCCTTGATTCCTTATTCCTACAAGTAGGTACTGCAAGACTTACGAGAGTTCAACAACATTCATGGCTAAAGTCTAAGCTATCGTCAATGCCAGACCTTTGACTTCAGTTTCTAATGACCCAGAAGATCTGCTTCTGCTTACTCCTGCTACTCTTCTTACTCAGAAGACCGGGACTATCTATGCTCCTTCTGGAGAGTTCACCAACAAAGACTTATTCAAGCGACAATGGAGGCAAGTTCAAAGCCTAGCAAACACCTTTTGGGACAGTTGGAAAAGACAATATATCTCTACCCTGCAGCCAAGGACCAAGTGGCAAGTTACCAAACCCATGACATTGTGCTTGTCAGAGATTGCCAGTCACAACGTAATGAGTGTCCTTTGAGTATTGTCACCAAGATGATCCCGAGCAAGGACGGAAAAGTTCGTAAGGTCGAGGTCAAGATCTGTAAGCAAGGAGAGACTAAGTTGTTTCTCAGACCTGTGTCTGAACTATTCTTATTGTTACCTACTTAGCGTTTAAATTTGTGGTATCAACGATACCAGACAGGGAGTGTCATGCCTTCAGCATAGGGTTTGTTATGTTGCACTAATTCACATTAGCAGCCCCACCTAGTGGTTAGGACAGCAGCAGTTTAAATCTGATCCATTTTGACCTTCTTAGCATTCTATAGCAGTCTAGCAATGCATTCCATTTTCCTTTTCACATGGTCCCAGACAGTCATCATTACATATGCTCAACCTGGTACAGCATCCGATGGTGAGTTCTAAGCTTCAGCTGTGCCATAGATCTGCTTAGCAAGTTATGTTATGCATGTTAGCTGTACTATGTGACATTGCAGCCTGTACTTTGCATACTGTATGTTTCATGTTGTTTGCATATCCCATGTTATGTATATGTTTGCCTTGCATTCCCATGTACATATAGTAACTGCTTTTCATTGTTTGTTTACAGTTTTACCAACACCACTTGCCATTACTTCACATCACTTATCATTACTTATCATCACTTATCATTACTTATCATTTCCACACAAGTTCTTCTATCGAATAATAAACTTAGGGCCCGATTCAGAGCTGAATGCTCTGACCAGAGCGCTCACTCTGAATCAGTGCCCTCCTACCTGAAAATGGAGCGGCCTCCTGGCCACTCGCATAGCTGTGGGTGACCACCCACAGCATATGTGAGCGGCCAGAAAGATGGTCGCGATGGTCTTTGACCATCGCCACCATCGGGCTTGCGACGAGACCCTGTGGTAGGGTCTCACTGCCGCAAGCCCAGGAGTGATTTTGTCTCTATCAGAGCCAAAATCACTCCCACTGACATCACTAGTGATGTCAGTGGGGCCGGCTTCAGACGGTTGGCGTTCCCATGGGAACGCCTCCGTCTGGCAGCCACGCACCCGGCACGCCCACCAAAGGGGGCGTGCTGTCAATCAACATCGACAGCACACCCTCTATGGTGCGAGACCCGGAGCGACGGAGAGCCCTCCATCATGCGTATGCGCAGTGGGGCAACATCAACCCGCTTGCGAGCGTCCTTTGCTCGCGAGCGGGTCTGAATGACCCCCTTAGTTCTTCAGATCACGTCTGACTGGATTATTGGAAGATAGAGTATTGGTTATGCTGGCTGCTCCAAATTTGTCAGACACAGTGCGGGGCAGCACAGTGCCCCTTATACAGTGCCCCCAGTAGTGGTCCCTCTATGCAGTGCCCACCAGTAGTGACCCTTAAACAGTGCCCCACAGTAGTGCCTCATATACAGTGCCCCTAGTAGTGCCCCTTAAACAGTGCCCCCAGTAGTGCCCCTTAAATAGTCCCCCCAGTAGTGCATCTTATCCAGTGCCCCCAGTAGTACCCCTTATGCAGTGCCCCCAGTAGTGGTCCCCCTATGCAATGCCCCCAGTAGTGGTCCCCTTATACAGTGCCCTCAATAGTGCCCCTTATACAATGCCCCAGTAGTGGTCCCCACTATGCAGTTCCCCTTAAACAGTGCCCCCAGTAGTGGCCCCATTATTCAGTGCCCCCAGTAGTGCCCCTTATACAGTGCCCCCAGTAGTGGTCCCCCTATGCAGTGACCCCAATAGGGCCCCTTATACAGTGGCCCCAGCAGTGGTCCGCCCTATGCAGTACCCCTTACATATATAACACAAGACACACACAATATACTTACCTGAATCCCCGGTGCTGTGCTCGCCACCGTCCGCTTCTCTGTCATCCCACTCGGCACTATGGAAGATACGTCATGACATCTCCCCAATCACCCACTGCGGGAGCCAGAAGGTGCGGAGGAGGAGCTTTAGCCCGGCTCCATCCGTGGATACTGCAGCCAATGGGAGTCTGTCTGAATCTCATTGGCTGCTAAAACAAACACACCGCCGCCGGTTAGTGCGAGTGTACTACCGGGCGCCAGCGGCAATGTGTTTGTTATTGTATAGTATGGACTGCACTACACTTACTGAAACCAACGGCTTTGCCACTGATTGGCGAGCAGGGGGGAATTTCTGGGTACTTAGGAACCCCCCTGCGTGCGCATAAGATCGCTATTGTGATCGCAAAAGCGATCCTTACTGAATCAGGCCCATTGTTGATAATATTCGATCCAAGGAGTGGAACATATACATTTTCAGGGCTATTCCTTGCTTAGTAGGAGGCCAGACATATTTATGCTCCCCACAAAAGGGCTATTTTTGCAGTTAAGCCGCATACACACTTAACCAGTGGTCGAAGTGGGAATTTTAAAGTGGGGGTATGGGGATTCGGAGTGCATGCCTTTGGCGCGCGAGAAGAATGGGCGGGACCACGCACCATGGGGGTGTGGTTATGTGTCATTATGGGCGTGGCCACTCAAAACGGGGAGTGTCATGCATCCATCTCTCATTCTTTCCTTTCATCTTTCAAGCTTTGCACCTCTGACTCCTTCCTTCCATCTCTCACCCTTTGCACATCTAACTTCTTCCTTCCATCTCTTTGTAACCTCCTGCATCGCTCACTCCCTGTTTACTTTTTACATTCTCTTTACCTCTTACTCTCTCCTTCCCTCTCTCACTCCCTATATAATGTTACTGAATGCTATAGACAGGTCATACACTGCTCATAGATAGTACATACACGTCATACTCATTACCTGACTCACTGCAGCATACCTGGAACAAAAACACATGCAAGGGCTTATGTAATCGGTTGTGATCTGCAGCCGCTGCAGGGATTCATGCAAGTGTTCCCATATATTTAAAATGGCAAACATTTTAAAGGCAAACTACCTAGGTTTTGCCTTTAAAATACTGTAATTGACACTTAAAAAATATGGGAAGACTCGCATAAATCCCTGCCGCAGATGCAGCTCACAAACTTAGGGCCTGATTCAGAGCCCCTCGCTATTTGCGAGTGCTTGCTCTGAATCAGGGCGGGTAATATATATATATTTTTTTTCCTGTCTGCTCGCTAAGCTATGGGTGCCCACCCACAGCTAGTGCGAGCGGGCAGGAGATGGTCGCGATTATCGTGACTATCTGCATTGCGAGGAGACCCTAAGGTAGGGACTCAGCACTTGCAATGCCGAGTGGACTTCCAGCTCTAATAGAGCAGGAAGTCCACTACTGACATCACGAGTGATGTCAGTAGGGCCGCCCACAAACGGCAGGCATTCCTTCTGGAACGCCTCAGTTTGTTGAGCCACCCTCAACATCGACAGCCACCCCATTTTGCTGCACACTCCGTAGCGGATGAAGGTCTCACTCGCTATGGGGCTCACGCACATGTGTTGCACACACCGCGCGTGCGCACTGGGCAACCATCGACCCGCTTGCGAGCGGGTCTGAATCGGCCCTTATTACGTAAGCCCCATAGGCTTTGCACGTAAAACACACAAACAACTGATAACAAAAAAACACATAGGGCCCCACATGAAATAAATATGCATTTTGCATGACACACACATACACAGGCTTTACATGAAAAAAAACTCAAATAGCACCAATAGGGGAATAAAGAAATACATAGGCCCCCGCAGAAAATATATACTGTAAATCACATAAGCTTTGTATGGGAAAAAAAAAACCACATTGCCACCCATATAAAAAAAAAAAAAAAACGCATAGGACCCCTGAAGAAAATATATGACATAAGCGTTGCATGGAAATAAAAAAATCACTCACACACATTGGCACCCATAGGAAAAACCAAACACGTATGCCCCGCCGCAGAAAGTAAAAAAATCACAGAAAATTTGAATGGAATAAAAACACATTGGCACCCATAGGGAAAAACCAAACTCATAGGACCCCGCCACAGAAAATAACTAAATCACAATGTTTACATGAAAAAAACAGTCACATAGGTTGCCATAGGAAATAAATAAGTCACATAAGCTTTGCATGAAAAAAGAAATAAAAAATCACACACATTGACATCTGAAAAAAACCAAACACAAACAGGGGAATTCAATAGTTCTGGATGGCGCCTATACTAATAGGCGCCCGATGGATCAATTAAAATGCTTCTCATTCGGGCACGCATTACTCTTGGTGACACAATGCTTTTCGCAGCCTCCTGAAGAGACAGAGTTAGACACGTCTGGCCGCTGTGCACAGCTAAACCCAGTGCGTCTGGGTGCTTCAAAAGTAATGGATGCCTGACTAAATATAATTAATCAATTGGGCACCTATTACTTTAAACATTATCCAGAGTAATTGAATTTCCCCTATAGGTTTTGAGTTCCCAGAGCTATTCAATTGTTTCCCACGTGACTGGCACTAAGTTGGGAGATGCTGGATAGTGCGCCCTAAGCCAGGGTGGGAACGTACACAGGGGTGAGGATTCACACAGGGGTGAGGACGTACACAGGGGTGGGAACGTACACAGGGGTGAGGACGTATACAGGGGTGGGAACGTACACAGGGGTGGAAACGTACACAGGGGATGGAACGTACACAGGGGGGGGACATACACGGGGGGGAACGTACACAGGGGTGGGAACGTACACAGGGGTGGGAACGTACACAGGGGTGGGAACGTACACGGGGGACGTACACAGGGGGGGACGTACACGGGGGGGAACGTACACAGGGGGGGAACGTACACGGGTGAGGATGTACACAGGGGTGGGAACGTACACAGGGGTGAGGACGTACACAGGGGTGAGAACGTACACAGGGGGTGGAACGTACACAGGGCTGGGAACGTACACAGGGCTGGGAACGTACACAGGGCTGGGAACGTACACGGGGGGAACGTACACAGGGGGGGGAACGTACACAGGGCTGGGAACGTACACAGGGCTGGGAACGTACACAGGGCTGGGAACGTACACAGGGGGGGGAATGTGCACAGGGGATGGAACGTACACAGGAGGGGGAACGTACACAGGGGGGGGGGAACGTACACGGGGGGGAACGTACGCAGGGATGGGGAGGCACACACTACATAGGAAAAATAACTGAAGCAAGTATTACTCACCAATTGCTGCCGAGGAGGCTGTCTGACTCTGACTCCAAATAGGTGGAGTGGAGATTGCTTTATTCAGAGGAGTGAGGAGGGAAGCAGGGAAATGTACAGGAGCCAGTGGCACCAACATCTGTACTACGGAGGGGGGAAGCCTCAGCCCCCAGCAGTAGAACCAAGCCTCAGGACTCCTTCAGCCAGCGCACAGTAAACGCGGAGGCCAGTATGAGGGGCTGTATGGCTATGATTCCTGTCCTGTCACTAAAATCGGCGGGGGATGGGCACACATAGATGGCCGGGAGGGAGAGCAATGATGGAGATCTAATTCCGGACTCTGCACCTCCTGCAGCATGTAATGGGTGCTGCAGACCTTCCGGCAAACACAAATATCCGGCATGGGCAGGCGGAGGACAAGCACCCGGCACACGCGAGTAAGTGGGCGGGGTTTGGAGGAACGAGCAAGCCACAATGCTGGACTCTGCAGCTTTGATGCTGCATAGACTTTCCAGGTGGGTAACGGAACCCGCGCGCGGGCGGGGCTTTGGAGACACAAGCCAGTAGTCACAAATTGGACTGAGGACTGGCTCCAGAGCCCTTCCGATGGGGGATGGCTCACAGCACACATGGGCGGGCAGATGGGTGGGAACGGGTGGGCAGCAGCACACTGGCCGACAGTCTATCCTTTTTATTGAGCCAGCCGCTAAAACACAAACTGCGGCTAACTTTAGGGGCTGTCCCGCTCATCCCTCTGTCCTATAAACTAGAAACCAAAAAAATGTTTATTGCTTGAAGTGCCGGTATGCCATACCGTTGCATACCGGCACACTTCGAGCACTGCACTTAACGATATGCTCTATGAGCAATATCGTTAAGTGTTTCCCCTGCACTGCCGGGCTCAATGTCGTTAAAGACATTGAGCATACACACTGAACGATATCGTTAACGAGATCATTCAGTGATGGCACCCTCCCTCATCCCCTTACTTACAGAACCTGACAATATCGTCAGGTTGCCCTGCAAGGACGGGCAATGAAAGATAATGGCCCTCATTCAGAGCCGTACGCTCTGAGAAGAGCGCACGCTCTGAATGAGGGCCGGCCTCCATGAAAATGGAGCGTCCTTCTGGACGCTCGTATAGCTGTGGGTCACCACCCACAGGCTATACGAGCGTGCATTTTGATGGCCGCGATGGTCGCGACCATCGAAATTGCGAGCCGGAGCCTGTGGTTGAGGTTTTCAACTGCAAGCTCCGGAGTGATTTTGGCTCTATCAGAGCCAAAATCACTCCCACTGACATCACTAGTGATGTCAGTGGGCCGGCTTTTGACGGGAGGCGTTCCCGTGGGAACGCCCCCGTCAGGGAGGCACGCCTACCAAAGGGGGCGTGCTGTCAATCAACATTGACAGCACGCCCCCTTTGATTGGACACAACAAGCGAAGGACTTTCCTTCGCTCGTCGCGTCTGGCGCATGCGCACGACGGAGCTCCCTCCGTCGTGCGCATGCTCAGTCCAGAACATCGACCCACTTGCGAGCGGACAGCCGCTCGCGAGTGGGTCTGAATCAGGCCCAATGTTAACGATCCGCAGGAGCGTGCATCGTTTATGATGTCTTGCATACACACTGGATGATATTGAAGGTGATGAACAATAACGATATTGTTTACGTTCGTATCGTCCAACTTATCGTCTAGTGTGTACTGTATGCAGCATTACTCAGAATTTGCTTATAATCAGGCATAATTCTGTAACCCTTTTGCTACATGCAGGTATGCTCTACATTGGAAAGTACCTTTGAGGACTTTCGTTGACTGTAATAAAAATATTCTCCCAGTCAAAAGTGACATAGTAAAATGAGTCCCAATGTCCACGCCTAGGATTCATTTGAGACATAAACAATGCTAAACCGAGCAGTGTTGTAGGACACAAATGGGAGAATATGAATTAATGAAGGTTGTGGTTCTGGAATGGTAGTAGGATAGACACGGAAGTGTTGTTTTCACTTCTTCCACAATGCGCATTTCCAGTCAGACCTGCTATCCTGCAACAAGACAGTGAATGCAGATTCAGGGCCTGATTCGGCAAGGATCGATATTGCGTATGCACCTGCGAATCCGGAAAGCAGCTGTAAATGTATGCTAATGCCTGCCCCATCGCAGCGGACAAAGATACGCCCATTGCTGCTTTCTCACATCCGCACTACATCTCACTCCGGTGGCATATACATCGGTACCATCTATGCACATAGGGGCTGATTCAGACACGCTCGCTAGATGCGTTCGCACGCTGCCAAAGTATGCAAATCCCGCAATCACACAGCAAGCCATTAGCACGCCCACTATGTCTTGGTGCGTGATCGCGGTGTGAATTTAGATGCCCACCAGCCTGTCTTAAGACGCCCACTTTCCCTTAGTGATACACATCATCTCCAGGAGGTGTATGCAACAATTGGTAAAATCGAGTACCATCGGATCCATACGCAGCACTTGTGGCTGACCATACCCATTACACACAAGCACTGCATGTGTGTAATTCAGCGATGTGACATGTATGCTGACGCTGCGTCTTATTTAACGCCTCTGAAACAGCGTTAAGACGCTCAGACACGCCTGCGTTCGCACCACCACTCCCCCGTTTCCATCGACCAACCCCTGTCACCACCCACAAATGGCTTGTTCTGTCACTCAAGATGGCGAGGTGTCTATGTACAAGTGGCGATCGCTTCGCACGTGCACAACATTGCATATGCGTGCGCACATTGCAAACATCAGCAGGCGATTGCGCACGCAGTCTCACTGCGAAGATATACTAATGTCTGTGATCGCTATGCCGTCGCAGCACAACATAAGGACGCCCAACTTACCTTACACACATCCGTAATACTTAGCAAGACTGCGAAACCATCGGTAACATCGAGTACAATCGCAGCTTCACGCACACTTGCACAAGGTCTGACCTTACTCAGAAATTGCTAACCTCGTCGCACGCAGTGAAAGGCCAAGCTGTGTATATGGCATCGTAGTGACAAATTTATGCACGTCTGTGTTTCCTCATCCAAACCCCCTTCACCACCCCCAAACGGTACTTCCTGTCAATCACTCTGTGATGGGTCTGCGTAGTCACTGCAGTCCCGATCGCAGTGGAGTGTTCGCGCATGCACATTGCAATGCATACGCAGTACACAAAAAAAAGCTAATTGCGTGCATATTTGTAGTTGCGATCGCTGCTGAATCAGGCCATATGTTCTCATATTGTCTCATAATATCACGACACACTATTAGCTATACCATATGTTCGCACAAAACAAAATCAGTGTACAACTGCAATATATTTCGCTCTCTAGATCTAGTAACGTAGCTACAGTATACCACAATGCACCAGTAAGCATAAATGGCATTAAGCTGTAACCTCGTACCTTTGTCTCTTTACACCATAGGGTGCAATACGCTTGGAGCAATTGAAACGCTCCAACATGGGTAGCATGCTTTTTCACTAAATATTGTGTTTTAGTCGCATCACAGTCACATACGAATCCGCTATCAGTGTACCAGAGACACTAGGTTAACACTTTTAACGCAAAGGAATTGGTACAACTTATGTACAAAGTAGCAGATTCAGCATAATGAAGCATGGTTTGAGGAATAGTCATGGTCGCTTGTATCTGAACCATGTTTACACAGATTTGCGACTTAGATGTACAAGTGTCGCATGCACTAGTGGCCAGAGTATACTAGCAATCAGAGCCGTAACTAGACTTTTTGATGCCCCGTACCATACAATTACACAGAACATAGCTCACATCAAACTAACTAGAAATCACAGTATTATTTGCACAAACATATAGCGACTTTCATTATTAATGGACATGTGTGGCCGTTAATTAGTGTATGCTGCTGTGGAACGACACATGTCAGTATATCCTATTCCAACAGTTTAATTCCAATTAGCATTACAATGGAGCTGATGTAGTTATGAGATCGGCGGCCGCAATGCTGCCGGTCTCAATACCAACAGCTGAATCCCAACAAGGGACTTAAAATAGGCGTTGAAATACCAAAGCTTATTTTAATCCCAACACCAGAATGCCGAAGAACGCCAGCCCGAACGAGGTAATTCCGGGGTGCCCTTAGTGGGGGGAGGGTTAGGTTAGGGAGGGTAGCGGGATTAGGGTTAAGTTTTAGGGGGGAAGGTTAAGGTTAGTCACTGCTAGTCACCCCCCGGGGTTAGGCACCCCGGGGGGAGGTTAGGGTTAGGCAAACCCCCGGGAGGGTTAGGTTTAGGGTGCGGTTTGGGGGGAGGTTAGAGTTAGGCACTAGGGGGGAAGGGTTAGGGGGGAGAGGGATTTGGGGTAGGGTACTAACCTGCCCTGTCGAGATCTTCTCCCTTTGGGCTGCCGGCATCATGATATGAACCGATGAGACTTCATAGCCATTCCCAATGGAGTGTAGTATCATCTGAGGTTGCTAATTGCAATCAGTCTGACATGACAGACCATGGGCGTAGCTATAGTGGGTGCAGGAGGTGCCATTGCTATGGGGCCCAGAGGCTTAGGGGGGCCGGGATCCAACTAATATAGTTGCCTACCAAGTTTCCAAAATTGTTTGCTAATTAATTGAGTCTGACCCAACGTCCGAGCACGAAAAGGGGGGACTCGTCAGTAGCGATCTATTCCTCCCTTTCAGTAAAGCTCCACACTGATATGATCCATCTCCCACAGTCCTGTCTCACACTAACAGATACAGCTGAGCTAATCTGTAAGCCCAGCACTGTCAAAGATTAGGCTTCACCTTTCTTACAGCATTTGTTAAGCTGGGGGATGGGGATTGAGCTTTGAGGCTAGGAATGTTCCAGAATGTGTCTACAGTAAGAAGCTCTCCACTCAAAATGGAATGTCCTGCATTAGGAAGTATCCCCCTCAAGAAGGAGCTAGTTGGTCTCTGCCCCTGTGTGGCATAATGTGAACTGGAAGCACTGTGTGGCTGTTATGATTCGCAGCAGTGGATCATCTTGGTGGCAGGTCCCGGCCAGACACTGCATCATGCCTTGATTCCAGTTCCGCCTCTTGCAATTAGCTGGAACTCTGGGCCTGATTCAGAGCCGGACGCTATTTGCAGATGGTCGTTCCAAAAAAAAGGGGCGGCTATTTAAATTGAGTGCTCGCTCTTTGCGGTTTGTTGACGCCTCTATGTCTGAGCGAGCAAATTAAAAATGTGCTCGCTATTTTCTAAACAAAAATAAGTTAAAATGTGGACATGTATAAGTATGACTCTTTTTCATTTACTTGAATATTTATACCTTTCATTATACACGGATTTATATATTTTGGTTATTTTTAACAAGGGTACTCTATTTCCATATTTTTTTCCCACTGGCGGCTCCAGTATAACGATTTGAACTGTATCTCAATACCATTAATATCTATCACTATGGAGCTCCATATTCCTCCTCCACTGGGAACGGACATTAATTTTTTTCAACACAACTATTTTATTGCAACAATTGTGGCAGTTGATACAACAGTTGATACAACATATTATTTGTAGTCACGAATAATATTGATGCAGAGTTTATCTCATACTTATACATGTCCACATTTTAACTTATTTTTGTTTATTAGCATTGTATATCTATACCTACAATAAACGTTTTATGCAATTATATTTATTTTGTGTTTAATATGTGTCACAAGCGCCATCCCACCTATATTTTTGTTGAGTATAAATCACTAAGGGAACAACGGGTGGCTGTTATTGGTGGAAAATCCTCTAGTTGGCTCATACACAACTGTGCGAGAACCATAACAGTGACATAATGTGAACTGGCAGCACTACAATGTGGAATATAGTAAACTTAGCGTAATACAGTGCTGCAAAAGGTTGGTAATGGGATGCTGGCAGTAGGGATCCTGGCTGTCAGAATCCCGACACCGGCATACCGACAGGGCTAGTATACCGACACTTGTTGTTCGGTATGCTATCCCTCTCCCTACCCTAAACCTAACCCTTCCCCCTTAGTGCCTTACCCTAACCCTTAAACCTAACCCTCCTCCCCACCCCGCTACTTGCCTTCGGTATCCTTGCGGTCGGGATGCCGGCGTCAGAACTGTGATGGGCATCGGGATTCCGGTGCTGGTAATATCAGTGCCAGCATCACGGCTGCCGGGATATTGACTGTATATAAATATGAATTGAATTGGTGGCACTGTGTGGTATAATGTGAACCAGGGAACTTATATGGGGCATAAAATATATATATATTTTTTTTTTTAAACAATTTTTATTGACAGATTGACAAAAAGAACAAAATACAAAACACAATGTCAGATACAAATAATTGATATAAAATATCCAATAACATACAAACAGATAAATATCAGTGATAAATATCAGTGATATACAGCAGAAAGGGGGTGTAAACAAATATATGAGTCCCATATAGGAAACCTGGAAATGTGGTCATAAGGCCAACCGCATCATTTAGAAAGGTATTCCTGAACCCAGAGCTTCCAATTAATACCATTCTGTTGAACCAAAGCATTTTCTTAGTGCTTCTTTTAATATATCCAAAACTGTATGAATATAGGGAAGCCATGTTTCAAAAAAGATTTCCGTCTGTTTTTCTTTCTGTAAAGAAATTTCTGTCCAATCCATATAAAATAAAAAGGAAAATTTGGTATAGAATAAATTTGCGGGAAGTGGATCAGATGAGATCCATTGTGATAAAATGACCTTTTTAGTAGCTGCTGCCAATTTAATAAGTAAAATGCGGTTGCCCTTAGTCAGACCATCACTACTTCTAATGGAGTAAATTCCCCAAAAGAACCATTCTTTAGTTATTTTAAACCTAATCTTCAAACAGTTAACAATATAATCCTGAACGGACTTCCGGAACACTTGAACCTGAGGGCAATACCAAAAGCAATGTATAATATCTGCCTCTGGAGAACCATAATTTGTAGCAGTTGGAATTTACTGCGTCTCCAATAATAAATTTTAATTTTGGGGTGAAGTATTCTCTGTGTCAAATTTTCTGGTGCATTTCAGTGTAGGAAGATGAGGACAAAATGTTATCAAGTTTTATATAGGCCTCTAGAATACTTGTATTGGAAAGGTCAGGAAAGTCTAACTTCCATTTTAATAATCCTGTCAAACCAGTTTCTAAATTTAGAGTAGTACGTGAATGTGCATAAATGGATGAGGTGGAGAGGGGGTCTTTGGGGCATAAAATATTTAATAAAATTGGTGGCATATTGTGATCTGGGGAATACAATGTAGCATAATGGAAAATGGTGGCACTATGTGGTATAAAGTGAACTATGGCACTTTGATGGGGCATAAAATTAAATAGGAAACTATTACTGTATAGTGCATAAAACGAATTAGGGCAATTGTATGGGGCATAAACTGAACAAACACTCTGGAGAGAGCGGACTCTTTAGAATCATTGAAGAGGGGCCCATTCAAAATATTGCTATTGGGCCCACAAATTTTGGCTATGCTCCTAACTAAGAGTATCATGTAGGACAAAATGTCATGACAAAATGGCTGCCAGTAGCTGGGCATTCTTTATATAGGGCTGTGACCTGCATTGTGACATCACAATGCATGCAGGCAGCAGCTGGAGATGACTGTAGCTTAGATCAGCTCTGGGCCCTACCTGCCACATTTATATAACATGATTAGAATTGAGAAATAGAGAGATTTGCTTTGATCTTTTTCTTTTGAATGTGCACTCATTTCTAGGTATTACTCATTCACTGTAATATTTTTAAATGTAGTTATTTTTTTAATAGCATAATAAATATTTATATACTGTGAATAACTGCTTCACACTACGCCGCTCCTCATCTTTCTAACCTTCTAAGCCCAGCTCATCTAAATACATAACATTGTGTATGGGGGAGGTATTTGTTTTTCTTATGAGGGAGGTATTTGTGTTTCTATGTTTGTATCATTTATTTAAGCATTTTAAAATAATTTAAAACATTGGGAAAATCATTTGCAGTTCCTTAAGAACTAGTCATCAAATCTATTTTGCTCTGTAACAACATGTTATCTGTTACCTTTACAGACCCCCCCATATATATATATATTTATTTATTTGCCACTTTGCACTTTTTGTCATCCCCTTACTCCATTATGCCTTATATTTACTGTATGTTTTATTTTGGCTAGGTCCTATATGCCTACCATCCCTCTAAAGTTAAGCTGGCCACACATCTAAAGATTATCTGTCCAACCAGCCAACTAGTTGATTGGTTGGAATTAAAATCTGGTAAGGTATGAACAGTGGCGTAACTAGGGCAGGGCAAGCGGGGTTCGTGCCCTGGGCGCCGTTGGACCGGCGGCACGGGGGGGCGCCGCCGGCCACGGTACCGGCCCGTCCGCCCTAGATAGCCAGTGTAGCGCCGACCGCAATGAGTGCGGTCAGCGCTACACATTTGCACAGGACCGGCATTAGGCTTCCAGCGCCGGTCCTGTGCTGCACGCCTGAGCCCGTTCCCTCCCCCTGGGCGCTTGCCCAATAGCGCCAGGAGGCGGGCTCAGGCTGTGCATAACACACGCATCGCCGCCAGCACTGGCGGCGATGCGTGTGTTAAACAGTAGCCAATGAGAGTCAGATAGACTCTCATTGACTGCTGCAGCACCCACTGCAAGAGCCGGACTTCCGTCCGGCTCCTGCAGTGGGTAATGGGACTGACGTCATGACGTCAGTCCCATAATGCTGAGCGCACCAGCCCGGGCGGACTGGAGGGCGGGAGCGGCATCGCGGACAGGAGCAGGAGCAGTGTGGAATCAGGTAAGTATATTTTTATATATATTTATTTATTTTTAAACCTATCTGCACAATGGGGGAGGGGTTTGCTACTACTGGGGGGGGACATCTACTGGAGGTGCCATTGGGAGGACCTCTACTGGGGGGGCTACTCTACTGGGGACTACTACTTGGGGGGGGACTACCACTGGGGGCATTCTAAAAGGGGCCTAGTATTACTAGAGGCACTGCGCTTGGGGGACCACTGGATAGGGGGGGGGTCACTACTGGGAGCCTGCATCAGGGGGACCACTACTGGGGGCACTGCATGGGAGGGGGGGACACTACTGCTGGGGGCACTATATAAGGGGCTTACTGCTAGGGGCACTGCGGGGACCACTACAGGGGGCACTAGATAGGGGGAATCACTACAGGGTGCCTGCATTAGTGGACCACTACTGGGAAAACTGCATGGGGGGGACTACTGCTGGTGGCACTATATAAAAGGGCACTGCGTAAGGGGATACCGCTACTGGGCGCACTGCATTGTGGGGACTGCTACTGGGGGCACTGCATAAGGGGGAACACTACGTGGGGCACTGCATTTGGGGGGCCACTACTGGGGGTACTGAGTAAGGGGAACTAATTGGGGGCTGTATAAGAGGGACCACTACTGGGGATACTGTATAAGGGGCACTACTATGGGCCTGCATGAGATGGACCACAACTGCATACTGGGGGTACTGTATAAGGGGTACTACTGGGGTTAAGGTGCATATGGATAGGAATGTTCAGTTTGAAAATAAAGGGGTGTGTCATGTTGACACGCCCCATTTTTAAGTGGCCACGCCAATTTTTTGCTGCGCGCCACATGTGGGTGGGGGCTCGCGCACATGGGGGGGGGCTCGCTTTTCAAATTTGCCCTGGGCTCCAAATACCCTAGTTACGCCACTGGGTATGAAAGCAAATTACAATCAGCAATTTGCTCCCAAACGCCGGAAAATGGACAAATACTGTTGTTTGAACAAATTGTTTAGATCAAACATTTAACAAACTTGTCTGACCGACCATTTTCATCTGTTTTCTGGCATTTAGGAGCAAATTGCTGATCGTCATTTACTCCTATACATTACCAGATTTTCATTCCAACCAATCAACTAGTTGGCTGGTTGGACAGATAATCTTTAGATGTGTGGCCAGCTTTACTGTATTTCATTTGGGCCTGGTACTCTCCCTATCTCACTTATTCCCCTAATATGTTTTTGTATTTGTGTCTGTATCTCTATACCCATTTCTCCAAAGTATTTATTAATTTGAGCCTGTTTTTTTTTTACCTCAAACACATTTTACTGTATACATATATTTATTTCAAAGCAAAGGAGCTTAATTTCATGGAGGACTAACTTGGTGTTATCAACTTTTCTCCCAATTCATCCCTGTGAATGGCACCTGTCGAAGCAAGATAATTGGCTTAAACAGGATCGGTTTAAAATTAGATCTGCGCGACACGATTTTGCGAATGGCAATGAGACGCCATTTTGCGACTGGCCACCCAGTGCCAGTTTAGTGAAACTCGCCATTATAAGTACATATGGCGATGCTATTATTTAGCGTTGTGCGATTCCCAAGCAAAAGAAAGAAGTTAAAAGTCCTCACCATGTAAATACAGACAGTCACTAAAACATATAAAATGATTATCCCTGCAAAACACGTACCATAGTGTACTCCACAAAACACATAGTCGCACAATGCTAACTAGCGTCTTTTTCCAATTCCCCAATACTTACACACTGCACACTTACATAAAAGGTTCTCTAGCATTAAAGTGTAATTTTCAAGGTTTATGCAGTAATCATTAATGTTGTGTAATAAAAGTTACTTGAAATCTAAGGTTTAGTACATGGTAAGCAGACCGTGTTTGTTGTTGTGATGATCCACTGTGTCTCAACAGATTTCCGGTATCATCGGCGAGAAGATCGGAACATGCATCTGCAAACTATGGACTATAGAGAGTTAAAAAATTAAAATGTACTCTGTGATGTTAGCAGCTTAGATTAGCATGCAGCGGGAAAAAGGACACAAAGGGCAGTTGGAGGCTGTTTGTGTCTATTGGAATTGACCTATGAACTATCCTGTAACAAAAGCACCTTTAAGAAGAACCAATGGAATCATGTCAAACTTGTCTATTGTATTGCCTATTCCTGCAAGAGTATATATGTGCGCTCTCTGACCCCAGTCTTGAGTCTTCTTGCTGTGCTGTTGACGGAGGTTTCTAATGCTGATGCCGGTATCTGGGCCCAGAGCGCGTGCGTATATAACAACTGTACCTTGGGTCTGTATGATTTATTTGTGCTAATTGTCTTTAGATCACAGCATGTAACCATCTGTTTTTATACTGAATAATAACTTTTTGTGCTTTGGAACCACATTCAAAGTCTGAAAGCATTTATTTACTGTGCTACTCATTACGCTAAATAGCGACAATTTTAGAAGGTATAGGCAGGATTTAGAAGGTATAGACAGGATTGCATAGAGGTTTTAAAAGGGTATCGATAGTTGGGGGCTCGCAGTGTTTATCACGCTACTGGTCACTAGGTAACACTTGGTAGCGATCTCTCAGCAAAAGGGTGGAGGCGCCTAGCAGGAGAACGCATTGTGCCTTTGAAATCTGCTATCACTTTGTTGCTGAGAGTCTGTTACCTGTTATTGTGACTTTAGGAGCACTGTTTGAGAATCCAGGGACGAGGGAGGAAAATTTTGCGACTTCCCCTTTTTTCACACAAAAAAAATCTTATCTATGAAGGAAAACAAAATTTTCCTCCCTCGTCCCTGGAGGAAAATTTTGTTTTCCTTCATAGATAAGATTTTTTTGTGTGAAAAAAGGGGAAGTCGCATTATTGTGTATGCGACCAAGTCGCACTATAGCGTAAAGTCATAATACGTGTTGTGTAGTAGTCGCATTATTGTGTATAGCGTATACGTATTTCCTGTATTGCTGCCACGTGTTTTAAACAAAGCCGTTGAGAGTGCACGGTGATATTGATGAATAGCATTGTTGTAAATACATTGATCAGTGTTGTCATAGTCTGGGAAAATGTGTATTTTTCTGCGCAGGAAAAGGGTGTGTAACAGAGTATTTGTTGGTAGTTACTAGAGTTTCCTAGTTAAGGGTATTGTAGGACCCTTAAGGACTAGGCGCAAGGGTCGACCTAGTAGCTCGGTAGTAGATACCATTCTAACACATAAGCAGGTGTAGTTGTTGTCTTTGTTGTAGGTTCAGCTCCCAGTGTGATTACAGTATTCAGTGATCAGTTAGGGTTATTTGAGCATTGCAATTGAACCACACAGTTTTGGCTAAATTGTGATTGTGAACTGGGTAGAGGGTGGACGAAATCACTGAAAAGGGTAAGTATTATTGGAATACCTACATACTAGCAGTTGAAAGATAGTCAAAAAGGGATTAGGTGCATCGAAGCAGCCTGCTTATTCTTCCATAGGTGTGTGGGTGCATCCTGTTAATATCGTCTGCAGGTAAGTGAAAGTATCTTGACTGTCTTTCACCAGTTAAATCTCTATTGAAAAGCTTAGGGTTCTCCGAAAATGGGGGCCAAGCAAACGGTAGAGATGTTAGATGATGTGCTGCTGTTGGTAGCGCCGCTTGGGTCGGCACGCCATATTATGCATACTAAGTACGGTGCTTATGCAATTAGGTACTGTGATGTATGGTTTAAAATGACGAAGAAGAGTGTTAGACCGTTTCCCAGAATTGGCAGCTTTGATAAGGAGGTACTGAACAATGTCCGAGATAGCATCTGTATGGTGTGCTCTTGAATGAAAAAGGTAAATATAATGAGTGTTTAAAATTATGGCAGCGTGGGGGGGATGCGTGGCTTAAAGGTGTGCACGCGACGCAAACTAGTTACTGGAGAGTACACACGCAGCGCTAAACTACAGTGCGTGCGCGCCGCAAGATAGCGCGTACATAAAGCAAGGTAGCGCTGCGGAAGGTATTGCCAGTGGTTCACGTGCACCACCACCACCCTATGCGGATGGGGGTGCAGGTACAGTTGTTAAAAAAACCATAAAAATTGAACAAGTAACTTGTACCCTCTCTTAAGTAATCATAAGGAAAATGTTTATGATGCGGATGATGAGCCTATTGTTATGTCTGCCATTTCCTATGCTGTACACATGTTAGATGCTCCACCACAACAAGCACAAGTGGTGCTGCCTTCTTCATCAGTGACAGTACAAGTGTTAACATCCTCTGCACCCGTAGAGGAAGTTGTTAACCCTATACGTAGCAGTAATAGACTAAATCCCCAGCCAGGTAACAAGGTCAAAAGTAGCAGTCCGGCTGGTCTGCATCCCATCCGAACAATAACTGTTCTGAATGGGAATGCGGATGCGAACGGTGTAGTGCCCACAAGGGAGGTAGCAATGCATTGTCCTTGGACAAGAGCGGAGCTAAATTCCATAATGAATGATTTCCCCAATCCTAAAAAGGAATTAGCCAAATGCCAAAGATTTTTGAAAAATTTGGGTAGTGCTCACGAGCCAACCAATAAAGATCGGCGAGTGGTGTTTAGGGCTTGTCTTCCACACAATACCGATGTGACAAAGTTTATCACGGACTGCGTATTAGATGGAGATGTTCCCTTAAAAGACGAAATTAACCAAGGTAACATTTCCCGCATTGTAACTCAATTGGGTGTGTATTTTCCAGTAGTAGTTAACTGGAGCAAAATTTTTACCATAAAACAAAAAGAGTGAATCTGCAGAGGATTATTGTAACCGAGCTCTGCAGGCTATCTGCCAGTACACTGGGTTAGAGGATATTAAAGATAGCACTCATAACAGGGGAATGATCATCACTGTACTTATGGATGGTCTAAAAGAGAACCTAAAGACCCGAGTTCAGACCTCACAACCTGGCTGGAGGGAAGTCACTGTAGACACCCTCATAGAATCCGCTATTGAACATGATAAGAACATTTTTAAAAAGAGAGACAGAGCGAGAAGCTAATGGCTGTTAGTATTCAAGCTCTAGAAGGAATGACTATAACATCACAGCCAACAGACACACCTCACCAATCCTGTACCACCACAAACACAGCCCTACCCCACTTATCACACACAGCCACAAAACCCATACTATCCACAACCACCATATTCCCCTCAATATCCTTATCCACACCCACCATCTTTCCTTTCCGCTCAACCCACACAGCAATTCTTTCACCCACACTACTCACGTAGATGCTTTAACTGCAACCAAGTGGGACATGTAAGTAAGATTTGTAAGGTGAAGAGGGCGGGACCCCCTATCCAGGGAGAACCTGGATATCCCCATAAGGGATATACACAGAGTACCGGAAACCCACAACAGTCACCAGCTCCAATTGTGGCCGTAAATGCTGTATTGGAGAGTGAGAGTCAACGCTAGGGGTCAGGTCATACCTGCAGTCTACAGATAGTCAGGTTAACGGGAAGTACTAGGGAAGAACCGGTGATGATGGTTGATGTAGCTGGTATTAAATATCCTTTTCTTGTAGACACAGGGGCAACCAGGTCATTGATAAAATCTCCCATTAATTTACAGGTAACCAGCGAGATGGTACCAGCAATGGGTGTAACGGGTAAAGTGCAACATTATCCTTTAACAAAATCCACAGAGGTTACTATCGGCCATTGCATACCAGGCATTCTTTCCTCCCGGCAGCAGTGGCTCCTACTAACCTACTGGGAAGGGATTTGTTATGTAAGACGGGATGTGTCCTATATTGTACCCCTGATTGTGTATTTCTAGATATCCCAGAGAGAGTTGCGCATGAGGTGAGGGATATATTGGACACTCCCCAAAGGATAATGTATCACTCTACTGGTTTAAGTGAAAATCCATCTCAGGTAGATCAAATGTTATCCCAAATTCCACACTCACTTTGGACCAAGGATGGACAGGACACTGGATTAATGGCAAACGTAAGTCCCGTAATGGTAAATCTAAAAAGTGGTAGGCAAGCTCCAAAAATTATCCAGTACCCATTAAAACAGGAGGTAGAATTAGGGGTTTATCCCATAATTGAGCGCTTGTTACAGCAGGGAATTTTAGTCCGTACAGCAAGTGTAGCCAACAGTCCCATATTTCCAGTAAAGAAGAGTGGTGGGAGGGGTTATAGGCTGGTACAAGACCTTAGAGGGGTTAATAAGGTGGTAGAGAGCCAATTTCCTGTAGTGCCAAATCCAGCTGTCATTCTTATGCAGATCCCACCCAATGCAACCCATTTCACTGTCATTGACCTCTGTTCTGCTTTCTTCTCTGTGCCTCTTCATCCTGACTGTCAGTACCTATTCGCCTTTACATACAGGGGTGTACAATACACATGGACATGATTGCCCCAGGGTTTCATAGACAGCCCCAGTATCTTCTCCCAGGCCTTACACGACTGTTTACAATCTTTTCAACCTGCCAATGGATCTATTCTAATACAATATGTGGACAATTTATTGTTATGTTCTGATTCGTTTATGTCATGTTTGAATGATACTAAACTTTTGCTGTTAATGCACAATAATTTGGATAGCTTGGAGAGTGAGGTAGAAACAGAACAGGGGGGAGGACAGAGTGTGCATCAGTCTCAGCAGAAGTGGATCAAGTACCTTTGCAGATAGCCTCAGTTAGCATAAGTTGAGGCATACCGGAACTGAGGCTATCTGCAAAGGTACTTGATCCACTTCTGCCGAGACTGATTCACACTCTGTCCTCCCCCCTGTTCTGTTTCTACCTCACTCTCCAAGCATTCCAAATTATTGTGCATTAACAGCCACTACCATCATCTACAGTAACTATTCCTGGCCATGTCTCTTCAACCTTTTAACAATTTTTTACTATATCCGATCTGTGCACCTTATTGGATCGTGCATATCCCTTGTTTTTCACCACTAACCACTGACTTCATTATTCTATACACATGCCAACTAACTATAACAGCACTGTGGGATGCCGCACTCTGCCGTCTACTGTTGGTCAGGCATTTATATTCTTGTGTTAATACTTTATTCTGACCTACTGCAACTGTACCATTCAGAATGTATTCACTTGTATGTTTGTATATTTGTGTGTAACACTGTGACTTTATTCTTTGACACATAAAAGTCCATATCGTATTGTATTAATAAATTACATGATAACCCACATACCAGTTTGATCTATAGACACACAAGCATCAAATACACCATCCAGGGCTTGAGCGCGGTAACCACTCCCTTCTACAAGGAACCAGGAAGTTAGGAGGTGACTGTGAATAATCAAATGAAGACCTTCTCACTAAGAGCTGACCATGAGCCTATGAATTATGAACTGTTACACACAATTAGGTCGAGTGGAAGACACTTCTGGTATAAATATACACTGAGTCACACCAAAGAAATGATTGGTAGGGTACCAGAAGGGGTATTGTGCCAAGATACTACAACCCGAAACTTGTATAAGTTAAATAGGAGAACCTGAAGTAGGATCACTTGCCAGGGAAATGTGTACGATGATAATGATGTTTACTATTCCTTATGTTCTCCCCGATGATGTATATTTTATATGTGGAAGGAAAGCGTATAAGTGTCTCTCTCCGAGTTCCGAAGGTTTGTGTTATTTGGGTAGAGTAATTCCAGAAGTTATGACCCTTACACATGGTGAAATGCTTAGTACTCATAAAGACACACCATCACCATATCTTCACACACAGTATGAACACAGAGACAAAAGAAATATGATACCTGGTGATGTGCATAAAGCCACTCAGTTAATTAGTGAGACAACTGGCTTTCAAGTTTTAGTAGCATTGAATCCCACCAGGATCGCTCGGGGTACACTAAATTTTAGATATATCCAAGATCTTGCTAAATTAATAGATAATATCACTGAGATGTATGATGACACATTCAGATATACAGGTAGGGAGTTGCAAGCATACAAGAAAGAACTGGTGCAACACAGACTAGTGTTAAATTATTTAACAGCTGTCACTGGAGGGTATTGCGTAACTTTGGCCACCCAATTTGGAATAAAGTGTTGCACTTACATTACAAACGATACCAGCAATCCCAAGGAGATGATAGACCGGAAGATGGGTGAAATTCTGCAGCTAAAATGGGAATTTCGAAAGAACCATAATGCTTCAGTAGCTGAAGTAGAGGAGAAGGTAGAGGAATGGGCTTCATGGTTGAACCCAGTGAAATGGTTCTCAGGTCTAGGAGAGTGGGTCCAGGAAATGATTGCGAGCATAGGTAAACTCCTGATCCTTATACTGGGTGTCATCATAGTAATTGGCATATGTGTCAGGTGTGTTCCTATTGTGTTGAAGTGTGGAAAATGTAAAGATAAGGTGAATCAAAGGAATGAAATCATGATGGTGGTCAGTGGTAACGATATGAATACTGAGGTAAATATAGAACTGCATTATAACCCTGAACTAGAAGGTACCATCGTATAATGTTTAAGATTTAGACATGCATAAAATATATTATTAAAATGTTAATTTAAACATCTCAAATAATGTAAGTCCCTATTCCCCCTCAAGACTTCCTTTATAGGATTGGTGCATCCCCACATCTTTCCCATGATCTCCCAAGATCCGCAGTGTGTGTATAGGGGTAGTTTTATGTCCCCTCCTAGAGACACATTATTGATGGATTAAGAACCACCTTGTGCCATCCCATAATATAACATTAAATAATGTCATAATGTAAGCCTAAATTAATTTTAAAATCAGAGTATAATAGCATGTTGTTTGCTATCAAAGGGTGGACTGTCGAAGCAAGATAATTGGCTGAGACAGGATCGGTTTAAAATTAGATCTGCACGACGCCATTTTGCGAATGGCGATGAGACGCCATTTTGCAACTGGCCGCCCAGCACCATTTTAGTGAAACTCGCCATTATAAGTACATACGGCGATGCTATTATTTAGCATCGTGCGATTCCCACGCAATAGAAAGAAGTTAAAAGTCCTCAACATGTAAATACAGACAGTCACTAAAACATATAAAATGATTATCCCTGCAAAACACGTACCATAGTGTACTCCACAAAACACATAGTTGCACAACGCTAACTAGCATCTTTGCCCAATTCCCCAATACTTACACACTGCACACTTACATAAAAGGTTCCCTAGCATTAAAGTGTAATATTCAAGGTTTATACAGTAATTATTAATGTTGTGTAACAAAGGTTATTTGATATCTAAGGTTTAGTACATGGTAAGCAGACCGTGTTTGGTGTTGTACTGATCCATCTGTGTCTCAACAGATTTCCGGTATCATTGGTGAGAAGATTGGAACATGCGTCTGCAAACTATGGACTATAGAGAGTTAAAACATTAAAATGTACTCTGTGATGTTAGCAGCTTAGATTAGCATGCAGCGGGAAAAAGGACACAAAGGGCAGTTGGAGGCTGTTTGTGTCTATTTGAATTGACCTATGAACTATCCTGTAACAAAAGCACCTTTAAGAAGAACCAATGGAATCATGTCAAACTTGTCTATTGTATTGCCTATCCCTGCAAGAGTATATATGTGCGCTCTCTGACCCCAGTCTTGAGTCTTCTTGCTGTGCTGTTGACGGAGGTTTCTAATGTTGATGCTGGTATCTGGTCCCAGAGCGTGTGTGTATATAACAACTGTACCTTGGGTCTGTATGATTTATTTGCGCTAATTGTCTTTAGATCACAGTGTGTAACCATCTGTTTTTATACTGAATAATAACTTTTTGTGCTTTGGAACCACATTCAAAGTCTGAAGGCATTTATTTACTGTGCTACTAATTACGCTAAATAGCGACAATTTTAGAAGGTATAGGCAGGATTTTAGAAGGTATAGACAGGATTGCATAGAGGTTTTAAAAGGGTATCGATAGACCTGGTCTAACAAAGATTGGAAGTGTGTGTGTACGGTGACACAATCCTGTTAGCACATTGTTTCAGCAAACATATATCTGAGATCTGCTCTAAATTGGACAGGTGTGTAGGCATATAGTGATGATGAATAATTTGCTTTATCCATTGTTTCTAAATTATAAACTGTATATAAAATGGAGGGAGGTGTCTGAAAATGTAAAGACCACGGGCCTTAAGTTGTTATCTAGTCCTTACCTTACGAAGTTATTCAGATTCGATTCCTAAAGATGATTTTGTAGGTTAGGACCTTATTGAAGATGTAATCCAAAGTCCTTTTTGGTAGTTGTTATCCAAAGTTGCTTAATAAAAGCAGGAATAACTCAGTATCAATGTAGGACAAAATGTCACCACAAAATGGCTGCCAGTAGCTGGGCATTCTTTATATAGGGCTTTGATCTGTATTGTGACATCACAATGCATGCAGGCAGCAGCTGGAGATGACTAGCTTAGATCAGCTCTGGGCTTACCTTCCACATTTATATAACATGATTAGAATTAACAACAGGAGCAATAATTAGTTTTGATCATTATCTTTTTAATTTGAATTTGCACATATTTGTAGGTATTACTCATTCGCTGTAATTTTTTTAGATTTAGGTATTTGTTATAGCATATAATATATTTATATAAAGACCCCCCCCCTCTTCTTTCCTTCCCAGCTCATCCAAATACATAACATTGTGTATGGGGGAGGTATTTGTGTTTCTTATGTTGGAGGTATTTGTGTTTCTATATTTGTATCTTTTATATTTACTTTTTAAAGTAATTATAAAATTGGGAAATTATTTGCAGTTTATTATGAACTAGTCATCAAATCTGTCTGTTGTACTGCAGGTTGCAAATGTGCAATTGAGGTGCTTTTGCTCTGTAATAATTCTCTACATGTTATCAGTTACCTATACATACCCCCTCCCCTCTTCTAAATGCTGTAATATATCTATAAAACGTGACCTGTGTGGGGTCCTGAGGACCGAGTTTGAGAATCACTGCCCTATTGCATACTTTTGGCTGCAGTATTGCTTGTATGGCCAGCAATAGACTACAAGCAATCTCTCCATAAGTATATGTATGTGACCAATTGGAAGGAACAAACCACCATATATCCAGGGGGAAGTGAAGATAAAAGACACCTCTGGACAAAGCAAATCATTATGGGCATGATATAATACCACACACGGTCTGCATATACATTACCCTGCATCAGCATTCATTTATTTTATTGAAATACCACACTATGAGGCGCTTCTTTCTCACCTTTTGTTTTACATAATCTTTGAGGGACCTTACAACAACGGTCTCATTGGAGAAAATCGAAAGCTGCCACCGTGAACACGGGAGTGTTGAGTGAAATAAATCTATAAGGATTAATCATTGGACATACAGCATTAACTACTGGTGTAGCGCTTTTATTAGTACATTTTCTTGATATATATCTATATATATATATATATATATATATATTTAATTTGCCACTCTACACTTTTTGTCATCCTTTTATGCCATTATAGCTTATACAGTCAGGTGCATAAATATTGGGACATTGACAGAATTTTCATATTTTGGCCTCTATTCACCACCACAATGGCTTTGAAATGAAACAAACAAGATGTGATTTAACTGCAGACTTTCAGATTTAATTTGAGGGTAATTACATCCAAAGCAGGTGAACGGTGTAGGAATTACAACGGTTTCTATATGTGCCTCCCACTTTTTAAGGGGCCAAAAGTAATGGGACTATCAACTCAAAAGCTATTTCATGGACAGGTGTGGGCTATTCCCTCATTATTTCATTATCAATTAAGCAGCTAAAAGGTCTGGAGTTGAATAGAGTGGTGAATTGAATTGTGGTGGTGAATAGAGGCCAAAATATGAAAATTCTGTCAATGTCCCAATATTTATGCACCTGACTGTATTTTAGTTTTATTTTGGCTTGGTCCAATCTGCCAAGCAACACCATATTTTATTTTTAATTTGGGCCTGGTTCTCACCCTATCTCCCTCATTCCCCTAATACAGTATGTTTTTGTATTTGTGTCTGCACCTCTATTTTCACTTCTCCTATGTACTTTTTTAATTTGGGCCTGGTTTTCTTTTACCTCATTCACATTTCTATATATTTTCTTAATTCAATTTTTCAAAAGAGCAAAGGTGCTTAATTTCATGGAGGACTAACTTGGTGTTATCAACTTTTCTCCCAATTCATTCTTCCAATTCATCCCTGTGAATGGCACCTGGTCTGCCAAAGATTGGAAGTGTGTGTGTACGGTAACACTATCCTTTTAGCACATTGTTTCAGCAAACCTATATCTGAGATCTGCTGCTAAATTGGACAGGTGTGTAGGCCTATTTTGGGTGTTGAATCTGTGTCTAGGTTTCCAGTAGAATTGTGTCAACAGTCTGTTCTGGAGTAAGATCGCCAGAGGATTGGATAAGTGTGTACCTATCTTAGTTATGCAGCATCACATTAGATGAATCATTTGCTTTATTCATTGTTTCTAAATTAAAAACTGCAGATAATATGGAGGGAGGTATCTGAAAAGTTAAGGACAACAGGCCTTAAGTTTTTATCTAGTTCTTACCTTACGAAGTTATTCAGATTCGATTCCTAAAGATGATGTTGTTGGTTAGGACCTTATTGGAAGATGTAATCCAAAGTCCTTTTTGGTAGTTGTTATCCAAAGTGCTTAATAAAAGCAGGATCTAGTCAGAGAGTATCAATGTAGGACAAAATGTCACTACAAAATGTCTACCAGTAGCTGGGAAATCTTTACATAGGGCTTTGATCTATATTGTGACATCACAATGCATGCAGGCAGCAGCTGGAGATGACTGTAGCTTAGATCAGCTCTGGGCCTACCTGCCACATTTATATAACATGATTAGAATTGACAAAAGGAGCAATGATTCCTTTTGATAGTTTTCTTTTTAATTTGAATTTGCACATATTTGTAGGTATTACTCATTCGCTGTAATTATTTTTGAGTTATGTATTTTTTATAGCATATAATATATTTATATAAAGCTTCCCCCGTCCCCTTCTTTTATTCTAATCTTCTAACCCCAGCTCATCTAAATACATAACATTGTGTATAGGGGAGGTATTTCTGTTTCTTATGGGGGAGGTATTTGTGTTTAACCCTAAGTCCCCCCGGGTGCCCTAAATCTAACCCTCCCCCCTGCTGCTGTCCGCTCACGGCGCCTGTCGTCGGAAAAATGATAGACGTCTACATTTAGACGCCTGTCATTTAACCCTCCCCGGGATAAAGCAATCGGGAAGCCGGCTGTCGGGCTTACGTCAGCCGGTTTCCCAATTGAATACCTTTTGGCTCCAGTTTTGCTTTTACATGTAAAGCCCACAATCTCAGTTTTAAGCTCACCCGGTTTATGCGGTATATGTTAATTTCAGTCCAAGAGCAATGTCTTTTGAAATCTGCTCTTACCGCTCCCGATGCTCAGGCTTTGATCACTGGGTGTCAGGTACCGATAGCACATGGCACCGTCACTCCACTGAGAGAGGAATTATATCCATTTATACGGATCTCTGGCTGGTATAGCAGCATGCAGGGTACTGGAGTTCTCCGGCTGGTGGACCAGCGGCAGATGTGAATATAATATGGAGCAGCTGCACATCGGTGCAATAATCCCTGGTCCTTTATGTGTTTCTCTGCCATGTAGGGTGGTGGTTTCTTCAGAAGGAAGGTGCTTTTCCTCTGAAATAATTCTCTACATGTTATCAGTTACATCTACAGATCCCACCCCCCTTCTAAATGCGGTAATATATGTATATATATTGTAAAACGTCAAGATTAGGGGTCCTTCTCCTGGGGTAGATGGACTCCCTCTTCACACACACGGCAGCCAGAAAAATAGTACACCAGTCCGGGGGCTCATACTAACTGGTCGGTACCAGTCTTTATTGTGCAACGCAAAGGAAAACAAAACATAAAATTAAAAGCTAGCCCGTCTGGGCGCTAACTAGACAAGAGGTTCCCTCTCTACAGAAATAGTGGGGCCTATACTGCCTCCACCATCAACACAAGCATATGCACAAGACTTACAGGTAGTTTTCACCAAGTGTCTCTGAGCCAGCCAGTCTGCTTGCTCTCCCAGGTATGAGACACTAGCTTACAATCACACAAAGCCTATATCAGCCAGTTCCAGGTGCAGACCCTAACAAGCCTACTAACAGGCCAAAAAAGGCCAAAACCTGGAGTGGCCTGTGGATGGAGCCCTCCATCTCCTCACCCCCAAGACCCAAACCGGGTTTTCAAAAAGCCGACACTCAAATCTGCTTCACTGCAGACTTTTCTCCTGGGGTTTTTTAGAACACATAGGTCAAAAACCTAGGACAAATGAATCTACCACTGACCACTTTACCACTGCAACTATCACAATATATATCTTTCATTTGCCGCTTTGCACTTTTTGTAATTCTTTTACTCCATTATAGCCTATATTTTAGTTTTATTTCAGCTTGGTACAATCTGCCTAATATCACTATATACTTTTTTTTAAATTTGGGGCTGGTACTCTCCCTATCTCCCTCATCCCCTAATATGTTTTTGTATTTGTGTCTGTACCTCTATACCCATTTCCCCTATGTATTTTTTCCATTTGGGCCTGGTTTTCTTTTACCTCATTCACATTTTATATATATTTTCTTTGCTCTAATTCAATTTTTCAAAGGAGCAAAGGTGTTAAATTTCATGGACTAACTTGGTGTTATCAATTTTTCTCTCAATTCATCCCTGTGTTATCAACTTTTCTCCCAATTCATTCTTCCAATTCATCCCTGCGAATGGCACCTGGTCTGCCAAAGATTGGAAGTGTTTGTGTACGGTAATACAATCCTTTTAGCACATTGTTTCAGAAAACATATATCTGAGATCTACTGCTAAATTGGACAGGTGTGTAGGCCTATTTTGGGTGTTGAATCTGTGTCTAGGTCTCCAGTAGAATTGTGTCAACAGTCTGCTCTGGAGTAGGATCGCCAGAGGATTGGACAAGTGTGTACCCATCGTAGTTATGCAGCTCACAAATGGTTTTCTTCTACCTCAATCACATTTTCTATATATTTTCTTAACTCTAATTCAATTTATCAAAAGAGCAAAGGTGTTCAATTTCATGGAGGACTAACTTGGTGTTATCAATTTTTCTCTCAATTCATCCTTGTGTTATCAACTTTTCTTCCAATTCATCCCTGTGAGTGGCACCTGGTCTGCCAAAGATTGGAAGATGGTGTACAGTAACACAATTCTTTTAGCAGATTGTTTCAGCAAACATATATCTGAGATCTGCTGCTAAATTGGACAGGTGTGTCGGCATATTTTTGGTGTTGAATCCAGTAGAATTGTGTCAACAGTCTGCTCTGGAGTTGCATCGCCTGAGAATTTGATAAGTGTGTACCCATCTTAGTTATGCAGCATCACATTAGATGAATAATTTCCTTTATTCATTGTTACTAAATTAAAAACTGCAGATAATATGGAGGGAGGTGTCTGAAAAGATAAGGACAACAGGTCCAAAGTTATCTAGTTCTTACCTTAAGAAGTTATTCAGATTTGATTCCTAAAGATGATTTTGATGGTTAGGATCTTATTGGAAGATGTAATCAAAAGTCCTTTTTGGTAGTTGTTATCCAAAGTTCCTTAATAAAAGCAGGAACTACTCAGGGAGTAGCAATGTAGGACAAAATGTCACTACAAAATGTCTGCCAGTAGCTCGGCATTCTTTACATTTGATCTGCATTGTGACCAGGGGCGTATCTACCCATTGGCCAGGATGGCACTCGCCAGGGGCGCCGGCCGGGGGGGGGGGCGCCATCCGGTGGTGCCGCCCGTGGACAAGGGGTAGATGTTTAGGGCCCCTTCTGCTCCCCACCACCACCCAGCCCCCACAGCCCACACAGATACTTAACGTGTGGCTGCGGCAGGCTCCTCTGTAAGAGCAGCAATACTGTGCGCGTGACTTCATGACGTCACGCGCGCCTTGTGTAAAAAAAACTTTATGAATCATTTGCTCGTACCACTGGCAGCCGCTGGCAATCACCAGCGGCTGCCAGTGGTACGAGCAAATGATTCATAACAGTTTTTTTTACACAAGGCGGTGGGTTAGGTTTAGGCGTTGGGGAAGGGGGGGTTAGGTTTAAGCACTTAGTGGGGGGTTATGGTAAGGCACTAATGAGGTAGGTTAGAGTTAGGCACCCCTAAAGGAGGGTTGGGGGGGTTAGGTTAGTTAGTACTTACCTTTAGCGGTCGGGATCTTCATTGGTTGCGGGCTTGCGGCATCGGGAATTGAACCGGCGGCATTTCATACCGATCCCACTGGACAACCAGGATGCCGGGCAGCTGTGGGGAATGCTGGGCCTTATTTTACTTTCAACCCAGGACACCGGCTCCCGTGCAACTCTGCAGCTGCCGGGAATCAGTGATCAAGGGGGCTGGTCTCTCTGGCTTGCTATGATTAGTGCAGATCCCTTTTATAAGGCAGCCAGCCCTGCACACCAATGCTGGTTATAGCTTTTGTTCTTGTGTAAGCCTCTGGCCTGTATCCTGAATCCTGTGTCTCTCCTGCGTGTGCCTTGCCTGGCCTGTGTATCTGGAGGCCCAGTCAGATTGGAACCTGAACCCTGTCTCTACACTCGTGAGCTATTTGTATATTTGTAGCCTCTGTTTTTCTTTAGTGAATTACCACCTGCAAGCTATTTTGTATCCTGCTCCAAAGTGTTTATCAGCTCTGCAGTTGTATATCATTGCAAGCTACCTCTGCTATTTCAATGATTGTCCACCTCTGCCATTTTACCATCTACTGTCAATATATTACCAACCCTGCTCTGTAGTTATCCTGTAGGTGCTTCGGCATCTATTACCTATTTTACCTGAATATTGCCAAACATCCTGTGATCACCAGAGTATTATATAATCTCCTACTGTCCTGTGTTTTAAGACCTGGCAGCATCCTAAGTACAGGTGAGTGTACTCTACGCTAAGGGAACAACAGGCAGCTGTTAAAGACAGAAGAACCCTGTAGCGAGGCTCTAGGGATCTTACACAAATAATCTGGTGTTTCATAACAGGTCTTACCATGTAACATGGGTGCATGCCTAGCTATTTACATACCATGGTGAATTGTGACAAACACCACAACATTCCTGGCAACGAGTGACGTGCGGTGAGGTCAAGGGCTGGGGAGGCACACATGGAGATGGGTCTGAGTGCTGGGAGCCTGTCTCACTGTAACTCTCCCCTCACTACACTAAGGGCCTGATTCAGAGCCGGACGCTATTTGCGCTCGCTCGTCCAGAAAAAGGGGCTGGCTATTTAAATTAACCGTTCACTCTTTGCGGCCTGTTCACGCCTCTATGTCTGAACGAGTGAACAAAACATGCAAACGTAATTTTGAAAAAACCGCCCCCTGGCCGCTCGCATCATACGTCATGTCCGCTGTATATTAGATTAATCTAGTACATCGGACGGCGTATGAACTGCTCGCTATTCTTGTGGTTGGTTTTTCCTACCACAATCATGCGAGCAGTTCTAACTATAAAACAACCAAGTGACGTGGTCAATGACGCTGCTTTAGTAATTATGCACACCCTTAAAACGCCCGTTTTGACCTTTAGGCACGCCTGCGTTCTGATCTCCACTCCCCTTTTTCAAGCACCTTCCCGTTTCCCCCCACATATGCCTCATTCTGTCACTCAAAATAGCAGGCATTCGCTATTTAGCGAGCACACGAGTTTCGGCCGCACTGACTGGTTCGCGCATGCGTATTAAAATCCGTACGCATGCGCAGTTGTGCGACCATCGGTCGGAACGAACGAGTGGCCGCTTACGAGCGGCTCTGAATCAGGCCCTAAGCTTGATTGTTCATTGATTCTCCTACCTGCATCACTGTGTCTTTTCTGTGTCCAACAAGCTTGCTAAAGGATCCTGCACAAAATTAACTTATTAACATAATACACATATGATAACCAACATGTTAAGTATATAGGGTCAAATTCCTTTGTATCAAAAGTGGTTGGAGTAAAAGAAGAATAAATACAAACAAGGTTCTGTCTCACAGAGATAAGACAGGGAAGAGAAACTCCTTTGGGGGGGCACTCGTACTTAAATAATATCAAAAACATAACTTTTTATTTACACATAAAATATGAAAGGGTGACACACAATATAGTGTACACATACCACATAAATTATCCAATAAACCACATCCAAGGTGTCCATCAGTGCTCAAGGCACACACACACACACACACACACACCCCATACTCAGAGGAATGCCTCTATTAGCTCTCTTTCTGTGCAGCTTACTGCCTGTGGTGTGGACCGCCACCAGCTCTGCAAGCAGTGTCTGACTATACAGAAGCTAGGCTAATCTGTTGCTGCCTCATCTCTCATCTCCCTACAGTCCCAGGGAGCTCCACAAAGCTAGTGAGTGTTAACTATAAAAATGATTACAATAAACAAAAAAGATGTTTAGAAGTTATAAATATCTTCTTTGTATTAATCTAATAATTTTTATCTCATATCTCAGGAGTATGACAAGGGAGGATCTGCCTCCCCTGCCTACCCTAAGTGCACATCACTGCTGGCAACAGTTCTGCCTGTTGGATAGGTGGACAGTCTCCTCAAATTCAGATAGCTCAAGGTATGAAATTGGGTCTCCCTAAAAGTTTAGGATGACACGTGAAGATGCCATTTCTGAGCTGGTGCTAAATACAAGTCCTTTCGCCAAGTGAAAATAGATGTGTGCCTTACCACCTGACACAGAACACCAATAAGGAGGCACCCTCCCCATAAATTCATCACATATCAATAACTTCTCTTCTCTAAAAAAAAATTGGTTTCTGTATTACTGCTCTGTAAAACATTGTATTTTGTTTGAACTTATCCACCCTGACCCTGTCCATTTTCCACCCTCTAGCTATGCAATTTTCTGCACTTTGCACTTTCGAGGAACACAGTGGGGCCAGACCTGATTTTGGGCTGCATAGTTTCCTTTTTGAATTTCATATCCTGTAGCCTACCAGATAATGTGGAACTTTTTGGACAGTAAGATTGCATCTGTTCTTCAAGATATTAACTCTGGAAATTGTACTGCAAGTAGCAACTATTCAGTTAATGTTATACCAAAATGTTATATATATATATATATATATATATATATATCTATATATGTATATATATAGAGATTTTTTTATTGAACATCGATACTACTATCTTCCTATCATGCCATATACAGTTATCACCACTTAAAAGTCTTGTAGGGGTATTCAGTATGGGTGCGATAACATAATTTTTTGCGTTACTATCGCACTTTTTAAAGTTTTTGCGTTAATATCACTTGTTTTACTTTTACACCCTATTCAATTTCAAAGACTTATCGCAGTTTTGACAAGTCTTTGATAAAAAAATGGTGGTAACTTTTCACCATTGAATAGGTGTCGAAAAAAAGTGCAGAATTGGGGTTTAGGGGTGCAGGCTTAAAAAAAATAGCCTGCACCCATGAGATTGACATTTAAAAAAGAACTGTGTCAAAAAAAGTAAAAAAAAAAAATAGGGACACCCCAAAAAATTAATTTAAAAATTGGGGTGCAAAAAATAAAAATGGGAAAAAATTGTTAAACAATAGGGAAATAGGTTCAGGGCTATTTTGCAAGTATGCGGCAGGTGTTTTCTACAATAGATTTATAGCGGCAGGTGCACAAATGCAGAATTTAAAAAAAATTACTTTAGGGACACCAAAATATGCTAGTACCCATTTTCATGTACCCCAAATTTGATGGGACCACTTAAAAAAACGAAAAAAATAACCTAAGTGCTCTTCTGCATCACTTCTTCAATGTCGGGGAAAAAAGCACCTGCTGCGGCTATTTAAATCCCCGACTTTCAATTAAAGGCTAAAACGGGGGTACCCATAGTGTTCCCCCATGTTTTTACAACTTTAGGGGGGTCTTACAATTATATTAAGGAAAAATTCGTAACTTTACGCAAATCCAACTTCGGAGTTTCCCATTTTCGTTAATTTGATATTGAATACGGGGATAAGCGAGGGCGCGCAGCAGACTTAACGCAGAAAAAAACTCCGATATGAAACGTTAACTTCGGCAGTGAAGTTAACGTTTCATATTGAATACCCCTCTAGGTGTAAATAGGGTTGCTGCTATTTCCTATGTGGCTAAAGGACCTCTGTGACGTATCCACCACGTGACCGCTGCAGGAGGCTGGACCGCTCCTGCGTTACCATCCACTAGGGCACAGAGGGTGAATAAATAATTGTGGCGAGCGCAGCGAGCCACCGTGCCCAAAGCGTGGCCAGCGTAGCGAGCCCGCGAGGGGACACTCTTGGTCCCCCGTTAGCATCCCCGCCCCTCCCCCTTTTAGGCCGGGTCACGTGGGTGTGATGTCACAGGTACAGTCTAGTCTAGACCTAACCGTGTAAATAGGATCTTCAACCTTTGGCCCTCCAGCTGCTGTGGAACTACAGATCCCAGGATGCCCTGCCACAGTTTTAGCATGCTATCACAACGGTGGCAGGGCATGCTGGGATGTGTAGTTCCACAGCAGCTGGCGAGCAAAAAGTTGAAGACCCTCTGCATTATTGCAGTATGATAATAGAAAATCAGCTAGATAGCTATATCGACATTAGCAGAGTAAGTGAAATATAATAATTGTAAGTGGCAGCATCACTGCATTAATTTGTGAGAAGTTGAGAACACAAAGTAACAATATCAATAAACGTAACAGTTACCAAGACTTAAAACACTTTTGCCCTTACTTAAGATGGCTATCGGAGGTCAGATCACTGAGTGACTCACAATCCTATGAACACGTAATAACACTTCAAGACCATTAAGGAGGACACCAGTAGCCGCCTGTATGCGCATAGATACTATATGCCAGGTTTTTAGGTTGATAGAACGGCATTGCTTTTTAGCACGAGTTGATATATTTGAATAATATATTTACACGGCTACCTATATTTGTCGCTAATACAGTTTTTGCAGTGTTCTTGCACAGGCATTGCTGAGGGCAGCTCTTTAGCACATCCCTTTGGTGACGTTCTTCCCGGTGTGGCTGCTGCTGCTGCCAGTTCTCTGGGTTCAGTGATTGGCAACTTGGGCGGAGGAGCTCGCAGTCTGCTACGTGCAAGATGTAAGTAGCATCTGGGTAAAATGATATATCTCTTGTTGTGCGAGACTGAGTTGGTCTGATGTCTGAATGAGTGACTACTTCTATAATAAATCCTCACACATCTCTCGGTTAGGCATGTTCCTGGATCATATTATTACTAGATGCTCTGGAAAGCTCAGAAAGGTAAAGTATCACTCGTCAGAAATTAAAATGACCTCGACTGGAGTCTGTAGTATTCTGGTGGTGGCCATACGCTTTGGCTACACAGCTGTGATGGAACACTGCAAGTCCCAGCATACCCAGTCAGCCAATGCTAGTGAGTCACAGGGTGCCTACCTGCGGCTTAGAGACTTAAGTTTTTCAGCTAAAATAACAATGGGGTAGATGGAATTATAGAATCAGTTTTGTAAGGGATGAATTGCAGGCGATGTACCATTGTGATGGCGTTGTAAGGCCAACAACCGCAAACTATATATCGCCCCTAAACCGCACATTTTAGTTCGTTTTTTGTGCATCTTAAAAGAAGAAATTTAGGATAGGACAATGAGTACGCACTACATGGGGCCAGATTCAATTATAAGTGAAAAGTGCTGTTTATAAAAAAGTTTCAGCGGATTCTGACTTTCCGCCTGTCTTTAAAGTATCTGCATATTCAATTCCAGGACGATTTTGCCTAAGCGGAAAGTCAATGCATTGTAATAGGCGGAAAAGTATCTCCTATGAATAGCAGGTGAAAAAAAGTGCTAAATTGTTATTTTGGGGTGCAAACGTGGGGAAACGACTCAGAACCCTAGGGACAGCCCCCCCAAAGGACAAATCAACCAAAAAAAATACCCCAGAACACCCCAAAAAAGTACTTTCTTTTTGGGGGCGAACAAGTAAAACGTAGGGGGACAACTATAAAAACTAGCGGAATAGACTTCTTGGGGTGCTGTAAGGAGGGGCCAAGTGTTTTTGAGATTGCAGGTGCATGTTTGTGGGTGGTTTTTCAAATTTTTATTAAAAGTTCACTGTACAGACATAAATATATGCTTGCATCCATTTTCAAGTACCCCAAATTTGACTGGGCTACTTATTTTCACAAAAAAAGACTGCTTTATGCCATTCTTCACCACTTTTGCAAAGACGCTAATAAGAAGCAATTTAAACTACTTAAGTACCCAAACACTTTTATTAGGGCTATTTGTACACATGTACATTGATTCCTTATGTTAGTGCATCTTTTTTTGGGGTACAGACTGATTTCCCCACTTCTGACAGTACTTTTTGCCAGTTCCACATTCGCCTGTTTAGGAATTGAATATGGAGAAAAGCGTGGACGTGCGCGTAAAGTTTTCACCTCAAACAGGCGAAGGAGGCGGAAAGTCGGACAGACTAAACTTTTCCGACTTTTCGCCTCTAATTGAATACGGGCCATGGTCAGCATCACATTTAATTGTATTGCCCCCTAAGTATCAGAAACCTTGTGTGATGTAGGTTATTACGGGAGGAAAACCCTGCTTATTTTTCTCTGCATCTCTTTGCTTATATTAGCACGCAAAGTTCTGATGTTCTGTTGACTTGGTGAACTATGTGGACCGGGATTCAGTCACATGGTCGACATGGTTCATCATGTCCACATCCTCAGAATGTTGACATGTGCACAGTGTCAACATCTGAAATGTCAGCATGCCTATAATACCGACGGTTAGGAATAGGCGCCGCCAGGGGGGTTGGAGGGAGGTTAGGGTTAGGCACTACGGGGAGGGTTAGGAGTAGGGGTGAAATCTCGCCTAAACCGCAGCTCCGTCAGTGGTCTGCACCGGAAGTGGAAGCCAGCACCCAGAAAACACGCAGCAGCCGCCGAGACAAGGTAAGTGGGCACTGGCCAACCAGAGATGTTAGGTCAACATTCTGTCATGTCATCTAAGCATGACGACATTGCAACCATGTCGCCATAATCATGTTGACCTTATGCATGTCTCCATGATAACTGTCGACTTTAAATACCACACCCGAGTGTACAGATGTGTACATAGGTGTGATACACCTATCCTTTTTACATAGCAACCATTCAACTTTAAGGTAGCATTTATCAAGTACATTCTATAAAATATAGGTAGAAACTGGTTGCTATGGGTTACTTGTCCACTCTTTTCACTGCTTGGTCCATCTCCCTCTATGTACTGTATTTAGGAATAGTATTGTTTTGTCTCAAAGGAATTGGTATAAATTAGCAGATTAAGCATAATGATGCGTGGCACAAGTCACTCGTGTCATTTGCCTTTTTACACCGATTGAGTACTTTCACCTGAATTTTGCCTCCATATTAGCTAACAGTATTCTAAGTATCTAGGGTAAGTATTTTTGTAGTAAAACAATTGGCATAAAGTAGCAGATTAAGACACATATTTGAAGACAGTCGCATGGCGCGGCTAAAGTCTGTGGTGCACCAAACAGGGCTATTTGGCATGATTTGAAAATATGTGTATGTGGACACTATGGAAGCCAATCCCGGGTCGTGGTTTCAATCCCAGGATTCGGGAGGTCAATGGGGCGGGGCGGCCAGCGTGGGGCACGCAGCGTGACCTCTGACGTCACACTGCCCACAGCTTGGGGCTGGTACAGCCGGACAGCGTCTGAGCGAGTGCTGCAGGTGTTTAGCGCTGCCCAGCATTAATAAAAACAAAAACTAAACAGCGCATGCGATCACTAGTCCCGTAATCCCAGGATTGGAAGCTCCAATCCCAGAATTCAAATCCCGCCGAGTTTAGGACAAAATACCGGGATCCCGCCAGTCCCGATCCTGGAATTGGACACATTTGTAGTTGGGGAAAATCAGGTTATTCGGTTAATTGAACATGCATTAAGCTATTAATGCAAGTGGGGTTTGTTTTATTTAATTTTAGAATACAGTTTGTTTTTTTTGGCTAATATAACATCAGATTATATTTTTTGTTCCCGTAGATCATATTAGAATAATCTAAAATGTTCTCCTTGTCCGCAACTTGTCGTCAAAGAGCAGCACAGCCTGGGTATAACTCTGATTGGATCTGTAGTGGACAGATTTAGCAGTATTACCTTATTGTTTCCCTTGCTTAATATCAACCTCCTTACTGTAGATCAGTATTTCCCAAACCCAGACCTCATGGAACCCAAACAGTGCATGTTTTCCACATCATCTAGTTGGAGCATAGGTGTATTAATTGACTGACACAATAGATCTACAGGTGGTACTAATTATTTCTGAGGATACCTTGAAAACATGCATTATTAGGGTTCCATGAAGACAGAGATTGAGAAACGCTGCCCAACTAAACAAAAAAAAAGTGTTTAGTTGCCAAGGAGATTTCAAATTTAGGGTAATTTGGGGTTGATGAACTCAAAAATTAAAGTTGTGTTTTCGTATTGGCTCTAGTTCTTGAGATAATGGATACACCGAAGTGATAGAGGACGTAGCCATAACACGTGCATATGGGAATCTATCGTAACATTCTACAAGGTGAGACATGCCAATATTCTAGGTGTTTACTCTACGAACATTGTAAACTACCTCCTCTCTGTATATTAGTGATAGGCCACCCAGTTAGCGTTCCCGCCAGGCTGCTTTAGCGGGGCGCCCTGGCCTATTTCTAAAGGGCAAAAAGCACCCTGACCTCATGCGCGGTGCCCCGCTGAAAAAGCCTGCAGGTGCCATCCCCATCCGCATGTAAAACTGCGGTGTAGCGCTCACCGCCGGTGAATGGATGTCGGGTGCATGCGCCCAGCATCCATTCACACTGACAGCAGTGCTTGGGAGCAGCCCGGCAAGTCTGTAAGTGCCAGGCACGCCCCCAAGAGTGACAAGGCCATGCCCCCTTTTTGTGTCCTTTCTCTAGGTCCGGCGCACCTAGATTGAACACTACAGTTGTTTGTTTTGATTGCGTTAGTGCATGTTGGAATTCTCCGCTGTGCCTGTGCTAAAACGTCCACTTTTGGATACTTCTCACTATATTTTGCCTCCAACATAAAACGAATAGGGAATCTGCTCGCTATTTTTTGTGCTGATTTGCAGATAAAATAAGCACATAATAATGGCTTCTTTTTCTAGAATATAATTGTCACCCCTGTACAGTTGGGACAGCCTATTACAGACTGAATTGGTATTGTTAATGAGAACTCCTGTTATTAATGCACTAGTAACCAATGACATTACTGAGCCACCCTGTGTTACATAGGACAAAAGAAACAGGTGCACTACTAATACATAGGTGCTGACAAGTGTTATAGCAGCAGACAACAGAAGGGGACCCTGCTAATTCCCTTAAAAAACGAATCAGGAATAGAAGAATGTCTCTACGCTTATAATAACACTAAAAATATATAATTAATGTATTAATAGATGTCAACCAAATAAAAATGTATTAAACTACATATAAAATGAATAAAAATAATTGGCTGCAATCAAAACTAACACTTATAGGCACAGTACGGTGAAGGAAACGTTCTTCTAAAATGGTCGCTGAATATGACAACTACAAATGAACACAATAAGGCACAGTTATTTTCCAACAGTTGCCACTAGTGGATTTAATTAAGCTTTTGCAATATTGTGGAAAAAAATGTAACCTGATCAGATGAGACAATTAAGACTAATTCGCCGTATTAATTCTAAATTCGATAGAGATTCCTTACATCAGTAGTGACAGCGATAGTCCATATATTGACACTGTCCTTTATTAAATAAATCAGGAAGGGTCTCTAGGCTTCCATAGTACTAGTTTAGAGATCTTCCTCAGCAGTCTCCTGTGTAAACTGTCGTAGCGCTATTATGCTGACGGGAAGCTCCAATGTATAACAAAAAGCCTGCTCAATGGAAGTAATGCAGTGCAAGTACTAACCGGCATTGGATCCCAGATGAACACGTGTTAAACAGCTGGTAATTGTTGTCCCATTCAGATAACTTGAAATGCAGTCAATAAAAAGAAATAGAAAATCCCCTGTGCTCCTCACAGGAAGGTACAGCTTGAAAAATGTGATAATCACCAATCATTTAAAGAAGCGCTCCTCCACTCAGGTACAGTCTATAAACTCACCGCTTGTGCATAATAAATTAAAGACGAATCAGTTCGTACTGCACAAAGGGCCTGATTCAGACGAGTCGATGGTCCCCCACTGCGCACGCCGGCTCCGGCATGCGTGAGACCCGGCCAGCGACAGGCGCTGTCGCTACGGGTCTCGCACCAAAGCGGGGCAGCTATCGATTGTGATTGACAGCTTGCCCCGTTTTAGAGGCGGGCAGGGGGGGGTAGCTGGCCAAAAGGAGACGTTACCGAAGGAACGCCTGCCGTTTGGGGGCGGCCCCACTGACATCACGAGTGATGTCGGTGGGTGAGCTTCCGGCTCTATTAGAGCCAAAAGCTCACTGGGGCTTGCGGGAACGAGACCCTACCACAAGGGTCTCGTCGAAAGCCGCGATGGTCGTGACCATCGCGACCATCACCTGGCCGCTCGCTAAAGCTGTGGGTGGTCACCCACAGCTTAGCGAGCGGCCAGGAGGCCATCTTTGAAAACAAAAAAAACAGGGACACCCTAAATCAAAGCGAGCGCTCTCAAAGAGCGTCCGGCTCTGAATCAGGCCCAAAGTTCCAAAAATAGTCCATATGACGGAAGGTAGTCTCCTCCAATGCAAGGTGTCCCTCTTATATTGGACAGCACAGACTGTGTAATGGTTAGCATTACTGCCTCACAGCACTGAGGTCGTGGATTCAATTCCCACCACGGCCCTAACTGTGTTGAGTTTGCATCTTCTCCCTGTGTTTGCGTGGGTTTCCTCCGGGTATTCCGGTTTCCTGCCACACTCCAAAAATATAACCCTAGCGTGTATGTGTGAGCATGTGGTAGTGAATATAGATTGTAAGCTCCACTGGGGCAGGGACTGATGTGAATGGACAAATACTCTCTGTAAAGCGCTGCGGAATATGTGTGCACTATATAAATAACTAATAAATAAATAATATTTCCAGGGTATTCTTCAATACTTATAAATAAATTAGATACCATAGCATAATCTCATCACATTTATTTGTGGATCAAACAAGGGCATACAAATGAATACATACATGTGATTAAAGGGAATTAAAACTATAGGTAAAGTGGCCTTTTGAGAAAGGCACAATGACTCGCATAAGGGTTGGTCCTGCTACCCATGGAGCAATATCGCCTTCCTTCTGGTAATATCCCAGCATCCTCTGTGGCAGCAGCTCCTCCAGAATACACTAATGTGTTTCAAGTCATCATCAAAGTGCTTTGATAAAGACTGTGATGAGTGATGTGATGGGATTATGCTATGGTTACATGTATGTTCCCTTTTCTGATTCATTTGGAGGTGCTGTGAAACTAATTTATTGTTGAAGTATACCTTGGAAATATAAGGAGAACACCTTGCATTGGAGGAGACTACTTCCATCATAAGGACTATTCTCGGAACTTTGTGCAGTACGAACTAGTTGGTCTTTTATTTATTGTGCACAAACAGTGAGTTTATAGACTGTACCTGATTGGAGGAGTGCTTGATACGTGTTCTTTCTTGAAATGCAGTCAGCTTGCCAGCAAAAAGACCTTGTTGCCGTTACAGTCCAGGTTTTAAGGATGTCCATACTTGAGCACAGGTGACTTAATTAGTACCTCAGTCAATTTGATTTAACCATCTGGGCTCAAGCATGGATATTCTCCAAACCTGGACTATAATGGTGGAGTTTGGGAACCTCTGCACTAGTGGCAACAATTTGAGAATTAATGTGCCTTATTGTGTTTTGTATTTGTCCTATTCAGTAACCATTTAGAAGAACTTTTCTATCAGTGTAATACGCTTATGTGTTATTTGTGACCGCAGTCAATTATTTTTATCTTGTATATTGCTTAGTAATTTTTTTTGTGACAGCTATTGGGATATTTATTATATATTTTGTAGTGTTATTATAAGCACGGACGCTTCTAACCCTGTGTTATATCACTGGTTCTTTGTGAATGCTTAAAAATGTGGTGCAGCCCATGCAATGACTGCCTCCACTGTGTGTAGATTACTGGTACAGATGTAGCAGGCATAAAATATCTTTAATATTCCACATTGTTTCGCTATTAAGAAATGCATTGCATCAGATGTTTCCCTAATACTGAAATTTCTTATAACTTTGTGCTGCCAGACTTTGAGAGAATTCTTCTAGCATTGTCAGATTAATAAAAAAGTAAGAATCAATACTGTGAATCAAATTACTTAGTTCATATCCCATCTTAAACTGTATGAAACGGCAGAATCTATTGTCTCGGCAGAGGTAACTGTGAGTCAGTGGGAGAGAGCTGGAAGTGTTTGATGGTTACTTCTGCTCAGACTACAAATGCTGTACTGAATAATTAAAAAAATATCAATTGGCACAGCCCTCTCATGAATTCATCTGCCAGCCAGTGAATGTCGGCCTGGGCTTGTTTCTACAGGTTGGGTACGGGATGCCGGCGCTCAGGATCCCAGCGGTCAGAATCCCGACAAGGTTAGGATACCGACACCTGTTGATAAGTATCCTAACCCTATCCCCCTAGTGCCTAACCCTAGCCCTACCACTTACCGTCAGGATTCTGGCGCCCGGTTTCTGACTGGTATTGGGCTTCCGGTGCTGGCATGCTGAGAGCCGACAGCCAGGGATTTAAACTACATCGGCCAGGGCAATTGACACGATTAGATCCCCCTAGACATGCAATCTTGCCACCTCATTGGGTTCAGTATAGAGAACAGGGGTCCTTTAAAACTCCTGACCCTTAGAACAAAAGAGTAAAACATTTTTTAATGAATTATAATTAAAAAAACACTCTAAACCACTTTTTCTACTTCAGGGTCCATAGGGTATCCACAGGATACCTTGGGGTATAGGTGATGACGTCAGGCATCGGGCACCATAGAGTTAAGCTTTTCAGCCTCCCAGGATGCACTAGGTCCCCCTCCTATACCCCGCCACCGAGCCAAGGCACCTCAGTTTAGTTTGGTGCCCGGCCGGAGTCGGGTGCACCTGTCGGAGTGGGGGCTAGAAGCTATGCAGCTGTGGCTGCACATCTGGATGTACAGCATGGACAGTCAGTCCTGACGTCCATGCTGTCTTCCCTACACCCCGCCGGTACCGATCCGGGGATGCTGGTGAGCATCTGGGGTCACAGCTAGATGTTCCGGACCATGGCCGGATTCAAGGTGGACAAAGGTAAGCAGCGGGGTCCCGCGGTGGGTCCCCGCTGATCACATGGTCCTAAGTCCCCAGGCAGGGGGCTCCCTGGGGACTGGCTGCAGCGTGGAGCCAGGCGACCAACCTGCGCTTCCACTACCCCCTGGGACAGCGGACCGCAGCAGAGCGGTAGCGCTGCGGCGTCCCAGGGGTTAAATGCATGCCAGGGGAGCGCGCCTTCCCTGTCTCACAGCCGGCGCCTCCCCCGCTGCACACAGCCCTCTCTGCACGCTGCCGACTGGTCCTGTGGCAGCGCTCCTCCCCCAGGCCAGCCTCCTCTCTGCTCCTCGGCGGCCATCTTCTCTGAAACGCATGGTGAACGCTGCTGGAAGCCTGGACGGAAGCATCGTGGTCTGGGTCCCCCCGCATACCTCTCCTCCGCTGTGGTCAGGTCTGTGTATACAGCGCTGTGTCCTACCAGGCCCTGTGTCTGTGTAGTTGAGTGATCAGCGCTGTTAGTGCAGGAATTGATATTTCTTTGCATTGTATGTGACTGTGCTAGCGCTGCTGCCTGTAACTTTTCTTCTAACTGTCAGCTTTATTACTGTCCCTGTTCTTTCTGCTAAGCCCTTGCGGTGCGGTGCTGCAGGGTGGTCTCTCGCCTATTTAATATATAATTGGTGAGAGGGGTCACATACGTGGTGCTATCATGTCTGAAAGTGATTTTCCTCTCCAGCTACAGTGTACTACGTGTAAAGTACCGTTAGCGGAGGGGGAGGGTAGCTCGGAGGGCCTCTGCCGGCAGTGTTTGTCCATGGCGCGGCCTCTTACGGTTACAGCACCAGTACAGGATTTCGCTCAGGCGCTTACAGCCTTAGTGGGCCAGTTAGCTCCGCAGCCCGCGTTTACACCGATGGGTTTGTCCCAGCAGTCAGTGGTGTCGTCACCCATGCAGGGTTTCCCACGACAATTGGTGGTACCCCACAGTCTCCCTATTTCCCCGCTCCCGGTTTCTCAGGAGCCGGCGTGGGTTAACTCCCTGACGAGTTCTGTACAGCACTTGTCGGATGTGTTACAAGGGGAGTCTGTGATGCGGCCACATAAACGGCCGGTGGCGTCTCTGTCGGCTCCTTCTGAGGATGACGAGGGGACGTCTAATGATGGGGAGATTCTGGATCCTTATGATCAGGAACCTCTCCATACTAAGGACGCTGATGCTAAGTCCAAAGTACATATTCCTGGACTTATTCGGGCGGTCCGCACAGCCTTGGTGATTGAGGACGAAGTTCCCCCAGCGGCTAAATCTAAGTATGCCTTTTTCAAGGATGTGAAGGGCGATGCCACAGTCTTTCCTCTTTCGGGTCAGTTAGTGGACCATTTAGAGGAGGCGTGGAAACAGCCTGGCAAAAGATACCAGCTGCAGAGGCGCCTGGCGGTGGCTTATACGTTCGGGGATAATTATTTTGCAGGTGGATTCTCACGTGACCCGTCTTGTCCGTAGTGCCACATTGCCGATGCCATCCATGTCCTCCCTTAAGGATGCTACGGACCGCAAGGTGGAGATCTGCCTGAAGTCCGCTTATTCCCTTGCGGGGGGGGCAGCACCGCCGGCTATGGCCATTTGCTGAGTTGCCAGAGCGATGGAGCGCTGGGCGGATTCATTAGAGGCATCTTTTGATTCCGACTGTCCAGCCGAACAGGCGGAGTTGATTGGTAATCTCTGTGATTCGGCCACTTATATCAACGAGGCGGCCTTAGACATTAGTACTCTGGTGTCTAGAATTTCTTCAGCAGCGGTGGCTGCTCGTCGCACCTTGTGGCTGCGATCCTGGAAGGCGGACGCAGATTCCAAAAAGGGTCTGGAGGCGTTGCCATTTACCGGAGAAGTTCTCTTCACGCTGGCGGCAGCCAAATCGGCTTGTCTCCCGTCGGCCGCTGCTCCTTCTGGTCCTGGACCATCGTCCTTTCGGTCATCTAGGGCCCAGGGCAGGCCCAAACCACAGTCGTTTCCTCGACAGGCTGGCCCTAAGAAATCGGCCAAGCCCCGGAAGCAGGCATGGAGTACCAGACGTCCGGCCCCCAAGCCAGATGACAAGCCTGCGGCCTGACGGTCCGGGCCTCCTTTTGGGGGATCCCAAAGTGGGAGGCCGCCTGCTGCAATTCGCCCAGTGTTGGTCGGTCACTATGACAGACACTTGGGTTCTCGAGGTGGTCTCCCACGGGTACGCTCTCTCCTTCCGGCACAGACCCCCGGCTCGATTCTTCACCACGGGTCTACCATCAGACCGGAACAAGGCTACGGAGCTGCGGAAGGTATTGCACACTATGCTCCAGGCTGGAGTTATAGTGCCTGTTCCATTCTCCCAGAGGGGCCAGGGTTTCTATTCAAATCTTTTTTTGGTACAGAAACCCAATGGGTCATATCGTCCGATTCTCAACCTCAAAGCTCTCAACAGGTCTTTGCGGGTTCCGAAGTTTCGGATGGAGACCCTACGGTCCATCATTCTGGCACTGGAACCTGGGGACTACATGGTGTCATTGGACATACAGGACGCTTACCTGCATGTCCCTATACTTTTGCGCCATCAACAGTTCCTCAGGTTTGCAATCTGCAGCGACCACTTCCAGTTTCGGGCGTTACCTTTTGACCTGGCGACAGCAGCACGTGTTTTCACCAAGGTGATGGCGGTCATGGCGGCTTCTCTGCGGCTGCAGGGAGTCCGCATGTTGCCGTTCTTGGACAACCTTTTATTGGTGGCAGGATCTCCAGAGCTCCTTCTACGCCACTTGGACCTGACCATTGCGCTACTGCAACGGCACGGCTGGTTAATCAACTGGCAGAAGTCCACTCTAATCCCGTCTTGGAGGATTCAGCACCTCGGAGCCTTATTGGACTCGGAACAGCAGAGGATCTTCGTGACGGAGGAAAAGATCTCTGCTTTACAGTCGAGAGTGTGCAGTTGTCTGCTCAGCCGCCGGGTGTCTCTACACTCGGTGATTAGGTTACTGGGCTCCATGGTGTCGGTGTTCGACATGGTGGAATATGCCCAGTTTCACTCCAGACCTCTGCAGCACCTGATCCTGTCCAAGTGGAACGGGCTGCCTCAGTCTCTGAAGTCCCAGACGATTGTGCTCACCCCGGAGGTTCGCCTGTCCCTTGCCTGGTGGCTACAGACGACCCATCTCAGCGGGGGACGTCCGTTCTGGGTTCCAAATTGGGTCCTGTTGACAACGGACGCCAGTCTTCGGGGCTGGAGAGCAGTTTCAGGTCCACACTTGTTCCAGGGCAGGTGGACGCCGACAGAAGCGGAGCTTCCAATCAATATCTTGGAACTCCGTGCGGTCTTCAATGCTCTCCAGCAGGCACATCGGGTTCTCCAGGGTCGTCCGGTACAGGTCCAGTCGGACAACGCTACCACCGTGGCCTACATAAACAGGCAAGGAGGAACCCGAAGTCGGGTGGCTCTCGTGGAGGTCTCTCAGATCCTGGTATGGGCGGAGCGCAATCTTCCGGCCATATCAGCGGTCTTCATCCCGGGAGTGCTAAATTGGGAGGCGGACTTTCTAAGTCGCCAGGACGTTCATCCAGGGGAATGGTCCCTGCACCCGGACGTTTTTCAACTGCTGGTGGACAGATGGGGTCTTCCAGAGATCGACCTCATGGCGTCCCGGCACAACAACAAGTTGCCGGTGTACGGGTCTCGCACAAGAGACAAAGGGGCGTCTTTGGTGGATGCTCTGTCCGTCCGGTGGACGTTCCGGTTCGCATACCTGTTCCCTCCGGTCTCCCTTCTTCCACGGGTAATCCGGAAATTCAAACAGAAAGGAGGGACGCTCCTGTTGATAGCTCCCGCGTGGCCCAGGCGGCACTCGTTCTCAGACCTTCAGGGTCTGTCTGTGGACAGTCCTCTGCGGTTGCCGCTACGACCGGACCTTCTGTCTCACGGTCCTTGTCTTCACCCGGACCTGACTCGGCTGTCTTTGACGGCGTGGCTGTTGAGACGGCCATGCTGAGGTCCCGGGGGTTTTCCAGCTTTGTGGTGCGTACCATGTTGCGAGCTCAAAAACCGTCTTCCGCGAGGATATACAGTGGATCTTAAATGGTTAACAGCTAAGACTGTTTTCCTTCTGGCCATTGCTTCGGCCAGACGTGTTTCTGAGTTAGGGGCTCTTTCTTGTAGACCCCCTTTCTTGGTTTTTCATGGGAACAGGGCAGTGCTCCGCACTCGGCCCGAGTTTCTTCCCAAAGTTGTTTCCCAGTTTCATGTTAATGAGGAAATCGTTGTTCCGGCCTTTAACTCACCGGGTCTTTCCGTGGGTGAGGCCTCTTTGGATGTTGTGCGGGCCTTAAGGACTTATGTTGACCGCACTTCTTCGTTTAGGAAGTCGGACGCTTTGTTTGTCCTCTATGGCTTCCGTAAAAAGGGTTGGCCTGCCTCAAAGCAAACTTTGGCAGCCTGGATCCGTATGGCTATTTCTGAAGCTTATCTTCATGAAGGCCTACCGGTTCCTCCTTCTCTGAAGGCTCATTCCACTAGGTCTGTGGGTCCTTCGTGGGCAGCTCGACGTGGTGCCTCTGCAGTTCAGATCTGCAAGGCTGCTACGTGGTCCTCTGTCCATACCTTCGTGAGGTATTACAGGTTTGACACCTTCGCCTCTCAGGATGCTTCCTTCGGGCGGCGGATTCTCCTTTCTGCACAGAAGCGTCCCCACCCTTAAAGGATACTGCTTTGGGACATCCCCAAGGTATCCTGTGGATACCCTATGGACCCTGAAGTAGAAAATATGAGATATGGTAAGAACTTACCCTTGTTATCTCTATTTCTACGAAGTCCATAGGGTTCCACAGGACTCCCGCCCTGTCGCACCTGTGCTGCAGATGGGCTTTGCTCTGGTCACCGGTTTTTCCGTCTCCCTCTGGTGAGAATGTGATTCTTGTGTGTGTCCAGATCTTTTTTTCTCTCTCTTCCTTCTCCTCCGGCCTATGGCTTGGTAACTAACTGAGGTGCCTTGGCTCGGGGGCGGGGTATAGGAGGGGGACCTAGTGCATCCTGGGAGGCTGAAAAGCTTAACTCTATGGTGCCCGATGACTGACGTCACACCTATACCCCAAGGTATCCTGTGGAACCCTATGGACTTCGTAGAAATAGAGATAACAAGGGTAAGTTCTTACCATATCTCATATTATTAAACACTAGCTGGAATACCAGGCGTTGCTCGTTTTGAAGCATAGGCCTTCAAGTACAACTGCAGCTTTCATTTTTTTCATTGGAGAGCATGGCATATGAAAATGTGCTTGGAGGAATTTAGTAACTGTCAGTGCAGGTGCAGTGTGACAGTTGATCCTCCGACTCACTGCTCTTCCGTTGGATCTCTGCCTGCCCCCCACTGGTACATATCAGCCTGTGCCTTCAGATTAGTGCAGTTTTAGGCACTGGAAGACATCCTGAGCAACTTTTCTTAAATCAAAATTTCAAATTGCAGACTCCAATGCCTACTTGGTGGGCACCATGTAGACCTCCATGGCCCTGACAAACTTCAAACATAGGCAAAAATCTAATCCTGGTCATATTACACCACCATGCCAAATTTGGTGGAGCTAGGTACAAAACTCTTGCCGTGCATAAAGGACAAACAGACATACACACTTTCTCACTTGTTATATAGATCAAATGAATTCTTCTTCTATAGTCTAGGGCATTGATTCAATAAAACAGATCAGAGCACGATTTCAGTGTACTCTTACCTGTAAATGCCTGTCAGAAGCAATCTAAAGTCATAGAAAAGCATTGGAACCATTTTCCGTCTCATCTTGCCTAGTCATGGTGATTGCAGCTGACAACACCACCTACACCATACCACAGGACTGCCTGATTTGGCCATCTGAAGTGATACCATCAGAATAGAGGGTAATTTCAATGTAAATTGAACAATACACTGAACCCTCAGCAGGCGCACTCATAATCCAGCTCTCAAAGAAACATCATCAGCAGTAGGGCCAGAGGACACTGTGGCTCAGCATCCACAAACTGCTGAATATTTGTAGTTAAGCTTTGAAATAAAATAAAAAACAAAACTAATATAACACAAATCAAAGCAGATCCTCTATGTAACAATATATTATGAAATAACTAATACTAGTGTTGACCCTAATTTTCAGAAAAAGACCAGCACACAATTTATGTGGGCAATTCATAGTGAAGTTGCTCACCTGAATGCAAGGATTCTGTCAACGGAGAGGTATATACAAGTCTGGGTAACAGACATAATTTGGTACACTACTATCAGGCCAAGTTAATGGTTAAGTAGGTGCAGATCCATGTAACAGGCATAGTTTGGAACACATGTAGCAGGCCAGGTATTTAGGTACAGGTAATGTGGTTGGAAGAGTAAGCATGGTTAGCAAGAGCATGGTGCAGGCTGTCCTGTAAGTGACATCGCTAAGCAATGAGTGCTTGGTGAAGGTACCTTATATGGCACTGTACTGGGGATGGGGACCCGAACCCGGATATAATCCCCTCTGCTCCTGCGCACCAGTCGCCCTGCATGATCTATAGCATTGCCGATACTTAACACAAGGCTAGCAGAAGGGAGAAGAAGAGTTTTTATGGAATTGCAGGTTTCGTAGACATCAAAAAGATTCTGGAACTAGACTCCAGTAGTTTTAGATAGTAACCCCACAACCTTACGCACCTAGGTATATACATACATAGAGCAAACCCCTCCCCCCTTTCTGGTGGCAAATATGAAGTATGATTCTGACCGTTCTTTTAAAGCAGCAATAATTTAAAGGGCAAAACCAGGTTGGCTGGTTTTGCCATCTAAATTGTTGCTGCTTTTAAAAAAGATGGGCAGCCCTGCCAGAATCTCGCTGGTGACTGTATCTAGCAGGCTATTACTTTTCCCCCTTGGTGTACCTTCCATCCCTGACATACAAAAGAGATTTGCTATCTACACTAATTGCTTCTATCAATATCAAACCTGGACATTTCTTCAGCAATATGGAAGCCAATATACAGATGTGTCCTCATACATCTAGCCTCAATACACCACGCAGTGCAATTTGTCTGGCGTGTGTAACCCGTCTGGTCCAGTGCAACTCTACTAGCGCTGGGCGTCTTCTTTTGCTGTAAATCCATTTAAGTCACAATATTATGCCACTCGGATGCACCAGGAGACTGTGCTGATTAATGTGATATGTGACCTTGTATATCTGGGTGCTCCTGAGTCTGTATATGAAGCACAACAGAACTTGGAATGAAAAAAGTTGCGGACGCTACATTGTATGACTTTATATACAGATTCAGGTATTCAATCTCACACAGATATACAATACAAGTGTCACATATCACATTAATCGGCACAGTCTGCTGGTGCGTCCTAGTCACATCTTCTGCAAAAAAGACAACCAGCGCTAGCAGAACCTCACGGAACCTGGCGTTCAGAGAGGAGCTTATTATGCGCGACTGCAGCAACGATATTTGTGGACACGTCTGTATCTAGCAGGCCTCGGCCACATTTGAGTCTCTATAACTTAGATGCACATTCTCCAGAGGATAATTATCCACTATACTGTGCCCTCTACTTTCTCCAGCCATCTCCAATATCACCATGTAGTCAAATGGGTAACTAACTTTAGTTAGGTAGTTACCTAAAGCTAGTTATAGTTAGTTAAACTGAAACTTTAGATGGGGATGAATGGGAGGACATTTTTGCAAAACATTGTTAGCTGCTTCATCTGCATCGGGATCAAAGAATATTCATATATACTATTCAACCAATTAGTCCCGTATCTCTCCCGCCTACCCCTTTCTGTGTCACTCCTGTTCGTCTTCCCCTCCCTTTAAAGAATGTAAGCTCTTTCGAGCAGGGCCCTTTACCCTCTTGTGCTTCTCCCTACTGTAATTTAATTTAGCTCTTACTCCCCACTAGGGCACCTAACACTTGGCTGCTTATGCGGGCGTTAAGGTCACTAATATAGCAATGTTTATCCATGTCCTGTATTGTATTGTAAAGTCAATAGTTACTTATTTGTCTATGTACTTTGTAAGGTGCTGCGGAACACTTGTGGCGCCATATACATAAATGATGATGATCATAATAATAACCTTCAGTTTATGGAGTATGCCCCCATCAACCTGCACAAAATATATGCTCCTGCTTTTGACAGATGTTAGAGGAGCTTCTCGTCTCCGGGATGTTACTTACGTCCCTGGAAGGACTGTCCCAAATAAGCTGAGTTTTGGAAGGATTAGAAAACCGATTCATGATGTTTCCCACATCAACATGCAAACTTCTCCAAAATAGTTTTCTGCTTTCTATTGATCCAGCACTTATATAAACTATTTGTCATATAACATCTGTCAGCTGATCTACAGATGTGTCCTCAATACACCGTGCGGTGGGAGATGGCTGGCGTGAGTGAGCCAGGTCCTGTACTACTCAGCTTACGCTGAGTGTCTTTTGCATATCACTTTTCCCCGAATGTGCGTCTTAGTCACAACACGATGCAACAATATCGCTTCTAAGGAATGCAGTGATTATTTTGATATGCGACACTTGTATATCTGTGTGCGTCTGAGCCAATCTGCACAACGGAGCTTGGCTTGAAAAGCCTCCCCAGGCACCGCATCATAGCGCTTCCTATACAGCTTCAGACTGTGTTGTGTATCAAATGAATCAGTGCAGTCTCATGAAGCGGTTTTATCGCATTGCGACTAAGGGGCATATTCAATTAGTCCCGTACTTTTCGCATGCCGGACTTTTTCCCGACTTCGCTGGTTTCCCATGCGGAAAAGTATCGCGCTCGTCCCTTATCCCCGTATTTAATTCCAAATCAGCGAAAACAGCACACAGCGAATTCAAAACCAGCAAAAAGTCCTGTCCGATTTGGGGAAATCAGCCTGACACCCCGCAAAAGATGCACTGATATTGGGGATCGCTATAGATACCCCCGAATAGGCCTGCTGAAGGTATTTGGGGTGCTTAAATGGTCTCAATAGCTGCTAATCAGCGTCATTGCAGAAGTGGTGAAGAATAGCATTTAGCAGGTTTTTTTTGCAGAAAATAATTAGTCCCAGCAAATTTGGGGTACATGAAAATGGGTGCTAGCATATTTTGAAGTTACTAAAGTGAATTTAAAAAAAAATCCACCTGCCGCAAACGCTTGCAATTTTAAACACACCTGGAGTGTATTTTGCTAGTTTTTAAGTTTGTCCCCCAACTTTGTTTTTTTTCGCCCCCCCCAAAATGAAAGTTCTCTTTTGGGGTGTTCTAAAGTATTTTTTTTTTTTTACTTTTTTTGACACAGTTTACCTTTGGGGGGGCTGTCCCAAGGGCGTAGGGTGGTTCCCTTAAGTTTGCACCCCAAAACACCAATTCTGAATTTTTTCCACAGCTTTCATAGGCAAATCTTTTTCTCCTATTGCAATGCTTTGACTTTCTGCACCGGCGAAAAGTCTTTGGAATTGAATACGGGGATAAGTTCCGCAGAAACTGACTTTTCGCACCTAATTGAATACTTCCCTAAGACGCACATTCGAGTGAAAAAGAGTGGTGTGCTAGGTAAGTCGCACGGGATCTGGGTCACCGAGAAGGGCTGTTTGGCGTGTCTACGGCAGTAGTGTATGAGGACGCATCTATATGACTATGGCAATTCTCCTTCATGTCACCAAGCAGCCTTACATAAAATCTAGTTTATCATATAGATTACATAACCAGCTCTTAAGGAACTGCTCTAAGTTCTTCTTTAAAAGTTGGAAACCTGGTGTTGCTCTCTTTTAACCTGAGGCTATCCTTGCATAGTGTTTACTGTAGGTCCAATGCTGGGCAGGGCTTTAAGATGCCTCCCCTATTCGTCACTCTTGGGGGCGTGCCTGGCACTGCCGGGCTGCCCCCAAGCTCTGCTGTCATTGTGAATGGATGCTGGACGCATACGCCCAGCATCCATTCACTGGCGGTGACCGCTACACCGCCGTTTTCCCCACCTGCGGGATACTGCAACTCACGCAGGCTGTTTCAGCAGGGCGCCGTGTCTGACGGTAGAGTGCTTTTTGCCCTTTAGAAATGGTGTAGGGGCGGCGCCCCGCTAATACAGCGGGAACGCTACTTACATATGTAATAGAAGGCTCTACTGTATTTATTTGTTTATTACCATTTATATAGCGCGCACATATTCCGCAGCGCTTTTACAGAGAGAACATTTGACCATTCACATCAGTCCCTGCCCCAGTGGAGCTTACGCACACACACATACACACAGGTTAATTTGTGTTGGGAGCCAATTAATCTAACAGTATATTTTTGGAGTGTGGGAGGATACCGGAGTACACGGAGGAAACCCACGCAAGCACAGGGAGCATACAAACTTCACACAGTAGGGGCCGTGGTGGGAATTGAACCCATGACCTCATTGCTGTGAGGCAGTAAAGCTACCATTACACCGTCTATTGACACAATTTCCTCCTGGATACCCATAATTACATTTTGTAAATTATGTATTATTGGCAACATATTTAAATTGCATTTCTTGTATAATTACAACGACAGACCAGACAGTTAGCTGTGGAATTGCGAATAAAACTTATCAAATAGTTTAAGCAATGTTGACATTTAATGTGAAGAAATGGTACTGTTTGAGCTATGCAGAGAGAGCAGAATCATCCAGCGTGAAGACCATTTGATGTGTGCTACTTCTGTACACTTTACGCTTTAGAATGAGATGATGTATACATCTATTCTTTTATAACCTAAAGAGCTGACCTTGCCGGCTCTTTCCCAGCAGCATGCCGGCTACTACAAAACACTTATTATAGTGCCTTTTTTTATTTTATTGTTGTAAATACCACTGTGAACTAAGGCAATTTTACAGAAAGATTAGATGTAAAATTTTATTCCATCATGGACTGTGTGTATTTTTCTGAAATGTTTGAATGTTAAATGTCAGCTGCTTTTAACGCAGTTTGTGTTCGAAATTTGTCAGTGAAATGTAAAAGTCAACACAGTAATCACTTGTTTTTCTGATTTTAGGTCAAAGGTTACGTTTAAAATTACGCTTACAGCAGATCCTCGACTTCCTTACAAAGTGTAAGTATATTTCATTCCTTCAATTCTAATGACTTCCCAAAACAACTGCACCTATGTATGTGGAGTGGTGAAAAAACTCGGAGGTGGACCGTGCAAAAGTCAAACCTCCTATCACCTAAGAATCATCACTTTCATTCTAATATGCCACACAGGAGGGAACATCAGGACTACTTATGTAACATGCAACACTTTGTGTCTAGTGTTCATTCTAGCATCCTGTACCTGTCACAACCCGTGCAATTCCTCTTTCCTGCCTGGGGTGTCGCTCTCTGCTCTGGTGCTTGTAGCACATTTAGCTGATGGAACAAACTGTTGAGCTATAGACCAGAGTGTCATACTAGAGCAGAGAGTGACACCCCAGGCAGGAGAGAGGAACTACACCGATTGTTACATGTGCAGGTTCTACAATGAACACTATGGGATATATTTACTAATGTGCAGGTTTATAGAAATGGAGATATTGCCCATAGCAAACAATCAGATTCTAGATATTCTCTTCTAGAAGGTGCTGGATGAATGTTAAGTAGAATCTGATTGGTTGCTATGTGCAACACCTCCACTTGTAAATACCCGCACATATGTAAATATACCCCTATGTGTTTGAAGCTGTGCATGACACTTGGCCAAGTTCTTTGGCATAGTATTGTAGAAGGCATAAAATGTTTCCCATTTAAAAGTATAGGAAGAAACCCAACATTCACCATCTCAGAGCCCGTGTGTGTGTGTGTGTGTGTGTGTGTGTGTAATAAGTCCAGGAATGATGATGTTCGTCCATGTAAGATGACGTTTAGCCTCTTTCTGAGCTCCGTTTTTTTTGGAGGGAAAAATCCGAACTCAACGTGCAAACTCGAACCTATCCGAGCCTGCACATCCCATATATATATATATATATATATATATATATATATATATATATATATATATAATTTTTTTTTTTTTTTTTTTTTACACAGATAATGTGTATGAATGTAGGCTTTTTATTTTTTGGGTAATCTTGCTCTGTCATAAAGGGTGCCCTTATAGCTAACATGACATGGATGTTTAATGCACCAATCTCACCATCACCTTTAACATGATTCCCTGAATCACCCCCAAAGTGATTCTGACACCTATACACATCTATTATTCTCCACCATTTATTGAATGAGGGCAATAGGGGCCCAGAACACTTAGCTACACACATTTACCCATAGATACGCATTGTGTTCTTTAACACAATGGCATTCAGTGGGTTAAGACAGACTGTCCTAGCATGCAAATAGTTAATATAGTCAAGCTATAACGTAGTATGGTCAAGTATTATTCTGTTCATAATAATGACTAAGGACAAAACATTACATATCAGATTTAATGTAACAAGGTATAGAGTATGGGATATAAACCCCCTCCCCCCCCACAAATGTCTTAATGTAATGTAAAAGGATAAAGAATTACAGGGGATTTACGCATATGCCAGGGACAAGGAATACTTAAATGGACAGTTTTTCAGTTACATCTGACAAATTGTCATTTTATCTACAGGGTATATAAACCGTTTCCACATGGCAGGTAATAAAATAGGCATTCTAATGTGGGGGAGTTAATTTCCACTACGTGTGAATTAGAGTTGATCAAAAAATACTCCAAAATCTCGTTATTCTATAACATTTCTCTTATCTCATGGAGACATAATTCTGTGTCAGTACATGAGGCACAACCTCCTCCTGCACATTGCGTCATTTAAGAAGATATGTGATTCGGGCAGTATGACTGGCATAGTGTTTAGCATTACTATCTCACTGCACTCAGGTAATGAGTTCAGCTCACAGTCATGGCCAATCTGTATTTCTACTTCAGGGTCCATAGGGGGTCCACAGGGTTGACCTTGGGGTATAGGTTGGGAACCAAATCCGGGCACCACGCAGTTAAAGCTTTTAGCTCCCAGGATGCACTGGGTCCACTCTCCCTATAACCCCACCCCCAAGCCAGAGGCACCTCAGTTTAAGTTGGTGCCCGGCCGGAGTCGGGTCACCGTTAGCGCAGGGGGAGCTGATTAGCAGCCCCTAAGCTTATTTTATTTTTTTAGGGACAAAGTTTTTTCATGGACTTTGGACTCTTCAGAGCGGCAGCGTCGGACTGTCCATAGGACGTCTAAGCTGCCGCTCCGTCACCCCGCTGGCGCTGAGACGCCAGTACAGATCTGGGGATCTCAGCGGGACCCCAGAGTCTGTACTAGCCGGACTTTGTGGGCGCCCAGGACTGCTGCCGGATCCACGGGGAGCAGGTAAGGTCGCGGATCACCGCTTGCGGTGATCCGCGCATTTCAAATGCAGTCCTGTGCCTCCGGTCTCAGGGGACAGACCGGAGGCGCCGGCAGTGGCGGCGGGCCCCCCATACCCCGTGTGTCCACTAGACCACCAGGGACTTAACGATCGGTGCAGGGAGCCGGCGTCCCGGGGGTTAATAGCCGGCCAGGGGAGACAGCCTTCCCTGTTACAGCGGCTCCTCCCCTCAGCTCAGCGCGCCTTTCAGTATCCATAGTCTGGCGTCGCTGAGCTGCTTCCTCCGCGGGCCACGCTTCCTCTGAGGTCTCCAGCGGCCATTTTCTCTGTGGTGCAGCAGAAATCTCTCAGGATGGCAGTTGGTCCAGTCCCCCTGCGTACCTCACCATCAGGTCAGTGTACACAGCGCTGTAGCCTTCCCAGACACTGAATCTGGGCAGTTGAATGCAGTGTAATAGTGCAGTATATTATATGACATGTTTATGTATATATGTGTATATCTGCATTGTATGTGACTTATGCTAGTGCTGACTGTACTTTATTCTCTCACCTGTCAGTGTATATCTATCCCTTTTCTTTATCTGCCCTAATACAGCTGTACTTAGGGTGGTTCTGAGACCTCACATTTATATACTTGTTAATATTTGTGTGGTTTGTCACATACTGTTGCGTGCGGCACGTTGCCATATTTTAGATGGAACTGTGTGTTGCATACGCTGAAAATGGGTCCCTGCAGCTAATTTTTGGCATCAGTCAGGACCAGTATAGTGCTGCTTAATATTTCCGCCAAGATTGGTCAGTTATGTCTGACCAGGAGATAGAGCGTTCTACTGCACCCATTTTTACTATCCTGCAAGTCATGTGCTGCAGGTGTTAGTGCGGAGGATTTGACTCATAAAGGGACGACCCCCTTGGGCGGTTTGTTTTCTCGGGATCCTCTCAATTGCGGATCGCCGGGCGGGCCCCATTGTTGTACCTCACTTGGGGTTACTTCACCATACTGCCCTTTTCATCTCAGGGTATCTCGCAGCTTCTTGCATTCTTCCCCTGTGACACAGACTACCGCTCCCTGCAGGGGTTTTTCGCAGTATATGAATTCCCCCTGGTGCCACAATAGTCTGTCATTCCCCTTGCAGGGATTACCACAACAGCCACCCTGGGTGGATGTCGTTTTCTACGAAACGCTAATTGGCGTGGTTGACGCCCTGTGGTTACTTCCCAGTTGGCTCTGCCGTGAACTGGGTACTGTTCGGGGCTCTTTCCCTCTTACACGGGGGGAAGCCTATTTCAGGTATTATTATCCCTGCTTTAGGGCTGGTAGCAGGTCCATTCTGGTTAGAGTGAATGTTGACCTGCACCTGTATCATACACCCTCAGTATTGCGTGCCTTCGGGTTACCTGTTGCTGACTAGCGGGTGGATCGCATAGCGGGACTCTGGCTGTTGCCAGATAGGAGGTGTTACAACAGTGTTTGGCCTCCTGTCCCAAATTCCCTGAGGGTCATCACGAGCCCCTCCTGGGGGGGATGGGCATGTTACTCGTCTGATTACAGACGTTACTACGCCTCCCATTCCTGCGTGGTCAGATTCTTCGGATCCGTAGGTGGTAACTCTGCCTGAAATCAGTATACTTGCTTTCAGGAGTTGTTACCCATCCTACCATGGCTATAGCATGGTTGGTTAATACTATTGCATATTGGGTTGATGCATTTGTAACGTTTTTTCCCCTCCAACACGTCGGGGGTTCAAATGTATTTGGTCGCTCACGTAATATATGCTGTTGTCATAGGTGGAAATGCCTATATTGGATACCAGTCTCCTAACTTTCAGAGTTCCGGCTGCGACTGTATCCTCCGTAATACCCTATGGCTGCGCTCTGGGAATGCAGAGGTGCAGATACCATCTTTAGGGTTGATATTGTTTGGTCCTGACCTTGACAAGATTGTAGTAACATTGGCAGTATTACTAACGACAAGTTTACCGCTTTCAGCTATGCCCACTACAAGGCCTCAGACTAAGTCTGTTAAGTCTTTTTTGTCCTCTGGGTCAGCCTAAAGGTCTGTTTCTTCGTAGACTGTCGGCGTCTACAAGGGCCGACATATCCAGTACCGAGCAGGCCTGGACTGCCAGCCGATCCTGCTTCTGAACCTACGGATATCTCTTCAGTCTGACGGGACAGGCCTACAACTGGGAGATACCGATTTTCTCAGTTCGCCCGGTATTGGTGTCAAGTTGCCGCGGCTACGTGGGTAGGAGGGTACGCCCTCTTTACAAGGGCCTTACAGATCCAGAAAGCTATGCAGTTGTTGCGGTAAGCGGAGCTCATTAGGCCATCCCCACTATCTCAGTGAGGGACTGGTTGTTCTGTTTTCTTTCTGGTGCGGTGGCTGAATGGTCCTCTTTGGCCTATTCTCTGTCTCAATTCCCTGAACCAGTTCCTAAAGCTACCTGGGCTCAGGAGGAAATCCCTATGCTCCATCATACGATGTTTGGAACCTGGGGACTTTAGGGTATCACTGGATATACAGGACGCGTGCCTACGGGTACTTACAGAGACCTTTCCTCAGCATGGGCTGAGGTTTGCTGTATCACAGCAACACTTACAATTTTTCGGGCTCTGCCTGTTGGGACTGTCCTCAGCCCCACAGGGGTTTACCAGCGTTTTGGATTTTCTGACAGTTCTTCTGTTCAGTATATCCCAATGCTCCTGTACCTGGACGGCCTCCTGCTCTTAGCGGGATCACCGGGGTACTTTACGGCCAGGTCAGGATGACTGTGGCTTCTCTTCAGGGTGCAGACGTTTAATCAACGGGGAAAAAGTCCTCCCTGCATCCCTCTCTGGGTATTCTTCATCTAGGATCCCTGCTGGATTCTCAGAATCTGAGAATTCTTCTGGCGTAAGACGGAATCTCCTCTCTTCCATTAGGAGTACATGGTTGTCTGCGCAGTCGACAGATGTCTTTACACTCTGGGATGCATGGTGGAATGGGCTCAGTTCTTTCTGTCGGATAACTGTTCAAACGATGATGCTCTCTCCGGAGGCAAGTCGGTCCCTGTCCGGGTGGCTATGGCCATCTCGTCCAGGGTTTTCTTTGCTATGGACAGTGTCTGGATCGAATCCTTTTCAGTGCAGTTGGACGTCTGTCGATTCCACCCTGTCAATTAACTTACTCTGGCATAACTCTTGTTTCCCGGTGAACCTGAAAAGGTTCAGTCCGACAGGGTCAGGACAGTGGCTTCCTTTTTAGCAACACTGTTCGTTGGGTGGCAATGACAGGTATGTCACATATTCGGACATAGTCCGAGGGTCTCCTCCCGACCATCTCGGCAGCGTTCATTTCAGGAGCTCTCCATTGGGAAGCGGGAGTCCTCAGCCGTCACGACGTGCATCCCGGGGACTAGTCTCTTCCCCAAGAGAGGTTTCATCTCCTGGTGAGCAGGGGGGGCCCCCCTGAGGTGACCCTCATGGCCTTCTGACTTTATCACACTATGGTGTTACAGTTCAGCTCTGGGGATTCTGAAGCAAACTTCAGCGACTCTTTGTCGGTGAAGTGGTCCTTCCACTTTGTGTACCTGTGTTCTCCGGTCTCCCTTCTTCCTCGAGGTCTTTGGAAGTGTTTTCAATCGAGACGGAGATGCTTTCCTGCTGGTGGCTCCTGATTGCCCCAGATGTCAGGGGTACTTGGATCTTCGGAGTCTCTACATCGATACTCCATCCCTGATGCTTCACTGCCCGGACCTGTTGTCTCAGGGTCCTTGGTTTTGCCTTGGACCTGGGTCGTTTGTCTTTGACTGTGTCCTTACAGTGGTCTTACGGCTTCCCTGGCTTTGTCATCGTTGGAATGATTAGAGCACATGGATCAGCTTTTGCTGGGACCTACCACAAACTGTGGCAGCCATAAATCTTATGGTATTGTACCTGTCGATACAATCCTCCGGTGTCCTGGATTTCCAGATATTCTGGCATTCCTTCCGGCTGGCTTGGGTTTCACACTTGGCCTGGTCTTCCTGACAGTGCGGATCTCTACACTGTCAGTATGGTTAAGATATGGAATTGCTTCACTCTGGTATCCAGTTCATCCTTTGGAGTGTTTTCTTGATTATGCCTCCATTTGTCCTCCCTAGGGACTCCTTGGGAGTAAGTAGTGGTTCTTCGTTACCTCCGGGGACAGTCAATGGAACCGCTGGTTGTGATAGCCATTACATGGTCTATTGCTTAGGCTCTCTCTTTCTCTCAGGGTGTTTATATCAACCAGGAGAGTGTCTGAATTGGGAGCGTTCTCATGTGGCTCCCTCTTCTGGAGGGCATCATGTCAGGGTGGGAGTTGCTCTCGCACTGTGTTTCTTCTTAGTGGTTTTCAGGTTCCATATTATTCTGGAACTTATGGTACGGCCATTCTGTCCCCAGTCCTCTCGGCTGGTGTGGCCTCATTGACTGTGGTCTGGCCTCTTTGGATTTATGTGATCCGTTCAGGTTCCTTACGGAAATCGGACTCCTTATTGGTGGTCTGAGATTTCTGGTTTTCACAGGAAAGGATGGCCGGCCTATAACCAAATGTTGGCTTGGATGGCCTCGTAGGTCTTCCTCAGGGGCCTACCCATGGGTAGGCCTTCCTGTTGTTGATGCTTGTTTTTTCTCGGGCCATGTGACCCTCGTGTGCGGCTCGCTGTGGCGCCTCGGCTGTTTTGCCTTACTAGGTGGCCACGTGGTCTTCTGTCCACACCTTTTTAAGGTTCTAGGCATTGGTTTCCTTTGCCTCTCAGGATGCTTCCTTTTTGGCGACGGATTCTCCTCTCAGCACAGGAGCGTCCCCACCCTTGGTTGAACTGCTTTGGGACATCCCCAAGGTCAACCCTGTGGACCCCCTATGGACCCTGAAGTAGAAAACAAGAGATATGGTAAGAACTTACCTTTGTTATCTCTGTTTCTACGAAGTCCATAGGGTCCACAGGGCGCCCGCCCTGACGCACCTGGCTTCATATGGGCTGTGTGGCTGGTCACCGGTTTTCCGTCTCCCATTTCGGTGAGTATGGTTATTGAGTGTTCCAGTTTTCTCTCTCTTTTTCTCTCCTCCTCCGGCCTTTGGCTACTTACAAACTGAGGTGCCTCTGGCTTGGGGGTGGGGTTATAGGGAGAGTGGACCCAGTGCATCCTGGGAGCTAAAGGCTTTAACTGCGTGGTGCCCGGATTTGGTTCCCAACCTATACCCCAAGGTCAACCCTGTGGACCCTATGGACTTCGTAGAAACAGAGATAACAAAGGTAAGTTCTTACCATATCTCTTGTTTTGTATGTGTTTCCCATTTTCTTACTGGTAGGTTAATTGGCTGCTGACAAAGAATTAACGTGTGTGTGTGTCCGTGTGTCCGTGTGTCCGTCCGTCTATCTATCCATGGGGATAAGTGGAAAATCCCGGGCATCGATATACCGGCGCCCGGCATAATGTCGACGCTGCTATCCCGAAGACATCAGGATAGCGACGTCCAGCATCCCAAATGAAGACTCTGTGGGTAAGTATTAGCTTATGCCGGGGATGGGGGGGTTAGGTTTAGGAGCCTCCCCTGGTGGTTTAGGGTTAGGGACCCCCGGGAAGGGTTAGTGTGCAGAAAAGGGGGGTTATGGTTAGGCACTACTGGGGGGAGGTTAATGGTTAGGCACTACTTGGGGGAGGTTATGGTTAGGTACCCCAAGGGGAGGTTAAGGTTCGGCACCACCAAGGGAGGATTAGGGTACTTACCGGCCCCTGTCTGGATACTTCACCGTTGGTATTTCATCCGCTGGGAATCCATCTGCTGGCACATCATACCCAATCCTATCCATGTGATACGAAATATAGATTGTAAGGTCCATTGGGGTAAGGATTTATTTCACTGACAAATAGTCTCTGTAAAGCCCTTTCTTGTATTTGAAGTGAAATTGGCACCCTGATTTCCCAAATCCTGAAATATGAGCAAACGTGACTTTAAGGTTCATATTTTCTTTGCTATAAGTGTATAAGGCGCAGTATTTTGTGTATTTGCACCGAGCCACGTCATTTTGCTATTTGGCAGGAATGACACGTGCTGATAATCTTATTGGCACAGAGGAAGGGGAAATTGATTCTGTATAGCCAATTGACACATATGCTAAGCTGACAACTTGTCCCATCTATGTGGCTAGTTATGGCATGAGGACAATTTGACTTGATGACTGTTAATGGTATCGTGACATTTAAATTTAATCTGTTATCCTAAACCCTAAGTGAGTTCCTTGAAAGTAATACGCATCCATTTAACTCCTTGTTTGCTGGAAGACAGGTAAAAAAAAAAAAAATCATTGAGAGGGAATAATTGATTCATTGCTCTGTCTGCTATGACGTAATAAATTATTCCTGGACATATTTTGAATACTAGATCTTTAATTGGACTTCTAGTCATGACGCTAGATGGGATGGGGTGGAATTCCATGGTTGCACTGATCATCCAAACTGCGCACCTGGCCTGTACTTTGCAAAGAACACGGTCACCCAGCCAAATCCTCGTATTCGCTGGAAACACAAGTGTTTTTATGGTGTTCTATGGAGGCCCATGGTAATAGCAAAGAGGATATTTGCTCTTCATAAAAAAATGTAGCAAAGGTTGAAATGCAAACATACTTAAAAAGTTTCCTGTGCAATATAAATATATATATATATATATATATATAATAAAATATCTTTTTTTTTTTTTTTTTTAGTTGTCCTCCTTACCTGGAGTAGTACTTTTTAGGTCACTCCTACATACGGAAATTCCAAAAATATATTTAAAATTTTAAGACCCACTGTAAGTAAATACAATAATAATTAATATGCTACACAGCCCTTGGTAAAGTAAATATACATAGTTAGCTATGCAGGGTACCTTTTGTATACATATTTATTATGAAACACGTTTTTTCCATATCTTTGTATAATATATATATATATATATATATATATATATATATATATATATATATATATTATATAATTTTTGTTAAAATAACTCATTCTGCACATGTTCATCACTTGCATGATAGTTAATTGCATATATCAATACCATAATGCTGGGTATACACTATGTGATATGTCATTCAATCATCCAAGGAAGTACATATTACATAGTGTATCTATCTGTGTTTACAGGAGACATGTCTGTGAACGATGTAGTTCACAGACATGTCACATCGGCAGTGTAGCACAGCCGATGCCGATATATCTTCCAGATCGGCACGTCTAGCTGTGTGTACGGGCGACCCGCCTACCACTCATACACTAGCAGCATGGACCGTCAACACGGAAATTGCAACTGGGCGGCCAATTTTAAATGCCCACCCAGTTGTGATGTCACCCCAGGCATATCGAGCGGCAGATTGGTAATCCATAGGGTTTTACATGGCTGACCCGGGTTCGGTGTGAACAGGGCCAACCCGGTAATAACCCTGGTCGAAGGTGCTGTGTGAAAGGGGACTGACCCAGGTCGCAGCTGGGTTGGACTAGTGTTCAGAATCCAGGGTCAGAGCCGAGTTTGCTATGTAAAAGGGGTATTAGCAAGTAGATAAACAATACAGTGCAAAATGCAAGTAAATTTTGCCGATTGTAGTCAAAAGCAGTAGTGCTCATCCTTACTTTTATATTTGCAGTGACACAAAGTGTAAGTGTGACGTTTTCCTGAACTCAGTAATGGGGTGGTTTATAACCAAAAATTTGTATATGATTGTAGAAGAGGCGCTTGAAATAGTCTCTAGGATTGGAGCCACAGTTTTATGTGCTGGATATAACTTACACTTAATTAACTGGTATTTGCTTGTTTAGGGGGAAATTCAATTAGCTGCTTATCGTGCAAATTTGTACTTCACTTGCAATTCTATTAGTTGTGACTATTCCTGGGTGCATATTCTCCTTACCATTTGCCGCAAACAGTTTTCACCACCTCCTTAGTGGGTGAAAAGTTGTGCAAAGCCCCTATTTTGGGCTAAAAATTGCCGGACTTGGGAGCTCTTTCAGACCCTCTCGCTATTATGCGCACGCTCGTAGCTGGCCGATATTTGCATTCTGCGCATGCATCACAATGCGTGTGCGCGAACAACTGCGAAAGATCGGGAAGCGTTCGCTCGCCCAGCATAGACAGCCCATCTGAATGAGTGACAGAAGAGGCCCTTTGTGGTTGGTGACAGGGGCAGTCCACTGGAGACGGGGGAGTGGAGGTGCGTACAACGCCGTTTCAGAGGCGTGCATAGTTAATAGGCAGCGTCATTGTACACGTCATTTGGTGGGATTTCACTCTGAAGTGATCGCTGTGCTTGCGGCAGGGTAAAGGCAACCTTAAGCGTTGTGATCGCATCCGATGGTGCTCGATGTACCAATGTTTTCATGCTCTTCCAGGAGATGACGTGTGCTAGTGGGCATCTTATGAATGGCTGGCGGGTGTCTGCATACACAAAGTGATCGCACTCCAAGACATAGTGGGCATACTAATGCCTTGGCGTGCGATCGCCTGCCTTGCTGGGCGTGCGCTGGATTTGCATACGCAGTGAGTGAGCGAATGCGTCTAGCGAGTGGGTCTGAATCAGGCCCACGGTTCAGAACCACTGGGACACTCCCCTTAATGCTTAATAAGGCAAAAAGAAGTTTCTAATTAGCTTAATTTGGCCAATAATAACTTCATTTTGGGGGTGAAAAAGTGCAAATTGCAGGAAAATGGGTTAATTGATGTGGGACAGTTATCTGAGGTGCTATGAGTGGAACAGGTGTTTTTAAGATTGCAGGTGGGTGTTAAGCTGCGTACACACTGGGCTATATTTTATACGACTGAACGATAACTATATCTTTCAGTGGTTCGCTATATCGGCCAGTGTGTATGCCCCATTAGTCATATTTTGAAGGTTTTATAAAATTGTGTTTAAATGAAGCAAATTTATTTTATAGGTATTTTATTGAATCCACAATTTAAGTAGAACATTTATTATGCCAAAAAACACTTGCTTTTTAACATAATATGCATGTTTCTAAAACAGTTAAATAAACAGCCATTTTGATACATTTTAAGAACCCCAAATACTTCTATTATGGTCACTAATACACTCTTAGGGGTATATTTACTAAAGTGAGCATTTTTAGAAGTGGAGATGTTGCCCATAGCAACCAATCAGATTCTACTTAACATTTATCTAGCACCTTCTAGAAGATAATAGCTAGAGTCTGATTTTTGCTATGGGCACCATCTCCACTTCTAAAAAAAATCTCACTTCAGCAAATATACCCCTTATATTGTTACCCTGTATGAGTTTGGTTTGTTTGAGTGTACAGGCAGACTTCCCCCAATGTTACCTATACTTTTTGCGGCAACATACATGAGAAATTATTGCACGAATGCCGCTTTGCGGTTTTTGTAATAGGATTGCATGAAAAAACGCGGCCATGCATAGCCACAATAAGCGGCAAATACTTAGCGTGCAATAAATGATGCCATTATCACGGCTAAAGGGGCCTATCCATTACGCGACCTGAAAAACTGAATGTCTAGCGTTCAGTCCTTCAGGTCGCCGGGTGCGGTGCCTGCACTGAACAGGCGTTCACTGAACATCATTCAGTGCAGGAGACCGACCTCCTATCTGCTAACATGGGGAACCTGACGAGCGTTGACAGGTTGACCAGCATGTTCGGCAGATAGTCGGGGTTGGCAAGGACCCAGTGTGCAGACGCATCACTGGTCCTTGCCGGCTATCAATTACACGTCTTGGTTTTGTTCGGATCGTTCAAAAAGTTGTGTAATGGATAGGCCCCTTAAGAGTGTGTGTGTGTGTGTGTGTGTGTGTGTGTGTGTGTGTGTGTGTGTGTGTGTGTGTATAATTGTTTACATTTTCCTGACGCTGTTTGCGTTCGGTATGTTGGAATATTTGGTTTCTTTTTATAGGTATAAGATGGTGCAAACTTGACATCAGCTGAAGAAAATATTTACTACCCATTAATACACATTTAATAGGTTTCTCTTATTTTTAACACAACTTACATTTATACTGAACTAGAGCTATTGATCTATCCAGCAATTCCTATTAGATTAATTTCAGCATTGATCTTAGAGTACTTTCCATGAGAGGCCTGATTACATTGGGCCATCAGCACCACACAAGCTGGCCTTATGGCGTGGGCGCCCTTAGTAAACAGTATTTCTATGCATAGAGCAAAACAGCTGTTGGCCTATAGCTGGACCAATTGACTGCCATTTACAGAGGGGTTTCAATCAAGGGCTGCGCTCACAGAAGCTGGTCATCGCCCATACTTTCACGTGTATAAATGTCATGCTGCCGAGTGGTTCTGCAAAGCATAACATTTATACATGCCATTTTGCTGGAAAGTGTAAAATGATAATGTGGTTTCTCCTGATATGATTGTTATTGATATTCTATTTGAACCTGGGGCCAGCAATCTGCTCTCAAATTCACAGTCGCTTGCCTAGAAGTTGTAAAAATATGAATATTGAATGAAATATTTGTATAGTACAATTTTGTCTTTTTATAAGTTAGCAAAGTGTTATAAATTAAGGACTTTAACGTAATATCTCTGTGTAAACACTTATAATTAATAATGATGGAGGCCCCAATACAAAGGGTAAAATTTACTAAGCGGCAGTTTGACGCCGGGTTCTATTCTTTTCTAAACCCCGGCGGTTTGGTGGCGGTTTCTATTCTATTCTGAATCCCGGGGGTTTGGTGGTGGTTTTGCAACAGTTTCTAAATGACAGCCCTGTTCTGTTCTATTCTAAAATGTGTTTTGACTGCGGTTTGGTGGCGGTTTTGCATTCTGCAGATTTACAAAGGCCAAAACCGCTGCAATACTGCCATCAAAACACATTTTAGAATAGAATAGAACAGAGCTGTCATTTAGAAACCACTGCAAAACCGCCACCAAACCCCCGGGGTTTAGAATAGAATAGAAACCGCCACCAAACACCCGGGGTTTAGAATAGAAACCACCACCAAACCCCCGGGGTTTAGAATAGAATAGAAACTGCTGTCAAACCGCCGCTTAGTAAATTTTGCCCAAAGGCTTATTTGTTTGCTATGACACAGCCTACCACAATGTACACAGTGGTGGCAGCCTTTCTGTGTAACCTATGTATTCACTAGCAACTATTGGTGTGGTTTGTGTCTATTTTGAGGTGCGAGGCCATATTGTATTTACTTTGCTTAATCAGCTACTTAAGTGTGTAAGCGACTGTAGGGTTGTCTGGCTACAGCTAATTGTTGCCAGTGAGTGCAGTAGACTCTCATAGACCAGTCTGTACTGTATCTCCATGTTATAATGGTCATATAGACTAACCTAGTATCAGCCAGAGCATTAGAAGGTTTATTTTTATTATTCAGGGTATACAGTAAGCTGCATTTCCTATATATTTCTGCCAAATAATGCCTTAACTTGCTCTTTTAAGTTATCATTTCTTTTACACAGACTAAGTGTTCCTGAATGTACTCCATTCACGGCAGTTCTGAAGTTTGCAGCCGAGGAGGTAAGTGTTTGCTTAGACAGTACACCTGATCTCTAGATATTTACTTGTGAGCATTATATTTTCATGTAGAGTACAATGGGGAAAAAAATCTTAAACTGCACACGCCTATCACAGAGTTCATTCTATTACCTGGCACCATTCATAACCTGTGCAGTTCCTCTTTCCTGCCTGGGGTTTCGCTCTCTGCTCTGGTGCTTCTAGCACTCTGGTCTGTATCTCAGCAGTTTGTTGCATCAGCAGTGTGCGCTAGAAGCACCAGAGCCGAGAGCAACACCCCAGGCAGGAAAATAGAACTGCATGGGTTGTGACGGGTGCTAGAAGGAACACTGTCACAAAATTTGAGTGCCACCAAAGGAGGTGAGAGTTCTACAATGTTTAAACATCCACAAGAAGATATAATAATTAGTGCAAAGAATGAAACCTGTGAGAATCACTTGGTGCTGTCCATCACGGATATTCCTTTTAATGCTCAAATGGTTACATATAGCAAGAAGAAAATGATGTCCTGAAAGATTTGTGTTGGTTTGATGTATGTGTCAAGAATCAAAGATGCTTGCAAGGAAAAATCTGCAGTGTGCATGCAAATAAGACTGGTGTTAATCTACTCTCAAAGCTAGAAGGGGGTCACCTACATCCAATTATATTCTTTCTTTAAATCTGCAGATTTAGAATCTCAAAACCTAATAAACAGAAGAAAGAGGGCACTGATTGTGAAGTCCTGTGCATTATACGGTACAAAAAACACAACTACTCCAATTATGCTCTCACATAAAGCCTTTGAGTGGAGGAGTTGCCCACAGTAGCCAATCAGCTTTTCGCTATAATTTATCTGGCACAATGACAGTTAGAAGCTATAAAATGCAAGTTAAAAGAAAGTTAGTAGCGGATTGGTTGTTATGGGCAACTTCTATACTTTATCGCTGTCTTTGAAAGGTATGATCTATCTCCCCCTCTGGCAGTATTCTGTTGGCATATTAGATGACTTCAGATCAGAATAATGAGGGTGGAACGAAAAATGAGAAACAGCACATCAAGTGCGTTACCTCCGGTAACATTTATTTATAAAAGTTTTCATACACTCACATACTGTAAAATGACTTGTAACCTCACACAACTGGAAATCGCCAAAGGAAAGACTACAGTCCTTCAAATGAGCCCAAGGAACAAAAGTTACAATACTGCAGAGCTGGTAAGATTCTTCTTATTCTCAAACGCGTTTCGAAGAACCTTCTTTGAATCGGGGCTCGTTATTTTGAGATAAGCTCTTCGCACACTTCTGGTGGGCAGTTGACCTCTCATTTGGGGCTAGTTTAAAGAAAGAAATATATTTGGATGTGAGTGACCCATTCTAGTTTTAAAAGTGGATTGACATCAGTATATATGGCTGTACATTGAGGTTTTCTTCTTTGCATGCATCTTTAATTCTTGAGATAAAGTACATTAAACCAATAGTATTCTTTCAGGACTTCAACTTCTTTTTTTTTTGTATGTAATCATTTGCACATTAAGAGGAACATCAGTGATGGACAACATCAAGGGAATTATTTAGTACTGCGTGTATTCATTCTATGTTCTTGATTGATGTTCAACATGTTATAGCTTAGATTTATTTTTGTACTAGCGCTGGTGAATGAAACGTATAAAAATGAGATGGGTTTTGCTTGACAAAAATGTTTTCTGCTTGAGACAGTCTTCATTATTTTTGTTCAATTTTTAGTATTTCAGAATATTTTTTTAATTTCAATGTTGGTTAAACAAATTGTTGTGATTTTATGTCGTGTTTGTATCATCACCATATTCAAGTTTTGCTCATTTGGTTCGATCAGTTGTTATAATGAAAACCCCACTGTTCCGTGACTTTTCCATTATGAACTCCAATGTGAAGGAATACAGGTTTGTCTCCCATATCCAAAATGCTTGGGACAGGGGTATTTTGGATATCGGAATATTCCGTATTTTGGAATATTTGCATACCATAATGAAATATCTTGGGAATGGGACCCAAATCTAAACACACAATGCTTTTATGTACACCTTATATACACCTTAAACATACAGCCTAAAGGTAATTTTATACAATATTTTTAATTTTGTGCATCAAAAAAAGTTTGTACATACATGAAATTCATTTATGTTTTATACACACCTTATACACACAGCCTGAAGGTTATTATGTATTATATTTTTAATAATGTTGTGCCTTAAACAAAGTTTGTGTATATTGAACCATCATAAAACAAAGGTTTCGCTATCTGTCATGCTAAATATATTCCGTATTCTGGAATATTTGGATATGGGAGACTCAACCTGTATTTCCTATTCCATATTACAGTTCTCTTTAGATGGTCCAAGTGTAATGAGTGAACTCAACTGCACAGAATTAGTTCTTTTACCCTGTCTGATTAAAATGTTTATGCAGGAGTAGAGTTTCCATAGCAACAGTTATTGTGGTAATGACAGACATCCCAGGGATGTTTTCCCATTCACTCATCCTGATTTAGAATTGATCGCTTTCTAATACTCCATTATGTGCCCATGGTATTGATATGACAAACTTGCTGTTTAATCTATAACAAAAGAATAGTGAAACATTTTTAAAGGCTTCTTCTGTTTTAATACAATACTACTACTGTGCCATTATGGGTAATGCATCAATGCCATGTTTTCATCATATTCATGAGGAACTGTTGCCTAGTGAATTGAAAGTTGTATTATAAACATTATTTACTTGCATCCAGCTGCTGTAAAAATGCATTTTATGCCTGATGTCCTATTTGTACTCAAAGTAAAATAGTCACATTTATGAGAAGAAAGGATTTAAAGTTTGGTACCAGTCTCTCCTCAGTGTAAAAGGGGGTGTTCATTACAAGATCTGAAAATGGCTGCATGATTACGACATTGCAATCGTTCAGTCGTTTGTCAGTCGTGTGATGAGCCTGCACAGAACAAGCAGTCGCTCAGTGCAGGGTCATCAATCATCTGGAAACATGCTGAGCCTGACGATATCGTCAGGTTGACCAGCATGTTGGAAAGATGATAGATGTCTAAATGACCAGCGGGCACGCGCTTCACTGGTCGCTTTAAACACTTTTGCAAACGATTGAACGATCAAACGATCGTTATTGTTCAATCGTTCAACTAAATCGTCTAGTGGAAACCCCCCTTAACAGTACGCTCACCCATTCTGCATGACATTGACACAAATTGCATGGGCGATAATACAGAGAACCTGCTCAATCTGAAACCCCCCAATGAGTGTCATCTCTCCAGTTTTTGTCTGTCCACCCCATGATGTGTGCACAAGCGTGTAGCAGTAGTTCACTGTCAGGGGAGGAAATGAGGCCACATGTAAAATATGCATCTTTGTTTCCTGATGCTACACACGCGTCAGGCTTTGTGTAAGGTACACATACTTGTAATTCGGGAAAGTAGGTTTCATTTTTGAGGTATCATCAATCATAGATATCCTTAAAACGTGGACTGTTATGGCAGAGTTTGGGAACCTCTGCTCTATAGTACTAATAGAAAGCTGTATCTGCCCTGGAACAAACGCATTTGCATATGATTGGACAGGCGAAGAAATAATAATAAAGAAAGTTACATTGAAACTGATGCTAAAAATTAACATGATAAACATGCAAACAATGGTCTAGTTGGATAGCTTATATCATAAAATGCTTTTTCTCCTTTTTAGTTTAAAGTACCTGCAGACACAAGTGCTATTATAACGAATGGTAAGTACAGTTCTGTTCCTTGTAATCCTTGAACTGAATATAAGAAAAAAAAAAATGTCTGTTTCACTTTTTGCTACTCCACTACATTCATTGCAGTTCTTGCAATGTGGCCTCAAGGGAGAATGTCTGCCCTATCTCCAAAACTGAATCTTAAAATAGAACGACAACCAAAACAAAGGGAGTCAGCCTGTTCTCCCCTATTAAGGGCTGTGTTCTAATCGATTTTGTTTTTTTGTTTTGTATAACCAGTGACCCTTAACAGCCGTGTTCCAGTATTCAGCGCTAATGTTTAGGACTTATTCTGGGTTCTGGCTGCAAGATGCTGTTATAGCAGCATTACATTCCTCGGCCCCCCATATATAGATTGGTCTGAAGTGACACCACATTGTAATGCAGCAGTGCTTCACATTATAGTTCTTCATAATAGTCGATTCCATGGAGTTTGTCTAATGCTGCTAACTTAACCTGGCAGTAGTATGGAGTCTACGGTAGAAGCATTTGATCTGAGATGTGACTTCTGAGTTATGCTGGACGTACACTGTTAGTAAAAGTATCAGAGCGATAGACGTTTTATCTGACCCAGCAGATATTGTGGCTATACACTCCATTCCGTAATGTGTGGCCACGATATGTGACTCCTCCCCCGTCTCTCTCCTGTCGAGCAGTCGGCCCCAGCAGTGCATACACTGGCAGATGTGGCTGACCGGTTACCGGATCAGTCGGACATGTTGGCATGTTCTCATGCCCGACCATCGCTGATCAGTCGTAGCCATACTCTGTGCAACTTTTGGCCCGATCTGCCGATTGGCTTAAGTGTCACCAGTATCAAGTGTTACAACATTTCTTTTTGAAAAGAGGATGTTTAATTATAGATATATAGATATATGTATATATATAGATATATGTATATATATATATATATATATATATATATATATATATATATATATATATATATCTCTCTTATCTATATTGGAGCAAGCCTCTATGACTTTTATGTATCATTACTATTAAAATTATTAGGACAAAATATTTATGTATTGATATATTTTTTTTTTTTTTAGAGCTATATATGCTGAATCTTCAAAATGATTAAATATTAGTTTATAGATGTAATTAATTTAGTATTGGGATGTAGTAAATATATTAGATTGCTATATTGTTACCTTATTATAATTTCAGTTTGTATGTCTGCTACATCTGTAGTAAATTAACCCAAATCCTTGTTTATTTAAAGTGTCACTAAATATTTAAGATGACTGAGATTCTTAATCGGGAAAATATCATAAGAAAATAATTTGCTTAAGCTAGAGATAATATCCTGGCTAGTCTCCACTCATTATCCCTTTTTTAAGAGTTATTGTCTTGTTTGCTTACTTGTTGCTTTTAATTTAACACATTTTTTTTTTGCCATAATAGATGGAGTAGGATTAAATCCAGCGCAGACAGCTGGTGAGTGAGTGTTTAGAATTAAGATTTGTTTTCCTTTACTCTTCCAATCTATTTGGAATGCTTGTGACTTGAGGCCTTTCCATCATTTTTAAAACCATGCCTAAAATATATTTAAAAATGACCCCTGTCTCTTTCCATACTGCTTATGCCATTCCTCGCTCATATTTAGTAATGTCAGTGTGTATAACAATTACTACTCAGGACCAGGTTATATACTTTTTATATATTGTCATTCTTATTTGCATTCTTTTTGTTTTTTTTCTGAATTTTCAGGAATACCAGTTTCTACATAAAAATTCCCATTTCTGTATTAAGTTTTTAGAACAATAAAATTCTGATTGTAATCTACGTAGCACATACTGTACAACATTACTAAGGTGTTTCTCCTTATTACACATTTAACTGAGCCACTGCTGATCTATTCCTTCACTTCAGCTTCTTAATACTGCTGTACAATACCAGCACATGCTATACACAGTGGGAAGTTGATGCACATTTTTTCGCAGGGATATCTGATTAGATGCTGAGTGCAATTAAACTGCTATGCCGGAAGTATCTCAAGATTAGGGCCATAACGAGGGTGCTGCATGGTCGCTACCCCAACGGCACCATGTTTTACCTTGCACGGTGCAATGAGAGGCACTCCTTTGCAAGAAAAGCCACAAGGTGCATTCTTACAACGCGCCCGGCAGCCATTGTGTTGATCCCCTGGCACTTGCTGTGTGAAGTCATGATGTGATATGAGCTGTGGGCAGGACAATTGTTGCCCTGCTAAGGCACTGTTCAACGTGTATACATGTCTGCACAAGTAGCATATGTGCCAGGTTTTAAATGAGTCATGATCTGTTAGGTTTGATGTAAATAAAACAAAAATACCTCTAATGCAAAATGTAAACTCATCACTCTTGCACATATGAAGGTAGTAAAAAAAAATTATGTATTCTAAACTAGGCCCAAAAGCACACTATAGACACAAACAACGAAGAAAGCACCTATCGGCTTCAGAGGTGAATCTGCAATCAGCCAATAAGAAATGGCTATCTAATGCTGACATCTGTATTCTCAGGGTGTATTTGCGCCAAATCTCAGGCAGTCACGATAATTACTGACAAGCGTATCTATATGCAGCATTGACTCTCATTGCAATTACGCATACACTTCCTTACTGAGACTGTCTGCCAACTCGTTCCCCCCCAGCGCTCCACCTGGAGTAAGGAGGGACCGATGTCAGGTCTGCATATGGACATGGATGTGTGCTACTTAGTGGTTATGTGAAGTACATGTCTATGTACTCGTATGTTATGCTAAGCTAATGAGCATCTGTTCAGAGAGGTTTATTCAGTTGGGAGCGACGTACTCACGTCCGCGAGTTAGTGCTGCTACTATATATGACGCGCTTACAGTACTGCTGGACTCGTGGACTTGAGTTTGCAGCCCTGTAGGGCAAAAATCCACAAGTCCGAGGCAAAATAGCACTACGCCCGACTCGCATCTAATTGAATTGACCCCATTGTATTCACAGTTTGTGTGTTGTTTTAATGAAGCATCAACATAAATGAAGACATGCATATTCAGTTACACTTTATGCAAAATTGCAAACTTTGGTTGCTTGTCCAAAGATACACTAATTGACTTTACACCAGACTATTTCAGTGTTCGTACCAGCTGAGAAATTAATTTAAGGCCTTTTGATCCTCAGTAATTTCAAATTCACACTGATGAGTTTTGCAAGTTGCTATTAAATATTTAGTCCAGGCAACTGTGGGTGAATAGCTCCACAGATCGTATTAAAATGAAGATCTAATTTTACCATGCATGGACCAATTAATTGAGATCTCTTACTGTGTAATTAAAATACCTGTCATTTTCTTGTGTAATGAACCTTAACAGTATTAAATGTTCTGTAAATGAGTGCAATTTATTTCTTGGTTCTCCTCTGAAACGCAGGAAAACAACTATCACAATAAACTAAATGACACACCAAATGGACAAATCATGTTTATTAATGGCTCATAACTATCGATTGTTTTAATAAAACTGCTGTAAAAGTTTTTATGCATCACTGTCACCATAGTTGTCCATGAAAATAGAAAATATTTTAATAAAATAAAAACAAAATGTAAGTTTATATATGATTTATTTTTTACTAGTAACATTTCTGCATTTCTTCATCGATCAATTATTTTTAGTTACTAAATTATATTTTTGTATTTTTTTTATTTTCTCTTCAGGCAACGTATTCCTTAAACATGGGTCAGAACTTCGACTCATTCCCAGAGACCGAGTGGGCAGCTGTTAATCTACAGGACATCTTACTATGTGGAACCATATATATTTATATAAAAAAAAAAAAATCAGACTCTGAATTCTAAGTCGGTTTTAAGATTTAATTCAGTTGGGTCCCTTTTTCTTTAAAATCAAAGAGACTTTGAAGATTAAAGATTTGTAAGATTTAATTATTGCTTCAGATGTCTTTAAAACCATATAGCTGCTGCAATTCCATGGATACAGCCTGTCACTTTTGAAGTGTATACAGTTCATTGTGTATGTGTACTTAAAGTTTTAATATAAAAGTTATAGCAAGAGGAATGCTACTATTTTTTAGTTGTTTTTTTTTATAGTTTTGGTACAGATTCAGTTGGATTACAAAAATATATATGTGTAACTTTTTTTATTATTATTATTATTAATATGATCACATAAGTCCCCGAGGTATTTTCTGTCAACATTGCTGGGGACACTGTTTAACAGTTTTACTTCCACACTAATAAGCTGGGATCACTCAAGGTTCCTGCTGCTCAGTAATTTAAAGAACCAAACCATGAAGAATTAACCATTCAGAAGAGTATGACTTCACAGAAGAATAATAATATCATAAATGCTTAAAAGAAATGCAGAATTACATCTTATTGCATATATATTGTTAAGTTAAATTGAAAAAAAAATATTCTGTGTAGTATTTTGTAGATTATTCAATACTATAATCTAAGCTTTTGCTTCTAATATATGAAATTGAATTCAACATTTTCTCTTACAATTCATGTCTCCTTTTTTGGCGGGGCGGGGGGGGTTGCGGAGGGTTCCATGGATCTTGAACAGAATTCATTTAGAGGTGTTATGCTGCCGAACATTTCACGATGTTGAGCTGGCACAAACAGATGTGTCCTCATCCATCTAGCCTGAATACGCTATGTGGCGAGAGAGGCCTGACGCGAGTGAGCTACCAGGTCCTATGCGAATCAGCGCTAGGTGATGTAGTCACAATGGGATGTACTAGGACGCACCAGGAGACTGTAATGATTAATTTGACATGCAACACTTGTATATCTGTGTGCAGATTACTGATTGGCAGCTCGGATCAGTAATGCATGCAGGAAGCACGACTCCTCCTGCTGCATTATCGTATTACACCTATTGCAACTGCTAATATGTTAGCAGCTGCAATAGCATATCCGTCAGCAGCGGAATCGCCCCCTCGGTTCTCTGCAGTGATTTCTGAAACTCAAGTGATTTTGGAATCTATTCTCATTTATGTTTTGTAAGTCAGTCCTCTCCTGATATACTCCATTCCAAACAGTATGAGAATATGCATGCCTGTACTGTCATTTATTCCTAATTTACATAGTTATCCCGGTTATAGACTGGGACAATGTAAAAAAATGAATCCCAGCTAGTATTTTTATATATATATATATATATATATATATATATATATATACATATATATATATATATATATATATATATACATACATACATATATATATATATACAGTCAGGTCCATAAATATTGGGACATTGACAGAATTTTCAGATTTTGGCCTCTATTCACCACCACAATGGTTTTGAAATGAAACAAACAAGATGTGCTTTAACTGCAGACTTTCAGATTTAATTTGAGGGTAATTACATCCAAATCGGGTGAACGGTGTAGGAATTACAACAGTTTCAATAAGTGCTTCCCACTTTTTAAGGGACCAAAAGTAATGGGACTATCAACTCAAAAGCTATTTCATGGACAGGTGTGAGCTATTCCCTCATTATTTCATTATCAATTAAGTAGGTAAAAGGTCTGGAGTGATTCTAGGTGTGACATTTGCATTTGGAATCGGTTGCTGTCAACTCTCAATATGAGATCCAAAGAGCTGTCACTATCAGTGAAGCAAGCCATCATTAGGCTGAAAAATCAAAACAAACTCATCAGAGAGATAGCAAAAACATTAGGTGTGGCCAAATCAACTGTTTGGAACATTCTTAAAAAGAAAGAACGCACCGGAGAGCTCAGCAACACCAAAAGACCCGGAAGACCAAGGAAAACAACTGTGGTGGATGACAAAATAATTATTTCCCTAGTGAAGAAAAACCCCTTCACAACAGTTGCCAAATCAAGAACACTCTCCAGGAGGTAGATGTATATGTGTCAAAGTCAACAAGCAAGAGAAGACTTCACAAGAGTGAATATAGAGGGTTCACCACAAGATGCAAACCATTGGTGAGCCACAAAAACAGGAAGACCAGATTAGAGTTTGCCAAACAACATCTAAAAAAGCCATTACAGTTCTGGAACAACATCCTACGGACAGATGAGACAAAGATCAACTTGTACCAGAGTGATGGGAAGAGAAGGAAAGGAACTGCTCATGATCCAAAACATGCCATCTCATCAGTGAAGCATGGTGGTGGTAGTGTCATGGCGTGGGCATGTATGGCTGCCAATGGAACTGGTTCCCTTGTATTTATTGATGATGTGACTGCTTACAAAAGCAGCAGAATGAATTCTGAAGTGTTTCGGGCAATATTATATGCTCATATTCAGTCAAATGCTTCAGAACTCATTGGACAGCGCTTCACAGTGCAGATGGACAATGACCCGAAGCATACTGCAAAAGCAACCAAATGGTTTTTTAAGGCTAAAAAGTGGAATGCTATGCAATGGCCAAGTCAATCCCCTGACCTGAATCCGATTGAGCATGCATTTCACTTGATGAAAACAAAACTGAAGGGAAAATGCCCCAAGAACAAGCAGAATCTGAAGACCTTTGCAGTAGAGGCCTGGCAGAGCATCACCAGGGATGAAACCCAGCGTCTGGTGATGTCTATGCGTTCCAGACTTCAGGCTGTAATTGCCTGCAAAGGATTTGCAACAAAGTATTAAAAAGTGAAAATTAGATTTAGGATTGTTTAGTTTGTCCCATTACTTTTGGCCCCTTAAAAAGTGGGAGGCACATATAGAAACCGTTGTAATTCCTACACCGTTCACCTGATTTGGATGTAATTACCCTCAAATTAAATCTGAAAGTCTGCAGTTAAATCACATCTTGTTTGTTTCATTTCAAAGCCATTGTGGTGGTGAATAGAGGCCAAAATATGAGAATTCTGTCAATGTCCCATATATATATAATCCCAGTCATAGTAAAGACTGCAGGAGCAGTTAATTGTAGAATTTGGATAATGTTATTGGGCAGTCTCAAAAATAGTTTAACATTGAGGGCCAGATTCAATTAGCCGCAAATCTGTGGTTTGGCGAAAATTGTCGCAGGTGCAAAAATGTGTTTTGTGCAAACCAATTGTCGAAGTTTTCGCTTGTGCGAATTCTTCATAGACAAAAACCGGCGAACAGTTTTCACCATCTCCGGTCAGGAGAAAAGTTGTGCAAAATCCCTAATTAATTTTGATTAAAAATGTGGGGAATTGGTTCAAAACCCCTTGAACACCCCCCCTCCCCCATAACAGCCATTCCACACAATTTAAGAACCCCAAATACTTATATTAGGGCCACTAATACAGTTCTAAATTGTCAGCATTTTTATAGGGTACAGACAAATTTCCAAAATGTACTATTTGCAGGTTACTACACGAACAGTTTTCGTGAGAATGTGTTTTCTCGTCTTTTGTAATTGGATAGTGCGAAAAAGGGGAGCGTGCATAGACAAGATGCGAAAACATCGCACTAAAGCACGTGAATTGTGCAAAAACTTCGACATGAAGTTTTCGCTTTTAGGCAACTAATTGAATTCCCCTCTAAGTAATGTTTTCAAGTAGTAGCTGGAATCACAGCAGAAAAAAAGCATATTAAGGTTTCTTCATTAATAGAACAAACATAAAATAAAATTAAACCTGTTTATAATACCTTGCTTTTAATTACATCTTCAGATGTGTGTACATACTACGTACATCTTACTTCCTTGCGTGTTAGACAGCCCTTCTAGTCATGCCATGCTGACTGATTAAAATGGTATGTGGCATCCTATATTCTGTGTGAGACTGCCCATGTATCTGCATGCAAAATGCTACGTTACAGGGTCAGCGGCTGTGACACTGTAATGTAGTATGTTGCACGCAGAATATAGGCATTTTAATCAGCAGAAGCTCCTTTTGAGAGTGTCGCTTTGTGACTAAAATGCAGTTGAAGGTAAAAAGTTGCACAAGAAAACACTCGCCGCTACTTAGTTGCCCAGCAGTCACATGTAGCGCACGGAGGTCAGATGTATGTGGACACATCTTCGCTATTTTTATGCTGAGTACACCCTAGACGATGAAAGTGAATGATATGAACGATAACGATATTGTTCAATGCTATATTGTTCATATCGTCTAGTGTGTATGGTCCGAACAACCAACGACGCACGCTCTCTCGCGGGACGATAACTATGTCTGCTGTCCTCCGAACATGCAGGTCAATCTGACTATATCGTCATGAACTGCCTGTTTAGTGATGTGGCAGGATGCGTCACTAAACGACATTGTTTAGTGTGTATGCACTGTGTTGTTTGGCTGGCAGTTCAAGGGCAAACACTGATGATATCGCTCATGGAGCATATCGTCTAGTGTGTATGAGCCTTTACATTAGTTCTTATATCAGACAGCTGTATGCAAGGTCTTTCTTTTGGGATTAACTGCTCCGGGTTGATAGATTTAACCTTTTGTGACTGTCATTTGTTTTTTTTTATTTAGAATGTCTATAATTGTTACATTAAGTACACTTTTTGGATACTTTTATTCAGGCAAGGCTTGGGCAGACGGATACCTTTTTATAAGCAATATTCACAGGTTTTAAAGGATCTCAACCCATGTAGAGCAAATCTTAAAATATATTTATAGTCCTTAATTTGGTATGTGGGTACAGTATATCATACCTTCATTCTTCACAGGGTAGGGTATCAAATGTGTAATACTGTGGTGCTATGTAGTATATATGTGAGAGCAATAGAAATACTATATATTTGAATTAATTCCACTTTCATAGGAGCTTACCAACTATTGTATGAAAATATACAGTGCTACAAAATTTATGGCAGTGGTAGGATAAATTATATTCCATTTGTTTGCTATTTTACAAATTAAAAATACTAATCCCCCATTCCTTTCTCTTGGAAAGTAGGGGTACCAATCCTTTAACTTACTTTTCCTAACTTTGGATACCACAGAAATAAAATTGAGCCTCCACAAAAAAAAGGACCTGATATTCTCTGTAGCCGGCTGTAATAATCCTCAGGTGATCTGCCCTTCCTCTGTGATATTGTGCTGCTTCTGCCCACTGATGTTATGACTTGCAAAGGTTTGATTGCCAATAATTAGGATGCTGAGTTGTGCCAGTAATAACGCTAATGCTGGGTACACACTGGCCGATCAATTGATCGGCCAATATATCGTTCCCCCGTCTACCAGTGTGTACCCGCGATATGTCTGTGAATGATGTCGTTCACAGACATATCGCCTTGGCTGTGCTGTACAGCTGATGAACAGATATGTTTGCAGATATATCTGTCCACCGGCAAGTGTACGGGCGATCAGCTGATCGCCCTTATACGGGCGCAGAGAGGGGGGGGGGGGAGCGGGTATTAATTTCCCAGGTCCTGCTCCGCTCCCACTCCATCTTAGGTCACAGCAGCTGGGCTACACTGGGAGACTGTCCGAGGCTGCTAAAGCAACAGCCGGAGCAGTCTCCTATGCCAAAGGGGGGTAGCGATCACGCCTACCATTGGCTGTGCGCCGGGCTGAGGGTCACACAGCGCCGCAACGGGAATTATATTTTTTTTGAAAGGGGCATGGCCACGCCTTCCCCGGTTAGGTCACGCCCCCTACCCACCACCAGGCCGGCCCGACCCGCTGCAGCATACAGATGATGGTCGTTCAGTGTGTATGAACGACCATCATCTGCAGATATATCGCTACACTGTGTACCCACCCTAAGTTATTTTCCAATAATAATGCTGAGTTGTGTCATAACTAGTTTTGCAAACTAGAACAAAAATCAACGCTGAAATCCAAAACACATTCAACCTTTTCCCAGACATATCAATACTATTGTTTTAAGGGGGAAGCATTGTAATCTGTCATTGTATGGTACGGTGCTTTTTCCCTGATGAAAATCAGAGGCAGACCAGGGCGGTGGAGTAGGTACTTATCCATAAATGGCAAATATATAGTAGTGTATTTTAATGCAGGTTAATTAGTTATAGCAAATATATTGTAGCACAAGACCTACTAATCACTCCCAGATAAATCATCAGGCTACTTAGATTGATTAAACATAAAATGCACTGAGTGACCAAATTAATATGTACACCAGGTTAGTACTTTCTTGGGCCACCTTTTGCCCTAAATACAGCATGATTTATTCTAGGCATGGATTCTACTAACTGTCAGTATGTTTTGTGGGGAATATTAGCCAAAATATGATCAACTCCATCTCCATAACTTTGCCTCCAGCAGCCTGACTATACAAGAAGGATCCATGCTTTCATGCTGTTATCGTCATATAATGTACTCACCCTACCATCTGCATGGTGTCATTGATATTATGATCAGTCAGTCCACATGATCCGTTTCCAGTCATTTACTGTCCAATTCCTGTATTTCTGAGCAAACTGTTTGCAGGAAATTGCAATGCCGTAGAGACAGGCCTGCTTCTGTAGCCAATATGATGCAATGTGTGGTGTGCTGTTCCTGGAGAGGCCATCTGAATTGGTCCCTGATTCAGGTTCTCCATAATTTGATGCACTGTTGCTGTATGTATGCCCACTCTCCATTTCATTTTAGCATCCAGTTACCATTCTGACCACAGGCCTTGCGCTCAGCTCCATTTTTTTGTCTGCTGGTCCACTCTGTGTCTCCTTTATAAACTGCCATCGTCAGATTGCGTCACTTACCCAATATTTCATGAGTGATACTCTTCAGTAGTAACTACATACTGCAGATTCAGACATCCTACGTCCTCAATATCTGTGGAATAGTAAGTGAAAATACCTCCCTCACGATGGGGGAGATGTACTAAGCTGTGGAGAGAGATAATAAAGTACCAAACAATCAGTTCCTTTCATGTTACAGGTGGTATTTGAAAATGGCAGTTAGGAGCTGATTGGTTGGTACATTGGGGTCTATTTACTAAGCTTTTCATGGAGATAAAGTGAAAACCAACCAGCTCCTAACTCATTTTTCAAACACAGCCTGTGACATGGCAGTTAGGATCTGATTGGCTGGAACTTTATCTCCATCCAAGGTTTAGTAAATTGACCCCTTAATCTCTCACCACTTTATCACTCTCCAAGGGTTAGTACAACGTCCCTAAAATGCTGTGGTCCTGGACTTCCCTCTTAATTTATGATTGCCATCACCTGTGTTGAACTAGTTCATTGATAAGGAAGATGTTTCAACACAGGTGATGGCAACCATAAATTACCAGGGAAGTCCTAGAACAGAACATTTGTCCCTCCTGGAGTGGGTCATGTTGGGGGAGATATCAGTGTATATTGTATTTTATTAAAAGCTGCAGTTTTGTTTTCAACAGAGCTTAATTGTTCTCCAAACAGAAAACAAACCCACCCTGTTGTGCTGGACATGGCTTTTTCCTCCCCTGCTGTTAAATACAATACATGGTTTCATTGTGATATATTCTCTCCTGTAATTAATGCACAATGATAATAGTCACCCTTGCTGTACCAACATTATTAGTACTTATGTACAGTATTATTATCACATTATGGGTGGGATATATCAACCCTAAGGGGGTAAATTTACGAAGATCTGATCGAGTTTGTTGGGTTTTTTTATCTCGATTTGCATCGCCGAAACTCGGATGATTTTCCTGTTTTTAAACTCGCAAATTTATTAAGAAGTGAGTTTAGCTGAAAGTGAGTTGGCCGATGGTGAAGCAGATCGAGATTTCTCCCTGAGTAGCAAGTTTACTCACCCGAGATTGCAGTATCTTCTCTCTGCAAAACTCTCCCGAACAAGCAGCCTGCACATATCAGTGAGATATGTGAAGGCTGCTTGTGTTTTGTACCTGTAAAAAAGGGGTTAAATATATATATATTTTTTAAATCACGTAGGGTCCCCCCCAATGACATGGGGGTACGGGTGCTGGCTACCTGATGGCACTTGTAGTTCCACAAGTGCCAAAGGGCAGGCATGCTGGCACCTGTAGTTCTGTCAAATACAATAGTTTTGAACTATTTGCCCCGTTATCACCCCCTTACCCACTGCTCCAGGGGTGCGGGGAAGAGCCCGACTCTTCAGCCTAAGCCTGGGGTTTTGGGAGAGGGGGGACCCCTTCTTGGGAGGGTCCCCACGTCCCTTGAGATCCCTGGCTTGGGGTGTTAATGCTTTGGCCCTGGAGACCCGGTGATCGGGTCTCCTGGCTGTGGCATTACACCCTGGTCGGTTTGGGTCCGGTGCTGGTTTTAAATATAGGGGGACTTCTACGCATTTTTCCCCCCTATATTTAAAACCAGCACTGCCCCTGCAGCCGGGTTCTGATTCCTAAATTACGGGGGAACGCTACTCGTTTTGTGCCCCGTAATTTTAGGAACCAGGACTGGCTGAGCAGTCCGGGGCTGGTTATGCTTTTTTTTTTTTTGGGGGGGGGGGGGGGGGATCCTACATCATTTATGCAGAAACAAACACAAATCACACTGATTTGTGTATGTTCTGCCAAACTCGCAGCTTAGGAGGTGGAGTGTTTGAAACGTCAATTTATCAGCTAGTTTGCTACAATCTCACCCACGATTGTAATCTCGACTCTTGGTAAATTCCTGAGTTGCATCTTTTTCATGAAAACTACTTCAGAGTTTGGCCGAGGGTGAGTTGTTTCGAGTTTGCGATCTCACCCGAGTTTTATGAGTGAGAAAAGAGAAATCTCTCCCAAACTCAACCGAGTTTGTCTTTAGTAAATTTGCGAGATGAAAAACATATCTAAACTCACCGATATTGTCATCTCGACCAAACTCAAATCTTAGTAAATTTACCCCTAAAATGCGGTCAACCCTCCAAAAGCTGCCATTTAATAAATCTGTTTTATTTACAGTAAATTGTAATGAATAGAAACCGAGTCTTATGCTATAATTAATTATTAAAAAATGCTACAAATACAGGACAAAATAATGAAAGAATAAAATGCAAATTGTAAAAATAAATATTTATGCCTAGCTTGGCTAATACGTAAATATTGGATCTTTATAATACTATGGGCTAATTATCTGGTAGGTTATAATCTATATGCCAAAGCAAGAGAGTGAAACCCATTCAGAATAAATAAAAATGTGTCTGTTATTGATTTTTACGTGGAAGATGCAGTTTTTATCTAGAGAACAGATATTATTGATGTGATCCTTTCCTTATCTGCAGACAGTGTTCCCTATATTCTGCCTAAAGCGCACTAATGTCCATGCATCGGTGACCCTGCATGAACTGTAAATGTGATTAGTGCGGCAGATATATCCTCTTTTTGTTTATTATTTTATTATTTATCAACAGTTTCTTATATAGCGCAGCATATTCCGTTGCACTTTACAATTGGGAACATTAGTAGAACAAAACTGGGTAATAACAGACAGATATATAGGTAGGAAGGCCATGCTCGCAAGCTTACAATCTATAGAAAACTATATCATGAGATTAGTACATTTCTGGGTAAAGCTCCCATACATGAAGAAAACATTGGTTTCTGATGGGTTTAAGCTATTTATACGTGGTTCTTTAATGGGCTTACAGACCGGAAGTAATCTTAGCTCTAATATATTTTTATTAAAATTGGGGATGTCCACTCTCTATATTGGGACCGATCCAATTGAGGCGGTTTTCAGCAGGCTCCTTGTCAGAGGAACCCGGTGGAACATAAGTAGTCGTTTATTTCACATTGTTCATCATTGGCTCCGGTGAACATTTAACAGCTTTATTCAGAATCTTAGTGTTTCCCAGCCATTACGCTGCTTCATCAAGATTGTCATGAGTCACGGCTTACATGCCCCACAGCAGATCTAGTGCTGTATTCATCCTGGGAAGCACCGTTGGTGATATTGGAGTCTATGTACTAAGACCTGGACGGGGATAAAGTACCAACCAATCAGTTCCTAACAGCCTGCAAAGTGACAAGCTGATTGGTTGTTACTTTATCTCCATCCACTTTATCTCTCTTCAAGACTTCGTACATGTTGCCTGTCATTCTCAAATGTGACAGTTGTTTTAACTGCTTACATTCGGAAAATGCTTGGTGAGCATTCATTACCTGAATAGCTCACTGTGCCCCATCTACTGTATCTGAGTAGCCGATTACATGAGAGGGGCATGTGTATGTAATAAACTCATACAGGGTGAAGTGTATTGATATGAAACTGGGATTTTGTGTTAAAAGTTTTGGAGTGAAATATCTAATTACAAAAGGATAGAAGTTGATGGTCTCCAAGAGATCAAATGGAGATAAGAATACAGAGTTAACACCAAAGCAATGGAAATATCGATCCACAGTAACTTAACTTCTCACATGGGGATATATTGCATTTTATTGAATGAACTGCCCACACAATGTCTCATTGCAATGGCAGCTGCCTTTTAATAAATTGAGCCCCTATGGATTATTGCTCTAAGTAAATGCACCGACCTATGTATTCCCAGTGCACAGAATATGCTTCTGCATATATTTTCTAGAACATTGAATCACTTATTAAACTATGGTACTTTTATATAGCCTCTGTTTTGGGCATTTAAAATTGTGTTTGCCTTCTTTGTGCTGTGTAGAATTACTAAAAGTGTTATTTTTTTCTTAGCAAAATGTTGTTTTAATAGACTGAACAAACCCCATGATACTTGTGTGCATCAGATTTAAATTATGGAAGCTCTAAACATATATTTCAGCATTTCACATAGTAAGAAAACCAGCTGCTTATAAAAGGGCTTCATGTGCTTTATCTGTCTAAAATATCTGTAGTGATTCATTATTTCTAGAAAAATTTATTCTGCATCACTTTTTAAAAGCACAGATTTAAATATTTGCTGACCCCAAAATTGTATAACTCAAAAAGAAAAAAAAATTGGGGTAACTAACTTTACAGGTTATTTACGGGGTATATTTACTAAAGGTCGATTTGGGGTTTTTGGGGTAGTCCATTTTCTTCTTGGGGTTAAAATAACAAAAAAATGGCATTTGGTCCCCACTTAAATCCATAAGCAGCCATGACCTTTCAGCATTTTCCATTCGTGAAAAATCCAGGGGAAAACCGGCATGGGGTTACCCTTATTTTCCATTAACCAGCACTAGGCTCAACCAGCCAGGGCTGTAATGCCAAAGCTGTAAGACATGCAGTGTGGGGTCTTCAGGCCAAAGCATTAATCTTCCCCCAAACTGGTCAGCCCAGGGCTGGCAATCCTCAGAAAATGGGAACCCCAAACATGAAATGACTTCTCCCTATATAAATGATGCCATCCTAAAATACATAGATGACAATACGATGTTGCAGCACTATTGATGATTATTTTTTATTAATACATATGAGACAACAGCATGTATTAACAAAAAATCATTATAGCGCTGCAAGATCGTATTGTCATCTATGTATTTTAGGATGACAATTTATATACATTTTGATCCATTTGGGACATTGAAACAGTGAATAATCAACTAAATGTGTTATCCAATCTATTAATAAGGAAGTGCTGTGATTAGTGAACTGCTACTCACATATATTGTGAACAAACATGCTTACAGAAATGCTGTCCTATCTTATTAATACTTAGGCACACTGAAATATTTAGGGGCATTATATGAGATGAGAGGGAGTCAAGCAAATACCTAAGTGTTAAAAGATATCTCTATGTCAGAGTATAACTATTGCCAGACGATTCTAGTTGTGGTTAATCGAGAGATATAGAAAAGCATTTGTGAAACTTGACAAGTATTTATGGAAAGATTGGTTCACATACAGTGGAAATATACAGTATATATGTGAAGGCATACTAGACAGCATCATCAGCACTAGTGAGAAGAGTGCAACATGCGGCAAACTGACAGTTAGTTAATGCAACCTGTGCATCAATGATTTTTGTGAAATATCTAATGGTTACACAAGGTACTAACAGAAGTTAGTGCTGCAGTGATTATTGTACACTGGAGCTATCGGTATACGTTTATGAAGCCGGCAGACGGAATGCCGACCGCCGGCTTCTAGACTACTTAATCCCGGCAGGGTTAAATGACAGGCGTCTAAATCTAGATGCCTGTCATTTTACCAACACCGGGAGACCGGCACCCAGCATCCCGATCGAAGGGATGCTGGGCAAGGACAGCCGCGGGGGGGATTAGGTTTAGGGCTCCCGGGGGGGTGATTTAGGGTTAGGCACCCCCCTGGGAGGTAAGGGCTAGGCTAGGGGGGAGGGATGGTTAGGGTTAGGCACCCCCCCCCCCCAATGTTTAGGTGGCAGGGAAGGGGGGGTTAGGTTTAGGCACAGAGGGGAGGTTAGGGTTAGGCACCCTAAAGGAGGGTTAGGGGGTAAAATTAGGTTAGTTCATACTTACCTGGGGATGATCAGGATTTCCTCCTCTGTTGGGCTTCCGCTGCCGGGATTTGAACAATCATACAGATTCCGAGCTATTGAATCTAATTGCAACAACAACACTGTGTCAGGATAAGTAGTTACAAGAAAGTAGCCTCAATAAGGGATTTAAATTGTAATATTTTATGAAATATCTGTATCCCTTTTGAAACTGATGTGGCTAACTAGAAAGTTACTTGTGGGATCAACATATGATATAGAATCAACTGGACACATATGAATTATGAAAATTTTTCCTCCTACTCTTGCTTAAAGTGGATTGATACTTCCTAAATAAAATAATGGAATACTATAAATGATGTATGTGGCATAAAAGAATAATTAATAATTATAAATAATTAGACGCCGGCTAACAGTTTTTAAAACACATCTTTATTTTCTTGCATACTCTTTATTTTTCTGTTGATTTTGCTTGCTTCTCATGTGTAAAAAATTGTTTTTAATCTAATACAATGCACAAGAAGTTATTAAAGGTTAAGTTTTAGAATATATTTGCTACATTACCTGAGTGCACCAATAAGAGACTTCTTTTTCCTCTTCCCTATTTGTTAGATCTGTACATATATTGTGTGCAGTGTTATAGCACAGGGTATCTAGGAATCTGCAAATGTTTGGGGTACTATGCTAGTATTATATTTTTGTGAATTGTCCCCCCTTTCCCTAGCTCACTGTGTAATAATAATGTACTGTTTACCTGTTGTCATTTAATTGGAAAACCAGACTGTATTATATTCAGTAATGGATCAGCCTATGGGTCAGGATGATAATTCTAGTGCTAGCAACACTGGCACTTACGACTAGTAATTCAATGTCTTCTACTAGTGGAAACAAAGTTCATTTGGGAAGAAGAACGTTTTAGCGAGGCCATTCCAAATCACAAATAGCTCAATGTCAAAAAATGCTATTGGTGATGTAACTGGCAATGGATATGTCAATGATGATGAATGTAGTGATTTGGCCAAAAGAAGGAAAATAGCTAACATTCCATACACCACCCATAGTGGCAAATACAGGCTCAGACCATAGCCATTTTTTGCTCTACATGATGGTACAAATAGAAACAAGCCCATGTCAAAAGTGAGTGGCCAACACAGTCATGCAACTCCCCAAACACTAGCTTCTTGCTCTAAGTGTAGTACTAGAAGTGTGACTGCTGTTGCCTCCAAAACAGACATAACTGAAAATAATAAAACTAAGACCGAAGAACAAAATGAGTGTTCACAAATTAGTCCAGAGGAGGGTCCATGTGTGTTTCAGACAGATCACATTTTGAAACTGATAAGTTCTGAGCAGCATCCTCCCACAAATCATCTGAAAATGTGACGATGAGTAGTATTTAGGAAGATTTAGAAATAGAGGATGGAAATTGTGTAGAGTACAATGATGATGAATGTGTTGTATTTGAAAAATATGGTGATGAATGTCTTCACATGAGGCAGCCACAAGTGTCCCATCTTAAGCCCATGATGAGCACATTATATTTATGCCTTCACAAAAGACCAAGAAATTCACAAGTGTGGAACAATTTGTAGCCCAACCCAGACAATGTTTGTCTTGCCATCTGTAGCCTTGATAGTACCAAAATAAGTTGATGTAGGAATGTTAACCATCTAGGCACCTCCTCACTGATACACCATCAAATCAAGTGCAATAAGCAGAACAGCAACAGCTACTAGCAGCATAAATAAAATTCCTCATACAATCTTCACCACCAACACCCTTATCATTGGCCTCCTCGAGGAGCAGTATTAAGTAATCCTGTATCATTGGATCAAATGCAATCTGACTCCTTTTATGCAGTCCATAATTCCAATGAAGGATCTCTGGGTGGTGGAGCAGCTGCTGTTGGGGATAGATTATTATCTCAGAAGAGGAATCAGAGTAAGCCTAGTTTCCATCAATTGTCTGTCATGCAATTGTTTGAAAGGGGAAGCAAGTATGACAGCCATCATCCTGCTGCACAGCGGATCAGCCAAGCCATATTGGCAATTGATTTGCATCCAATATCTGCAATAAAGCAACAGGTTTTATTGCAGTTATTGGATGCAATTAATATACTGTAGGTAATGTGGCAACACTACCAAATTTAATTTAGATTCCATTTCTCTCAAATAGCAATACCACAGTTATACAGAGAGTTTGCAACACATGGTGTAAACTTGATGTTATATTCAAATGGCTCACCCCACTAAAATTCTCCACTGGATTTCTCTAACAGAGCCAACATTGTTCATGCAATTCGAATTGGCTATTTTAAACACATTCCATGCTTTGCCCGCACAATATACTGGTGACTCAGAATTTCCTCAATAAAGAGGTCTGTGCAAGAGATGCTCTTCATGGCCCGAAAACTTTGTGGCATTTTCGGCATTCCACGAAGGCCTGTTAGACCACAGGTTCTCAAACTCGGTCCTAAGGACCCCAAACAGTGCATGTTTTCCAGGTCTCCTCACAGAATCACAAGTGAGATATTTGCTCCACCTGTGGATCTTTTAAAATGTGCCAGTAAGTAATGACTACACCTGTGCACCTGCTGGGTGACCTGGAAAACATGAACTTGTGGGATGATGAGAACAGAGTTTGAGGACCACTGCTGTAGACGCACCATCTGCAACAAAAAATATGACCTGCCAAAACATCTACAGCAAGAAGCATTAACAAGGGAGAATTCCACACTTTATATGGTTGAGCAACTAGAAGAACAACAAGCCAGCAAGAGCTCCACATCTAGGGAGAGGGGGACATGTTACTTTACTGAAACACACTGCAGAATATTTCCAGTTGTATGCAAGCTACTAAAACCATTTGAAAGTGTAACAAATTAAGTGAGTTGTGACTGCCATCCTGAGTCAAGTCATACCCATAATTAAACTACTGGAAAAGCATTTAGAGACGCTGAAGGAGGATATGATAGTATGTTGAACACAGAAAAAAAGGAATTATTCCCTCCAGCACACTTCAGCAATATCAACAAAAATACTTGAATTCTACATGATAATAGAAATTCAGAGGTATTAGTGACATACATTTGCAAATATATGATTAAGCGCCAGGCCAACGTCAAGGCTCCTCTATACCGGCATCCCTAACATTAAGGGGTTCACGTCTGAGGTGCAAGGCACCCCAAAATAATCCATCCAAGGACCATCCCCAGGGCATGTACAGCACATGTATAAACCGAGAGCTGACTCTCCTAGGAGGTACCCCATAAACCTCCATATGGCACTATATGGACCAGCACATCCTCCCAATGCCTCTCAGAACTGCAAATAAAAAGTATGGTGGTTGCTCACATCAGCTCAATGATATAGCACAGGTGCTTGTAAAGGGCGGGGTTTACACTGAACACAGAAAAAAATTCTACATGATAATAGAAATTCAGAGGTATTAGTGACATACATTTGCAAATATATGATTAAGCGCCGGGCCAACGTCAAGGCTCCTCTAACATTAAGGGGTTCACGTCCGAGGTGCAAGTCACCCCAAAATAATCCAGCCAAGGACCATCCCCAGGGCATCACTCGAAAAGTAAAAAAATAATTTCTATTATCATATAGGATTCAAATATTTTTGTTGATATTGCTGCAGTGTGCTGGAGGGAATAGTCCCTTTTTTCTGTGTTCAGTGTAAACCCCGCCCTTTACAAGCACCTGTGCTATATCATTAAGCTGATGTGAGCGACCACATTACTTTTTATGATAGTATGTTGGCCTGGTAGATAAATGTCTTCATTCTCTTTACAGTGACCCAAGAGTGTGCAAGGATCTTGCAAAATTAAGATTAGATTTTGTTAACCATACTTGATCCTAGGTTCAAGTCCTATGTCATTTCTTTTTTTCCAAATGACTCAGACATGTTTAGAGTTCATTGTTGTCAAAATATGGAGTGCACTACTGAATGGTCTCCATGGTTTGGGAAAGCATTATCTTTACCAAGATGGCCACCAATTTAGTCTTCTGTGCATGTGCAGTGCCACCTTGCTACTGTGTATGAGAACCAGAGTGGGACAAGGACTGTTCCACTCTGCTCTAGCGAGACCTTGCTATTACTTTGCTCACAGAAAGATGACGTCATCTCCAAGCGCCACTGAAGCCGGACCAATCGGCCGGCTAGCAGCGCACTCCAAATCATCATGACCCGGAGTGCGCTGTTCTCACCATGTTAAACCCTGCTATTTACCTGGGTTGGATTGACGGGTCACTCGACCTGGCAATCCAACCCTCTCCCCTTTTACACCAGGGAGCTGCCCGGGTTAACCCTTCAATAACCCCGGTTTTAGCACGGAACACTTGTGGCGCCATATAAATAAATGATAACAATAATAATAAAAAGATGATGATGATATTGTCAATGTCAACAGTGACGAAGATGACAACTGAGCCTTAAGCCAATTATTTTTTTTATATTTAGGTATTATTTTAAAGCCCTGAGTGTCGCCAATTGCTGGGTCTATTTGACTTTTTATGGAGGGCACCCGGTAAGCTGTGACCATATTACAGGGAGTGCCAATCATTGCAAGTATATTATATATATTCTGGCCCGCCGTCAGGGCATTGACTGCCGAAACTGGAGTCCTGGGTCGGACACTCGGGGGGCCCACCCACTCCTCCTACTACTATGCCCTTGAAAGTGACAGCCTTGGTGGCCCGCTCTAGCCCCCCGCCACCGCACAATAGTAGTGAGTGACAAAGAATATTTGTGTGCATTTGCCTATACTGTACCTCCATCATTTTGTGAGCTCAGCATACTGGGAGAAGCTCTGTCCCTGCTCTCATGCACCCTTTTAGCCTGTTTAATTTAGCTTGTATCAGCTGTTTTCCTAGGTGCTTTACAACAGGTGTGCTTGGTAACTGTCTCACCTTTAAAAGCAAAGTTGCTGTGAGCTTTAAACCAGATAGCATACCTTGAGTGTAACACTAATGTGATGGCTATTTCCATTTTATAATTCTGAGCAATAGAGTGGGGACTTGCAGTAAAGCGGGGTCCCTTGACTGGGGCTGCAAGCTTAAATGCATTGATCAATTCATAAACCAAAACCTCAGTGTTCATTATTGTTATTATTGCTCGTTATTATGGTAAGTGTAGAACCCCGTGATATCTATTTAAACAATGTGGTCACATACCATGTTGCACCCCAAATCTAGGAATGGTGAGTGCCGTGGATTAGTGCATTATATATATATATATATATATATATATATTCCATGGACAAAAAACCTTACGGTTTCATATGTCCCATTAAGGCTGCTTAGACATGATCTGAAAATTAACAAAACCTACTGATTTTCTGCCTTAATGGACGTGTTCCTTGCGCAATACAGATATGGTATGCCATCACACCCTGTGGTTAACTGCAGATTCAGAACTCACAGAATGAGATTGCTGTCACTCACAAAATAGTGGAGCTGCTAATTCACAGAATTGTATGCTCATTGGAATACACACATGCAGGCTATCCCCGGCATCCCTGGACGGTGGGTGCCGTGTTGATTATGTATAGTGTGGTGCATAGGAAAATATAAATATTGTCTTTTGCAATAGTACTACAGGTCCCAGCAGGAATCCCCCGCATGCTGGTACTTGGAGAACTACAAGTACCAGCAGGCGGGGTATTAAGGGCCTGCTGGCACCTATAGTACCTCTGCAAAAGAAATATTCAAATAAATCACACAAACACAGTCTTCTAAATCTTTTATTTACCGGGACCTCCACCTGGAGTGCGGCGGCCAGTAAGCTCTTTTGCGCGGCTGCCGCATATCCAGGGCTTCTGCGGCGTCTTCACCTGGAGGGCGGCGGCCAGTAAGCTCTTTTGCGCAGCCGCAACACATCCAGGGCTTCCCGTCGCCTTCATTCTTCAGCTGGTCTCTCCAGCTCCCCAGCCGACGGACTGAATGGACGGAGCTCGCGCTGCTGGCTGTATTTAAGCCAGCCGAGGGGGCGGGGCGATGACATCGCGAGCCGCCATTTTTGAAAAGGGCACGCTCGGTTCTCACCATTGAATTCAACGGTGAGAACCCCTCTTTGGCTGATAGGTGGAAGGCTCACCTTTCTCAGCCAATGAGCGCTCTGCATCGGGATTTCTGGGCGGAGCTGTCATTCGGGCAGCTCTGGGTATCTCTGTTTTTTTTTTTTTGCCAAGACCCTGGATTGTGTGAAGAGGACCGATCCACGCATAGGAGGAGGTGAGTATGGATTTTTTTTACGCAGGTAATCCATTGGATTGTCTACTGGAGAAGAGGACAGATTGGCTTCAGGGATACATACAGTAGTGAGTATGTGAGATAGTGTGTATGCATGTACTATGCAGGGGTTCTATACGTGTGTGTTAATGTATATTTTAATAAAATTATACTTTTCTACGGTGTGTTTTTCAATATTGCTTTTGCTGTGGAACTAAAAAGGTACCAGCAAGCCCGTAATGCCCCACATGCTGATACTTGTGGTTCTCCAAGTACCGGCATGCATGGGAGGCTTGCTGGGAACTGTAGTTCCACAGCAAAAGCCAATACTTATATTTTCAAATGCACCACACTTTACTGGGGAGCTCTAGAGGCCAGCTGAAGAATGAAGACGACGGGAAGCCCTGGATGTGCGGTGGCCATGCAAAAGAGCTTACTGGCTGCCGCACTCCAGGTGAAGACGCAGAAGCCCTGGATGTGCGGCGGCTGCGCAAAAGAGCTTACTGGCCACCGCGCTCAAGGTAAATAAAAGATTTGGAAGACTTCACCTAGTGGGCGGCAGCCTATGACAGCTCTTTTTTGTGGCTGCCGCCCACTAGGACTTCTGGTGTCTTTGCCTGGCAGGAGCCAACCCGCCAGGGATTCCACGTCTTCAGCCAATGTGGGCGACAGCCTGTGTCAGCTCTTTTTCATGGCTGCCGCCCACTAGGACTTATGGCGTCTTCGCCTGGCGGGCACCAACCCGCTAGGGCTTCGGCGTCTTTGCCTGGCAGGCACCAACCCACCAGGGCTTCGGTGTCTTCACTTAGTGGGCGGCAGCCTGTGTCAGCTCTTTTGCATGGCCACCGCCCACTAGGACTTACGGTGTCTTTGCCCGGCAGGCACCAACCTGCCAAGGCTTTAGCGTTTTCGACTGGCGGACGCCAACCCGCCAGGGCTTTGGCCTCTTCACCTAGTGCACAGCAGCCTGTGTCAGCTCTTTTGCATGGCCACAACCCACTAGGACTTCCGGTGTCTTCACCCGGCGGGCGCCAAGACACCAGGGCTTCGGCGTATTCACCTGGCGGGTGCTCACCAGGGCTTCGGTGTCTTCGCCTGGCGGGCGCCAACCCGCCAGGGCTTCAGCATCTTGGGCTTCTGGCGTCTTCACCTGGGGGTAGCTGCCCCCTCCCCAGGGCTTCTATGGTCGTCTGCAGATGGCCGCAGTGAGCCAATCATGGCTCTTGATGTCATCGCCGGTGGCAGCTGCGGGACCAGCGCCTGTTTGGGTGTCGGCAGCGGGCCTGGATCCGAGAGGATCTAGTCGTCGCCAGCCATTCTGCCGAGTACGGCAGCGGCGCCCATTTTAAAATTCAAAGATGGTTGCCGTGAGCCGTGATTGGCTAGCAGCGGCCATCTTTGAATTTTAATAATAGCACTGAGGCGCCATTTTTGAAATGGGCGCCGCTGCCGTATTCGACATAATGGCTGGCGGCGTCTGAATCCTCTCCGGTCCAGGCCCGCCGCCAATGCCCTCACCGCCGCTGTACCCTCCGCCGCCGGACCCTCCGCCGCCAACACCCACGCCCCCGCTGACACCCACGTCCCCCGCCAACAACCGCGACCCGCCGCTGCGGTCCCCACCGCCGCATCCGTGTCCCCGCCACTGCTTTGCCCACTACCGCCTGCAAACGACGGCCATCTTGCTGCACCCAAGTGAAGCCATTATGACTACACCTGCTGGAAGCTCCTACTGCGGCTGCGCAACAAGTTGAAAAGTTCTATCTTTATAATGGCGCATTCTTGAGGTAATAGTTTAAAAACTGTCACTTTCTAATTTACCTGAACCCCAAAAGCACGTACCCTGGCACAATAGCTACCTAATAAAACAAACCCCAAGTCTAAATTCCACCCCTACCCTCAGTTTTGCCTTCCCAAAAAAACCCATAGACTATAGCAGAAAAGTTGTCCTAATTAAGAATGTCAGAAAAAAGTGACAGTTGGAGCTTTAGATTACTTCCATGTCCTCATTTTTTATGTTTATGCCCTGAAATTTGGCATGCAGCACCCAGTGACAGTTCTACCCGGCCATGACAAATTTCAGATCCGTACCTCCTATAGCTTTTGAGGTGTAGCCCCTTGAACACCCTGCCCTCCCCTTCAGAATTCTCTATGGAGAAATCCGTTTTTTTAGATGCAGCCTTAATAAAAGGGCACGACTGTGCCCTTATAATATATATATATATATATATATATATATATACACACACACACACACACACACACACATAATACAAAAAAGGTTGCACTCACATTGAACATAGTCCAAAAGCAGCTGCTGGGGTGTCCATCACACAGATCGAGTCCAAAAAACTCTGCCAATTGACTAGTACAAAAAAGAGGGGCACTCATCAGAAATAAATCCACCTTTATTCAAGTGATGACATATAAAAGGTACCTCGACGTTTCGGTCACAGTGCTTGACCTTCTTCAAGAGTCACAACATGTACATAAGTAGAGTAACATAACCGCAACCACCATGTAGGATACAGATATATATATATATAATTTTTTATTTTTTTTTAGCAGCTTAGCAAAATAATAAACACTTTATCATGACCTGCTTTAACATTTCCATCTGAATGACGTCCGTTTCATTTATTTAAATGTGGGATGATCCATCGGCTGTTTCATTGTCTGCATTTATAATGTATTCTAGTTATTTTGGAGAGTTTATATTTGCTGTTGTACATTTATATGCTCCATAATGTGATTTTATGATATACACAAAGTAAATGGGAAAAGTCAGCTGTAAAAAAAAAAAAAGCTTCCCGGCCCTTTTATTCCTCCTACTGATTAATATGTCAGTGGACGAACAGGTTCCCTTAGCAACTCTTATTGTGAAGATGACAAGAAGGAAGATACCTGACAGACACATCTATGCTCATTCTCCCCCGGTTACACTTATACACCCCATTCTGCTATGATACTGATATAACATGACTTAGTTTCTTATTCTCATTAGTACATGATTAGGATTCAGAAATATGCAGCTATAGTCAATGTAGATCACATCACGGGAATTACATGTCCTATATGATATTATCTGTGGTTCTTATATTTCAGAAATTCATCTCCTAAGATTGTATCTGTAATTGAACTTGAAATTTCTAGGCCTGATTCAGATGTGGACGTTATTTCGATGTTCACGCAGTTGATCGGTCATCGCTGGACTGCGCATGCATCTTAGTCACAAAGCGCACGTGCGGCGATTGAATTACGTTCAAATGGGGCTACTGTTGTAGTCAGGATTTATTTGCAACTGATTGTGAGACAGTGGCAGTTTTGTTGGCGGTAACATGGATTGGCGGCAAAAATACGGGCGTGTCGTGACTGTTATCGGGACGTGTATCTGCCTACAGCTGTAATCCCATATGCAGAAAATATGGCACCCGCGGCCGTTCTGCGTGACCATTAATGTCGACATTACAGCACTGTCAAAATGGCTAATGTTGACACGAACATGTCGACATGTTAATTGCCGACATTACAGCCACGTCGGCATTCTCATGTCGACCCAATGAATGTAATACACCCGTCCACATCAGATCCTTGATGTTTTAGGTATTCAATATATTTTTTATGTTGTGTTAAGCATTTCTACATTAAAATAGTTATAGTAAAACATAAACTGACTAATAAATACTAATCTAAAACGTAGTATTTTTTTAGTGAATTGTTTTCTGCCTAGAGCTTACTGATCCTGCCAGTGTTACAATAATGAAACCTAATTGTAGACAGCTCCTGTGAGATGTCAGCCAGCTGCATGGAAACCTATTGTCTGCCACATTGCCTTTATTCTTTCTAAGGATTTTCCCTGGCAGTGAAGTGATTTAGTAAATGCTCTGAGGCCACTGAAATGACAAAGTGATAAGCAATCTTCCTGACAGGTGGTCTGGTCTAAGGCAAAAAGCTGCAAAAGTCACAGCTGAGACCTAATCGGACAAATATGATATTTTACGGTAAGAAATAGGTTTCTGGTAGCCGGCTGTAGCCGTCATTGTTTGCCTTTCATAAAATACAAGTATTGATTCTCTTATCTGAGTATTCTGATTGAATTCTTATCTGGAGAATGACACAGGTAAAGGCTGTAATTCACGGTCTCCATCGTACCCTGCACATGAAGCAATGAATTAATAATGCTTTATTTTCGCAACACAACATTTTTAGTTTATTTGATTTCACAGAAAAAATTGTTTGTGTTTTAGCTTTGTTAAATGGCATAAGAAATGTTTACAATAAAAGGAATAGTCTCTCTTACTAAAATAACGGTAAACCATTCTCCTGCCAACTAAAAAAAATTGGGATTAAATGTTATGGATCCCATATTTGGGACCCCTCCTTCTTGTCAGCACTGAACCCACTTGCATTATTGGGACTTACAGTGCTACAACAACAGACGGTGACCACTGGTAGCTGTGTTCAGGTAGGTTGCATAGCCGAAAGGCTGATATAGTTGGTGTTAAGTTTCAAAGTGTTTGGATTATAATTGTTATTGGAATTTGATAACTAAGACAGGGAATGGCTATGTCATATCGGCAGTCAGGATGCCTCCTATGAAAATACCAACAGCAGAATTCTGATGGTCGGTATCCCGACAGGGTTTGGGTAAGTATACTAACCCTCCCCCCTTCTCCCACTAACCCTCCCCACCCAGAGCAGGCCCGAGCCTAATATTTTTGGTAAGCGAAGATACATTTTGGGGCCCCTGGCGGAATTTTCACGTGTCGAAGGTGCGTGCACCCGACAAACGAAAGGAGTGTGGTATAATGGAAAAAGCCATAATCATGAGCGCCGCCCTGTAATTCCAATCATGCTGGGTACATGCCCAGTGCTCTTGGAGCTGCTGGGCATGCTCTGTCCCTTTCTCCAGTCAATAGATGCCGCATGCATGCGCATAGCATCTATTCACCACCTCCCCCCCATCTGGGACACTTTCTCGCCATAATCGGGGTGGTTAGGAGGTATGCTAAAGGCGAGGTCTCAAAAGAAAGGGGTGTCGTCACACAATAGTATCCCCAATTCAAACTACACCACACAGTAGTGCCCCTTATACACAGTGCCAATATTAGTGCCCCTTATACACAATGCCCACAGTAGTAGTGTCCCTAATACAATGCCCACAGTAGTACTGTCCCTTGTACAATGCCTACAGCTATAGTGTCACTTACACATAATGCCCACAGCAGTGGTACCCCTTATGCAGTGCCCCCAGTAGTGGCGCCCCTTCTGCAGTGCCCCCATTAGTTGTGGCCCCAGTAGTAATGCCCCCAGTGGTAGTGCCCCTGTAATAGTGCCCCCAACTGTAATGCTCCCTGTAAATGTGCCCCCTGTAGTAGTGTCCCCAATAGTAATGCCCCATGTAACAGTTCCCCCATTAGAAATGCCCCTGCAATAATGCCCCCAGTAGTTCTGCAGCCAATAGTAAGGCCCCTGTAAAAGTGTCCCCAGCAATAATGCCCCCTGTAAAAGCACCCTCAGTAGTAATGTCCATATAATAATGCACCAAGTAGTTAGCCCCCAGTAGTAGTGCCCATGTAAGTGCCCCCAGTAGTAATTCCCCCTGTAAATGTGCCCCCAGTAGTAATGCCCCTGTTATAATACCCCCAGTAGTAGTGCCCATGTAAAAGTGCCCACAGTAGTAATGCCCCCTGTAAAATGTGCCCCCAGTAGTAATGCCCTCTGTAAATGTGCCCCCAGTAGTAATGCCCCCTGTAAAAGTACCCCCAGTAGTAATGCCCCCTGTAAATGTGTCCCCAGTAGTAATGCCCCCTGTAAATGTGCCCCCAGTAGTAATGCCCCTGTAAATGTGCTGCCAGTAGTAATGCCCTATGTAAGAGTGTCCCCAGTAGTAATGCCCCCTGTAAATGTGTACCCAGTAGTAATGCCATATGTAAGAGTGCCCCCAGTAGTAATGCCCCCTGTTAAATGTGCCCCCAGTAGTAATGCCCCCTGTAAATGTGCCCCCAGTAGTAATGCCCCCTGTAAATGTGCCCCCAGAAGTAATGCCCTATGTAAGAGTGTCCCCAGTAGAAATGCCCCCTGTAAATGTGTCCCCAGTAGTAATGCCCTATGTAAGAGTGCCCCCAGTAGTAATGCCCCCGTAAATGTGCCCCCAGTAGTAATGCCATATGTAAGAGTGCCCCCAGAGGTAATGCCCCTGTAAATGTGCCCCCAGTATTAATGCCCTATGTAAGAGTGCCGCGCATACTGTACACACAAATAAAAACACAATATTTACCTCAAGCCCCGATCCTGCGTCCTCTGCCATCTGTCGCTCCTCGTTACTATGGGAGAGACGTCATGACATGTCTCCCATAGTGCCAGGAGTGAGCTCCAGCTGCCGCTGTAAGGAACCGGGCGCCCGCTGGTAGAATCACAGTGGGTGCCCGGCAAATGGACCTCCCTGCGGTGGCCGGGGGGGGGAGGGGGGAGTATTGCGAGAAGGAGTGTGGTGACGGGAGGGGACGGGAAGGAGTGTGGCCGCGCTATTGAGCTGTGTCCTGCTGACCAATCCAAGCGCCGTCTGCTGGACGGCTTTCTCACCACTTGATCCAGGGGCCTCATGGTGGCAGTGTAGGGGTAATTCTAGGTTACTCCTACCAAATCTTACCCTGAGTACCATCCCTTTCATTCTCCATTCAAGGTACATGCTATTCACCTCTTCCAAACTGTTCACCTTCGTGTAGCTGTGATCTATCATCCCCCTTTCCAAATTCCTTGACAACTTTCAACTTTCCTTGACAACTTCCTCTCTTCAGACCTTCCCTCTATCATCTTAGGTGACTTCAATATCCCTATTAATGTCAATGTCTACAGACCATTCTGCCTCTAAACTCCTTACCCTCACATCATCATTTGGTCTCTCTCAATGTACTTCCTCACCTTCCCATGTGAATGGACACTCACTTGATCTAGTCTTCACTTCTGTATTTCTGATTTCACCAACTCTCAATTCCCTCTCTATGCCCATCATTTTCTATCTTTTAATTTATCCCTCACCTCTTCTCCACCTGTGCCTCCCAAGGCTACCATCACTAAGCGTAACATTGAGGCAATTGAGACTGAATCTTTATCCTCCCTGCTTGACTCACTTCTCACCCCCTGGTCTCTCTCTTCTGACCTGACCAAGTGGTTTCTCTTTACAATGTCTCTCTTGCTTTTGCTCTACTGCAATCATTACTCACCCTCGTAGATCCACACCTCAACCTTAGCATTCCAAATGCACCAGATACCTGCACAAGTGTTCATGTACCGCAGAGCATCAGTGGAGGAAATCACACTCCAATGCTAACTTCCTCCATTTCAACTTGCTCTCAACCTACAGTGCTGCTCTTTCCATTTCTAAGCAGTCTTATTTCAAGACCCTTATCTCCTCCCAGTCTTCCAATCGTCTCTTCGTATCTTTCAACTCACTCCTTTGCCCACCCACTCCTTGTCTCCCCTCTTCACTCTTGGCCCTTGACTGCGCCACTCACTTCACATCTAAATTTAAACAATACATCAGGACATCGCATCCCGCCAGACCCTTAGCACTTCATTCAATTTCACCCCACCCTGCCTCTCCCTATCCCCTTCATCCACTTTACCAACATTGGCTTCTTTCTCCCCAGTATCTGGAGATGATGTGATGACCCTAATCCACCTCCACCCTTGACCCTATCCACTCTTGTCTCCCCTGCTCCCTCTCTTCTGCTGCCTGTTCCCATCTTGGCAATTCTTAAAATTCTCATCAATCTCTTTTTCTCATCAGGCACTGTCCCGGCTGCATTAATGCATGCCACCATTCTTAAAAACCCCACCCTTGATCCTGACACTCTCCCTAGCTACTGCCCCATCTCTCCTCCCCTTTGCTCCCAAACTCCTTGAGCATATTCTCTACAACCGCCTCACCAGCTTTCTATCCTCCCACTCCCTGCTTAGCCAATTTCAGTCTGGCTTTCATTCTCTCCACTCCACAGAAACTGCCCTAGCTAATTTCAGCAATGACAGACTTGCTGCCAAATCCAAGGGCCACTACTCTCTGCTTATTCTCCTTGACTTCTCTTCTGCTTATTTTGGCTTTGCCACCCTAACCTCCTGCAAATCCTTCACTCCCCTGGTTTGCATGATACTGCCCTCTCATGGCTGTGTGTGGCTCCCCTATTTGAATAGTGAGGAAAAAGAATGTGTTACTACAGAGGTGAGGGAAGAAAGTGTGTTACAACAGCAGTGAAAGGGGAATGTGCTACTATAGAGGTGAGGGAGGGGAATGTATTAATACACCAATGAGGGAGGGGAATGTGGGCCTGGTTCAGAGATGGACAGTAATGCGATCTTAGCTGCGATTTTGTACGCTACACAGCTGTGAAAATAGATAATGGTTGCAAAGATCAACCAAGCATAGGGGCGGCTTTCTCATCTCTGCACAATGGGCCTGATTCAGACCCACTCGCAAGCGGGCGAACGTACGTTAGGCGTACGTACAAAAATATTTAAATTCAAGGGCTCGCTCGTATTTTCGAACGCATCTAAAAATCCTCACGAAACTCAGACGACCCCTCCTCTAACTAACGAGCGTGCGAAATAGCGAGCGTACATCCCCAAAATGGCTTGAAGGGAACGCACGCACAAGTATAAACCGGAAGTGGCCTTGTCAGATGTCGATTACCTGCTCCTTTATTCTGCCTACCTCCATCAATCGTATCATGCCAATCAATGTATCAATTAGCTTTTTTTTTTTTTTTTTTTCAACACAATGCAAGAAACTTTACTCTTGTCCGTGTTTGTGTTTTCACGCAGAATACATACGGCTTAAACATTCGCTTTTATTGTTCAAAAAACATGTTACCCACAATTAAACAATTGTTCTATTGCTTTGGATCCCCGCATATTTCCCGGGGTTCATTTCTTTATTTTAATTTGCTTACGCATGTCACTGCATCAAGCCTATCATAACTCTCCAGAGATTTCTGGCCCTGTCGAACACATGACTCATACACTAACCAATAGAATTGCTCCTGTTAATTTCCCAAATACATTAGCCAATCAGAATTTTTTGGGCCACTTTATCAAAAATGAATTTTAGGAAAAACACCATTGCCATCATGAGAGCCTCCGCATTCACCAAGAGCGAGCTGCTGGTGCTAACGGAGGTGATAGATAGGCGTATCACCAGCCAGCCTCCACCCATCACCAACCGGCAGAAGCGTTCCGCATATGCGGAGGCACGGGCCCGCCTGCGCTCCTTCGGCTCACGCCGCAACATCGGCCAGCTGGAGCGCAGGTGATCGGACCTGCAACGGCGAACGCCCCGCTTGCTGGCATGCTTTCGCATGCAGATTTCAGAAAGTAAGTTTTATGTATTTTGTTTATCATGTTTGTCTTTGTGGCCCAAACTGCGTGTGCATGTTTTCATGTCTGTCCTATTTATTCATTCTCCTCATATTTGCCTGGCCATGTTTTCCCTCGATTTCATAATTATTCATTCTCCTCATATTTGCATGGCCATGTTTTCCCTCGATTTCATAATTATTCATTCTACTCATATTTGCCAGGCCATGTTTTCCCTCTATTTCATAATTATTCATTCTCCTCATATTTGCATGGCCATGTTTTCCCTCTATTTCATAATTATTCATTCTCCTCATATTTGCATGGCCATGTTTTCCCTCTATTTCATAATTATTCATTCTCCTCATATTTGCCTGGCCATGTTTTCCCTCTATTTCATAATTATTCATTCTCCTCATATTTGCATGGCCATGTTTTCCCTCTATTTCATAATTATTCATTCTCCTCATATTTGCCTGGCCATGTTTTCCCTCTATTTCATAATTATTCATTCTCCTCATATTTGCATGGCCATGTTTTCCCTCTATTTCATAATTATTCATTCTACTCATATTTGCATGTTTTTTGTTGTTGGGGGGTGTTTTTAAATTGTTTTTTGGCCCGGATTTGTGCTGAAACTAACCACAATTTGTTTGACATCTTTTAGGGGGACAGCCAAGACTACGCCGTCACCGTCCGGCCAGACGGCGGTCACGCCCACTCTCCCCAACCCCCAGCCAACACTCCACCCACAATAATTCCCCTATTCCCCACTCCTCCCCAGCCTTCCAAGACCCTCTCCCGGAAATGTCGGGCCTCCTTCCCCTCCGTCCCACTTCCCCCTCTCCTCCAACCACCCCTCTTCCAATTACCCCCTCCCCGGAGTCCGTAATAACCCCGCCCCGATCTTTGGGGAATGGAGGGTCCTCCGAGGAGGACGATGGTGGGACTTCCGGAGCTGCCGTTTTGTCACCCGGTATGTTTTTCTTTCGCCTTTTTTTTAAGCACAAACTGTTTGTATGTAATCATGTGTCGTTCCTTTATTTGGGGTTTTTGGGTCGACTTTTGTGGATTTAGCAGATTGCCTTTAACTGTTCCTGCTGATTTCAACATACACATATCACACCTGGGGGAATTTGTACATAGGCCTTGTATTTTTGGCACCCCCCATTTTTTTTTTTTTTTTTTTATTTTTTGGAGTGATTTCGTTGTATTTTAAATTTTTTAATGTGGTTGCCCTATTGTTGTATTAATCCACACACTTTTCTCACCCACAGAGGAACAGAGGCGTCGTGACGAAGTACAAGTTTGTGTGGCCCAGATGCGCCAACATATAATTGGGGTGCTCGTGGCCCTTGATCGTCTGTCTGGCATCCTTCGCCAATAGTTTGTTTTTTGGTTGTTTTTTTTCAAATTATATGTTATTTTTCAAACATACGTTCCGGCTAATTCGTTTTTGCAAACCCAAAGATTGTTAACCCTGACATAAGTAGACTGTTCCTGCAAGGATTTCCATTTTTTTAAAGTAAGATTGTGTTTTGTATTTGTATGTAAAACAGCCACAAGAAACACATAACAGTCACAATGTCATTTCCCTTTTTGGGTGTAGTGTCAATTAGATATTTCAACATTTTACAGGTTCCTAGTTGGTGTGCAAGCTGCTTAGGCCAATCTTACAAAGCCAAATGATTGTACAGGCTTCCTTTTGGTGTGGGTTTTGAACCAGAAAACATATTTCATTTTAGATCAACTGGCGACAGTACTGGATTACCCCTTAGTCAAATGTACCGTGTGTGAACCTGGTTACACTTGCTGGTAACGTCCAAAAAAAGGAAGAACATTTCACTCTAAAAACATTTATTCACAACATAACTGATAAATCAAAGTGGTCACTCACAAAAAAAACACACAGTGATAATCTCAAATACAACACATACCAAACTAAAACAAACCAAAAACAACAAATCAAGAACTGGTTGACGAAGGACCATGCCAACATGATTCCACAAACATGGCGTTGCGATATGGGTTCCATAATATATTCCCAAAATGTCCAGATCCAGGTTTGGTAAGGGTAGCAGGAAGTAGTGAGCGTTGGATTGCCAAAGATTATGTTAGGTTCGCAAACAAACCAAAACACATTAGGTATAAACACTGTTGTTTTGTAAAAACTTACCTAAAAAATCTGGCCACCACATCATTGCGTATGTCCCCCCCACATACTGACCTCCGACCAACCTCGGGGGGGCCATCCTCAGGTAAGGCATCCTCTGGCTGCATTGGGACACCACTCCTTATGGTGATGTTGTGAAATATCCCACACAGGCCAATACAGCGCTCCACCACTTGCCTGGTGGCTGTAAGTGCGGAATTATACGCACTTTGTGGGCCTGGTGTGGGAGCCAAATAAGGAGTGAGCAGCCTGGACATGCAAGGATATCCACTGTCTCCTGTGGAAAAGAATAGACAACATCAGGAACACTGTGTATCAAGCTTAACATTGTTATGTACTAAAGGTCTCCACTTACCCAGAAGCCACGCATCACCAGCTTGTAGGTTGTTTAATTTGTGCCATATCCCTGATTGCCGGATGACGAAGGAGTCATGTGCACTTCCGGGTAATTTAGCATTCAGGGACAGGATCTGGAGGGAGGCATCACATACCACCATTACATTGAGGGAGTGATAGTGTTTCCTGTTTCGAAATATGGCCTCCAGCCGTGCTGGAGGCTGAAGTGGTATGTGAGTACCATCCACAACCCCTATGATGTGTGGGAAGGCAGCTATTTGGTAAAAATTGGCCTTGGACACACTAAGGGCACCCATATCCAAAGGCATTTGAATAAAATGATGGAGGTGCTTGAAAAGTGCCTCCATCACTGCCCTCAGGATCCTGGAAAAGGAGGATTGGGAGATGCCCGCCACTATTCCCACCGTTGTTTGAAACGATCCTGAGGCACAGAAATGTAACACCGCCATAAATTGCGTAAGTGGTGGTATTGCTGTTGGACTGTCAATTTGCCGCTCAAGATCACTTTCTATTAATGAGAGAGTGTCTATGATGATTTTGGGAGGTAGACGGTAGCGTCTTAAAACCTCATCATCGGGCATTCCAAAAAGGGTGACACGTGTTCGAAATATCTGGGGCCTTGCATGCCTACGATGCCTACACCTGGGACGAGATTGAGGTTGGTCGGCTTCCGGGAGCATGGCCAGAACAATCCGCCCCAGATCTACCTGAAATTCAAAGATTTCAATGTAAGGCTTTTGACCCACCCCAAAAGTAAATTAAAACAACTTAGCTTGATGATACCATCCATTGCTGCTTACATGCCGGGGTATTGTCATGATACGTCCAAACTGAAATTAAACACCAAAATTATTTGACACATTTCACTCTGTGCATTTTTGTTTATAAATTTTGTGCTAGACCAAAGTTAAAATATGCGAAACACACATTTTGCAAAACAGCAAAACGACATTTCACACAGTACATCAAAATGGGTTGAAATGTTTGCACAAAAAGCGAAAGAGAAACCTCAAAAAAGTTAAAATGATTATTAAGCATTTAAAAATGCGCTAATTAGTTCGCAAATACAAGTCACAAGAGTAAGTTCTAAAAATGCGCTAATTAGTTCGCAAATACAAGTCACAAGAGTAAGTACTAAAAATGCGCTAATTAGTTCGCAAATACAAGTCACAAGAGTAAGTACTAAAAATGCGCTAATTAGTTCGCAAATACAAGTCACAAGAGTAAGTACTAAAAATGCGCTAATTAGTTCGCAAATACAAGTCACAAGAGTAAGTACTAAAAATGCGCTAATTAGTTCGCAAATACAAGTCACAAGAGTAAGTACTAAAAATGCGCTAATTAGTTCGCAAATACAAGTCACAAGAGTAAGTAGTAAAAATGCGCTAATTAGTTCGCAAATACAAGATAAAAAATGGACTTACCAAGAGCAAATATATAAGAGTCCAAATCAAAAGGTCTTTTGGTTCGAAAATAATCAAAAACTAAAATAGAAGAAATTAAGGATCCAAAATTTTAAAAAAAGAAGAAACACAATGAAACAACAATTGATCAAAAGTTAGACTTCACAAAACTTACCAAATCAAGAAACGAGGTTCCAAAAATATAAACCAACAAAGAGAACGGAAAATAAAAACGCAAATCTAACCAACAAAAGAATCTCCAACCGCCAACTCCTTTCTACGCAATCAATAAACTCCAGCCAAGGTAACCTCCAACAATCCAAAAACGCCACCTCGACTAGAGACACACCAAGCCATAAATAGTGTTTCGTTTCCCGCACAAATTAAGGAGGGATCATAGGGACGCACAATCAATGATGCGGCCGCAAAATAAGGACGCATGTATAAATACGTCACGAAAACACATTAAAATTCTGGTGTATTTCTTGTTTGGACCTCAGACATGGCAACAGACCAGGGAAACAATGCCCAAGGGTCAGGCGGTAAGTCTTTCATGCATTTTGTATCAATGATTAATTTGAAACAAGATTGGGCAAGTTGTGATTTTGTGAATTCTGAAAATTTACACAAATAGGTGAGGAGGATGACATGGAAGAGGCTGCTGGGCCCAGTATTCCGGCCAAAGCGGCCAAAAAAAAAAGGCAGCCACATTTCACAAGAAAGGAGATGGAGGTTTTGATCCAGAAGTGTGTGGACATCCTGCCACAGGCAGACAGGAATATGAGTCTAAGCCAGAAGTGGAGAATGTGGGAAGAGATAGCCGTTGCTGTCAATAGGGTGGGTGATTATGTCCGTCTAGCCCGGGATGTCAAACGGCGGTAAGTAAACCCTTGCCCCCCCTAAAAACAAACACCATTTTAAACCAAAGGATAATGGCTTCCATTTTTTCCCACAGATGGGGCGACTTCAAATATCGCCTAAAGCAAAAACTCGCGGACAGGGCTAGGCATGCAAGGGGGACAGGTGGGGGTCCCACCCCTGTGTCATTGGAGTTGACGGATTTAGAAGAGCTGGCACAGGGGTGTGTGCAGCCTGTGGAGGTGTTTGGCGTGTCCAACATGGATACGGACATGCCAGACTTTGCGGCTCCTCATGTTGTCCCAGGTAAATCTTTGGATGTCATCAACTCAGAAATGTTATTGTGCCAATATGTAGATTCTAATGTGAGGCTTTTCTCTTTTTTCCTAACAGAGACACAGGCGGATGAGTCTGCTCCAGAGGGGAGCCTTGGCCGCCGAATTTCTGCTGGCTCTGCAGGGGAGGAACCAGTACATCCGGCTGAGGACCCTGCAGAAGCCAGTCCAGGGCAATCCCCCTCGCAGGCAGTGGCCCTCCTCACAGAACTCAATTTCAAATCGGATTCCCATACGGAGATTCTGCAGAGGATGGACGCCAGTCTGCTACGGGTGGCTGAGGCCCTGGAGCAAAATGCTGCGGCCAACGTGACCATTGCTCAGGCCCTGACGGAAAATACCAGGGCCAACATCCGCATCGCCATTGCCCTGGAGCAGCTCGTTCACCAGCACATGGTGGAGCCGACCTCCCTTCCTGCCGGAACATCAGGATCCTCCACCTCTGGCACAACATCAGCCAATCCTCCAAATGTGCCTAGCCCTGTGCCTAGTCCAGAGGCCACCACATCTGCCTCTGGACAGGCCAGCCCGATGACATCCCGGACCCGGTCTGGCGCCCTCCCTCCCCCATCCAAACGGGTGAAAAAACGGTGACAGCAATGGTGACTTTTCCCACAATCCTTCTGTGCTTGGCTCATATTCCTTTCTGGTCAAAACTTCCCTCTCCTTTCTTGTGAAATGTTTTTATTTTTTTGTTGTATGTTTATGTCAACAGTTATGTTGGGCCAATTTGTTTGATTTTGGAACATATCTTTGGGCAAAAAAGATGTCCCCAATATTTTTTTTTTTTTTTTTTGTTTGAGCAATAAATTGAAAAAAAAAAACTGACATTGGATTGTGAAATTATTGTACAAATGGGTTACATTTAATCCTGGACCAAAAGGCAAAAACTCGCCCAAAAAAAAAAAAAAAAAAAACGGGCTCTTTAAGGAACGTTTAAAAATTCATCTAACGAGGCAAATTCAAGAGGCACAAATAAAATGGTGCGAAACTTAAACCATGATGACATTATTGTTACAATAGGCCCTAACCACCAAATTGAGGGCAAAATAAACCCCCACAAATGTACGCAAATTGATTGTGTCATCCTGACATTAGCAGCTCTGAGTTCCACCTGCGTACGGTTTTGTGCTATCCCAAAAAACTGATTTCAAAACACATACCAAGCCGGTTCTCAATCCAACACTAATTGCTTTTCTGCCCTCCCGCGATTAATCACAACAACATCGTGGAGTCCCGGGACGGAGGAGAAGGCCATCGCCAATGTGGTCGAGTAATCCAGACCCTAAGCTGTGCGAGCATTTTGAAGTAAAAGAGGATCATCCAGTGACGGTCAGAACACATTTTACGCTCGCATCTGCTAATGTATGTACGCCCCAAAAACGCCTCGCCACGCCTGCGTTTTTCCATCTCCACCCCCGTCAACACCCTAAAACGCCCTGTTCTGTCAATCACATTTGACATGTCACTTCCTGTACGCTATTTTAGGAACGAGTCAAAAAAAACTCGCAATCTGCCGTACGCACATGCGCAGTGTTATACCGACGCATGCGCGGTTAGTCAACATCGGAACGCAACGAGCGTACTGCTGTTAACGAGCGGCTCTGAATGAGGGCCAATGTCACTTACCTGCATAAATATCGGTAACATCGAGGGCTCTCGTGCTGCGTAGGAGATCGCAAGGGCAAATTTATGTTAGCCCATTTAATGGCATTTAAAAGATCAGACACACCTGCGTTTTTCTGACCATCCCCGTTACCACCCCCAAACGCTGACATCCTGTCACTAGCTTTGCTATGAATTCCTCTGTGCATCCGTAATCACAATGTGATTGCTGCGCACTTGTAGTGCGTCTTATACGCTACAGGTTTGAGTGAGGGTAAAGTGTTACTACAGTTGTAAGGGGGGGTTGTATTTCTACACAGCTGAGGGAGGGGAATGTCAAATGTGTTACAACATGGGCAATGGAGGGAAATGTGTTAATTCAGAGGTGAGCAAGGATAATGTCTTACTACAGAGGTGAGGGAGTGGAATGTGTTAGTACACAGGTGAGGGACGGTAATGTCTTAGTAATGCATCCCTGCTATAATATGAGTCAAAGTTTTAATGTGTCAAGTGACTGGAGTGGTGAGATGGAAACAGAAACAGTAAATATCTAAGGACTACCCGGGTGAAACCGGGACACATCTGCCAAAATATATATATATTATATATATATATATATATATATATATATATACACACACACACACAAGGGGAAAAGAACTGAAGGGCACTCAGCAGGACTTCCACAGCCTATATAGATTCAATCAAGAAACCAGGCAGAGCCAGATATTATGTCAACGTTTCAGCAGATAGGTGCTTTTATCAAGACATGAATAAAAACAAAAAAAATGCAGTGTAATATATAGCAGATCACTCACCCAAGTGTCCATCACCTCCACGATCACCCCAGCCGCGGCTCCAGCTGATGACGTCACCATTGGGAAACACCAGCGCGCGTGTAGGCCTGGGGGGCGTGGTCCAAACACCAAGTGCCATCACCATGACTACCTAATACAACACAGGAAATAGGCTCAACAAAGCAATGTAACAAAAATGCAGCAGCGCGCAGTACTGTAACATGGATAGCCAGGCTAATGTACACAATGTGAAATATGTCCCATGTTATATGTCTCTTGCTGAATGAGAGGTTGTAGAAAAAAATCCAAATATTGTGAAATATTGTAGAAAAGTGTATCACGGGCTGCTATAATGGGCCTACCTAGCGTTTTTTCTACAACCTCTCATTCAGCAAGATACCAATTTTCTTAAGGACACCACATCTTTTATTTTAAGATTACAAGCTCTATCGCCCCTTCAAGGAAGACATCTGATGTGCACCATAGACGTTTCCAGTTTGTACACCAGTATCCCTCAGCAACAGGGGATTGAAGCCGTCCGTAGATTTATTCTACGCCATTTGGAATACAAAGGTCCACATATTGACTTTTTTATGCAGTTATTGACATGGACTCTGACCCGGAATTATTTTGTTTTTGATAATAAGATATATTTGCAACGCTCGGGGTGTGCCATGGGTTCATGTGTAGCCCCGAGCTTTGCAAATATTTTCATGCTGGCAATTGAGGAAGATTTTTTCTTTTCTGATACAGATGTAGCCCATAAAATTTATGGGTATTGTCGTTACATCGATGACATATTCCTGATATGGAAGGGTAGTCAAGATGAGTTCCAAATACTGATTCATAACATCAACACACGTGATTGCCCCATTAAATGAACCTCTGAGAGTAGTTATACCACTGTCCATTTTTTGGATGTGTCCATCAATTTGTTACCCGATGGTACCATCCAAACATCGATGTTTTACAAAGAAACTGACAGAAATACCCTGTTGGCAAGCGATAGTCAACACCCCAAGTCCCTAAAATACGGTTTGCCATTTTCCCAATTCTTGAGGGTTATCAGAATTTGTAGTGACCCCATTGATGCTAAAATCCAGATCCAGAGAATGATGTTTAAATTTCTCGCAAGAGGCTATCATCATAGTCTGCTTAGTAAGGCCCGGGACCGGGCACTTGCAGTCAGTCGCCAAGACGCTTTGGTGTCTTCTACAGCTAAAACATTGGAGAAACGAATAGTTTGGCCCCAAATCTACACAGATGACAGCAAATCCATCATGCAGACAGCCAAAGCCATCTGGCCTATTGTAGCCACAGACAAACATACTCCATCTTTATGTGGTTGTTCCATCTTACCCTCATTTAAAAGAGGGAGAAATATGCGCGATACTGTAGTACATAATGACATCAGTCAGTTTGCAGTTCAGCGGCAGAGTCACTTTCTGACTCGCAAGAGAGGCAACTACAAATGTATGGGCTGTACGACGTGTAGTTTCCTTGAGACAGGAGATACTTTTACACATCCTAGATCAGGCAAGAAATTTTCCATTAAATATGCATTAACATGCTCCAGTAAATTTGTCGTGTACTACATTAAATGCCCATGTGGTTTATTTTACGTTGGGAAAACCACACGACAACTGAAGGAACGTATGGCATTGCATCGTTCCAATATTAGGGCAGCCTTGGAGGGCAAAAATTGTGACCAGCCGGTCGCACGTCATTTTTTGCAGCATCGACATAATTTATCCAGTATGAGATATAAAATGATAGATTGGGTGCCTCCTTGCACCAGAGGTGGAGATAGAGGTTGTATCCTGCTTCAAAAGGAAGCCAAATGGATTCACATTCTGCAGACTGTACATCCCTTTGGCTTAAATGAATATCTCTCCTTTTCGTGTTTTCTATAAACTGTAGTTAGTGATCTACGTTTTGCCTCCTTCAGCGCAGCGTTTAGACCCATATGTTTATTTACACATGCACTATTGTTGTGACATGGGACATATTTCACATTGTGTACATTAGCCTGGCTATCCATGTTACAGTACTGCGCGCTGCTGCATTTTTGTTACATTGCTTTGTTGAGCCTATTTTCTGTGTTGTATTAGGTAGTCATGGTGATGGCACTTGGTGTTTGGACCACGCCCCCCAGGCCTACACGCGCGCTGGTGTTTCCCGATGGTGACGTCATCAGCTGGAGCCGCGGCTGGGGTGATCGTGGAGGTGATGGACACTTGGGTGAGTGATCTGCTATATATTACACTGCATTTTTTTTGTTTTTATTCATGTCTTGATAAAAGCACCTATCTGCTGAAACGTTGACATAATATCTGGCTCTGCCTGGTTTCTTGATTGAATCTATATAGGCTGTGGAAGTCCTGCTGAGTGCCCTTCAGTTCTTTTCCCCTTGTATATTCTACCTCTTGGTTTGTTGTGGCACCGGGGCAATACATATATTTTTAGGAGAGTGCCGGTCTCCTGTATTTTTCACTATAAATATATATATATATATATATATGTGGATAAAAAGGTGGTATACGGCGCTAGTCCTTGTATAATGTAACTTCAAGTCTTTAATAAAGACAGGCACTCCCCAGTCCTTCAGGGTGGCAGCTCCTTTCTCCCAAATACTGCAGTTCCGGCAGTTGAAATCTATAGAGATAAAAAGTGGACAAAGAGCGCCTCCTAGTGCAATCTCATACCAACTGCAAGACCCTTCACCAATAGTATACACCTATGTGATGGAGGTGTACCTTAGATAGTGGAATTAATCCACAACACAATCAGCATGAGACAACCAGTAATTTGTTCAGCACTTCCACTTCTCATTCAGAGCGAGAAACCTCGAGCCATGTGGCATTTTCTCAGAAATATTTCCACATATTCAGAAATGTGTGCTGTCAGGGAGTCAATGCCGGCCACTATTGGTCTCCCTGGAGGATTATCTAGGCACTTATGAATCTGCGGTGCAGCTCCAGAGCGCTGGGGAGGGAGAAGGACTCACTATGTGACAGGTGTAATCCGGCGCCAGCAGCAAGCCTCGATGTTTGTCCAGTGCGCATGCGCACGAGGGAGCCGGCTCCTTCGTGCGCATGTGTGAGACCTGCTACGACCGACAGCGCCAGTTGTAGCGGGTCTCTTTCCAAAGGGGGTGAGCTGTCGATGTTGATTGACAGCTTGCCCCGTTTGGAAGGCGGGCCGGGGGGCTGGCAGCCCAAACGGAGGCGTTCCCATGGGAACGCCTGCCATTTGGGGGAGGCCCCACTGACATCACTAGTGATGTCAGTGGAGAGCTTCCGGCTCTGACAGAGCCAGAAGCTCTCCGGGGCTTACGACAAGTGAGACCCTACCCTAGGGTCTCGTCGTAAGCCCCGATGGTCGCGATGGTCTATGACCTTCGCGACCATCACCCTAGCGGTCGTTAGAGCTGTGGGTGTAAACCCACAGCCTAACGACTGAAACAGAGGCGGCCGGTCAGGATGCAAGCGGCCGCCCAGTTTCTGAGCGACCGCTTGCATCATCCGACCGCCTCTGAATGAGGGCCTAAGTATCTACATGTCACACATGAACATCTGTGACATCCGTTCTTTCTTACTGCCAAAAAATGTTTTTTAAGAGGAGTATCCATGCGATTAGAAATATCGGCCTTCATCAATATATCCCGTAAATTTCTCCCTCTGGAATAACAAGACATAATGTCAGTATTGGCCAAACCCAAGGACTTATCATATTTTACAATGGGCCAATGTTTTTTAGATGCCTGATTAATATTAGGAGATAATACATTAAATTTATTAACCCACGGGAGTATTTCTCTTCTATCACTAGATTCACATTTAGTTAGCAAAGTTTTTCTTTCAACCTGCATAATTCTATTCTTAGTATCAAGTAAGCTTTTGATGTCATAGCCACGTGCAATGAATTTCTGTATAAGTACATCGATCTGCCGGACAGCAGTATCGGTGTCATCATTAATACGCCATACCCTCAACATCTGGGAGTATGGAAGTCCCAATTTAAGACTTCTAGGATGACAACTGTTCCTATGTAACAGAGTGTTTCGATCAGTGTTTCTAATAAAGACCGAGGTGGTCAATGCTGAACCTTTTTTGGTGATAAGAACATCCAGGAAATCAATGGAGTGTTGATCTATTCTAACGGTAAATTTCACAGGGCTTGGCGAGCTATTATGAGCATCAAATAATTCTCTTAATGCTTTATCACTGCCCTGCCAGATCATAAACACATCGTCTATGAACCTAGTATAGAACAGGATTTTACCAGCCACAATATCATCTGAAAAAAATATCTCCTGCTCGACTCCAAACATATAATTGTTTGCATACGCGGGTGCCACCGCTGAGCCCATGGCACAACCCATGAGCTGCAGGTAATACCCGCCATCAAACAAAAAAATTGTTTTTCGTCAGAACAAATTTCAACATGTCAACACACAAGTTGATGTAATCATGATCATACAGAGAATTATGAGACAAAGTATCCCTGAACGCCCTTAAACCATCCCCATGTGGGATAATTGTATATAAACTCGTTACCTCTGCACATACTAGCCACGTATCTTGTGGAATGTCTCCTAATTCAAGTAATTTATTCAATAACGATGTTGTGTCCAGCAGAAAATTTCTATGCGACTGAATTAAAGGCTGCAGGACAGAATCAAAAACCTGTACATGGTTGTGCTAGAGAACCCCTAGCACTGATGATGGGTCGTCCCGGAGGTGGAATAATCCCCTTATGAACCTTAGGGAGTGTATATAGTGAAGGGGTGATGGGAAACTCCAGCAACAATGCTTCAGATAATGCCTCTTCAATGATTCCTTCTTCCAAAGCATGTTTCAGAATAGTAGCTAATTCTGGTTTGAAAGCCACTGTAGGGTCACCATTCAATTTACAATAAGTGGCACTGTCACTCAGCTTGCGATAAATCTCAGATCTGTAGTCACAAATGTCCTGGAGCACCACTGCCCCTCCCTTGTCCGCCGGACGGATTATTAAGTTAGGATTTTCTGAGAGTGACTTAATGGCCGTCCTCTCTGGTTGCATAAGATTAGGGTGCACCACACAAGGCTGCTTAGATAACATGGACACTTCATCCTCAAGCATTATAATATATGTTTTTATACTAGCATTAGAAGAACCTGGTTCAAAGTTAGAGCGTGGTTGTAATTTACGCAAAGCAGGTGGTAAGGTATCTTTAGTCATTTTTGTAGATTCAGGTTTATTAAAGAATTCCTTGATTTATTATTGGGAGTGGCATCCACAAGGATTGTATATTATATATACACAAAGTATATATATTAGATATGTGCGGTTCGGTTTTACTCAGATATGTTCGGATCTCTAATACAGCATCATATTGGCTATCCGGCTGTCATGTGTTTTGGATAGCCAATAAGAGAAATCCGAACTAGCAATAATTCGACGATAAGAAACGAATAAAACCGAGCCCGCACATATCTCTCTCTCTCTCTCTCTCTCTCCTATGAACCATATTTTTGATGGATGAAGCATGTCAAGCATTTCCTCATACAAACATCATCATATTCCGCATGTCCTGCATTTCATACACTAAACAGAGCTGACAGATAACGTGCCCTCACTTGCATTAAACAACCTGGTCTGTGTCCAAATTAGCCACATGTCTAAGTCGTCCAACTGGATGGATGCAGCTGAATCGCCGGATCACCTGAAGCTCAGTTAGTGTAATCATCCAATGACTATAAATACATAAAGCACAATCTCGGCCAATTGTGATTGCATACAAGCAACTGCTGGGTTGTTTTTACAGGTTTTATGTTATTATTTATTTTTTCCGCAGTTGTTATATTTTTCTTTCTACAGCTACAGAATTAATTTCTACCACTTCTGTGTCCTGTAATCTAACAGAAGTATGTGGGGTAAATTTACTAAGAATCAAGTCGTTTCTCCGCCTAGTGTGCACCGTCAGCGGCTTCCTCAGACACTGACGGTGCACACTAGGTGGAGAAACGCGTTACACATGGTACCTTGGCGGTGGAAGTGGTAAAGTAATATTGACAATTGTCATAGCGCTATTACACTCACTTGGAGAGAGGATTGCATGGTTACAACATGCTCCCTTGATATCTGCGGAAGTTACAATTAAACAGCAGCAGAGAGCATTGAACCAAATATGTGGTGAACTAAATGGGATTACCAATAGCTGCTTGTTATAGTATGCATTATTTCGAATACTAACATTACTCTATAAGCGCTTACTAATCGCTTCAAAACCGCACTAACCGTTTAGAGAAGCATGAACTGCATGATACATATTTTTTATTTTTGGACAATACAAACTGACTAATTGTTTCCTACAAAAAGCTACTTTGCTATTCTGCTTTAGTGATACTAATCAGTTCCAAAAGGAATATTGCCAGTTGTTGGCTCTAACAAACATTGCCTACCAAACTGCGGAATACCAAGGGGCTTATTGGAATATATGTTGTTCCTGGTTGCTGCTATTAGGATAAGGGTTTCCATATATGTCCATAGAATTGGAATAGAGTTTACTACTTATATGGATCATTGTACTTTTTAAGAGAGAAATGTTATTATTATTTTTATGTATTTATATTGCCGGCACAATTGTATGTTGATATATGAATTAGGTTTTTTTTATTTTTTTTTAATGTTATTATTAAAATATATTAATTGAATCTCAATTAATTGAACAGCGCTCTCTGGTTTTGAGGTATCAGGCATCATTTGTTTCTACATTGTGTTACTAAAGGGTACAACACCATTTTTGAGAGCAGCAGTTTTATTGTAGTTTATTAGTACCCTTGGTTTTATCCCCCCCCCCCAAAAGCATAACCAGCCCCGGACTGCTCAGCCAGTCCTGGTTCATAAAATTACGGGGAACAAAATGAGTAGGGTTCCCCCGTAATTTAGGAACCAGTACCTGGCTGCAGGGCCAGTCCTGGTTTTAAATATAGGGAGGAAAAAAATTGCGTAGGGGTCCACCTATATTTAAAACTAGCGCTGGACCCAAACCGACCGGGGTGTAATGCCACAGCCAGGAGACCCTATAACTCCATGGCCAGAGCATTTGCAGTCTAAGCTGGGGATCTCAGGGGAGGTGGGGACCCCCCAAAAAGAGGGCCCCCTCTCCCGAAACCCCAGCCTTGGGCTGAAGCCTGGGGCTCTTCCCCACACCCCTGGGCTGTGGGTACGGGGGTAATAATGGTAAAATAGTTGAAAATGAAAACTATTGTATTTTACAGTGGAACTACAGGTGCCAGCATGCCTGCCCTTTGGCAGTTGTGGAACTATAAGTGTGTGCAGGCGGCTGGTACCCATACCCCCACTGTAAATTAAATAGTTAAAAAAACAGTACACACACACACACACACCATCTAAAGTAAAACTTTATTACACACCTGCCTCACTCGTATATACTTACCTGTGCCAGCTGGTCTGTCTCGTTGTCCCATGTAGATTCCACGGGTACCTGAAAAAAAGATCTGATACTCACCTCCATTCTCGTGCTGCTTTCTGTAGCATCCAGGGGTCTTGGCAACATAACAAACCGAGAAACCGAACCCATAGGGACAAGTATTGGTATGTGTTGTCACACATACAATACTTCACGAATGCCAACTGACGGGCCTCCTTGGGCCGCCAACCAATCAGAGAGGCGCTTTCCATGTAGCGACTGCTCATTGGCTGGGACCCACATGTAACCAGCCAATGAGCGTCTGGTATATTTAAAGCCTTTTTGGGGGGGTCCCCACCTCCCCTGAGACCCCCAGCTTTGGCTGACTGGCTTGGGGTGTTAATGCTTTGGCCATGGAGCCCCGGTGATAGGGTCTCCTGGCTGTGGCATTACACGCAGGTCAGTTACAGTCAGGTGCAATTTTTCCCCCCCCTATATTTAAAACCAGGACTGGCCCTGCAGCCAGGTGCTGGATCCGAAATTACTATGGAACCCTACTTGTTTTGTTCCCTGTAATTTTTGGAACCAGGACTGGCTGACTACAGGACACCCCCAAACCAGTCCAGCTGAGCCACCCCAGGGCATCGCTATAGTGAGAAAGGTGAAGTGTAAAGGAGTGTTAAATAGGAGCAGCTACTGCATAGATTAGAAGTATAGTGAAAAATAGTGGAAATATTACATATATAATAAACAAACAATAAAGGTGCTAAAAGTGAAAAAAAGGAAAAATGTGTTTATAATGTGATGCCCTGAAGCAGCCCAACTAAAGCTATCCAGGGGACCCACGCCCCAAAAATCAACCAATAATTGCACTATATAAACTGATAGGACTTACCTATATTGTGTCTCTTATAAAAGTGCAGTCAAAATGCTCCTATTTAACACTCCTTTACATTTCACCTTTCTCACTATAGCGATGCCCTGGGGTGGCTCAGCTGGGCTGGTTTGGCGGTGTCCTGCGCTCTGGATTTTAACCCTAGTATGTTAGAGACCTACCCTAAAGAGGTTACCTGGATGCGGTGGGTACGCTCATAACCTTGGCCATGATTAGGCTAAAAACCTCTATTTATTTATTGCCAAATTTTATTGCAAAATGTATTATTTATATATAATTAGTAGTGTTGGAGGTGTGCACTTGTAACTTTTCTTTTTGTGTCGAAAGTCTAGTGGACACGCATAGATAGATTAAACCTCCACTTGCGCAATGAAATATTAAATAATTTGCAGCAGTGTTACTATGCAACTAATACCCCTTTTCCACCAAAATCCCGGGTCCGACCAGGGATTTGGAACATGCTTCCAAACCAGGTCAGACCCGGGACAGACCCCTTTCACACCATGGCACCGACCAGGGTTATTACCGACGGTGCCGTTCACACAGCACCCGTGTGCAGTGGAACTCATATGCCAGCACTTGGAAATGATATAATCTCCAAGCACTGGGAAACCCGGTTCTCCCCATGCTACAAATGGGACAGGTCGTCCAACTTGGATTACCAAGTTACACTGCCCCTTAGCCCAGGCCCTTCCTGTGTTAAACCCTGGTCACTTCTCAGGTTGGATTCCTGGGTCACTAAACCCTGCTGGGTCTACCCTCGACCCGGGTAGACCCAGCAGTAATCAGATTTATTTTGGCAGTGTAAAAGGGGTATAAGCAACAGTGGGTTGTGAAAGAGCCAAATGATTCATATTTGTTTAATTTAATTAGTATACCTCAAACATGTGCACTAACAATCTATGGGAAGCGCACAGAAGTGAAGTACAGTCTGTGGGGGAGAAATTGTATTTTACCTGAAGTATTATAACTGAGCAGTATAAAGCAAAAGTGATAAAGGGTATTCAACAGATTGAATTAACAGTTTATTGTAAAAACCTTTTATGTCATCAATTATGTATTTTGATTAAGTATTACTGTATATATAAAGAGGCATAATAGATTTGGAAAGCACATACTTGTATAATAAATAAAGAAGCATAATAGTTAATTCCTTAGGCTAGGAAAACTAATGTTCATATCATATAACACACTGCAGAGTCAAACAATGAAGGCACTAAAGGAAAATGGTGCAATATCATAAAAAGATAGAGGGCCTGATTCAGAGCTGCTAGTAAGCGGCCGCTCGTTCGCTCTGAGCGATGTTCGCACAACTGCGCATGCATAGGGTCGTAATGCGCATGCGCAGACCATTGCGCATGCCGACCATTCCGACCACGATTTCCGACCATTGCGGTCGGAAATCGTGCGCTCGCAAAACAGCGAGGGGCTGCTAATTTGATTGACAGAATGTACAGTTTGTGGGTGGTAACAGGGGGAGGTGCTTGAAAACTGGGGAGTGGAGATCCGAACGCAGGCATGCCTAACGGTAAAAAGGGCGTTTAATGGGAGTGCATAATTAGTAAAGGAGCGTCATCGACCACGTCATTTGGTTGTCTTTTAGCCTGAACTGCTCGCAGTGATAGCGGTAAGAAAAACCTACCACAACCACTGCGAGCAGTTCTGATGCCTATCGATGTTCCCGATTAATCTAATAAATACCGGAGATGACGTGTGATGCGAACGGCAAAGGGGCGTCTTTATAAAATAGTGAGCGCATTTTTCGTTCGCTCGCTCAGACATAGAGGCATCAACAAACCACAAAGAGCGAGCGCTCAATTTAAATAGCCGGCCCCTTTTTTGGAACGGCCGTCCGCAAATAGCGTCTGGGTCTGAATCAGGCCCAGAGGCCGGGCATTATTTCCATAAGTATCTTCATGTTATTTTTATTTTAGGACAGAAACAAATAGGAAACTATGACGACATAGTTGCCCTTCTGCTCCACGGGAGGTTTCTGTCCTCCCTGAGCTCGCCTTAGGACACCTGCGTTACGGTTTGACAGGTGTACCGCCCCAGTCAAACTCCCCACCTGCCACTGTTACCTGCTGGGTAATGTTAATCAGTAAAAAAAAGTTGATATTGAATTTGAGAAAAATGTGTGCTCCCCGTTGGGACTAACTGGATATACTGTACTATAAAAGGGGCCTTTGTTTGTCTTGCATTAGAATAATAGGAAATAATTGGATACATTCTGCCTTCTTCTGAACACCAACATACCTGTGTATAATAAATATGCAGAATAAATGTACAGTTCTCATTAGGAACTAGATAACCAATCAGCTCCTAACTGCCATTTTTCAAACACAGCCTGTAAAAGTGACGAAGCTGATTGGTTGCTACTTATCAGTCTCCACTTTGTCACTTTTCAAGGCTTAGTATAATCTCCCCCAATGTGTCTGTAGTAGCGATCTACTTGACCTAAGTATGTGGACAGGAGCAGATAAGTACTCGAGTGGTCCAATCTCGGAGATTTGACATATATGGTATACTGGGTTTGTACTTAGCGCAGCACCTGTGTAGTGTTCATCTTGTTATTGGAAGTGTCAGAGATGGTGTTTACAGATAGACTCATTTATTAAACTGGAGACACAGTGCACCTAAAATTGAAACTCTGTCTGGTCAGTGTTATGAAATTGTTGCCTGGGAAATAAGATGACTCCTTTAGGGTGCCTCTTTCCGTAGTATACCTTGTAACTACATGTCCCTGACACACGTCTGGTGTAACAACTTGTTGTTTGTTGGGATGTGAGAAAACCCTTTTCTCTCTGTGTACACTATGGGGTATATTTACTAAAGTGAGAGTTTTTAGAAGTGGAGATGTTGCCCATAGCTACCAATCAGATCCTAGCTATTAACTTTTAGAAGGTGCTAGTTTTATGTTAAGTCGAATCTGATTGGTTGCTATGGGCAACATCCCCACTTCTAAAAACTCTCACTTTAGTAAATATACCCTTATGTATGCGTACGTCTCCCTTTGGCAGTGTGTTATGCCTGTGTGTGATGTAGCATTTGTTAGGATAAGCAGAGGCAGCGTCCCGCATTGAATTATTACTGGTAAGTCTAGTAAGTAATGTGGTCCAGGCCCTGGCAGTCCAGTGGAGTGTGAATGGAGTCCATCCCTCCCTGCTGCCAACTTCCACGGTTGTCAGGAGGAAAACCTTTGCGGGTAGTAAGTCCGGTGAAAGTAATCAGGGTCTGGCAGACCAGTGGTTGGAGTCCACACCTCCACTTACTGCCCACTCTCACGGTGGTTAGAGGAAAGCCCCCATGGGGTTCTCCTGTCACTGCTGGCCAGGTGGATGCTTAAAGGATATAAGTGTCAGTAATCACTGCCCAGCGTGTGCTGTCGATCGGAGCTGCTGTGACTGTGCCTAAATGAGTCTATCTTTAAACATCTCTGACACTGCTGTGTTTTTCCAGTAACAAGCTCAACACTACACAGGTACAGCGCTAAGTGCAAACCCCAGAATATGGGACTAAGAAGCTCAACAGCAGTTACTATAAAATATTTAAACTTCCTCATATACATGTTAAGAAGAAATCATCAAAGCATTAAGGGCTCTATTTATTAACATTATTTTTACTAAAATAATGTGAAAAAGGGTGTTTTCACACCCTTTTCACATTATTTTAGTATCACCTACAGTTACTAAAGGGCAATTGGAGTAGAATTCGTAAAATTCTACTCCAACCCTTAAGTATCACTTATTTTTAGTAAGCAGATCGCATTTCCCATAATTGTAATGGGAAATGTGATCTGACCAAAGTTACTAAAAATAAATTGTGAAAAAAATACCTGGGGAAGCCCCGGAGTCGGCACCAGTGATCAGACCACACGCTGATTCACTGTAAAAAAAGTAAAAAATACAAACTTACCTGAGTCCGGGGACCGTTGATCGGGGCTCCGGTGATTTCCTCCCTCCGGTCAGCTGGTCTCCCATGGTGCACTGGGCCCGGTCGTCACCTGACAGGGTCCCAGTGCAGTATGGGATGTCACCTGACCGGAGCGACAGAGGACATCACCGGAGGTTCCGATAACTGCAGGTAAGTGTAATTAAGGGAGGGGAGGTCGCGGGGGCCAACGATCATGGGGGCGGGGCTTAGCGATGGGGCGGCGCTTGGCGATGGGGGTGTAGCAGCAGCAGCCGGTCGGCGCATGCACAGGGCACTTGTCACTGTATTTTTTGCGAAAATCCCGTGATAAGGCTCCGGAGGGGATTCGCTGGGACAGAGCTTTATCGCGAGCTCTGTCCCTGCAAGGGATTTGTGGTAAATCCCTGTGATAAATCCCTGTGGTAATGTCACACTGCAATCTGCATTACAAATGCGGATTGTAGTAAATAGAGCCCTACGTTTTTTATTACAGCACAATAGCAATGAAGTAATAATTTGTGTAGTTTGTATCATTATTTCACCCCTATCGCTTGTATACTAGATGGAATTTAGACCCGAACGCTAAGAAGCGGTAGCTGCCGATGGTTCGCATTTGTGAGCATGCACTGCAGTGCGCAAACCACTCTGAAAGATCGGGAAGCATACGCTCTCCAAGCATAGACAGCCCAGCAGTGACAGGAGAAGCCATTTGTGGGTGGTAACAGGGGCAAGCCACTACAAACGGGGCTGTGTAGATGTGAACGCAGGCGAGCCTGACTGAAATAACGCAGTTTCAGAGGCGTGCATAATTAACAGGCAGTGTCATAGTACACGTCACCTGGCTGTATTTCACATTGAAGTGATCGCAGTGCTTGAGGTAGGGTTTAATCTACCTCAAGCTCTGCGTTCGCTTTTGATGGTACCGATGGTTGCATACACTTCCTGGAGATGACGTGCGCAAGTGGGCGTCTTAAGACAGGCTGGGGGGCGTCTGCATACACAAAGCGATCGCACCAGGGGCGTCTTAAGAGAGGAGGAGGCCTGTGTGCACTCCCCGTGCGGGGCCCCCTCCTCTCTCCCTGGTAGCCGGCTGACGTGGTTAGCCAGCCACCGGAGCCTTAGTAGACTCCAGGCACTATAGTGTGTCCGGAGTCTACTGCGCATGATCAGAACGCCGGAAAATGGCCACGGCGGCCATTTTTCTGGCGTTCTCCACATGTGCAGTAGACTCCGGACACACTCTAGTGCCCGGAAGTCTACTACGCATGCACAAAAAAACAGAAAAATGACCGCGGCGGCCATTTTCCGGTGTTCTGAGAAACGCAGACACCCGACGTGGGACCCCGGACAGGTAAGTCTAAAATAATATGGGTGAAGTGTGTGCGGTGCGGGGCTCACCTGGACACGGGGGCCCGTGTGCCCCGCACACTATACACCCATTATAGATACGCCACTGGATCGCACGCCAAGACATAGTGGGCGCGCTTATGCATTACCGTGCTGTCACTTAGCCAAATTTGCATACGCTGAGAACTTGCAAATGCATCTAGCGACCGGGTCTGAAACAAGCCCTTAGTCATTTATTTAGCAGGAAGGGGACATGTTTGTAATAAGTGATAGCCTTGAAAGGCCTGTTGTAAATGGCATCTGCCTACTTAAAACTCCACAGGATCTGGGTTTGTAAATGGTACATAGGAAAGTAACTAAGTCAAAAGATAAATCCTGCTTCAAAGTCAGAGCAGAAAGTTTGTAAAGCACTTTGTTGTGTATGTCGGTGGTTGAGAAGTCGTTCAAACTTCAATAAGTAAAAACAAAGGGCTTGGTACAACAGATGACTGAGGAGCGCCCAGAAATGTTGTCCATGTTTACCATGGACTTACTAAGATATTGGAGTCCATCTTGTTTTAGGCTCCATCTCATCTTGTAGCCACTGCTATAAGATTATTTTCTTGCATCTGTAGCAGACTGTATAGGGTTCATCTTTTTTCCATTTATAATGACATTTGTTGATCTCACTTTTTAATTTTACAATCAAATTCTTAGTTTAAATTAGATTCTCAAAGGGCAACAATATCCAGTCGAACGAACGTATATTGTAGATCCACAGCATAGATGGTAATAGTCTGTATTATTAAAGGCTAGTATAAAAGATTTTTGTATGCAGGTTTTAGCCAATTCGCATTACAGTTCTATAATTTATGAATCTGGTGGTGAAGCATCTAGGACATCTCACTAGTGATGTACCAAAGTCAGCTGCTGCAAATAAACACAGGAGTGACAACCCCTTTATAGCTTTCTGCTTGATAAAGGCTTCCAAAGTTACATGAGACATCAGACTCTATTGTTTACTATACATCAATGTTTCTCAACTCCAGTGCTAAAGTACCTAAGACAGGTAATGTTTTCTGTATTTCTGTAATCATGGACAGGTGAGTTAATCTATTTTGCTGGGTCAGTAATTATCCCTCCTGTTTCCACAGACAGAAATCTGGAAAACATGAGCTGTTGGCAGGGGAGAGCTGGGATGGGGGGGCAGAGCAGGTACAATTCTGCAACATTGGGGCCGCCGATGCACTCAGCTTGCATATGCCTGATGGTTGGGGAGGGCCCTCTGCCTGCCTCCTGCTCATCAGGCACAGGGACATATTGAGGACGTTATGGAGTGACAACCCCTTTATAGCTTTCTGCTTGATAAAGGCTTCCAAAGTTACATGAGACATCAGACTCTATTGTTTACTATACATCAATGTTTCTCAACTCCAGTGCTAAAGTACCTAAGACAGGTAATGTTTTCTGTATTTCTGTAATCATGGACAGGTGAGTTGATCTATTTTGCTGGGTCAGTAATTATCCCTCCTGTTTCCACAGACAGAAATCTGGAAAACATGAGCTGTTGGCAGGGGAGAGCTGGGATGGGGGGGCAGAGCAGGTACAATTCTGCAACATTGGGGCCGCCGATGCACTCAGCTTGCATATGCCTGATGGTTGGGGAGGGTCTCTGCCTGCCTCCTGCTCATCAGGCACAGGGACATATTGAGGACGTTATGATTGCTACCTATGTTGCAGGATGGTGGGGGGTAGAGTTGCCGGCTCTCGGGTGAAAATGAGAATTTTCTTTTTAAGAGAAACACTGCTGTCATTGATCTTCTGTTCTTCCTACTACAGAAGCCTCGAAGATTAACCATGGGTTGATATGTTCTTCCCTGTACTAATTATGTAAACACCTGGTCCAGATGCCGGATTACCAGCAAGGTGGACGGAGGGTCGCCCAGAAGCACCCTGGTCCGTATCAATGGCAGCAGCCTGAGTGACAGTGAGCAACTGCCCTTCCTACCAGAGAGGAAGCCCTCCCCATCAGTGCCGCCATGCCCCACACAGTGTGCACATATGAAGGTGGGGACAGCCAGTGCACTGCAGAGGAAGTCTTACCACACAGAGAAGCACACAGACAGACTCCATCACCTTACTGTCCTGTGACCCGACACAACCGGCCCCCAGAACTTGCCGCCACCAAAACCGGCATTGATTGCATCCACTGCTGATATTGCTCATTGGAAGGGAAGGTTGGACTGTAGGTGTCTAGGTGGTAGGAAGGTATTGGTTGGGCATCAGAGCATCCCAGCACCATATCTGCTCTATGAAAAGGTTCACACTAAAAGGCTGTATACATTTCCATACTACACACATAATACACACAATAGATGGGATTCAGGGCCTGATTCAGACCCGGACGCTATTTGCGGACGGTCGTTCCAAAAAAGGGGCCGGCTATTTAAATTGAGCGCTCGCTCTTTGCGGTTTGTTGACGCCTCTATGTCTGAGCGAGCGAACGAAAAATGCGCTCGCTATTTTGTAAAGACGCCACTTTGCCGTTCGCATCACACGTCATCTCCGGTATTTATTAGATTAATCGGGTACATCGAAAAGGCATAAGAACTGCTCGCAGTGCTTGTGGTAGGTTTTTCTTACCGCTATCACTGCAAGCAGTTCAGGCTAAAAGACAACCAAGTGACGTGGTCGATGACGCTGCTTTACTAATTATGCACTCCCATTAAACGCCCTTTTGACTGTTAGGCACGCCTGCATTTGGATCTCCACTCCCTCGTTTTTAAGCACCTTCCCCTGTTACCACCCACAAACGGTACATTCTGTCAATCAAATTAGCAGCCCCTCGCTGTTTTGCGAGCGCACGATTTCCGACCGCAATGACTGGTTTGCGCATGCGCATTACAATCCATACACAGTTGTGCGAACATCGCTCAGAGCGAATGAGCGGCCGCTTACGAGCGGCTCTGAATCAGGCCCTCAGTCACCATATCAACATTCAAATTGTCGACAATCATAATGTCGAACCCACAATGTTGACAGTTATGATGTCGACGTTGTTGAAATGTCAACATGGAATACATTGACTGTTGACATGGAACATGACGACATTTGCAGATATTTTGCAGGGAGCAGAGGGTTAGGTTTAGGGTGCGGGTAGGGAGGGTTAGGTTTAGACAGTGGGAGGGGAGTGTTAGGGGTTAGCGTTACTCACTGCCAAAATCTCTGGATGACAGCCAGAACTCTCGATTGCCAGACACAGCCACTGGAGATCCTGTACCAGGTAAGTGATCGCTGCACTGGGACACACTGTTTTGTCGACATTCTAATCATATTGACATTTCATCAGAGTGGACATGATGAATGTTGACATGCTAAGCATGCAGACATTACAACCAAGAGACATCCTGGATATTATTTTGTTGCAGTGGAAATGTATTTCTATTTTTCAGAGTGGGAGACCTAAGGGTGAATTAAATCAGGAAATAGTCATCATGTTGACAATCACAATGTCGACAAGAAGATTGGGGCACCGTTATGTCGAAAAGCAGAACTAAAAGTATTTTACACTAGTAAAACAACTGTACTCCCAGATGTGTAAAATGCTTCAAGTACCATTGTTGACATAATGATGCCTGCATTCCGGTGTCCCATACTGCTTGTCAGCAAATCATATGTATCCCATTAATTCAAAGAATTAAACCAATCATCATAACAAATGGAAATTTGCTGTATTTCCTACATACATTCAACACTAGCAAATTTTTTTGGGGGAAGAGAAAGGTCTACTGTACGTTGGCAGATGTAGTGCCTTCTATATATTGATATTGGTAGGGGCATCCCCCTAAGATAGATGCCCTGGGACCTCCATTTATCTTGAATATTATTCTATGCATATTATGCCTGAAATGCATTTTAAATTCACATCATGTTTACAGTCATGTATGTTTATCCATAACACTTTACGGTCCATTCCATGAATTGATTGCAATTACTGTACATTAATTGTTCATTCTATGATGTTTTATATATTCAAGTAACTTTTTAGAATAAGTCTTTTTTTTTAACACCACAATTCTCAACACACCATTTTTTATGACGTTTAGCTTACGTGCCTTAGGACTCTTTTTACAAAACATATTAAAAGATTAGAAAGCCTCCCACTCACCAATGGCAGCATATGTTGCATGGTGTAATATATAATGGGTATACATATAGCCATACGTAATGCAATGGTTTACATGGTGACTTTCAGAATATTTTCAAGGGTCACTCTAAATTCCCAATCCGACCTGTATATCTATATTGAACACAAGTTTGGTACCTGTATTTTATTTTATTTATTTAATTTTGAATGGTCCCTGTGTTGTTTATTGTTGCTAGAATATATAGAATGCTTCCTTTATTGTATAGAGACAGGGAATGCTCTATTTTCAATAGTGGCACTACAATAGACTGTGTTGTCAGATGATGCTCATGAGAGTTATTTGTTTAAAGCTCTTTGTCATAAATATTTTTGCATATGGGTCATTGCCTATTTAAACCACACCCACATTAGATAAACCCCACCTACAGGATTCTTGTCATGCACAAGGGACTTGGTTGGTGTCTCTTCCCGGTCCCTGTTGGTTCCAGAGGGTCTATCATCCAGGCAACATCTTGTTGGACAATGCCATCCCAGCAGCTTCCCCGCAGTTTGGCCTCTAGCAGTTGCCATCTTGCCAAAGGTCCTACAAATAACTTCCGGGGGCGTGCATACCAGCCCGCACTGCTCCAATGGCCATTCTCCCTGCTAATATAGTGCTCTACGTAAGTCCCTCTCACCCACAGCACACTTCTCAGTTCTTTGTGTGCACTTATGCTGGATGGCTCTGCTTCTGCAGTTTTACTATAGTTAATCTTCTCCTGTGGATACTTTGCTGGAATCTCTACTACTCTCCAGTGTCTCCCATGGATACTCTGCTATTTACTCAGCTGTCATCTTGTGATTTCAGGGATTACTTGACTGGGCCCAGAGGTCATCTGTCTCATTGCCTCCATTATATTTAACCTGCTCACTGGATCCTTCACTGCATCTAAATTACTACTACTTTGTTTCTTCCGAGCTGTCCTCTGCTAGCTACTATTGTATTCCATTCAGAGAGCCAGGACCTGCGGGAATACTACAGCTAAGTCCAAATTCCTTTGCAGGAATCACCGGTGAACACCAGTAGCCCATTAGACTTTCCACCTCTGGGTTGGCCATAGTGCATGAATCCCAAAACACCTGTGAATCCTGTCATGTCTCCAATGAACACAGGGTCTGCATGCACATTGATGCTTTGTACAGGGCCATAATATGGGGTGTTGGTCCAGTAATGCCAAACAAGGGCGCAAGGCTGAGGGGACAGCATGGTTGCTACCCTGATGAAACCTCACCATGCTGTTCTATATTGTAAAAAGTAATAAACCAATTTAGCGCTGCCAGAGGAGAAGTGAGAGCAGCCGGTAAAGAGACTTTCCACCTCCTAGCTCAAGGCTATAACAAACTGATGTGCAAGAAAAACAGCACTAGGTCGTCCTATGCTAATGACGCATAAAGAGAATATGACTTAATAGAATAAAAAAAAAAATAAGTACACCAATAAAACATAGGAAGCAGATAATCAATTGGAAAGAAAAAACATGATAAATGTAATGTTATATAGCACTGATTATTATAATGTATAGGGACCACCATTAGTGGGAAATAAAATCTCTATGAACCAATAAGTCAATGTCGGAAAGTTTCAAATGTGAGAAAACTTAGAGGTTATGTAAATAGATATATACAGTATGGACCATCTAAAGTGTCCAGTTAGCAGATGATTTAATTACCAGTCAAATGGAGTGTGGATCCATTGAAGTCCTTTAACATGAATAATCTTGCATCTGATGGTATCTTCTGCTGGTGTATTGTACAGTAGCTATGCAATAAAGTACTTGTGCAAATAGGCATGGCATAGTCCAATGAATCCAGTGGGTTCAATAAGTCCAATAGGTGGTCCAAGCAAGTGGTGTAGGTAGGTACTTGATGCATTTGTCTGTGGTAAGTACCTGCAGGAATTGTACAATAGCAGCAATCATTGAGAGGTACAAGTTTTACTTTATTCTAAAATACAGAGTTTATTTTCCCATCATGCTACTAGTCAATCAGTATGCCCTTTCTCAAAATATAAAAGTATTTCTTCCGAGTACCAATGAAACGCGCAGAAAAGAGATACTAGAAAGTTGCCCCAGGTAGAAATCATTCATATAATTCATATAATAGCCACGTTCTTTATTTTTAGGTTGATGCCTCTGTTATTAGTGAAGAATGTTTATTTGCATTTGATAAAATGGCTTCTGTCACTTTTAATTATTATTTTCTCTTGTAGATTTGCATTGACATTCTATAAAACAACACTAATGAAAAAACATGTCCCCGAGCTCACAATGCAAATTATTACTATTTAGAATATTTGTATCAGAGAAGCTTGAAATTTAATAAAAGCTCAGACAGAAAGTTGCCTGGAAGAATTACAATGCACAGGATATAGTAAGCTTCTAAGCCAAAGTGCTGATCTGAATATTAAAAAATGTTTTAGAGCACAAACCATTTTCAATTGTTTTAAACTTCGGTGTGTAACAAAAAGTTGAAGCAAACAAACTTATTTTCTGTTCAATATTTTTATAGGAGAGTGACAGTATAATTGTAACTACACAGGCAAGTGCAGTATGTATTAAAATCAAATTAATATAATTCAATAGAGTATATATGTCTGGTGTATACTACAGCCATGGCCAAAAGTTAAGAATGACACAAGTATTGGTTTTCACCAAGTTTACTGCTTCAGTGTTTTTAGACCTTTTTGTCAGATGTTACTATGGTATACTGAAGTAAAATTACAAGCATTTCATAAGTGTCAAAGGCATTTATTGACAATTACATTAAGTTTATGCAAAGAGTCAATATTTGCAGTGTTGACCCTTCTTTTTCAAGACCTCTGCAATTCGCCCTGGCATGCTGTCAATCAACTTCTGGGCCACATACTGACGGATGGCCGCCCATTCTTGCCTAATCAAGTTTGTCAGAATTTGTGGGTTTTTGTTTGTCCACCTACCTCTTGAGGATTGACCACAAGTTCCCAATGGGATTAAGCTCTGGGGAGTTTCCTGGCCATGGACCCAAAAGTTCAATGTTTTGTTCCCCGAGCCACTTATCTATTACTTTTGCCTTATGGCAAGGTGCTCCATCATGCTGGAAAAGGCATTTTCTGTCACCACTGTTCTTGGATGGTTGGGAGAAGTTGCTCTTGGAGGAGGTTTTGGTACCATTCTATATTCATGGTTATGTTCATAGGCAAAATTGTGAGTGAGCCCACTCCCTTGTGTCACGGCTACAGACACTTGGGACTCCTGAGGAGAGACAGGCTTAACAGGCAGTAGAAGCAGAGGTGGTTTAATAAATGACCTTCTCATGAAATAGCACTGGCACAAAATGTTAAAGGTCAACAGGATTTATTCAAGGACAAAAACTGTGTTGCAAAGTTCAAAATATTCAAACATAAAGTCCAAACAAGACAAAGTTCATGATATCACGACAGGCAGGTGTGGGGGTGAGCCCCATGAAAAACTAAAGTTCAAACAGTACAAAGTTCATAGTACCTAACGGGCAGGTGTGGGTTTGAGCCCTGAGATGTGGCTGAAGTCTGGTATGAGGTTGAGCCCCAAGATGTAACTGAGCTCTGGTATGGGGTTGAGCTTTTATGATGCAGCTGACAACTGTTGCTTGAGATGTAGTAGTGATATCAAGAATCAGTAGCAGAGCTGGGCTTTGTAGTGCAGCTGAGAACTAGTAGCAGTGATGGGCTTTGTAGTGCAGCAAAGAACCAGTAGCAGAGCTGGGCACTGTAGTGCAGCTGAGAACCAGTAGCAAAGCAGAGCCAGGAAAAAGCATAAGCATTGTAAGGACCACAGCATACACCAGGCAAAGCAAGGATCTGGCAGGAGTCCACAGGAAAACCTGAAGGTAACATTGCACAGTCAAGAATGCTCAGTTAGTGACAGATTTTTATACCAGATGCATTTAATCCATTGGAGGTTCAGAACATGTGATTCAAAAAGAAACCAAGTTTGGGAGACCAAGTAATCACAGAAACCTGGCAACGCCCATGAAACAGAAGATCGTTTTAACTCTCTGCATACTCCATGTGACGAACGCCAGCAGCCCGGAAGGATACTCCAGTGACTACAGCAGAAACTCGGCAAGTGTAGCTTATCTTTATAAAAAGTCACAGTTTGAGTCCTGACAGTACCCCCCCCCCCCTATTTGGGTGGTCCCCGAACACCCACCAGGCTTAAGAGGAAATTTAGGATGAAAATTACGTATAAGTCTAGGAGCATGGACATCAGAGGATTTTATCCATGAACTCTTCCGGGCCATAACCTTTGCAGTCTACGAGATATTGCAACTGATTTTGATGCTTACGGGAGTCCAGAATCTTATCAATCTCAAACTCCACTCCTCGAGAAGTCATTACAGAAGGTACTTTAGGCAAGTGGTCATGAAATTGATTAAGAATCAATGGTCTAAGCAGAGAAACATGAAAGGAATTAGGTACACGCATAGTTGGAGGCAACTGTAACTTACATGCCACTGGATTGATAATTTTCTCAATACGGAAGGACCCAATGTAACGGGGAACGAACTTCATAGTAGGCACCTTAAGTCGCAATTTCTAGTAGACAACAAGACATGATCACCGACAGAATATTTAGGAACAGCTGAACATTTTCTGTCATCAAAAATTTTGTATTTATGAGAGGTTTTCTAAGAGACCTGTTACCAGATTCCAAAAAAGTGTTGCAGAGTAGTCTTAGCTGCTGGGACATCCACTGTGGGAATAGATTGAAGCTCAGGAATCTGAGGATGCAGGCCGTAATTGGCATAGAATGGACTTACACCTGTAGCAGAAGAATAATGACAATTATGAGCAAACTTATCCAGGGTAAGAGATCTATCCAGTCATTTTGAGAAGAGGAAAGATACATCCTCAGGAAAGTCCAAATCCTGGTTCACCCTTTCGGTTTGTCCATTTGACTGAGGATGATATGCGGAAGAAAATTGTAGTTTAATTTGTAAAGATGAACACAGAGCCCTCCAAAAACGAGTGACAAACTGAACACCCCGGTCAGAACTATTTCAGAGGGAAGTCCATGAAGACAGAATATCTCTTTGACAAAGATTTGTGCCAGCTTAGTGGCTGATGGAATTAGTGCCAAAGAACAAAAATGGGCCATTTTGGTAAACCGATCCACCACTACCCAGATAACCAAACATCCCCTGGATTCGGGAAGGTCTGTAATAAAATCCATGGAAAGATGGGTCCATGGTTGAGTAGGACCGGGTAATGGATGGAGAGGACCCACTGGAGATTGACGGGGTGACTTATGTTGCACACACTTGGAACATGAATGTATAAACTCTTGAAAATCGTTTTTCATAGAAGGCCACCAGTATGAACATTGGAGGAAAGTGTACATTTTATGAACCCCCGGATGTCCTGAAAAATGCGAATTATGAGCCCAAGAAAGAAGTTTACCCCCGTAACGCAGGTGCTACCAATGTCCTCCCGGGATGTGGATCCGGAGAAATGGAAGTTGAAGAAAAGGCCAGAGGATTTATTATAGGATACCTTCAATCTGTTCCTTTTGCTCCAACATTGAGCAAGAAAGAGAATCTGCCTTCTTATTCAGCGACCCAGGACATTACCTGAGGAACAAAAATCAAAACGGGAGAAAAAAAGTGCCCAACGAGTTTGTTGTGGGTTTAAACAATGAGCTGTTTTTAAATATAATACATTTTTATGATCCGTAAAAATGGTGAGTGGATGTTTTGCACCTTCCAGCAAATATCCCCATTCCTCTAAAGCCAACTTGATGGCTAGTAATTCCTGATCCCCGATGGAATAATTGCTCTCAGCACTGGGAAAATTTTCGCAAAATAACCCCACAGGATACTGTTTTTCCATCTGCAGCAACTTGGGACAAAATAGCCTCTACTCCATAAGCAGATGCATTCACTTCCAAGATAAACGGTTTCTCAACATCTGGTTGAAACAGAATAGGAGCTGCAGAGAATGCATCCTTGAGTCTGCAAGACAACAAGTACCTCTGGGGACCACATTGTAGGATTAACCCCTTTTTTTGTCATGGCAGTAATTGGGGTCACAATCGTTGAAAATGCCCTAATAAACTTCTTATAATAATTAGCAAAGCATAAAAATCTCTGAATAGACTTCAAGGAAGTGGGCAAGACCCAATCTGGTATGGCTTTAAGCTTCTCGGGATCCATATGAAGTTTGGTACCAGAGATAATATACCCTAAAAAGGGTATGACCGGAACCTCAAAAACACAGTTAGAGATCTTACCATAAGGTTTATTGGCCCTGAGATGGCTTAGCACTGCTTTACCATGAACACAATGACCAGAAAGACTCCTGGAATAAATTAAAATGTCATCAAGATAGACAATAACAAATTGGTAAAGTATATCCCGAAAAATCTTGTTCTCAAACTCCTGGAACACTGTGGGTGCATTACATAAGCCAGATGGCATAACAAGCTTCTCATAATGACCATCTCGCGTATTAAACGCAGTTTTCCACTCATCACCTTCTTTAATCCTGATCAGGTTATAAACCGTTATAAGTTGTGATCCCTTGACCCTATCAAAAAGCTCAGTGATAAGAGGTAAAGGACATTTGTTTTTTTACCATGATCTCATTCAGACCTCGGAAGTTGATACAGGGACGGTCCTCCATCTTTTTTTTTTTTTACAAAGAAGAATCCTGCTCCAGCAGGAGACGAAGAGGGCCTGATAAACCCCTTATGCAGATTCTCTTGTACGTACTCCTACATGGCTTGAGTCTCAGGAACAGAGAGAGGATATACTCGACCTCTGGGTGGTGTTTTACTAGGACAAGTTCAATGGGACAATCCCCGGGACCATGTGGCGGGAGTACATCTGCAGCCTGTTCAGAAAAGACATCAGCAAATTCGAGATAGGGCTGTGGAAAAGAAGGTGGAACATCAATTTTAACTTCAGCTAACCGGACAACAGGAATCAAACAAGTTAGTTTACAATTTGGACCCCAGGAAAGAATTTGACAACAAGTCCAATCAATATGAGGATTATGGAGACTTAACCACGGTAAACCAAGAACTACATCATACGCAGAAGCAGGAAGCACCAAAAGCTCTAGACTTTCTTCATGAAGAGCTCCAACCCTCAACTTTAATGACTGTTTGACACTTCCATTAGTAATTTTAGTCCCATTCACTGCAGAGAGAGATAGAGAACGAGGCAAATTGGTGACCGGGATCCGCAACTGTTGAACTAATGAAAACAAAATAAAGTTTCCAGCCGCTCCTGAATCTATTAAAGCAGAAAACACTTGACACGGAGAACCAAAATCCCAAATAACAGAAATTAAACTCTTTTTTGGGGGGAAATTTTAGAGAAAACCCCTAGTTTGACTTCCCTTCCATCAACTAAGGACAACCATTTCCTGGCCTTACTGGACATTTAACCAGAAAGTGTTCATGAGACGCACAGTACAAACACAAATTTGAACGTCTGCTACGTTGTTTCTCCACCTCGGATAACTTAGATTTATTAACTTGCATAGGTTCATCAGTTATGCCATGAGAGGGGCGAGTCTGTGGGAAAAATTTTTTAGAGCGATCAATATGACTCCTCTGAACCCCTCGTTCACGCATCCGCAAGTCAATTTTAATAGTTAAGAAAATTAACTCATCTAGGTTCTCAGGAAGATCCCGAGTAACCAACTCATCTTTAAGTCTCTCAGAAAGACCATTCCAATATGCTGCTCTTAGCGCCTCATTGCTCCATTTAGGTTCTGCAGCTATCATTTGAAAACAAACCATATACTGACCAACTGGTGATGTTCCTTGTTTAACCTGCAAAATGTCCACAGACGCGACCACCGATCTTCCAGGTACATCAAATATCCTTTTAAAAGTACGGACAAAGGCTTGGTAATCAGACATTAAAGCATCATTTCCATCACATAATGGGGAGGCCCATTCAAGAGCGGTACAAGACAAAAATGAAATAATATAAGCCACTTTAGTACGAGGCATAGAAAAGTTTTGTGGCAATAACTCAAAATGGATCTCACATTGATTGAGAAATCCTTAGCAGGTTTTAGGATTACTATCGAAATGAGTTGGAGTTGGAAGTAGTAAATGGGAGGCAGAAGTCAAAGGAGTAATTACAGACGCATTCGTAGAAGGAATTTGGAGCTGATGAAACAAGGGGTAGAAAGATCCTGTAAACATTCCAAAACTTGGGCTTGGGTATTTTCCTGTACCTCGAGATGAGTGGTCAAACCCTGGGGCACCTGTACCCCAGAACCCTGTTCCAGATCTGAGTTCATTTTGTGGTCTGTGTAAGCTGTCATGGCTACAGACACTTAGGACTCCTGAGGAGAGACAGGCTTAACAGGCAGTAGAAACTGAAGTGGTTTAAGTCCCAAGACGTGACTGAGATCCGGTATGGGGTTGAGCCCCAAGATGTAACTGAGATCCGGTATGGGGTTGAGTCCAAAGATGAGACTGAGATCTGGTATGTGGTTGAGCTTTTATGATGCAGTTGACAACTGTTGCTTGGGATGAACACAATAGTGAGATCAAGAATCAATAGCAAAGCTGGGCATTGTAGTGCAGCGAAGCAGCAGTAACAGAGCTGGGCTCTGTAGTGCAGCTGAGAACCAGTAGCAAAGCTGAGCCAGGAAAAAGCACATGCGTTGGAAGGACCACAGCATACACCAGGCACAGCAAGGATATGGCAGGAGTCCACAGGAAAATCTGAAGGTAACGAATGCTCAGTTAGTGACAGACTTTTATACCAGATGCATGTAATCCATTGGAAGTTCAGAACATGTGATTCAGAAAGAAACCAGGTTTGGGAGACCAAGTAATTACAGAAACCCAGAAAGCTGGCAACGCCCATGAAACAGAAGATCATTTTAACAATCCGCATACTCCATGTGACGAACACCAGCAGCCCGGAAGGATACTTCAGCGACTACAGATTAAATTAGGTAAGTGTAGCTTATCTTTATAAAAAGACACAGTTCGAGTCCTGACACCTTGGCTGAGAACCAACCCCACACATGAGTGGTCTCAGGATACTTTACTGTTGGCATGACACAGGACTGCTGGTAGTGCTCACCTTTCCTTCTCCGGACAAGCATTTTTCCAGATGCCTCAAACAATCTGAAAGGGGATTCATCAGAGAAAATAACTTTACCCCAGTCCTCACCAGTCCCATCCCTGTAGCTTCTGCAGGAATATCAGTCTGTCCCTGATGTTTTTCCTAGAGAGAAGTGGCTTCTTTGCTGCCCTTCTTGACACCAGGCCATCCTCCAAACGTCTTCACCTCACTATGCGTGCAGATGCACTCACACCTGCCTGCTGCCATTCCTGAGCAAGCTCTGCACTAGTGGTGCCCAGATCTCACAGCTGAATCAACTTTAGGTTGATTTGGTGCAATCTTACTAGCAGCAATATCCTTGCCTGTGAAGCCTTTTTTGTGCAAAGCAATGTTGACTGCACATGTTTCCTTGAAGGTAACCATGATTAACAGAGGAAGAACAATGATTTCAAGCACCACCCTTCTTTTAAAGCTTCCAGTCTGTTATTCTAACTCAGTCAGCATGACAGAGTGATCTCCAGCCTTGTCCTCGTCAACACTCTTACCTGTGTTAAAGAGAGAATCACTGACATGATGTCAGCTGGTCCTCTTGTAGCAGCGCTGAAATGCAGTGGAAATGTTTTTGTGATTAAGTTCATTGTCATGGCAAAGAGGGACTTTGCAATTAATTGCAATTCATCTGATCACTCTTCATGATATTCTGGAGTATATGCAAATTGCCATCAAACACTGAAGCAGCAGACTGTGTGAAAACCAATACATCTGTTATTCTCAAAATTTTTGGCCATGGCTGTAGAGTTAATACTCTAAAGTTACAAATACTAGATTCCTTTTGCAGAAGGGCTTAATAACACGAGTGCTCAGGGCAATAACTAACAATCAGGGGCCTAATTTATCAGCAAGTAATATTCTTGCTATCACTCGTTACTAATCTTAAACCAAGCTCCAACCAATCAGCTCCTAACTATCATTTTCAAACACGTGACAGGTAGAAGCTGATTGATTGGAGCACCATTTAAGATTATTATTGAGTGACAACAAGAATATCACTCATTGATAAATATGGCCGCAAGTGTTGTACGCAAATTCTCCCACAGCTGCTATTTTCATAGCTGTGGATGTGCGAGCAGTGGCCGGGACTTGTACTGAGATGTCCACCTGAGCCATCATAACTGTCCACACTGTGTACACATACGCAGCAATGGATACAGGTTGTTTAAATATTTGCACCTTGAGTGAGTCTATGGTCACTCAGAATGGCTGCCATAACAGACACCGGAGGCATGTTAACTTCATACAGGACCATAGATGTAGGATATGTGACATCCCCGAAACAGTAGAGAAACGTCACCATTTTAGCTGACACTACCCGTTGCCACCCTCAACTGCTCCCTGCCTGTCAATCACACTGAGTTTAAAGACTTGCAGCGTGCAATCATGGAAATGTACCTTGACGCATGCGCAATGCGACTCAGACATGCACAGTAGCAAAAAAAATCACTCCATTTGCAAAAACATCTGCATAGCATAGAATTCTGAATCAGGCCCAGCAGCTTTCTAGGATTAACAGGTTCACAGTAGAAGGTAGAAAGGCTCAGTTCCACACCCAGCAAATGCAGAATAATCCTGAACAGCAAATGCACACTGAGGTCTCACACAGGTAGCAGGTTACATACAAACCAAGGTCTGGTAGCAGGTATCCACCAATACAGGACAAGACAGAGACAGGTCAGGTACACTGCAAGGTCTGCTAACTGGTATCGAAGTATCAAATCGGCAAAGGTAGGTCAGGACCGCAACTAGGGGGGGGGGCTAGAAGTGCACGTGCACTGGGTGCCGGAATGCAGGGGGTGAAAAAGGGCTGACTCAGCCCCTGCACACCCCGCACAGTCTTGTAGTGCGTGGTGACTTGGGGGCTGCAGATTACATGAGGACGGCTCCGTCCGCATGGGCTCTGCTGAAAACGGCCATCCAAAAATGGCCGCTGCCGAGGAGAAGACAGATGCTAGAGGTCCTACTGGACCTCTAGTGTTTGTTAGTTAGCGCAATGTACATAGTGTTCCCGGAAGGGCTGGGAACGCTGGCGCTGCCGGGAGAAGATGCAGAAAGCTGCATCTTCTTCCGTGAAACCCCCTGGCAATGAGCATAAACCCCATGGCAACAAGCATGAAACCCCATGGCAACAAGCATGAAACCCCCTGGCAATGAGCATGAAACCCCCTGGCAACGAGCATGAAACCCCCTGGCAACGAGCATGAAACCCCCCTGGCAACGAGCATGAAACCCCCTGGCAACGAGCATGAAACCCCCTGGCACCGAGCATGAAACCACCTGGATAACGAGCATGAAACCGACCTGGCAACGAGCATGAAACCACCTGGCAAAGAGCATGGTAACCCATGGCAACGAGCATGATAACCCATGGCAACGAGCATGGTAATTTTAAAGTAATTAGAAGCCTTACTGTGGGGCATAAAATGGTGTCGGGCAAATATGTAAGTGGCACTCTGGTAATAGGCATTACAGTGTGGGGCATAATGTGTAATGGGCATTATGGTGTGTGGAATAATGTAAGTCACTATACCAGGGAAGTATGACTAGTGCACTGCCTTATGGAGGAGCAAGGACAAAATCCAGGTACGGCAAGGGAGGAGGCACAAAATTACTGCCTTGCACCGGGTGATAGATATCCTAGTTTCGGCCCTGGGTAGGTCAGGTTCAATCTGAGGTCTGGTAACAAGTTTTCTTGGGAGAGATGTATCAGATCTTTGAGAGAGATAAAGTGGAGAAGCTGCCCATAGCAACCAATTTGCTCCTAGCTATAAATAATCTAGCACCGTCAATAATATGACAGTTATAAACTGATTGGTTGCTATGGGCAACTTCTCCACTTCATCTTTATCAAAGGTTATATACATCTCCCCCCAAGTATTTAATGGGCAAAGACAGAGGCAGATCAGGTTCAGTCTGAGGTCTTCTAAAGGGCATCCAAGTATCAAGTGGGCAATGATAGTGGTAGGTCAGGTTCAATCTGAGGTCTGGTAAGAAAGAAAAATCCAAATATTAGCACTGCTGAAAGGCACAGGAGTAAGGAGTGAAATGTCTGAGAGAAGACCATTCACATAAATATTACTGTTAGCCTAGGCAGAACCTTTAAACAATCAAAACAAATAGTAAATCCCCTGTGCTCCTCACATGAAGGTGCATCTTAAAACATGTGATAATCAGCAATCACTTAAAGATAAAGAAAGAACCCGTATCAAGCCCTCCTCCACTCAGGTACAGTCTATAAACTCACTGTTTAATCACAATAAATAAAAGACGAATCAGTTCATACTGCACAAAGGCCCTGATTCAGAGCCGGACGCTCTGACAGAGTGCTCGCTCTGAATCAGGGCGTCTTTTTTTTTATGGAGCGGCCTCCTGGCCGCTCCATCAAGACCATCGCGCTTGAGACGAGACCCTTGTGGTAGGGTCTCGTGGCCGCAAGCCCCAGAGAGCTTTCGGCTCAAACAGAGCCGAAAGCTCTCCCACTGACATCACTTGTGATGTCAGTGGGGCCGCCCCCAAACGGTAGTCGTTCCCATGGGAACGGCTCCGTCTGGGCAGCCACCCCCCCGACCCAAGGGGGCGTGCTGTCACTCAACATCGACAGCACGCCCCCTTTGGTGCGAGACCCGGAGCGACGGATTGCCCGGCTCCATCGTGCGCATGCGCTCTGGGCCACCATCGACCCGGTTGCGAGCGCTCAGCGCTTGCGACCGGGTCTGAATCAGGCCCAAAGTTCCAAGAATAGTCCATATGACAGATAGTAGTCTCCTCCAATGCAAGGTGTCCCTCTTATATTTCCAGGGTATCCTTCAACACTTATAAATAAAATAGTGTCACAGCACCTCCAAATGAATCAGAAAAGGGAACATACCAAAGCATAATCCCATCACATTTATTTGTGGATCAAACAAGGGCATACAAATGAATACATAAACACGTGATTAAAGTGGCCACATACGAGACCTTTTGATAGACACAATGACTCGCATAAGGGTTGGTCCTACTACCCCTGGAGCAATACAGCCTTTCTTCTGGTAGTATCCCAGCATCCTCTGTGGCAGCAGTGCCTCCAGAATACACTAACACATTTCAACTCTTCAAAGTCTTTATCAAGGTGTGTAATACAGTTGGATCATTTTACTTTATGTACTTCCAGCTACTTCCTTATCACTCATGGTGACCAGGGCTACACATTCACATTGTTACCATTACCTGCTTAGCTCTACATATATTATGCAAATAGGCTTATCACATCAAGTCATTGCATTTACCCATAAATTCTCTTTTTCAAATATTATAATGGACAAATATTAATATATATATTACATCTTGTCCCAGCGATACAGCTTCCGGTATCTGTGTTCCATCTAGGACACATCCCACCAACAGTGGTCTCCCTAGCTGGGGAAGAAACTCAGTAACCCTCCCACCAGAGCTGAAAATTAGGATTATGTGTTCCAACCTTTGAAACTCAAACAAATGTGTCCACACTCTAGTGAATGCACAGGCAATGCAAGTGAGAGGCAATATGCATATATATGTATATATGTATATATATATACACATACACATACACACACACACACACACACCCTGATTGATTACTTCATGGGCATCTGGAATTATACCCACACACCAAAAATAATTCACCAAGAAAATGAGGCCAAATATTAATAAATGCAAATAAAACTTTCAGTGTAAAATATTTGTAATATAACAATAATTGTTCTTACATAAAATGATGTCAAGCTAAATGTCACTTTGTAGATTATTGAAATTTGTGATTCTTTGGACTTGACACTTTTTAAAACGTAGCCATTAGCTTCAGAATAAAACCCTATGCATTTTGTCCCCTTGGGGACTTCATCAGGGGTAATCAAATAGGATCACAATCACTTCATATATGGTCACACTGGATCTTGTAAAAATCCCTCACAGATCAATGGAGAATAGATCCTTTATACAGGCCTTAGCCAGTAAGATCACAACTGATTCACATGCAAAGTAAAAGTCTCAGAAAATAATGAAGGGCCTCCAATTTAGTGTAGATTAGGTCCTTTGTGCAAGCTTTAGCCTATAGCTGGTCCAGTTCACTAGTACACCATGGGGAAATTACACAGATCAGCTGCTGCAGAGGTCCTGCACTATAGACACTAAAATAAATTTCATTTATATTAGATTGACATCTACTATGGATAGAGCTCCTTTCACAGAAAAAAATAATAATGGTGTTTTTTAATCCTTCTGTTATATAATTGAAGAAAAGAAAAACAACTTGCTAGTGGAATATGGCATGTATTTCACAACGGAGGTCATCAGATATATAGAGCCTTAAAAGCTCTTACACCTTACCAGAACTGGAGATACACCTTGCACGCAGTGTGGTAACACATAATAACATTTGTCTTGTTCTCATCTTCCCCATCCCTGCTCCATTATACACCTTGCAAATACAACCTAGGTCACGTCTATTAATGTTCTCTATGTGAGATTCCATCTCTCCATTCAGCCAACACAATGAAGAAGAGACAGGACATATTAATACCTGTCGTGAACTAATCTCTGACTCCTTTCCAGCAGAGCACCTGATACTGACATGGGCCTGGCTGGTGAGTGCTTCTGGGTATTAAGAGGTCTTAATTACAGACAGAAAATGAATGTTCCCCAGTTCATAGTGGCAAAATTGAATAGCAGAAGGATAGTCCATGAGGTAGCTAAGGTCATAGGGACTGATTCAGAGATGGACATAAAACACCCTATTATCAGAACCAGCAGGTAACTTGGGGTAAATATTTAATCTGGGACTTATTGCTTTTATTACTACTCCTCTCAGACAATATACCTATTAGGAGTATTACTCCAACTATACTCTATATAAGAATAGCCCAATTCAAACCAATGGAAAAAATGTGCCTATATATACAGCAGGCTGAAGATCTCTGTGTAACTGCATTACCAGATGTGTGTACCCAGGGCCAATGAGACATCGATGGGGCCTGGGTACTGAGGTGGCATGGCCAAGCCTGGGAGGTGTAGTCGTGCCCAGTTTAAAAACAAAAATCTATGTAAAATGATATGTGCACTGCAAACGGGGACATTTAGTACCTGCCCCCTTCCCAGCATCCTTGTGTGTGCCCAAATGAAGATGTCGCCTGTATTTCACAGTTCACACCAACTGGTAGGATAGGCCCATGCGTGCACAGGTTTAATATCTTCAAGCTTCTTAAACATTAACATAGAGACTTGTGCATGTTTTCGTAGCTCGGTTATAACTTTGAGTTGAGATGTGTGGTTCAGTTTTCCTGAAAAATGAACACACCCGAACTTAGGGGTTCCGAGTCTAATCGAGTCCCAGTTCGGATTTGCTTTGTGGTTCCGAGTAGAACTGAGTCCTGGCGCGGGTCTGCTGTAAGTATGGAACTTGAATTTAAAAACCGAACTTGGGTTTTGGATTGAATGTAAACAGGTCCAAATGACATTACTTTAGCTGTTTTTAGCTATTTTTATTGATTTTAAAGGAATCCAAAATCAAATCCGCACCAAAACACCTGAGGGTTGTTTTGCCAAATCATGGTGATGAATTAGAACCAACCAGGGGTGTATCTAGAGATCCAAGTGCCCCTGGCAAGGTAATGGACTGGCGCCCCCCCTCCCCGCCATAATTTCAGGAAGTGCCCCCAGTAGTAGACCCCCCTAAGCAGTGCCCCCAGTAGTAGTCCCCTCTATGCAGTGCCCCCAGTAGTAGTCCCCTCTATGCAGTGCCCCCAGTAGTACCCCTTATGCATAGCCCCCAGTTGTAGTCCCCTCTATGCAGTGCCCCCAGTAGTAGTCCCCTTTATGCATTACCCCCAGTAGTAGTCCCCACTATACATTGCCCCCAGTAGAAGTAGTCCTTATACAGTGTCCCCTGTAGCAGCCATCTCCCCCCTATAATGTGCCCCCAGTAGTGGCCCCCCTATACAGTGCCCCCAGTAGCAGCCACCCCCCCATAATGTGCCCCCAGTAGTGGCCCCCCTATACAGTGCCCCCTAGCTGTCACCACCCCTGTGCTGTGCCAGAAAAAAAACACACACACATAGGAAAGAAAAAAAAAGCAACTTACCTGATTCCCGCTCCTGCCGACGTCCGCCGCTGTCCACTCCTCCGGGCCCGCTCTCGCTCTGCACTATGGGATAGGAGAGACGTCATGACGTCTCTCACATCATCCGCTGCAGGGAGAGCTGGAAGGCGGAGCTCAAGAGTGAGCTCCAGCCGGCTCTCTCCTTGGACGCAGCTGCCAATGAGAGTCTGTCTGACTCTCATTGGCTGGCTGCTATGCTGTTACTGTGTAGGGCAGACCGCTCTCACTGTGGTCTGCTCTACACTTGTGGGGCCCGGGGGACTAGCAGGGCTAGTTCAAGCCCCTGGGGTAGTCCACTCATTGGCTGCTGGTGGCACTGCCAGACAGCGCCCCCCTTTTGGCCGGCGCCCCTGGCGAGTGCCATCCTGACCAATGGGTAGATACGCCCCTGGAACCAAAACACAGGGGTCTGCGCACATCTCTGGTTGTAAAACAAAGAATTTGGAAATTGCACAGCATTTTCAGATAGACTGGCATAAATTCTTTGCCTAAAAATAAATCATTGATCACATCTCATATTTTCATGCATGTTTTCTATCTCTTTTACAGTATTTCACTACAGAAATCCCCTCCAGGCGTCCTTCCTTAGAAAAGAAAATGGTATTTTCCTGGAGTACAGCTGCTGTACAGTGATGGGCTCACCAGGGAAGATTTTTGTTGTGTGGGCTCCAATATCTCATTGAGATATGAGTCATTAAATTATAGATATTCCTTGCAAGGATGGTTTGATAATGACATCTGGATGCTCTCTTTACATTGTTGTACTGTGAAGCAAATAATGTTAAATATATATATATATATATATATATTCTTATTATTAGACTGCGCTGACATTTGCTTATTGCACAGAAAACTGATTTCATTGATTTAATTAATAAAATTCTGACACTGGCATCATTGCACCAATTTAATTTTATTTTCATATGGACTTTAGCTCATTGTGTTCAGTTTTCAAATATTGTAGCAATTGACACCATAAAGATAAGAAATACCTGATTTTTTACTATGAATATCAAATGTTAGCAAATATGCTATTTGGTGTGTTTTTTAAAAATTTTTTATCTACTGAGTGGATATGAAGAGTTATATTTACTATGCCGCAATTTGATAGAGCTGCGAATCATCAACGACTTTGGGCCTGATTCAGTAGCGATCGCAACTGCGATAACGCACGCAATCGGCTGATTGTTGCATTGTGCACATGCGTATGCATCGTAGTGTGCGTGCGCGACCACTCCACAGTGACCATGCAAACCCATCGCAGAGTGATTGACAGTCATTTGCCGACCACCACATTTGTGGTGGTGACGGGGGGTGATCAGCAAAATGCAGACGTGTCAGTGCGTTTGAACACCATTGCAGGGGCGCATAAATTAGCCACTGCGATGCCATACGCAGCTTGGCCTTTCACTAAGTGCGCTGAGGTTAGCAATTCCTGAGTAAGGTCAGAGCTTGTGCAAATGTGCGTGAGGCTGCGATTGTACTCGATGTTACCGATGGTTTCGCAGTCTTGCTAAGTATTACTGATGTGTGTAAGGTAGGGATGAGTGAGGGTCGGTTCCCTGAGAATAGAACCCACCCAAACTATGGGGATCTGAGGCAGCTCCGAGTCGGCTCGGAACTGAAAACGAGGCAAAACGTCATCATCCCGCTGTCGGATTCTCGCGGGTTTTGAATTCTATAAAGGTCCCGTAATAGCCGACATGTTTTCATTCCAGCTGTAGAGAGTGAAGAGAGAGGAGAGAGGGAGCTGGGATCTGTGCTGTTGCTGTTGCACGCTGACGCTGTGCATAGGGGCTGGCTACTGTTGTCCATATAGGGGCTGGCTGGTTGTCCTGTCCATAGGGGCTGGCTGTTGTCCTGTCCATAGGGGCTAGCTGGCTGGAGTGTTGTGTTGTCCAGGGGGTGCTCTGTCCTTCAGGGGTGCTTTTCACCCACCCCCAGTGTGAAAAAAAATAAAAATATAATTTTTTTGTGTGTTAGCCACACTTGTCATCAGTGCAGGGGTGCTGTACTGCTGTCTGTCAAGGGGTTGCTGTCTCTTTCAGGGGTCACCCCAGTGTTCAAATAAAAAATAAACAATTTTTTTGTGTGCGTGTTAGCCACACCTATCATCGGAGTAGGTGCGCAGGGGTGCTGTGCTGCCGTCTGTCAAGGGGCTGCTGCCTCTTTCAGGGGTTCACCCCCCAGTGTGAAAAAAACTAAAAAATTAGCCTGCCACACGACCAGTGAAAAAATAAAAACAATTTTTTGTGTTTACACCACCAGTAAAAAATAAAAAAAAATGTTTGTGTGTGTGCGTTAGCCACATTTATCAGAAACGTAGGTGCGCAGGGGTGCTGTGCTGCCTGTGTCGTTTATCAAGAGGCTGCTGCCTCGTTCGGGTTCTTTACCTCCCAAGTGCCCCCCAAAAATTTATTCAATCAATCAATCAGTCAGTCAGTCAAACAATCTTTTTTTTGTGTGTGTGTCAGGGGTGCTGCCTGTGTCGTTTATTAAGAGGCTGCTGCCTCTTTCGGGTGCTCTCCCACCCAAGTGCAAAAAAAAAAAGAATTATTCAATTAATGTGTTTTTTTTTCTGTGTTTGTGTGTGCGCGTTAGCCATGGCATCACAAACGCCTCTGCTGAGATTTGCATAAACATTTTCAAAGGTGAAAAGAGAGGATATGGTTTAAAAAATGGAATAAAGCAGCTAAAACTGTGGGCCTGATTCAGAGGCACTCACAAAGAGCGAGCACTCACTCTGAATCAGGGCGGCTGCTTTTATTTAAAAAACCGACCTCCTGGCCACTCGCTAAGCTGTGCTTGACCACCCACAGCTTTTGCGAGCGGCCAGGTGATGGCCACGATGGTCGCGGCCATCGTGGCCATTGGCCTTGCGACGAGACCCTTGTGGTAGGGTCTCGTTCCCGCAAGCCCCAGTGAGCTTCCTGCTCTAATAGAGCAGGAAGCTCACTACTGACATCACGAGTGAGGCCGCCCTCAAACGGGGTGGCTGGCCAAACGCCTCCGTTTGGCCAGCCACCCCCCCTGCCCAATCAACATCGACAGCCGCCCCATTTGTAGTGAGCCCCGGAGCGAGTGAATTTCTCACTCGCTCCAGGGCTTGCGTACACCGCGCGTGCGCAGTGCCCCACCATCGACCCACTGCGAGCAGGTCTGAATCAGGCCCTGTGTTCTCTGATTATAGTGTCCCTACTCCCTACCCATGGCCTCTCTGCCTGACTTTCAGTGAGTCAGAGGGGCAACTCCATGCAACCGTATTCCAGAGTGCAGCTGCTTCTCCTGTAACCCAGGTCAGAAGATGTGTAGGGGGTGTGGTGATGATAAGGACTAAAATGGAGCTCACATCCACTAAAGTGGACAATGACTCCCCAATCTAACAGGGAGCACAGCTATAATTTATACACAACACAGGATGGGATGACGATATAGATTTCAGTGATGGTATAATCTGGGGTGATGTATACATCATCTTCTTCACACAATATTAATTTGTCCCCGCTGGAATCCACCATTACAGGTGCCTCTGTAATTTAAAGGGTTTTCTCGTAGAATTTGTATTTCAGTTTGATGGACATCATCTTTTCCACATTTTGGGGAAGTAGTCTCAGACCGATAACTGACAAGGTTCGCGGCTGTGCTGAAAACTCTTAGTACACACTGGAAGGTGGGCAGCTCAAGTAAAGCAAAGGCAGTTTTGTGTAGTTTCTAAATATGAAAAGTGTTCATGTTGCCCATAGCAACCAGTCAGATCCTGTCTATCATTTTGAAGAATGCAATAGAGAAATGATAACTGCAATCTGATTGGTTGCTATCGGCTACATGAACACTTTTAATTTTTAGAAACTTTAGTAAAACTAAAATGACCCCCAAATTGCCTCTTTTTCCTGCCAGAAGTTATTTACATATATCTATTTCTCTTCAGATCTGTGTCCGTTGGGAAGAAAAAACAATGTCTTCATCCTTTCTTGGATGAACATCCACTCCCAGCAAGCAGGAAAGGCGCTTAAGAACTCCCAAGAAAGACACAACGTAAAACTTAAACCTTAAACTGAAATGTTGCATTTAATGCTCTGTTCCGCTTGTTCACATAAGTGGACAGTGGGAACAACTGCAGTTTGAGGCCACTAACTAATGTCCCTGTACAGGTTGGGAAATGCCTTTACAGAAGGGTTGCAAAGGATTATTTAAGTCAATTGTTTATTTGTTTCTGGAAAGCACTCTTCCTGGTCCCCTTCTGGGATGAAAATCCACTCAGCCACAGAAGCAGGTGCAGGATTCTCAAGAAAGACTCAACGTAAGGCCTAAATCAGGGGTAGCCAACCTCGGTCCTTGAGAGCTACTAACAGTTCATGTTATCCAGACCACCAAGCTGGTTCATAGGTAAATTCATTACTCACCAATACATTTGGAAAGATCCACAGGTGGAGTTAATTATTACAGTTATAATTCTGTGAGGAGACATGGAAAACATACACTGTTGGCAGCTCTCAGGGTTGACTACCCCTGCCTTAAATCATAGATCTTATGCTTGAGGCCAATAACTAACTAAGTTTTTTTTTAATGTCCCTGTACAGGTTGGGAAATGCTTTTTCATGTGGAAAGCACTACTAGAAGTCTTCCTGGTCACCTTCTGGGATGAGAAAATCCACTCCCAGCAGCAGCAGCAGCAGCAGCCATGGTCAAGGATTATTCTGTGGCAAGGACTGATGTGAATGTATAAATTTTTTTGCAAATGCCTCCTCCTCTCCCCTTCTCTCTCATAAATTTTCTTTGGAATCAAAAATTAAATTAAATTTACTACCAATCAACCCTTCCTGTACCTGCCCTCCTTCAACTACATACATACCCCAACTCCCTCAGGCCTCTCTTGAATAATAAAAGTGTTTACTGATGTGCCATGTTTGAAGTTGAGCTGCCATGTGTTTGTGCTGCCCACTGCTGCCACTTAGCTTAGTCAGCCAGCTAGTTTGGTGTAAATTTTGGGCCTAAACTGGATGAAAACAATATAGTGAGCTGTGAGGTGGTCATAATTGACTGAAAACGAGTGGAAATAAATGTTATTGAGGTTAATGATACTGTATGAACAAAAAATGGCCAATTTTATGTGATTTTAGCTGTTTTTATGATTTTTTTTAAGAAAAAATCCAGATCTAAAACCAAAACTGAAAAACAAAACACGGAGCTGAGGTTTTGGCAAAACCAATCCAGATGCAAAACCAGGCGAGATCCAGATCCAAAACCAAAACACGGGGGTCAGTACACATCTCTAGTGTAAGGTAATTTGAGCGTCCTTATGTTGTGCTGCAACGGCATAGCGATCGCAGACATTAGCATATCTTTGCAGTGAGACTGCGTGCGTAATCGCTATTGCGATCCGTACTGAATCAGGCCCTTTGTCCAGTAGTTTTAAAATGGCAATAAGAGTAAATGCTTAACAAACCTGAATTAGCATTTAATTACATTGCCATTTTAAAACTATCTATTGGTGGCTTTGACAAACTGCGCCATAGTAAATATACCGCAAAGAGCCCAAACTGCCCACTTTTTGACATTAAGAGGTATCAGGTCTGTTATGCTGATGATACATGCAGCGGGTGTATTATCCTATATGACAGAGGTTACCAAACGCGGTCCTCAAGGCTCCCCAACAGTTCATGTTTTGGAGCAGGGGTGGCCGACCAGTCAGAGGCAAAGAGCCCAAAAATACCTGTAGCTACAGTGTATCAAAGAGCTGAGATCATGCGCATGCCGAAGGAGCATGTGGAAAAATGTTGTGGCCTAGATGGTATGATGTTTGTAGGAGTATGTAAAAGCACATAATCACCGTGGGGTATTAAAGAGAATGAAAAAGCCAGAACAATATAAATAACTTTGGAAAAAACAGATCCACATAAAATACACTGAAAGAAGCTAGATCCACATAAAATACATTGAAAAGCCACATATATATATAAAGAATACACTAAAAAAGCCACCACATAAAATACACTGAAAAAGCCACATTCACAAAAAATACATAAAAAAAAACAGATCCACATAATACTATCCAACCCAGCTCCAACCCTCCATGTGTCACTCCAGTCCCCCTCATGTGTCACTTCAGCAGCCTCTCATGTGTCACTTCAGCCCCCACTTGTCACTCAAGCAGCCTCTCGTGTCACAACAGCAACCCCTCCATGTGTCACTTCAGCAGCCCCTCATGTGTCACTCCAGCAGCCCCTTATGTGCCACTACAGCCCCCCCTTCTCTCCCTGGGCCACTTCAGTCCTGCCACCTTCCCCCACACTCCTTCCCTCTCCACAAGTTACTCCAGCCCCTCCACATGTCACTAATAGAATGAAAAAACAAATTAAAATCCCCCACAGCTCTTACCCTGTTGCGAATGTCTGTGTCACGTAGGTAGACTCTGGCATCTGCGACCGCGTCCTCCTCGTGGATGCAGGTTCAGTCACAAGTTGAGCTCTGCCTCCTGTTTGCGCTGTGACATCACCACATCTCCCATACATGCATCTGGAGCAGAGCAGACTGCTGCAACAAAGGACTTGTCTTCTGTGAACAGCTGCGCGCCTATCAGAGGAGGCAGTCAGTGTCAGTCAGGGGAGCCGGCAGGGGAGCCACATCAGAACAACTGAAGGGCCGCATGTGACTCAAGAGCCACAGGTTGGTCACCGCTGTTTTTGAGATATTCATACTGTACTTGACCACAGGTGACTTAATTAGTACCTCAGTAAATTTGATTTAACCACCTGTGCTCAACCATGGATATCTATAAAACATGAACTGTTGGGGAGCCTCTGACATATGACATTTCTGCACACTCAAAACCTAATCAGATTAGGTTTACTCATACTAAAATGTCTATACAGTCTGCCAATATGGTGTGGTACAGAAGCCTTAGGTCAAACCCATTGCCAATTAGTACTGACTATTTTCTAATCCACTATAATACAGTAAAATCTACATAGCATCTTACTCCTTCTGCCAGTAGCATCACTGGCGTCGGTGACACCCAGTGCGCCAAACAACTACCTGCACACGCTGAAGGTGCGGGCATCCGAAAAGGGGGCATGACTTCACTGCACATCTCCTGTTTCATCGCTTTGGAGGCGTGCCCAGATGCCAGGCTGCCCTCAGAAACTCACTCTAGCACGGCTTCCTTCTTGTCAGTGACTGGAAGCCGGGTGCTGCCCAATATCGTCACAGAGCAGTGCCCGCACCCCCCTAGTGATGCTACTGCCTTCTGCTACAAAAATGTTTCCTTAATGTCCGTTCTACCTTCTAGTTTGGGAGCTCCTTTCTAGTATCATTAGTATTGCCACAAGTTGTCCAGGAATGATGATGTTTTTCCATGAAAGATGACATTTTGCCTCTTTCTGAGTCTCGATTTTTTGCGGGAAAAATCAGAACTTGGCGGGAAAATGCGAACTAATTCCAACCCGCTCATCTCTAGTACATACTGTATGTGTCAAGGGCAGTTCTATGTTCTTCTGCTGTTCCCCCAGACTCCCGGACTTGCTCCTATGCTCTGGAATGGAGCCCATATCTGAAAAAAAAACATTCAGCTCAGGCAGGATGGTCCTACTGCCGCATATAATAGCTTACTGTGATCACTGGTCCTGTATATGCTGGAATTATGACACATAATACACTTTGTATGACACATATTAAAGCTGGATAAGTGCTAATTATGCCCTCTTTATGGACTGGCCACACTCACTCTCAAATCAAGCATTTGGAAACCCCCCTCTAGAAATCCTGCGTTTGCCACTGAGCGGGGCTCATTGTAAAAAGGAATGGCTTAGAAATAAAAGACAGGAAAAAGTCGGTGGTGCCAGTGAACAACTCAGTAAAATTCAAGTCACAATCATTCATGGCAAAGTAAATGCAGCTCTGATTGCTGTTTCTATATGATTGCATCTGCCTAGCAGCTGTTTACCTTTACTATGCATGGAAGTGACTAAACTACTTCATGCTGTATAAAAGAGAATTGATAGATACAGGTAGAATTACTGCATATGCTCAAAGGAAATCACAATGATAATGCCCCATTTTCCAGTGTCTCTTGTGACACGACTTACTGAAATCACAGAGACTTCAAGGAGAATAATAAAGCTTATCTTTCACTGATCTAAAATGACATGGCGAGTTATTTAACATTCACAGACAATGCATCCCTCCAAGTTTCCTAGATCCTACATTTATGACTTAAAATTGTTTCTTGTTAGTCACTAGATAAAGTTTTTATTTTAATTTTTATTAAAATACCATATATAACACTACAAACACGAATCAAATTAATGCCAATATGCAAATATCAATATCAGTCTACTGCAGTTAATCACAATGCATTTTCTCCTTTAATGTGTATCCTTCAGCCAGCTAGTTACTGTAAATGTGTATTTACAAAGAGGGCAAGTGCAAGGGATTCAGTCAGGAAGCCGACGGTCGAAATACTGACCGCCGGCTTCCCGACTGTCTAATCCCGGCAGGGGTCTAATGACGAGCGTTGAAAGTTACCTACACCGGGAGCACGGCGCCCGGCATACCGATCGAAGGTAAGCCGGGTGTGGACAGGCGCGGGGAGGAGGGTTAGGTTAGGGGCTTCCGGGGGGGACTTAGGGTTAAGCACCCCCCGGAAGGGTTAGGATTAGGCTACGGTACGGGGGGGTTAGGGTTAGGCACCCCTGGGTGGAGAGGGTTAGGGGCTCCTGGGGGGGGGGAATTTAGGGTTAGGCACCCCCCCGGGAGACTTAGGTTTAGGCTGCGTGGAAGGGGGAGTTAGGGTTAGGCACCTGGGGGGGTGGTTAGGGTTAGGCACCCCTAAGGGAGGGTTGAGGGGGGGTTAGGTTAGTATTAGTTTAAATTAGGGGTGAGCGGGTTCGGATTTCTGAAATCCGAGCCCCCCCGATCCGAGGCCGATCCGAGTCAGGCTCGACTTTTCCCGCCTGACTCGGATCTGAAATCGAGGCAAAACGTCATCATCCCGCCTTCCGGGTCTCGCGGGTTTTGGATCCTATATAAGGTACCCGCGTCGGCGCCATTTTCTCACTCGGCTGTGGACAGTGAAGAGGGAGGGTGGGAGTTAGGGCTGGCTGGGCTGTGTAGTGTAGTGTAGTGTAGTGTAGTGCAGAGTAGTGTTGTGCTGTGCTGTGCTGTAGTGTTGTCCATAGGGTCTGTGTCCACTACTTCAAAGTCCATAGGGGCTGGCTGTGTTGTGCTGTGCTGCTGTTGTTAATAGGGGCTGTGTCCACTACTTCAAAGTCCATAGGGGCTGGCTGGACTGTGTTGTGCAGTCAGTTCTCCATAGGGGCTGTGTCCACTCCAAAGTCCTGTTCAGTGTCCCAGTCCTAAAGGGGTGCTGTAGTGTTGTCCAGGGGGTGCTCTGTCCATCAGGGGTGCTCCCCTCAAGTGCTAAAAAAATAATATTTTTTCTGTGTTTGTGAATTGTGTGCGCAGTAGCCGCACGTGCATCAACAAAGTAGTGCCAAGCGTACGCCTGTGTCATAAGTAAAGGGCCGGCTGGCTTGACCGTTAAAGGGTGCTGTAACCCCCAAAGTACACTCCAGTCCAAACCAAAAAAAAAAATATTTTCTGTGTTTGTGAATTGTGTGCGCAGTAGCCGCACGTGCATCAACAAAGTAGTGCCAAGCGTGCGTCTGTGTCATAAGTAAAGGGCAGGCTGGCTTGACCGTTAAAGGGTGCTGTAACCCCCAAAGTACACTCCAGTCCAAACCAAAAAAAAATATATTTTCTGTGTTTGTGAATTGTGTGCGCAGTAGCCGCACGTGCATCAACAAAGTAGTGCCAAGCGTGCGCCTGTGTCATAAGTAAAGGGCCGGCTGGCTTGACCGTTAAAGGGTGCTGTAACCCCTAAAGTACACTCCAGTCCAAAATAAATAAAAAAATATTTTCTGTGTTTGTGAATTGTGTGCGCAGTAGCCGCACGTGCATCAACAAAGTAGTGCCAAGCGTACGCCTGTGTCATAAGTAAAGGGCCGGCTGGCTTGACCATTAAAGGGTGCGGTAACCCCCAAAGTACACTCCAGTCCAAACCAAATAAAAAAATATTTTCGGTGTTTGTGAATTGTGTGCGCAGTAGATGCACGTGCATCAACAAAGTAGTGCCAAGCGTGCGCCTGTGTCATAAGTAAAGGGCCGGCTGGCTTGACCATTAAAGGGTGCTGTAACACCCAAAGTACACTCCAGTCCAAACCAAAAAAAAAAATATTTTCTGTGTTTGTGAATTGTGTGCGCAGTAGCCGCACGTGCATCAACAAAGTAGTGCCAAGCGTGCGCCTGTGTCATAAGTAAAGGGCCGGCTGGCTTGACCGTTAAAGGGTGCTGTAACCCCCAAAGTACACTCCAGTCCAAACCAAATAAAAAAATATTTTCTGTGTTTGTGAATTGTGTGCGCAGTAGATGCACGTGCATCAGCAAAGTAGTGCCAAGCGTGCGCCTGTGTCATAAGTAAAGGGCCGGCTGGCTTGACCGTTAAAGGGTGCTGTAACACCCAAAGTACACTCCAGTCCAAACCAAATAAAAAAATATTTTCTGTGTTTGTGAATTGTGTGCGCAGTAGCCGCACGTGCATCAACAAAGTAGTGCCAAGCGTGCGCCTGTGTCATAAGTAAAGGGCCGGCTGGCTTGACCGTTAAAGGGTGCTGTAACCCCCAAAGTACACTCCAGTCCAAACCAAATAAAAAAATATTTTCTGTGTTTGTGAATTGTGTGCGCAGTAGCCGCACGTGCATCAACAAAGTAGTGCCAAGCGTGCGCCTGTGTCATAAGTAAAGGGCCGGCTGGCTTGACCGTTAAAGGGTGCTGTAACCCCCAAAGTACACTCCAGTCCAAACCAAATAAAAAAATATTTTCTGTGTTTGTGAATTGTGTGCACTGTAGCTGCACGTGCATCAACAAAGGAGCAGCGCCAAGCGTGCGCCTGTATCCCATAAGTAAAGAGCCAGCTGGCTCATTTCTTAAAGGGTTGTGTAACCCACAAAGCGCACTACTCTCCAGCAAAAATAAAAAAAATATTTTCTGTGTTTGTGTGCGCCTTAGCCGCACGTATATATCAATATAACGTCAATGGAGGACCAAACTTTCTCCGATAAAAATAAAATAGGGAAAGATCAAGAACCACTTCCTCCTAGTGCTGTTGCTGCTGCTGGGAGTTGTTCATCATCCCAGAGAGGAAGTAGGAACACCACTACTTTTACTAAACAATTGACCCTCCAACAGTCCCTAGCGATGAGGATGAATTACGACAGCTGTCATCCTGAAGCAAAACGTATAACTGAGGCCTTGACTGCTATGTTGGTGTTAGACGTGCGTCCGGTATCCGCCATTAGTGCAGTGGGATTTAGACAATTGATGGAGGTAGTGTGCCCCCGGATCCAAATCCCGTCTAGATTCCACCTGCATCCTCAAAGCAGCAGCGACAAGCGTGCATCTGTCTGTTGAAGGGTGGTGTAACCCTCAAAGTGCGCTCCACAAACAATAAAAAAATTCTTCTTTTTTTTTCTATCTTTGTGAATTGTGTGGGCTGTAGCCGCACTTGCATCCTCAAAGCAGCAGCGACAAGCGTGCATCTGTCTGTTAAAGGGTGGTGACACCCTCAAAGTGTGCTCCACAAACAATAAAAATATTCTTCTTTTTTTTTCTGTCTTTGTGAAATGTGTGGGCTGTAGCCGCACCTGCATCCTTAAAGCAGCAGCGACAAGCGTGCATCTGTCTGTTAAAGGGTGGTGACACCCTCAAAGTGCGCTCCACAAACAATAAAAAAATTCTTCTTTTTTTTTCTGAATTTGTGAATTGTGTGGGCTTTAGCCGCACTTGCATCCTCAAAGCAGCAGCGACAAGCGTGCGTCTGTCTGTTAAAGGGTGGTGTAACCCTCAAAGTGCTCCAAAAAATAAAAAACTATCTTTTTTATGTGTTTGTGACTTGTGTGCGATGTAGCCGCACGTGCATCAACACAGTAGCAGCGCCAAGCGTGCGCCTGTGTCATAAGTCAAGGGCCGGTTTGGATATCTGGTCCGGACTGAAGGACGTGCCAACAATTTCTGACAAGTCTACTGTCACTGCATATGATACTGTCCTCAAAGCAGCAGTGACAAGCGTGCGTCTGTCTGTTAAAGGGTGGTGTAACCCTCAAAGTGCGCTCCACAAACAATAAAAATATTTTTCTTTTTTTTCTGTCTTTGTGAAATGTGTGGGCTGTAGCCGCACCTGCATCCTTAAAGCAGCAGCGACAAGCGTGCGTCTGTCTGTTAAAGGGTGGTGTAACCCTCAAAGTGCGCTCCACAAACAATAAAAAAATTCTTCTTTTTTTTTCTGTTTTTGTGAATTGTGTGGGCTGTAGCCGCACTTGCATCCTCAAAGCAGCAGCGACAAGCGTTCGTCTGTCTGTTAAAGGGTGGTTACACCCTCAAAGTGCGCTCCACAAACAATAAAAAAATTCTCCTTTTTTTTTCTGTCTTTGTGAAATGTGTGGGCTGTAGCCGCACCTGCATCCTTAAAACAGCAGCGACAAGCGTGCGTCTGTCTGTTAAAGGATTACATCGGTGACAGCATCCAAGTAGGCATGTCAGACAGTCCGTACCTGTACTGGCAGGAAAAAGAAGCAATTTGGAGGTCCCTGTACAAACTGGCTCTATTTTACCTGAGTTGCCCCCCCTCCAGTGTGTACTCCGAAAGAGTGTTTAGTGCAGCCGGGAACCTTGTCAGCGAAAGGCGTAGGCGTTTGCTTCCACAAAATGTGGAGAAGATGATGTTCATAAAATGAATTATCAACTCCTCCAGGGAGACCAGCCTCCAGAACGTACAGAGGGACCTGTGGTTGTGGATTCCAGCGGGGACGAATTAATACTCTGTGAGGATGAGGATGTACACAACACTGAAAAGGGTGAGGAATCGGTGGATGAGGAGGATGAGGACGACATCTTGCCTCCGTAGAGCCAGTTTGTGCAGGGCCAGATTAATTGCCAGCTTGTTTTGTGGGGGCCCAAACGAACCAATCATTTCAGCCACAGTCGTGTGGCAGACCCTGGCGCTGAAATGTTTGGTTTGTTAAAGTGTGCATGTCCTGTTTATACAACATAAGGGTGGGTGGGAGGGCCCAAGGACAATTCCATCTTGCACCTCTTTTTTTTCTTTGAATTATGTACTGTTTGGGGCCTAGTTTTTCAAACTGCCATCCTGTCTGCCACTGCAGTGTCACTCCTAGATGGACCATATGTTTGTGCCGCCCACTCGTATCTCTTAGCATAGTCATCCAGCTACCTCGGTGCAACCTTTTGGATATAAAAACACTATTGTGAGGTGTGAGGTGTTCAGAATAGACTGGAAATGAGTGGAAATTAAGGTTATTGAGGTTAATAATAGCACAGGAGCAGAAAAACCCACAAATTCTGTGATTTTAGCTGTTTTTATGCTTTTTTTAAAAAAAATACAGATCCAAAACACAAAACCCAGAACCCAAAACACGGAAGGGTGGTTTTGGCAAAACCAATCCAGATCCAAAACACGAAGAAAGATCCAGATCCAAAACCAAAACACAAAACACGAAAAGTGGCCGGTGCACACCCCTAGTTTAAATACATACCTGTCGGGATCTTCATTGCCAGTCTTCTGGCGTCGGGGATTTGTCCGGCAGTACTTTACCAATCCCAAGTGCAAGTAGCATTACTGAGTATACAAATGTTTATGGCTGAATTTGACCATTAGCCCAAACTGTTTTGCAATCTCAGTAATGATGGCTTTGAAATGAGAAAGTCAGGAAACATGGAACATGTGATTACACAATCACACATAAAATGGCAGTAATATATTAACATTATTATCATTGAATGCTACATTTTTCCATGTAACTTTACTATTGGCGATTATTCTGTTTTTTTAAAGAGACATTGGGGTAAATTTACTAAGATGGGAGTTCTATTAAGAAGTTATGTTGCCCATAGCAACCAATCAGATTCCAGGTATTATCTTTCTAGAAGGTGCTAGATAAATGAGAAGTAGAATCAGATGGGTTGCTATGGGCAACATCACTTCTTAAATAAAACTCCACTTAGTAAATTTACCCCATTGTTTGTTTATAAACATTACCAATAATAATTCTAAAAACAATCTATAGCTTTTCACTTAGAGATATTTAGGTTTATTATTCTATCTCAACTGCCAGGTAACGACATTATTAGATCTTTTATTTTTTTCTTACATGCATTTTTTACATTCGTTTTTTTTCATTTAGTATAAATCTGTAGGGAGTTACTTAAAATCTGTTATGCCTGATGATATCGTTACTAAATACTTTACATGGAGTTATGACATTATGATCTAGGGCCTGATTCAGCAGAATTTGCGCAGGTGCGTGACCCTTTCTGCGCATGTATAGAACGGGTATGCGAACCCACTCGCAGACTGGCAGCAGACTGGCAGTGATTGACAGTCTGCTGCCATTTGTGGATGAGGAGGGGGGGGCGATGCTGTTGAGGGGGAGGGAAGGAGCCAGGATCTCCGCCAGCTGGCGGAGATTTCCTGTCTTCTTTAGCTCAACTGCGGCAGCTGGCTGCATGACCCCATGGGTCACCTTAGCCGGCCGATGTCCCGCAAAGTATCCAATGCTGCGTTGGACAACGCAGCTCGGATACGTAATGCAGCAGGAGGCGTGATGCATCCTGCTGCATTACCATATTAGCACAAATGGAATAGCTAAGCTGCTTGGGATTAGCTATTCCGTCTGAAGCTGAATCAGGCCCCTAGCGTGTATGTTTTTGTGAAATGTTACAAAATCCATTTCATAATGTATAACTTTACGGTTTCCGGATAAGTGTAGTAGTGGGGTTTACTGAGATCAATCCAATTACCCACGAAGGGGGTGTGTTGCCATTGCAATGGCATACAAATGCCAGCACCGGCACCTAAACTTGTACCCCTTGTGGCCCCTTCTCGTGCCCTATGGGGCTACAAGCAAAAATCTGCGAGTCCGATGGTACCGTAAGTGCAGCACACAGCAAAGGGACTCGAGGCTAATTGGATTGTTGGATTGCCCCCTTAGTATTGCATAATGAGTAGATACCTCACACAGGGAAAGATGTAGCAAACCTTTGAGAGAGGTGTAATGAAGTTGAACATAGCAACCAATCAGCTTCTTTCATTTTATGGATTGTACTAGTTAAATAATAGCTAGAAGCTGATTGGCTGCTATGGGCAAATTATCTGTATCTCAATTGAAGGTTTGATACATCTTCCCTACAGTCCTGATTTTCATGGAACTGTCCCGATACCCAGAGGACAAAAAGGCATGTGACCTTAAAAGTAATTGGCGCCATCTCACAGTCCAAACCACAAATCAGGTCGTATCAAGGACTTCTTTTTGTCGACATTGTCCAGTTTGGAAATGTTGGGTATGATGTAGAGATGTGCGCTGGTCCCCGTGTTGGTTCATCTTCATGTTTTTGTTTTGCAAAACCACCCTCATGGTTTTGGATGTGGATTAAAAAAATTTTTTGAAAAAAACTACTAAAATCATGTCATTTATGCAATCCAAAACCCAAATTCGGATTTAAAATCTGAATTCCGAACTGCAAAAAGGTCAGAACTGCAACTTGGATTTACCCGGATCTCCTCAGGAGATCATAACTGCGACTCGGATTTACCCAGATTCACGAAATTCAGGTGGATTCGGATTTCTGGAGAACCGAACCGCACATCTATAGTATAAAGGTATACCATTCAGATTCATCCAAACTCTTCTGTGCATGAGTGGTCACCCTGCTGTAGCACCTCTTGGTTGCTGTCAGCTAATCTCCACTGGCCACTTACTATAGCCCAGACTGAGCTTGGTAGTAGACAGAGTGTAAGGCTTGGAGAAACTAGATGCAACCGCAAAACAGCCAACGTCTTGTGCTATTCTGGTGGTCACAGGATACAAGCAGGCATTTTCTTGAAAGCAGGAATGTTTTTTGCTACAGTTAAATATCTTTACAAAGACAGTTAACTGTAGAGCATACAAGGTGATACAGGAGTACACTACTCTCAAGATATCAGAGAATAAGCATTTCAGAGATCACAAAGCCCCCTTTCATACAATAAAAGCATACAATACAGCAAAAGTTAGCCCCACCCTGGTCTCTTTAGCCAACTTTATCCATCCTTAGAATGTAAACTCTTACAAGCAGGGCCCTCTACCCTCTTGTGCTTCTCCTTACTCTACTTTCATCTACTTCTTACTCCCCACTAGGACACCTAACACTTGGTTGCTTTGCTCTGTTTCTTATCTGGGTGTTACGGTCGCTAATGTGGCAATGTATATTATCCATGTCCTTCTCCTGTATTGTATTGTGTTGTACTGTAAGTCACTGGTCACTTATTTGTTTTTGTACTTTGTAAAGCACTGCGGAACACTTGTGGTGCCATATAAATAAATTATAATAATAATACTAATTTCCTCTGGCAGCTCACTGATTGCAGGGGCTCAAAAAGGGGGGGGAGTTGGTACTATTTACCCGGGCTTGCTAGAGGGGCCCGGCAGGGGCCAGGGTCCTGTGCCACCCCCCCCCCCTCACGTGTGCTGGGCTGCAGTGGGAGACTGTTCGCGGCTGCTGAGGAGTCTCCTATGGCTGTGGGGGGAGCGATCACACTGATCGTGCCCCCCCTGGCTGAGCGCCGGGTTGTGGGGCTTACAGCTCCCCCTCCCCAGTGCACAGCGGCGCAAAAAAGTGTTTTGGTTTTCTTAGCTCAAGGGGGCGTGGCCATGCCAACCGCGATTAGGCCATGCCCCCTTCACCGGCCGGGCTCACTATGGTCCTGACTGATTGTAGGGCCAGGGAGCCCTGCCTCATCTGGACATTGGTTCTGCTACTGCAGCTTTTTCCACTGGATCACCAAGAATTAAGGTAAGTGCATTTTTATTATCAAATAAACAGTTTAAATATAGATTTTATACATTTAGTACATCGATTTGTACCCAGCAAGGCAGTGCGGCTTGGAATCTGCTATTTCGGCTGCAGTGCACTTTAACCATTTCAGTGCTGACAGAACAGGAGCTAATCTCCCGGTCTCCATCCCCGTAGCACACCTCCTAGGAACTGCCCCAATACATTGCACATTCCCCCAGCACAACGCACTGGGAATTAAACCCCTTCCCTACCAGATATAGTGATGACTAAACATAATACATTGCAACAGGTGAGAAGATTTCCTCATAGTCATTCCCATATTTTAGAGTATGTCCTTTAGAGACAAGACAGGATTCATAATGGGCAATGGTTCCGTCTGTGTTTAGCTTTTTACAAAGGACCCACTTGTTCTTGATTGTCTTCCAATGACAATAGTCCATATATTGTATTCAATGATGCCATTTCTTTATCTATTGCTGATTTCCATTCCTCCCAGTTGTTGCTTGACTTTGCTTCTTGGATATTCTATGGTTCACAGAAAGCAATATTAGTGAACTCCTCATAATATCTCTTAGGGGTTTTCCTTTATTGTTTTTCACAGATCTTATGCTCTGTGATTGGATGTCCACACTGGCAGTCTCTAATTCAGACATGCGTCCAGCATATCCAGCATAATACACTTGTGTTGGTGTTCTTGTTCCTGCTTATATTAGGTGGTGCTATTTCTTGGAACACTACATCTTGATTTATTCACTTTTTTTTGTACTGTCCTATAGTCTGCATATTTTACTTTTTTGGCAGTACCAACCTCTGTGATCGAGACTATGATTGCAGAGACCACACAGACCCATCACAGAGTGAACGACAGGATGTGTCATTTGGGGGTGGTGATGGGGGGTGGGCAGCAAAACACAGATGTTCCAGTGCATTTGAGCGCCGTTGCATGGACATGCATAAATTATCCACTGCGATGGCCTACGCAGCCTGAGGCCTCATAGCATCCACTGAAGTAAGCAATTTCTGAGTAAGGTCTGACCATGTGCAAGTGTGCTTGAGGCTGCGATGGTACTCTATTGTACCAATGTTTTTGCAGTCTTGCTAAACATTACGGATGTGTGTAAGGTAAAGTGGGCGTCCTTATGTAGTGCTGCAGCAGCATAGCGATTGCAATGAATTAGCATACTATCACAGTTGAACTGCGTACATAATCGTTATTACATTTGCAGTTGTGATCGATAGTGAATCAGGCCCTATGTTTGACTTTGTGACATATAGAACGCTTATACTTAGGCCTTTTGGGTTTAGTATCCTTTGTGAGTAGAGCAAAACTCTCAGCATTTGTTCTTGAAACTGCAGCAGCTAAACCCTTACAATCTCTGCTAATAGCTTAGTTGCACAGGATTCCAAAGCCACCACTAAGAAATCAAATTCAGTCATCAAATTTTGCAGCATCGCTATTGCAACCTCCTCAATGTCCAACTGGACTCCTACAGATGTTAATTACTGAGATATGGACAACATCTTGTCAATGTACTCATTCATGTTTGTGCGTGCAGTCAGTTTGGTACTGTACAGTGCATGCCTCAGGTTTATCCTCCTCATAAAACCTTTATCTGCTGCCTGCAGGGTTATCCACATATCATGTGCTTTCATTTTCCTGTGGATACATGGAATACAGTTAGACCAATGGTTCCCATGACTATCCACTTAATCGGGATTTGGATTGACATCTGAATCATTTGTGATCTGTCACAACCTCTCTCGCTTTAGCTGCATTTCCATAGTGAATTTCCACATTGCATAATTCTCTTAATTTTATAAAGCTCATCCTGGATACCGCACTTTGCATTTTGTAAGCTGATCCAAGTACAGGACTTTTCTGTAGACTTTCAGACTGGGTGCTGGTCAACCGAATGCAAGATGGATGGTCAGTCCACACTGATGTCCTTAACCAGAATGCTGGGTTTGTTAGGAACAGCAGTATACACAGAGTTAATAGCAGTATACACAGTAAGTGGAATGCACAGGGTTTAGAGCGGTGGTTTGTGCAGTACTGTGGGACTCTAACACAGTAGTGTGCTCTAGTCGTGCATGTGCAATGACATCATCCCACCAGGGTCACTGCTCAGAGTGGAGGAGACAGCGCAGAAGTGCACTCTCTATTAACACATAGATGCCAGAAAGAGCACCAGGTCTTTTAAGCAAGCTAGTACTGAGTGCCGCAGTCATTGGTCCCAATCCGGTGCTGCGATGTGGTGCAGCAGAATATAATACATTTATAACATTTTCATTACAGCGGTGCACAGCGCATCATTGTTTAGGTACTCCAGCCATGGCACCGACTAGGGTGCTACGGCGAGCATATTACACTACATGGGGCAGAAGTAATGGCGGTGGACGAGAACCCCACCATAAAAATAAATTATAGTTTATCTACTCAGAAGTATCAAAAAGAGAGTTGCTCAGCATTCTGCACTTTCATGAATCCCAGGAACTGCCATCCTTCCCAGTGCTCATAAGGTAGGGAAGCTGGTAGGGAAGCTGTCAGTGTGTGCCTTTCTGCACACACTGACATGCTGTGCTAGGCACTACATAAGACAAGTGTTATCTTAAATTTGACAGGTTGTCTTTAAAAATACTAATAACCATAAAGTACAAGTAGAGGATACACTTTTAATAAAAGGGCTTAGAATAGAGACTATGAGAAACATCCAAAACGTCAGACAAATATTAAGCAGTGCGCTTGAATGAAGAAGGATAGGAATGTAATGAAACACAACATAGGTACATTGCACAGGAAGAGGTGAGACAGGACAAAGAGAGGATCCATGACGCTGGTCAGTGAAATGTGAGCTGTGACGAATGGGATCCCCATGGATGAACAATTTGAACTGACCAGGCCTCATTACAGAAACATTCAAGGAGCAGGTGGCAAAGGTTTTACTGTAACAAAAGTTAATGAGTAGAGATCAAGCAATTGAGAGGAAAGCAGAGGCTGTGTCAGGGAAGATTGCAGATCATCTCCTGGAGATAATCAATGCTACGCTCAAGAACTGTGGCAAGAATTAGCAAAGGCTAAGGCCAGGAGTATCTGCCAGATTAACTCTAAGGACAAAAACCACATAAGTCAATTGGAATCAAAAGAACATTTCAAATTAATTGTGGGATGCCGGGTGATGTAACGTCAACCTCATTGATCACCGTCTACACTACTATCATGTCTTCATTTTGGAGTTATCAATATAGAGAACATAACAGATAATCTAATGATTTCCATTAATTATTTTACTTCAACAACTGTGTGTTTATAATTAATGACAAGAAAACATTGTTCTAGCAGAGGAACACTTGTTACAGTACTTTTTTCCTATGAACTCAGAAAACAGGCGCCGATACTCGCCTAACTTACCAGTTCATACAAGATTTATAGCAGCTTCCATACTCTGAATAAATGCGCAGATACTTATTTTATGCATTTCTGAAATAATTTGACTGATTTTGTCCAGTTTTTGGGACTATTTATAATAATGAAAACATTGACTAAATAGAAGGTACTCCGGAGTAACACCAACAAAAAAAGTACTGCTTGTTACCCAAATAGGTATTTTCAATATGAAAATGTAGCTGTTGTATTTTTGTCAAATGGCGTCAGACTCAGCCTCAATAAAAAGCAAGACAGGTGTCAAACAGGGTGATAAATAAGAAAGTAATCTTGGTGTGAGTCAGTAAAAGGATTATCACCAAAAAAAATGATCATAGGCATTCTGTGCCTTAGGGTTGTACACTTAGGTGGATGTGCTGTGTACAAACTGTGCAATAATTGGACAGAGAAGGTGATAATGATTGCATAGTGTGTACCTAGCTTAATTCTCAATTGTTATCAAAGTAAAAAAATATATAAAATTAAGAGGGTATACATGGCATTTAGCTAATTGTGTGCTGTGGATCATAAGAACTGAATATGAATTTTAGTATATATGGTAAAACAAAGGGGCGTATCTATAATGGATGCAGGGTATGCGGGCCCCTGGGTCCATGGGCGCCCACACCGCACACCCTGCACCCATACCTCCTAACACTTCCTAATACCTCTCCGAAGTCCCATGTCGGCTGGAGAGGCGCTTCACAGAACGCCTGGAAAATGGCTGCAGTGGCCACTTCTTGTGTTCCACGGTGAAATGGAGTGTGCATATGCGATGGAGTTCATAAACACATTAGCATTGATGTAACATCGGTCTCACCATCGACGTTTGCGGTAGCCTAAAGTCTACTCTAGCTGCTGTCCTCAAATCCAACTAAATATGGACTCTGAAGTATTGTATTTGTGATTGGTAATGCAGCAGCGCTCCCAGGCACGCTCGTAACGCTACCCTAACACGCCCATGAAACGACCCCTTTTTGCGATCACTTTAGGTCACTTCCCAGTTTCCACCCTGGTACGCACAGGGCTCGCAAACCCCTTCACAAGCGTTAGTGATTCTGTACCAACTGCAAACTGGATAGGACACTTGTACAGAATGGGATTTTTGGACTTTTCAAAACATCCCTCAACTGCGGGAACACTGGAATAGCGTCCATCTCTGGGTTAGGCCCACACTGTGTAAAGTATGCGTCTGATGAGTTGTAAGGGATTTTTTTGCACTCGCAGTAGCAAAAAAATCAATCAACTCCATGAACACTAGCATTACACGTGAGTCTGACTCAGGCCTACTGCGTTTTAAATGCTTTGTTGTTTGTTTTTCTTCTCTTGATTATTGTAATCTGTTTTTACTATTTAAATATGTCTCCCCAACCGGTGTCTCCAACAACCCCTTCTAATTATCATATATCATTTTCAATACAATTATCAACTGAAAATGTATCCATCATGCATCAATGGCTCTATCTGAGTGTTATAAATTAGGCCGGATTATGAAAACCTACGTCAGGTGTAATGGGGTTTTGGCAGATGTTCTGTTATTTATTTTCAAAATCATTTTTGTTTCAGCGCAGAGAGTATTGTTCTCTAGAGACTTCAATTATGACATGGAATCGGAGCTCCTTCATGAGAATTAATACATTTATATTGCTATCAAGTGTAACATAATTACTTTAACACCAATTGATCAAATACAGTAATATCGTGTATTCACTTTCCAATAACTTCTAATATATCTAATACAGTTTGTTCCTAACAAACCGGACCAAAAAAAAATTTTTTTTTCATTAAATGGCAAGTACAGTAGTCAGATATTTATCTTATAGATGAGTAATTCGAGTTGTTTAAGCACAGTTCCTCTGTTAATATGTTGTCTTACATATTAACAGAGAAACTGTATCCTGCGGTGCTCACACATTCTGCCAATGAAAGGCATCTAAAATAGCTTACTGGGGAAATATGATTCAGCCACACAGCAATGTAAGTTTGGTTGTCAGAAGACTATTTGTGTATTGTAAGAGAAGAAGGGGTACATTTACTAAGAATCGTGTTTGACTTCGATAACAAATCGTTGAACAGCTCCGCCGGATTGCAGGCTCTAAATTCAGTATTTACTATCCATTGTATTTCAGCATCAATTTAAAATTGCTGACAACATCCTATATTTTTTATGTTTAAAACCCTGTCAGATTGTCCCTTTACAATAGACTCCGCAGTCACGTAGATGTCTGAATATGATGAAAGTGCACTGTAGTGGCTTCCGGTGGCAGGAGGTTTCTCTGTTGTGTAGTGTCTTTTATAAGTTTGTCTTATTTTCCCTCAGTTGTCTATTTATTATTTCTATCTGGTCACTATGTGTTTGTGCCTGTGGTGTGTTAGTGGTTGAGTTGTTTAGTTATCTCTGTTAGGTTTTGTTTTTTCTTTCTTTTCTGTGTGATATGTTTAGTGTTCCTATGGAGGGGGAGAGGAGCAGGAGTAGGGAGGAGGAGATACAGGCAGAGGCAGAGCTAGGGGAGGAGAAGGTGTAGAAAGGGATATTTGACTCAGCGGGGGAGGATTCTAGTCAATGTACTAAGGCTGGGTACACAGCGCCCTACCAATGCGACACCCGATGGTGCCAATGAAGGATATATCAGGCGGTTGGTACACACTGCACGATCCAGTGAATGACCACCAGATATATGGTTCAACGGCACCATTTGATCTTGCCGACATCGGTAGCTGGATTAGTCCATCGGCCATGCATGCAGGCAGATGGAATGACCCGCGGGAGCGTGCATAGTGGGTACACACTAGACTATGTGTCCGATATGTCGGCCCGATCTGCGGGATTGGACAATTTATCGTCTAGTGTGTACACAGCTTAAGACTAAAGCAAGGCACAATATTCCTTTAAATTATGATGAGAATGTGGCCCTTGACACTGCAGTTCTAAAGCACTATGATGTGCTCTATGATAGGCTGATTGCCTGAACTACAGGGTGCAGAAAGAAACATATATGGAACAGTGTGGCGCAGGTTGTCAATGCTGCAGGACACATTAAGAGGGATTTTGAGCCCTGTACAGGGTTGGTGAAAGGTTTCTAGGCACCCTAGGCACAACTTCACCCTACCGCCCCTGTTCCCCCCAAAAGAGGTTAAACACATAAGCAGGTTACATGTGTCCCATGCAGATGGACACAGACATAATCTCACTTGAAGGTGGGAATGTCCAGGGTCTTCCATGAGATAGGTTGAGGCGCAGTGCTGTTGGGGAGTAAGGTGGGGTGGGACAGAGATGAGTGAGTGGGGGAGACAAGGTACATGCAGGCAGCAGAGATGGACTGTGAGAGAACAGGGTGGGTTGCTGACACCGAGAAGGCCAGGGGCAAATGTAGGACTTTCTAAAATATTTGCGGATGATATGGGGGCGGGGCTTGTTGTATAAGGGAATTGGAAACGGTCCATCAGGTTAGGTTTCTAGATATGAAGTCATATCAAAAAGAAAAACAGAGTGAGACTATTCAGGTGCACACAAAGACACTAGGATTAATAATAACTAAACTAATAAAACATAATTTTTATTTCATATATATAAAAAACCTTTATTTATATTTGCTGTTTCTTTAAAATAAAACAAGATAAGAAGTGTTCACAGTAAGAAAAAGTGTTTAAAATTAGTAAGTTCGTTTCACTGAGTCACAGTGGGATAATATTTTTGGCTCTTATATTTTGTTCATGTAGTAACTGATTATTACATACAATTGTATATGCATAATTCCATATATTCACCTATCAATTAAAGGTGTATTAATTGTATTTGATTAAACAATTGTATGTTATATCAACCCCATAGGTGTCTTTCAAAACATGAAATAGTCTGATATAGGTATGGAGAGCAACTGCAACAATGTAAGCTAATTATTGCTTCACTGTTGCCAAGGTCCACAGTTTGTAACAAACTATTGGTATATTCTAGCAGCGTGTTCAAGTATCTGTTTGGCAATTTTCATTCCACAGCACTTTTTAGTGTGACCCACATATTTGATCTCACATAGCTTCTTTTAATGTTTCCACACAGATGTAGTTCATATATCGTGCACTGCCACTGTGAGAAAGGGCTGGAATTCCTGTATTCATATATTCATTATTAATATGGACACACTGACTTCATGTGGATATTGATATTATAATCCACATATAATTATTCATGTATTATAAGATAATACACATTTCTGATATTTGCTAAACATATATGTTTGTATGCGTACTTGATATGCATTCACACAGATACTGTACTATATGTATGTTACTGGTCAGCTGTCTAAAATATCTCTGACCACACGCTGATGTATGCGCTAAAACCATGAGTTGTTAGAGTGGTCTAAGCCACCTCTAGCCTCATTACTGTAGTCAGCCGTGTGAAATACTTTAATCATGCGCTCGTATGGGTGCCGTAATATACAGGCGCGCTGACACTGTGGACCACCCAAACTGTATTTACAAGGTCTGGGCTGACTGCAGTCTATAGCCTCATCACTGCATGTAGGCTGTTCTGGATACTCGAACCACGCGCTTATGTGAGTGCCATGTTCTGCAGGTGCGCTAACACTATGGACCACCCGAACTGAAAAATGCTTGTTCCTTTGTTTGGTACTTACTGGTTCATTGTTTTCTCCTTCGGAAAATTCAACTTCCGAGGTTGTGTAGTTTGCTGAGTCCATCCTCTCCTGCCTAGATCTTCTATCATTCCATTTGAAGATTTTGTTATTTGCAAAATCATTCCTATACCTAGTATATTTCTGTTGTTTTCTTTCTTTTATCACTTTTTCAAATTCATCTATATCTTTCTTATATTTTTTGTAAGCTTTTCTAAAATCCTCCAGATTTTCAAAAATTTTTAATTTGTCACTTGTTCTATTTATTTCCTTAGTAATGACATTAAGTTTTCTAACCTCATGCTTTATTAATATCTTCATTAATTCCATGGAGCATTTTAGAAGGGACGTTTCCCATTTTATTTTTAAATCCTCATCTATTTCAAAGGCTGGGAGTAATTTGGGTCTCAGACCCCTAGGAACCATGTTCTGTCTTATATAATTTTCCAAACTTATCTTACTCCATATCGTTTTACTTTGTTTATATAGTAAGTCTTTTAGGGTTATTAAATCAGGTGACTATATGTTTGGTGACTCTATATCTTCAACTTTAAATGAACAAGAACAAGAGGCACTACAAGCCTTAATTGAATTTGAAGGAGAATCTAACAATTCAGACATATCAAGTACCAGTACAGCCAAAAAGCTGAGGAATAAATCCAATTTTACTCCACCTTCGAATATCTGCCCACAGATATCAGTGTTTCAAAATTTGGTTTCAAAAGATATAGATAAGCTTTTTGATAATAGGAATCAATATAGAAGAATCAGAAATATAAATAGAGAAGAACAAAAGGCACTCAAGGAAATAGAAGGCTGGGAAGAAATTATCGTGAAACCATCCGATAAGGGAGGAAATGTCGTTTTGTGGCCTAGAAAAGAATATTTACAAGAAGTGAATAGACAACTGAATGACAAAGAATGTTATAAATGTCTTTTCTCTAACCCCACCCTCGATTACCAGGAATTTTTCTATAAGATCATTAAAGGAGCTTTGGATGGGAATATTATCAATAAAGACGAATTAAATTTTTTATGGGTCGCAAACCCCAAAATTCCCACATTATATGTCCTTCCAAAGGTACATAAAAATGCAAAAAGACCACCAGGAAGACCGATAGTGTCTGGTATAGGGAGCCTAACAGAAAGAGCAAGTATATATGTAGACACATATCTACGGAAATTTGTCACAGAATTACCATCATATACAAGAGACACCATGGACATTCTAAATAAATTGGAAGGTCTACATATTACTCAAAATACCTGGATTTGTACATGTGATATAGAGTCTCTCTATACCAGCATAAATCATAATATCAGAATACAAGCAGTTGAATACTTCCTAAGGATAGAAAGGGAAAATGATCATAGCCAATTTTTATGTGAGCTATTAGAATTTATTTTGACTAAAAATTATTTCGTTTTTAACGATAAGTTCTACCTGCAGACCCGAGGTACAGCCATGGGAACAACGTGTGCGCCTACGTACGCGAACCTGTACCTCGGGTGGTGGGAGAAGGAGCAAGTTTCAATGACCAACTGGAAAAATATACAAAAAACATCAACTCATGGCATCGCTATATTGACGATCTATTGATAATATGGGAAGGACCACAAGAACTTTTCAAAGACTTCATAGGAGAATTAAATAACAATCCCTTTAATCTCAGGTTGACAATGGAGATGAGTCAGGAACAAATAACCTTTTTAGATCTCACTATAAGAATCACAAAATCAGGAAATATAGAAACTGACATATTCCGGAAACCAACGGCCACAAATAACATCTTGCACTTTGGAAGCTCCCATCATCTAGCCACTAGGAATGGCATCCCCAAGGGAGAGATGCTTAGAATACGCAGAAACTGTTCAGAGATGAAAACTTTTGAAATGAGGGCAAAAGAACTTGAAGAACGTTTACTGGATAGAGGATATAGTAAACGGAGCATCAAAAGAGCATTGAAGGAGGCGAAACAAAGAGACAGAAAGGATTTGCTGACTCCGAGAGACAAGGATGAGAAATCTGGAGAGGGAAAAACAAGATTTATAGGAACGTACTGTAACCAGTGGAAGGAGATTCGTAATGTACTCCAGCGACATTGGCACATTTTACTAACGGATGAAGAACTAGCCAAATAAATAGGAGATAAGGTGAATATTAGCTGGAGGAAATCACAAAATATTGGTGACAGATTAGTACATAGCCACTTCTCCAATGTTAAAAAGAAAGAGAATTTTGAAGGGAGTTATCCATGTGGTCACTGCAAAGCTTGTACTTATATGAAAAGTACCAAAAATTTCACGGACAGATATGAAAACATCAACAAAATAAAGGAATATATCAATTGTGACACACAAGGAGTAATATACTGTCTGGAATGTGAATGTCATAAAAAATATATAGGGATGACCAGTTGAAAATTAAAACAAAGAATTTTGGAACATGCAGGAAACATCAGAAATGCAGAAAAAGACAAGATAAAGATGAAACAACTTACCAGCATTGCTCGACACTTCCTGAAAGAACATGGAGGAAATCCAAAATATTTGAAGGCCTTTGGAATGGAAAGGGTCCGTCTGGGGATCAGAGGAGGGGACCTAAAGAAAAAACTGGAACAAAGAGAAACAAGGATGATATATATGATGGACACAATTATCCCTAAGGGATTAAATGAGAATAACAACTATTCAGTTTTCCTTTGAGTAGCCAGATAAATGGATGATGGTCTCTATACCTTATTAGTATTTTAAGATCTGGGATAATAATGGAATAAAAACATACCAATTTCCGAAATCAGTAATTTAAATCTTATATTCTAATACAATATTCCCTCTTTTTTGAGGGATTTTTCAATAATTATTTTTTGAGGAATACACAGTATCACTTTTAGGAATTTTTATATTTGTACACATATTTTTTTGTGTGTTTAGGCAAATCTCAGAGATAGATAGCAAGTGACAACACGCTATTTTAATTATTAGCGTCTTAATTTTTCAAAGTAATCTATGCACTATTCAATGTTGATTTATATTATTAACTACTTACTTATTTTAGGGAATAGTTTGTTTTTTTCACATTCACCATTTTATGTGTCAGATATCTGACACTCTGAAAATCACACTTATTAATTATTAATATATGTTTTCACACAATTTTCTTTTGTTTATTTAATATAGTATATACATTTTTTGTTAATTAAAATATACCTTAAAGTTAAAGAATATTATATCTTTATATTTTATTTATTTAATATATGAGTTTATATGGTTTCTGGAGAATGTGTAGGAATTAGGGGTGTGCACCGGCCACTTTTCGTGTTTTGTGTTTTGGTTTTGGATCTGGATCTTTCTTCGTGTTTTGGATCTGGATTGGTTTTGCCAAAACCACCCTTGCGTGTTTTGGGTTCTGGGTTTTGTGTTTTGGATCTGTATTTTTTTGAAAAAAAGCATAAAAACAGCTAAAATCACAGAATTTGTAGGTTTTTCTGCTCCTATGCTATTATTAACCTCAATAACCTTAATTTCCACTCATTTCCAGTCTATTCTGAATACCTCACACCTCACAATAGTGTTTTTATGTCCAAAAGGTTGCACCGAGGTAGCTGGATGACTATGCTAAGCGACACAAGTGGGCGGCACAAACACGTGACCCATCTAGGCGTGAAACTGCAGTGGCAGACAGGATGGCATTGAAAAACTAGGCCCCAAACTGTACATAATGCAAAGAAAAAAAAGAGGTGCAAGATGGAATTGTCCTTGGGCCCTCCCACCCACCCTTATGTTGTATAAACAGGACATGCACACTTTAACAAACCAATCATTTCAGCGCCAGGGTCTGCCACACAACTGTGGCTGAAATGATTGGTTCGTTTGGGCCCCCACAAAACAAGCTGGCAATTTATCTGTCCCTGCACAAACTGGCTCTACAGAGGCAAGATGTCATCCTCATCCTTCTCATCCACCGATTCCTCACCCTCTTCAGTGTGTACATCCTCATCCTCACAGAGTATTAATTCGTCCCTGCTGGAACCACAGGTCCCTCTGTACGTTCTGGAGGCTGGTCTCCCTGGAAGAGTTGATAATTCATTTTATGAACATCATCTTCTCCACATTTTGTGGAAGCAACCTCCTACGCCTTTCGCTGACAAGGTTCCCGGCTGCACTAAACACTCTTTCGGAGTACACACTGGAGGGGGGGCAACTCAGGTAAAATAGAGCCAGTTTGTACAGGGACCTCCAAATTGCTTCTTTTTCCTGCCAGTACAGGTACGGACTGTCTGACATGCCTACTTGGATGCTGTCACCGATGTAATCCTTTAACAGACAGACGCACGCTTGTCGCTGCTGCTTTGAGGATTCAAGTGCGGCTACAGCCCACACAATTCACAAAGACAGAAAAAAAAAAGAATATTTTTATTGTTTGTGGAGCACACTTTGAGGGTTACACCACCCTTTAACAGACAGACGCACGCTTGTCGCTGCTGCTTTGAGGATGCAAGTGCGGCTACAGCCCACACAATTCACAAAGACAGAAAAAAGAAGAATATTTTAATTGTTTGTGTAGAACACTTTGAGGTGTCACCACCCTTTAACAGACAGACGCACGCTTGTCGCTGCTGCTTTAAGGATGCAGGTGCGGCTACAGCCCACACATTTCACAAAGACCAAAAAAAAAAGAACAATATTTTAATTGTTTGTGTAGAACACTTTGAGGTGTCACCACCGTTTAACAGACAGACGCACGCTTGTCGCTGCTGCTTTAAGGATGCAGGTGCGGCTACAGCCCACACAATTCACATAGACAGAAAAAAAAAGAACAATATTTTAATTGTTTGTGTAGCACACTTTGAGGGTGTCACCACCCTTTAACAGACAGATGCACGCTTGTCGCTGCTGCTTTGAGGATGCAAGTGTGGCTACATCGCACACAAGTCACAAACACATTAAAAAAATAGTTTTTTATTTTTTGGAACACTTTGAGAGTTACACCACCCTTTAACAGACAGACGCACGCTTGTTGCTGCTGCTTTAAGGATGCAGGTGCGGCTACAGCCCACACAATTCACAAAGACCGAAAAAAAAAGAACAATATTTTAATTGTTTGTGTAGAACACTTTGAGGGTGTCACCACCCTTTAACAGACAGACGCACGCTTGTCGCTGCTGCTTTAAGGATGCAGGTGCGGCTACACCCCACACAATTCACATAGACAGAAAAAAGAAGAATATTTTTATTGTTTGTGTAGCACACTTTGAGGGTGTCACCACCCTTTAACAGACAGACGCACGCTTGTCGCTGCTGCTTTAAGGATGCAGGTGCGGCTACATCGCACACAAGTCACAAACACATTAAAAAAATAGTTTTTTATTTTTTGGAGCACTTTGAGAGTTACACCACCCTTTAACAGACAGACGCACGCTTGTCGCTGCTGCTTTAAGGATGCAGGTGCGGCTACAGCCCACACATTTCACAAAGACCGAAAAAAAAAGAACAATATTTTAATTGTTTGTGTAGAACACTTTGAGGGTGTCACCACCCTTTAACAGACAGACGCACGCTTGTCGCTGCTGCTTTAAGGATGCAGGTGCGGCTACAGCCCACACATTTCACAAAGACCGAAAAAAAAAGAACAATATTTTAATTGTTTGTGTAGAACACTTTGAGGGTGTCACCACCCTTTAACAGACAGACGCACGCTTGTCGCTGCTGCTTTAAGGATGCAGGTGCGGCTACAGCCCACACATTTCACAAAGACCAAAAAAAAAAGAACAATATTTTAATTGTTTGTGTAGCACACTTTGAGGGTGTCACCACCCTTTAACAGACAGACGCATGCTTGTCGCTGCTGCTTTAAGGATGCAGGTGCGGCTACAGCCCACACATTTCACAAAGACCAAAAAAAAAAGAACAATATTTTAATTGTTTGTGTAGCACACTTTGAGGGTGTCACCACCCTTTAACAGACAGACGCACGCTTGTCGCTGCTGCTTTAAGGATGCAGGTGCGGCTACAGCCCACACAATTCACAAAGACAGAAAAAAAAAGAACAATATTTTAATTGTTTGTGTAGCACACTTTGAGGGTGTCACCACCCTTTAACAGACAGACGCACGCTTGTCGCTGCTGCTTTAAGGATGCAGGTGCGGCTACAGCCCACACATTTCACAAAGACCAAAAAAAAAGAACAATATTTTAATTGTTTGTGTAGCACACTTTGAGGGTGTCACCACCCTTTAACAGACAGACGCACGCTTGTCGCTGCTGCTTTGAGGATGCAGGTGGAATCTAGACGGGATTTGGAACCGAGGACACACTACCTCCATCAATTGTCTAAATCCCACTGCACTAATGTCGGATACCGGACGCACGTCTAACACCAACATAGCAGTCAAGGCCTCAGTTATACGTTTTGCTTCAGGATGACTGCTGTCGTACTTCATCCTCATCGCTAGGGACTGTTGGAGGGTCAATTGTTTAGTAAAAGTAGTGATGTTCCTACTTCCTCTCTGGGATGATGAACAACTCCCAGCAGCAGCAACAGCACTAGGAGGAAGTGGTTCTTGATCTTTCCCTATTTTATTTTTATCGGAGAAAGTTTGGTCCTCCATTTATGTTATATTGATATATATACGTGCGGCTAAAGCGCACACAAACACAGAAAATATTATTTTATTTTTGCTGGAGAGTAGTGCACTTTGTGGGTTACACCACCCTTTAAGAAATGAGCCAGCCGGCTCTTTACTTATGGGACACAGGCGCACGCTTGGCGCTGCTCCTTTGTTGATGCACGTGCAGCCACAGTGCACACAATTCACAAACACAGAAAATAATTTTTTTTTTGGTTTGGACTGGAGTGTACTTTCGGGGGTTACAGCACCCTTAACGGTCAAGCCAGCCGGCCCTTTACTTATGACACAGGTGCACGCTTGGCACTACTTTGTTGATGCACGTGCGGCTACTGCGCACACAATTCACAAACACAGAAAATAATTTTTTTTTGGTTTGGACTGGAGTGTACTTTCGGGGGTTACAGCACCCTTAACGGTCAAGCCAGCCGGCCCTTTACTTATGACACAGGCGCACGCTTGGCACTACTTTGTTGATGCACGTGCGGCTACTGCGCACACAATTCACAAACACAGAAAATAATTTTTTTTTTGGTTTGGACTGGAGTGTACTTTCGGGGGTTACAGCACCCTTAACGGTCAAGCCAGCTGGCCCTTTACTTATGACACAGGCGCACGCTTGGCACTACTTTGTTGATGCACGTGCGGCTACTGCGCACACAATTCACAAACACAGAAAATAATTTTTTTTTTGGTTTGGACTGGAGTGTACTTTCGGGGGTTACAGCACCCTTAACGGTCAAGCCAGCCGGCCCTTTACTTATGACACAGGCGCACGCTTGGCACTACTTTGTTGATGCACGTGCGGCTACTGCGCACACAATTCACAAACACAGAAAATAATTTTTTTTTTGGTTTGGACTGGAGTGTACTTTCGGGGGTTACAGCACCCTTAACGGTCAAGCCAGCCGGCCCTTTACTTATGACACAGGCGCACGCTTGGCACTACTTTGTTGATGCACGTGCGGCTACTGCGCACACAATTCACAAACACAGAAAATAATTATTTTTTTGGTTTGGACTGGAGTGTACTTTCGGGGGTTACAGCACCCTTAACGGTCAAGCCAGCCGGCCCTTTACTTATGACACAGGCGCACGCTTGGCACTACTTTGTTGATGCACGTGCGGCTACTGCGCACACAATTCACAAACACAGAAAATAATTTTTTTTTTGGTTTGGACTGGAGTGTACTTTCGGGGGTTACAGCACCCTTAACGGTCAAGCCAGCCGGCCCTTTACTTATGACACAGGCGCACGCTTGGCACTACTTTGTTGATGCACGTGCGGCTACTGCGCACACAATTCACAAACACAGAAAATAATTTTTTTTTTTGATTTGGACTGGAGTGTACTTTCGGGGGTTACAGCACCCTTAACGGTCAAGCCAGCCGGCCCTTTACTTATGACACAGGCGCACGCTTGGCACTACTTTGTTGATGCACGTGCGGCTACTACGCACACAATTCACAAACACAGAAAATATATTATTTTTTTAGCACTTGGGGGGAGCACCCCTGATGGACAGAGCACCCCCTGGACAACACTGCAGCACTCCTTTAGGACTGGGACACTGCACAGGACTTTGGAGTGGACACAGCCCCTATGGAGAACTGACTGCACAACACAGTCCAGCCAGCCCCTATGGACTTTGAAGTAGTGGACACAGCCCCTATTAACAACAGCAGCACAGCACAACACAGCCAGCCCCTATGGACTTTGAAGTAGTGGACAACAGCAGCACTACACTACACAGCCCTAACTCCCACCCTCCCTCTTCACTGTCCACAGCCGAGTGAGAAAATGGCGCCGACGTGGGTACCTTATATAGGATCCAAAACCCGCGAGACTCGGAAGGCGGGATGATGACGTTTTGCCTCGATTTCAGATCCGAGTCAGGCGGGAAAAGTCGAGCCTGATTCGGATCGGACTCGGATCGGGGGGGCTCGGGGGGGTTCGGATTTCAGAAATCCGAACCCGCTCACCCCTAGTAGGAATGTACATACACAGTAAATCAAATATCTGCTGATGGAATATATTCTCATATAAGATACCAGAGAATATTTATAATAACTTAAATTCCAGATGACTACATAATTTATATTGAAATTATTTCTATCTATTTTTTGACAATTTATTACCATCTAAAAAGTTGTAATATATAAGAATCCGAACTATATCTATTCATCTTTGGGAATCTATAATAGCAAGGGAGAGTCTTTATTGAGAAAGAGGAAAAGATCCATAGACACACCCCTTGACAACGGTATCCAAGCTTATAGTATTTAAACTACATCAAGGGACGTGCTCGGCTTGCCCTGAGGAAGCCGGACATCCGGCGAAATACGTATCGGCTGTAGACAGTTCAGACCACAGAGTCAAAGCTTGGGTGGTCCATAGTGTTAGCGCACCTGCAGAACACGGCGCTCACATAAGCGCGTGGTTCGAGTATCCAGAACGGCCTACACGCAGTGATGAGGCTATAGACTGTAGTCAGCCCGGACCTTGTAAATACAGTTTGGGTGGTCCACAGTGTCAGCGCGCCTGTATATTACGGCGCCCATAAGAGCGCATGATTAAAGTATTTCACACGGCTGACTACAGTAATGAGGCTAGAGGTGGCTTAGACCACTCTAACAACTCATGGTTTTAGCGCATACATCAGCGTGTGGTCAGAGATATTTTAGACAGCTGACCAGTAACATACATATAGTACAGTATCTGTGTGAATGCATATCAAGTACGCACACAAACATATATGTTTAGCAAATATCAGAAATGTGTATTATCTTATAATATATGCATAATTATATGTGGATTATAATATCAATATCCACATGAAATCAGTGTGTCCATATTAATAATGAATATATGAATACAGGAATTCCAGCCCTTTCTCACAGTGGCAGTGCACGATATATGAACTACATCTGTGTGGAAACATTAAAAGAAGCTATGTGAGATCAAATATGTGGGTCACACTAAAAAGTGCTGTGGAATGAAAATTGCCAAACAGATACTTGAACACGCTGCTAGAATATACCAATAGTTTGTTACAAACTGTGGACCTTGGCAACAGTGAAGCAATAATTAGCTTACATTGTTGCAGTTGCTCTCCATACCTATATCAGACTATTTCATGTTTTGAAAGACACCTATGGGGTTGCTATAACATACAATTGTTTAATCAAATACAATTAATACACCTTTAATTGATAGGTGAATATATGGAATTATGCATATACAATTGTATGTAATAATCAGTTACTACATGAACAAAATATAAGAGCCAAAAATATTATCCCACTGTGACTCAGTGAAACGAACTTACTAATTTTAAACACTTTTTCTTACTGTGAACACTTCTTATCTTGTTTTATTTTAAAGAAACAGCAAATATAAATAAAGGTTTTTTATATATATGAAATAAAAGTTATGTTTTATTAGTTTAGTTATTATTAATCCTAGTGTCTTTGTGTACACCTGAATAGACTCACTCTGTTTTTCTTTTTGATGTGACTTCATACTTGTTTAGTGAGCAGGGTAGCACCATTTCCCCCATACCAAGGTATTCAAATAAGCAGAATATGCACTGCAATATAAATGCAATTCTAATCAAAATATATTAGTAGAGGGCTTTAAGACCAATATTATAAATTCTGTGCGGGAATTCAAAATATATTTTTCTCTAACTAGATTTCTAGGTACTCAGAAACCCCCCCCCCCCCCTGCATTAGCTAGAGAGGAGGCTGAGGATCCTGGGGATGCAGGGGATGTGCTGGCAAAATCCGGAGCTGCATCCCCTCACTTCTCAAGCCCGGGGGCACGCACTAGTGCTGCTACATGAGCGCTGGCAGCCCAGGTGCGGTGGCAGCATCAGTGAGGTCTTGTGTAGGGCTAGTGCAGCCTGGACAGCGGTGGCTTCTGAAGATTAGACCGGCAGCCACCATCAGCTCCTTGTAAAAGATGTTTCTTTCAGAGACATACTTCTTTTATTTTGTTTAATGGACTCTGCAGCTGTGGCGGCCTCCTGACCCTGTAATATAAGGTTCAGCAACAGAAAATGGTGAGTGAAGTGCAAGATGGCTGAGAAGAGAAAGGCTGCAAGGCTTATGTGTCAGTTTTATTCTAAGCCCAATGTGTGTGCAGTCTATAGCTCCCAGGATATGATTAGGCATGCCTACGAGAATAGAGAAAGCTACCCTTAACTAGTGCCACTGGGGCTCCGAGCTAGGGAAGCAGATACAGGTATAGGAGAGGGTATTTAGGGGTCTATTCATGAAGCAGTGAAGTGTCACATTTATCTGAAAACAGGGCACTTCTCTGCTTCGAGCTATTCATAGAGCAGGATACGGCTGGAGAAGCTTATTACTTCTCCAGCGATGCACTTGCTCCTGTATGTATCGCATCGCCATACATTTGTATGGTGTTGCTTTTCATAAAGGGCAGCACAGACGGTATAATGGTTAGCATTACTGCCTCACAGCACTGAGGTCATGGGTTTGATTCCCACCAGGGTCCTACCTGTGCGGAGTTTGTATATTCTCCCTTTGCTTGCGTGGGTGTCCTCTGGGTGCTCCGGTTTCCTCCCACACTCCAAAAATATACTGGTAGGTTAACTGGCTCCCAACATAAAACATTAACCCTAGTGTGTATGTGTATGTGCGCATGTGATAGGGAATATAGATTGTAAGCTCCACTGGGGCAGGGTCTGATGTGAATAGCCAAATATTCTCTGTAAAGGGCTGCAGAATATGTGTGCACTATATAAACGGTATACGTTTAGGAAGTCGGTGGATGGAATGCCGACCGCCAGCTTCCAGACAATTTAATCCTGACAAGGGACGAATGACAGGCGTCTAACTCTAGATGCCTGTCATTTTACCGACGCTGTGAGACCGGCGCCTGGCATCCCGATCGAGCGGATGCCGGGCACCGCAGTGGACAGTCGCAGGTTAGGTTTAGAGCTCCCGGGGGGGACTTAGGTTTAGGCACCCCCCAGGAGGTTAGGGTTAGGCTAGGGGGAGGGAGGGTTAGGGTTAGGCACCCTTGGGGGGGACTTAGGGTTAGGCAACCCCTCGGGGGGCTTAGGTTTAGGCGGCGGGGAAGGGGGAGTTAGGTTTAGGCACTTAGAGGGGGGATTAGGGTTAGGCATGGGGGGGAGGTTAGGGTTAGGCACCCTAAAGGAGGGTTAGGATTAACCCTCCTCCTAGGGACGATCGAGATTTCCTCCTCTGTCAGCCAGCCGCTGTCGGGATTTGAACCGCCGGCCAGGGGTCCCGCGGTAATTCATACTGATTCCATATAAACAACTGGTAATAAATAATAAAGGAATGGAAAGCTCAGCTTTCCGATCCTCTGCTTAGCACTGCCTTTGCCATTTCAGGATGACATTAGCAGTGCTGTTAGTTGAGAAGAGCAGCAAAGACAGCTGTCGTCTTCTCCCTGTTGCCTCCTTATCTGCCAGCAGCCAATCAGAGGTGCCAGGGTATATGCGCAGAAGAATGAAGACCACGAAGATGCAGAGAAGAAGAGGAGAAGACCGGATCGCAGGACCTGGATTTACCGCTTCGCTTCAGGAAACAGGTAAGTGTACATAAATTGCTTTTATCAAAACAATAGATCGTATCAAAGTGATGTGATATATAGTGATAAGTAACAATTCTACAACGCACATCTTCATGAATAGACCCCTTACTGCTCTCATCACCTGGGTGAGATGACGGGAGAAGGTCGATCGTGACATGCACACTAGTCTAGACTAGAGGAGACTGACTGTAAGGATCCAGTTGCAAAAAATTGCAGAACAGCCAGCAGCTTGTGCAGGCCTGATACGGCATGTGACTGTGCAGTGTCTGGCTCAAGCTGAGTCTTGACGAGGTCATAAAGGTTCATTAAGTTGTTATGGTTCTGTATGACCTCGCCATCAAACACTGCATTGTGATTTAACCGCCTAAAGTAGAACCTAGGCCTGTGTAGTCTCTGCAGTACCCCAATAAACTGCTGATCCTCCTCTGTTTCTGCCTCCTGGGCCTTTCAGTCATGTGTTGGAGTGCTAAGTATCTAAGGTAAGTGGTGAGTGTAGACCAAATGCCTGCTTCTGCCATATTTCCTACAGTCACATTCAGGGGAGTGGCGTGTAGACAGGGTGCTCGGAGCATGTGCGTGCTATGGCACCCCCCCCTCAAGTGTTCCAGGGAGGAGATCGGTTCATATGGGATTAAAGAGAAGTAAAAATAAAGAATTGGGGCAGCCCTCTGTAGTGGTGCCCATATGCAGTGCCCCCTGTAGTGGCGCCCAAATGCAATGCCCCCTGTTGTGATGCCCATATGCAATGCCCCCCCCCCCTCCCAGAACTTACCTAATCCATCGCGGCTGTCGTCCGGGTGTCAGTGCCACTGCCGTCCTGACTGGATCTAACTAGATCCAGCAGGCACGGCCGCGCAGGCTCCTCAGCGCGCGGGTGATGTCATGACGTCACCCGCGCACTGCAGCACTGGGAACAGTGGCCTCTGAAGCGATCGGAGGCTTCCTTAGCCTCGATCATGTCAGAGACCAGCGTTTACAGGGCAATTCTGGCACCCGGCAGGCTGTCAGCTTAGCCAGCTGCCGGTTACACAGCATGCTGCGCCTATGGACAAATTCGGTGACTGGAGCTTGCGCTCCACTGGAACCGCCCTCCCTACGCCCCTGGTCACATTGCTGTATGGGAATTAGTACCCTTTTATTTGCAGCATGATGAAGCTTGGATGAATAGGAGCACTTTTGAAAGACCAACCTGCCACTCATTTGGTCTATTTATTTTTACTCTTCAGGTGCGATTTTTTTTTTTGGCGGGTTCTATTGTTTTTACAAATATGATTGTAAGTAAATTTGTGGTTTCTTCTGTTGTCTATATAAATGAATCGATGGTTGGTCCGTCTAATGCCATCTATTAGCATCTAAAGTCAGGTTTTTCATGCACATTTCTGTCTGATTTGCCTTTAGTATATCTCGGGTTTGCTAAATCGGCAGAAAATTGTATAAAAAACAAAAATCATTGCTTAGTAAATTTACCTTTAATTGTGAGTTTTGCATGAACTGTGGAGAGGGGAGGTAACCAGGAAGAATAGCTTAGGGAGGTATAGAAGATAGTTGGGAAATTTGACAAGCTTGCCTGAAATGGGCCATTTTTAATCCGACCACCCCCGTACACTTGCAGTGGCAGCCGCGGGGAGGGGGGTGCGATACGTCCCGGCCAGCGGAACCCGCCCCCTTCGGAGACACAGAACACAGATGATGGTTGTTCAGTGTGTATCACTCAATCTGCAGATAGATCTGTTCAGTGTGTACCCAGTTTTAGAGGCAAGGGGACATCGATGTGGGAATTCCAAAGAGTGGATGCAGCCCCCAAAAAATCCTGTTACCCGGAATGGGAAGTTGCAAAGACAATAAGAGCAGATCTTGGAGTGGAGGGGTTGAATTCTGAAGATATTGGGCCTGATTCAGAGCCCGACGCTATTTGCGCTCGCTCGTTCAGAAAATAGGGGTGGCTATTCAAATGAACCGTTCGCTCTTTGCGGTCTGTTCACGCCTCTATGTCTGAATGAGCGAACAAAACTTGCAGTCGTTTTTTGAAAAAATACGCCCCCTGGCCGCTCGCATCCTATGTCATGTCCACTATTTATTAGATTAATCGAGTACATCGCCCAGGGTATGAACTGCTCGCTATTCTTGTGGTTGGTGTTAGCTACCACAATTTTGCGAGCAGTTCTGGCTATAAAATAACCCAGTGACGTGGTCAATGACGCTGCTGTATTAATTATGCACACCCTTAAAACGCCCGTTTTGACCTTTAAGCACGCCTGCGTTCGGATCTCCACTCCCCGTTTTCAAGCACCTTCCCCTGTTACCACCCACATACGCCTCTTTCTGTCACTCAAAATAGCAGACATTCGCTATTTAGCGAACAAACGATTTTCGGCCGCACTGACTGGTTCGCGCATGCGTATATTACGATCCGTACTCATGCGCAATTGGGCAAACATTGCTCGGAGCGAACGAGCGGCCGCTTACGATCGGCTCTGAATCAGGCCCATTGTATTTTAAGAAATAACAAATGAAAATATGCAAGATTGTTAATGGATTTGTATGTTAGAAGAAATATTTTATATTGGATTTAGTTAAATCGGTCTAAATGTTAATAATATTATTAACATAGTATGCAGGGGTGTATCTATAATGGGTGCAGGGTGTGCTGTGCACACCCTGCACCCATTTATTAAATAATTACCTCTCCGGAGTCCTACGTCGGTGGTACCAGCGCTCTACAAATGGGCCTGGAAAATGGCCATGGCGCTGAGTTTGCGCAGACACAGTAGGGAAATCACTGGAAAAATCGCTGCCGCAACATTTTCCCGGTGACTTGCATGCAAATTCTTCACTTACCTTCTTTAGAAGTTTTGATACAACTACCCCAAATATACATCTCTTAGGGTTTTCAAACCACTCTGACAAATTGATTCAAATTGACTCAATACAGTGGCGTAAGTTCATCCTAGACGCCCGGAGACAAGTTATAATTTGGTGCCCCCCCCCCCCGTCACAGCCGCTGACACTGTAATGGAGCATTTCACAAGCAGATACACCCGCAGTTGCAGACAGAATATAGGCATGCCATGGAGGAGTGAGACAGAGAGCAGAATTTACGAAGCAGCGGCTTCTGTAAGACACTGCTTCCCGGCGGGTTGTAGGTACATATTTAAAACGGCACCCGGAATCAGTGTAAAGCCCAGAGTGCCGTTTAAAATATTCACCCGCAAGCCGCCGGGAAGCCGTATTCAATTCCATCCGCTTTATGCGTACGCGAAAACGCAATGCAATGTAATAGGCGAAAAAGAGTGGTTTCCCCACCTTTGCACCCCAAAATAGCGATTTTGCACTTCTTTTCACCACCTATTCGCCTCTGCATAGGTGGCGAAAAGTGCAAAATCACTATTTTGGGGTGCAAAGGTAGGGAAACCACTCTGCACTCTTGGAACAGCCCCCCAAAAGGATAGCTGCGTCAAAAAAACCCTAAACATAATAGAGGAACACCCCAAAAAATTACAGAAAAATGGGCCAAAAAGTGCAAAGTGGGGGTACAAACCTAAAAACTAGCGAAATAAACTTTAGGGGGGTCTGCAAGTATGGGTGAGGTGTTTTTTGGATTGCAGGTGCTTGCTTCTGGTGCATTTTTTACAATTTTACTTTAGCGACTTTAAACTATGCTTGCACCCATTTTCAAGTACCCCAAATTCTATAGGACTACTTATTTTCTCCAAAACAAAAACTGCTTAATGCTATTCTTCACCACTTGTGCAAAAATGCTAATTAGAAGAAATTGACATACCTTAAGTACCCCAAATAGCTTTATTAGGGCTATTCGGGGGCTTGTACATTGATGCCCAATGTCAGGGCATCTTTTAGGGAGTGTCAGACTGATTTCCCCAATTCTGACAGAACTTTTCACCTGGTTTGCATTCGCCGGGTTGCATTTTCGCGTGTTTTGGAATTGAATAGGGCGCACACCATAAGTTTCTGCAACTAAAATACGCAATGTAGGTCGAAAAGTCCGGCATGCGAAAAAGTATCGTGGGTGCGAAACTAATTGAATATGGGCCTTAGTGTGTGTCCATGAGTTAAAAATATATTTTTTTCAATGATCAAAACAGCAAAATAAGAATATATAGTATGGTCCTCTACAGAGTAATAGCTATAATTAGTACTTTGCAAGCCACATGACTCTCTGTTATAGAAGTGGCCATAACAATTTAATTCTATTTTAAAATATGGTAATTATGAATAACAATGATTAGGCAATTAAGGGTTGTAACATGAACTATAATTTAAAATAACAAATGAAGTGCGCTCCCGTTAAGTAAATAACTATTCACTTATGTCTTAATTAAGATAATGTATGTGCCTTCATGCAGTTCATCTATCCTGGGTCCTGGAGCAATGAGTCTCGTGGAGAGTTTCTAATATCATACTGTACATGTGCTGGCTGGGATTAGTGTGAATTCCTATCATTCTTTAGAAATAACAAAAAAATAATAATTCAGATATTTATAATGATTTGACCCTGATCATTTTATATATTTTAATTGCCTAAATATAAATATGTTTTGTCTCAGAAATTTGTGAAGAATAAATGCATGTAAAGACATGTAAATGATGTACAGTACTAGACATAATTAATAAGTAACAATATATATGAGAAAGTGACAATAAATTAGACTATTATTTCCCAGTTGCTCATTAAGTTTTATGATGAGCTCAGGCAGTATGAAAGTTATCTCCTGGTGTAGATGATGGAATCTTTCAACAATATAATCAATAATGGAAACACCATCCATCAAGTAAGATGAAACTAGCTCTCAACTAGTTTTGTTGCAGGTTGCACTTTAACAAGAAAATAAAATATCAATGAAATGAAATCCTATTCCTGTCCTGATCCAACTAAACATCATTCCCTCTATTATAGGTTTGAGCATTCAGCCTACAAAAATGGAAATAACCACAATCAAGTTCCTTCAACGGACAGGTCACCAGCCTCACTGGCAGCTTCTGATTACTCCCCAAACAGTGAGACCACCTATTTATATTAATCCTGCACACAATCTAATGTCTTGTAGTTTATACACAATAACTGATGCCTATAATTAGTGTAAGTAGAGAAGAACTATGAATAAGGGAGTTCCATCCCTTTTTCCACCAAATCAAATAATACTGCTCATTCAAGAATACTAATTGCCACAGTCAGCAGCACACAGGCACGTGGTTTCTGGACAAGAGAGTAGTAGACACATTAAAACTTTTAATGTGTCTACTGCTCTGGTCCAGAAATTGCCCAGCTCAGGGCTCACAGCATGCTAGGGAGGAGGTAGGTTCTCCAGTCTGGGGCAGGCACAGCCAGTTCATTCCCTTTGCATGGGGAAACTATCACAGAAGAGCCTTGGTGATACTCAGTGATAGCCATCACTACCTAATTATAACAGGATCAATACACCATAAGAAAGCACACAGTAGATGGTAGTATTAGCCTATCAAAACCACAAAATATGTGATTGCTATATAACAGTTGATGGCAGTAACATTACATTTAAACTTACATTCTAATAATTTAGTGCTATATTTTCCACCTTATCAGTACAAAAAAAAAACGCACACTTTGAACAAACATCTTAAAATTCCAAGCCAAGATTGCCCAATTCTGCAGCTGGCTGAAACTTTGGTACTATAATAGAAAAACAATAATTTTCTTTGTTTTTACATTAAATAGGCTGACACTGTGAAATCAGGACCAGCACTGTTGTTGGGTAGTTTGATTTTGATTTGTTTTAAAATCACTTTTGTATCCAAGATAAATTCACAGGTATTGCAACTTTGGAAATAGGTCAAATCACTGCATTTTCATAAAAACCTACTGGGCATAATTAAATGTTTACAACTTTATCTGTTTATAATACAGTTAAAGACTGAAAGACAGATCCAGACAAGTTGTGTCCAAATAGGCTTTTGTGCTGTATGTGTCCGTGAAGATAGGTTTGTGGAACTCATAATCAGCCCCACTGTGTGCATGTGTCGTGCAACTGATTTTAAGTGCAAATTTACAGTGTACAAATGCACTTAAGTGAAATTCCACATCACACCCTTAGAGGTATATTTACTAAAGTGCGGGTTTTATAGAAGGGGAGGTGTTGCCCATAGCAACCAATCAGATTCTTTTTATCATTTATCTAGCTAGAATCTGATTGGCTGCTATGGGAAACATCTCCACTTCTAGTAAATATACCCCTATGTCTAAGCACAAGTCTTGGAAAGTGACCTGTATTCATATAGGGCAGGAGGTAGCAACAGCAGCAAGAGCTTGAGGAGTGACCATTAAGTGTTGATTGACACCTAAAAATGTGCTGCCCATATTTTCAGTATGGCAAGTATATAAAGTCAAATGTTAATATTTAAATAGAAACACAGTGATAATACTCTGCAGGAACTTCTTAATCTGTGCTTGCTACTAACCCCCTGCAGTGTAAAGTGTAGCTATACAGTCATTTAACTTTAATATACACTGTTTTATTTCTCGTAGCCATTATTACGATGATTACCACAGACCAATGATATACAATTTGTCCCCCCAAAATTTTACCATTGAGATATCTTATGATAAACTAGTCCAATAATGTAATGTTGGCTTCAAACAGAATAGACTCTTATATGGAAAATGTCAGCCTCAGGATAGTACAAGTTTCCCTTGTACACAATACAGAAAAATGTGAGTGCTAAAATGTGTTCTTTCTATTTAATTATATACATAATTTGTATAACACTGCTGGACCTCCGCAGCAGGCACCACACTAATTGTCTGTTGTTGTTTGGATAGAAGGGAACTATTGTGTTAATGTACTGTACACTTATTAAGCTATGATCTTCCACAGATGTATATGTTGTATGAACAATGTAAAAGTGCTTTTGGGAATGATACATAGGTAGTATATAATAAATTAAAATTCTAGCCCAACCATAATATCTTCTAACTTGGGCGGGGCATGCTGTGTATGCCAAAAGCAAAGAAAATAAAGGTGCATTCATTGTTGCAGTTTGGTTTTTTAATGCAAGTCAGTGATATGACATGAGGTATGAACTTTGATAGACGTATGGCATCCACAAAATCCAACTTACATACAGTAAATGATTACCAGGGTAAAAATAGAAATCACATATTAGGAGCGCAGTCAGCTCAGTATGTTACATTTTGGATACAGCGTTATCTAAGGTACAGTATGCAGTCAGAATGTTACCATTTGTAATGTCGACATTCACAATGGTCTTAGGGTTGTCGTTATGGTTACCTTTAAAGTTAAGGTTGCCATAAGGGTTAGAATTGTCATTATGGTTACCTTTAGGGTTAAGGTTGCCATAAGAGTTAGGGTTGTTGTTATGGTTACCTTTAGTGTTAAGGTTGCCATGAGAGTTAGGGTTGTCGTTATGGTTACGTTTAGGGTTAAGATTGCCATAAGAGTTAAGGTTGTCGTTATGGTTACCTTTAGGGTTAAGGATGTCATAAGAGTTAGGGTTGTCGTTATGGTTACCTTTAGGGTTAAGGTTGCCATGAGAGTTAGGGTTGTCGTTATGGTTACCTTTAGGGTTAATATTGCCATAAGAGTTAAGGTTGTCGTTATGGTTACCTTTAGGGTTAAGGCTGCCATAAGAGTTAGGGTTGTCGTTATGGTTACGTTTAGGGTTAAGATTGCCATAAGAGTTAGGGTTGTTGTTATGGTTACCTTTAGGGTTAGGGACAGAATTACATGAAAAACAATACAGAATGTCTTTTCAAGTTATGTCAACAATGTCAACATAGCATCAGTGTCGACATGCTGAATGTCAACATAGTCAATGTCGCCATTATGAATATGTCGATGAGTTCAATGTCCACATTATAATCATATCGACACTCTCAGATTGACATAATGTCAACATTGTGACCGTCAAACAAATATACCAGCCTCCTTCTTTAACTGTATCAGAAATGACCACCATACAGGCTCTTTATAGTGGGGAAGTTACAGGCAACACAGGAGGCTACAGCAACTTTCTCCCACACTCCAATAAGATGCATTCACATATTTGTGGGGATGACACTACCTTGCAATCAGCATGCTGTTGTCTTAAGTGTTGTATCCAAAATAAATAAGAAATTATTTTATCCTATTCTATTTTTCTGATGTCTTCTTGGGAATTAAAATGTTTTTTAATTTTTTTGTGTTAAAGAAATAAATACTGCAAGAATACTACTCTACATGATTGCAGAACGTGGCCAGTACATTTATTTTTATAAGACAAATGGACCTCTCCAAGACCAAGATGTCAATCAAATTGTCTGCGAAGATCTCACCGGTGCGAGTCATTGCGGCAACAGCCGCACTTTATGGCAGGCCCATAGGGCTGCGAGCAAAATTGTGCTAATTTGGGCTCAGAGCGGACAAATGGATTGACCCCTAAAGCTTCTTATCACTGACATAACAAATTATGCTTTTGTTTATACTTTTACTTGAACTCCTCAGTCAGTAAATGCATATAAATAAGTATGGGGATTGTTGAACCTATTTGTCCAATGACTTCCTACACACTTGGGACCTCATTCAGAGTCGGTCGAATCGGCTGCACGGTCGTACGCCACCGATGTTCGCTATACTGCGCATGCATAAAGTTCGCAATGCGCGTGCGCAAACTAGCCGCTACGATCAGAAATTTCTCTCTCCTTGAACACAGCCAGGTCGGTAGTTTGAGTGACAGATGGAGGCGTTTGTGGGCGGTAACAGGGGAAGGTGCTTGAAAACGGGGGAGTGGAGATCCGAACGCAGGCGTGCCTCACTATGCGAACAGCGTTTTATGGGAGTGCATATGGATTATGGGAGTGCATAATTAACAAAGTAGCGTCATGGCACATGTGACATAGGAGGTTTTTACACTGACATGATCGTAGAGCTTAAGAGAGGGTATGGTCAACCTTAAGCTCTACGACCAGTTCCGATGGTTCCCGATGGTCTCGATTAATCCTTATATGCCCGGAGATGACGTGCAATGCGTACGAGAAGGTGGCGTATTTTTTTGTCATCCAACCGCTTCCTCCCCTTGGTCGGGCAACTACCGATCCGAACTTAGGGACGCAACTTGCGAGGGAATCATTTGAATATCCGGCCCCTTTTTCCGTACATCTGTGCGGCCGCTTCGACCGACTCTGAATGAGGTCCTTGGTCCCAGAGCCGTGACTAAATTTTTTGATGCCCTGTGCCAGAGAGAGCATTGGTGCCCCCCCTCCCCATTTTTTAAATAGGGACATAAGATAGTGCACCTGAAAAAGAGCCATGGTCTCATGGGGAAGGGCCAGGGTAGAGATAGGGGAGCCCAGGAGATGCTGGGGATAAAAGAAGAGGAAGCTACAAGTGAGAATGATAATAAACAGGAAAAGTGACAGGCACGAACAGTGCCCCCTGCCCTGTGGTGCCCTGTGCCATGGCACTGGTCGCGCCACCCTAGTTACGGCCCTGCTTGGTCCTGCACCAGTCGTTGTGAGCAGTGCCTTTTGGATGCAATATGTCCCACTTAATTCTGTTCAGTGTAAGTGTCTATCATTGACTCACCCCCATCAACCGCAAATAAGAGTGATCAGACTACGATCATTTATTTATTTGTATCATGATTTTTTCCAATGGTAATGGCACCCAATTAAACATTTTTGTTTTAATATTTACAGACATCAGTTCTTCCAGTTCCGTTGCACATGTTTACCGAAAAATGGCTGATGATGCAGTAAGAGTTCTGTCACTGCTGCCAGTCAGTATCACCGGGCAGCTCAATTATATTTTCTTAATAAATTACAACTAATTGAGGTTTCCCACCCTAAGCGGCTATATAAAGCAAGCCCAGTGCCATTTAGTAAATAGACGCGTAAATGATTATAAAAATAGTACATTACTCACCATGGAAGCACAATGCTTACAACATTAATTAACTTACATACATTGATAAAGTAATTGCAGGCATGTAACACTCACAGGAACTGGGGAATAAAATGTAAAGTGAAAAATTTCTTTGAACCAACTTACTTACTATATAAATTAACCTTGTGCAAAGTCCTTTGCAAATTGTATGTAGAATATCAATGTACCTCAAAGGTAGCCCAGTTGTCTATAACAAGAAGAATAAAGAATACAAAATGAATTAGTTATTATTCGTAATTATTTCACTTCCATAACATGTAACTCATTAGTAGTCTTTCCTTCAAGGTCATACTACAATGGAAATAGATAATGAAGAAATTACTTTTTAAATACCTTGTCTTGGCTTTACATGACAAGCTGGGATGCCCCAGGTACAGTACAGTAAACTTAATGGCCATATATATTCAAGGGATAAAAAAAATCAGTTAATATACAGTAAGCAAATATATGGCAGTTATCATCATCAACTAGAAGCTGCATCTGTCTTGTGTATGCACAGAACTTACATGGTAAGAAACTTATTTCAATGACATATGTAGCCCAAAATAAGATGCACCCTAACAGGGCAATGGATAACTTGCACCTGCATGCCGTTACCGTACAGAATGCCTCTGATCTACCTACCCAGCACCAGTGGCTGCAACTGAAATACTAACGCAAATGGGAGCTGATTCTGAGTCCCGCACAAAGTGGCTTTTGTTACGGGCAGCCGCGGAAGCTTGTTTTACTACTTTATGCTAATGTGAGTCTCCGTTCAACGAATGCTGGGGATCGTGCGTGTGCAAGCGGAAAGCCGCGCCGCCCATTGGTTTTACATCAGTAGCTGCAACCGCCATCATTACTATCTGCACTTGCACCAACCACATTCTACGTACAATAGATCCATCAGCAACAGGCCTTCCTCCCCAATCACATGAAGCGTTTAATTAATACACGCCCATGATATCACCAAGACACTCCCACATGTCATGGTGGTTCCATGCGTTTGCTTTGACACCGACCAGTTCACACCCTGAAACTACATATTTCACGGAAAGTCAGATCCAGGCAAGTTGTGTCCAAATAGGATATCACTCACAAAAATATGTAAAGACGCTTCTGTGCTGTATGCAAAAAGCAAGAAAACTGGCCGTTTGTGTCCATGAAGAGAGGTTTGTGGAACTCATAATCAGCCCCACTGTGTAGTACATGTGTAGTGCATCTGCAAGTGTAGTGCAACTGATTTTTAGTGCAAAATAACACTGCACAAATGCACTTAAGTGAAACTCCACATCACACCCTTAGGGGTATATTTTCTAAAGTGCAGGTTTATAGAAGTGGAGGTGTTGCCCATAGCAACCAGATTCTACTAATCATTTATCTAGCACCTTCTGGAAGATAATAGCTAGGATCTGACTGGTTGCTATGGGAAACACCTTCACTTCTATAAACCAACATTTTAGTAAATATGCGGTCCATGTACTAAGCCTTGGAGAGAGATAAAGTGGACAGAGATAAAGTACCAACTAATCATTTTTTAAGCACAGCCTGTAAGCTGGCAGTTAGGAGCTGAGTGGCTGGTACTTTATCTCCGTCTACTATATCTCTCTCCAAGGCTTAGTACATAAACCCCTCTATCCCTTAGGCTCCATTACATGGAAATATAATGCTGGTCCTATTTATAATATGACTAAGGGCCCTATTTATCAATATTATTTTTACAAAAAAAAATCTGAAAAAGAGTGTTTATACCCACTTTTCAAATTATTTTAGTATCACATAAATTTATTAAAGGGCAATTTCATGAAAAACGACTCTATGACCTTTAATTCGCATAGTTTTAGTATGCAGATTGCATTTCCCATACTTGTAATGGGAAATGCGATCTGCCTGAGATTTACTAAAAATCTATTGTTAAAAAATACCGGGGAAGCCCTGTGATAATAATACCACGTGGATATGGCGTTATCCAGGGTTTCCCGCAGTTTCCCGACTCAAGCTCTGCTCTGAAAGGCAGAGCCGAGCCGGAAGACGGCACCAGTGATCAGCTGTGTGGTCTAATAGACCACAAGCTGAATACTGTAAAAAAAAATAGTTTAAAAAAACCCACTTACCTACATCCAGGGACCGATGATTGGTGCTCCATTGATGTCCTCTGGGGCTTCGGTCAGCTGGTCTCCCAGCTCCTGCACTGTGACCCTGATCAGCTGCTGCATAGAGCAGCTGACCGGGATCAAAGTGCAGGGGATGGGAGACCAGCTGACCAGAGCCCCAGGGGACATCACCGGAGCACCGATCACCAAGGTAAGTGTAAGTGAGCAGGGGGAGGGTCGCCGGGGGGCGGACGCATCGGGGTTGGTGAGTCGACAGCGCATGCGGACAACTTCTCACTGTATTTTTTAAGAAAAGTAATGTGAGAAGACTGCAGACGGGATTTGCAGGGACAGAGCTTTTTCGCAAGGGATTTTTGTTAAATCCCTGTGATATTTCCTAAATTCGCAATGCGAAAATATCACACTATAACTGCATTTTCAATTCGGATTGTAGTAAATAGGGCCCTAAATCTCAGGTCTAAAAATAGAGCAATGACTCTTCCTGTGTCACACACATAAATAATCATTTGTTACTGCAACAAGCTCTATATCTGTTCTTCAAACATTTCCAAAGATTTACTAAAAGGGTAATTAACTCAAAAGCCCCAGGCTATACATTACAATATTATTGTGATTAATATCCAGTTTGGTTTGATTTAGTATTATAGGTAGGTGTAATCATTCATTTGATCTGTTTCATTGCCAGCAGTATGTCTCATATTTCAGCTTTCATTTAGAAAATATATTTAAACCATTTCACACAGGCAATGTAATTCCTGGATTATTGCAGTGTAGTTTAATAATATTTATATATTAATATATTCTATGATTATTGAATCCACAATATTACATTACACGGTACAACCCCTAGTATAAAATATATAGAAATAATACAGATCCATTTATGTTATGTAAAGGTGAATACCAGTAATGGCTAAAAGGGTAAAACTGAGCTATTTTAGCGGCATGCTACTATCTTAGCCAATAGTGCTCTGAACTACTATACTGTAAATGCCTCCTGGGTCTCTTAGATGCCATCACCAACAGTTTTATAATGGATATTAAATGCATTTATAAAATGCAAACTTATTTCACAGCTCCACACATAGGGGAGTATATAATTATGTTGATAGGTCCTAGATTATGTGGACACTGCATATGAAGGCTTATACTACATTATAAAATGAATATAAGTGGCACTTGGCTGCTGCCCGCCCAGGATTCTGACTCTCTTGTAACACTGTGCAAGTCTCTGTGCATAATGGTTTATTAGCGGCTACAATTCGCTGAAGCCATGCATTGGTCACATGGTATTATCTGATCAATCAATGGGCAGCAAACAGTAGATTCCCCTCTTAGATGCAAAAATCTGTTAGCACAATCTTGACTAAAGTAACATTTACAGTCCCCTGCACCCGGAGAGGTGGATTAGGGGCAGGGACCTCAGAATGATTTTATGTGGGTGAGGGGACAATATATAATTTAAGTTTGGCACAAAACACAAAATTGATTAATATCAATGTTGTGTTTCTGAAGCTAAATAACACATTTACTACTACTTAAAAAACTAAATAAAAAATAGTGTGTTAGTAAATATGTGATTAAGCCCCAGAAACCCAAAATAGATTTTAATCGATTTAAAATCCATTCAAATCGACCTTTAGTAAATATACCCCATGGTGTAATGACCAGAATCAGCACATATTTACTAGAGTAAGTAATTTAAAATGCAAAGTAACTCCAGCCCTAGCTGGACACCACTAATGCGGGTGGACAAACCGAGTGGCGGACACCTTTAAAAGAAACAACCAGCTCCAGGCTGGGCTGTTCACACTATCACAGGCAGAACCACAGCGTATGGTCTCCCTGTCATAATGTGTTATAGCTCCAGTCTGGTCATCATGAGTCTGATTTCCAAAAGGGATTTGAACCCACAAAAACAATGTGGACCTCTTTCTTATGTGATGAATAGAACTGAAGCTCCAGCCAACTTCCATGTGCTGTGAGGATTGGAGAGAACCCAGGTAATTGCTTGCTGGGACTTCTAGTTCCACAAATGGACATAATACTTTTCTGATTTTAAGCTATTATCCGACTATAGACTTACTGTACATCACACAGTTTTTGTTTTGAGATGCACATTTTAAGATATGTGCAACTGAATATAGCTCTAGGACGCAATTCTGCAAACAAACATTTTACAGGTTGAGTCTCCCATATCCAAATATTCCGAAATACGGAATATTTTTGGCATAACTGAGAAAACCTTTGATTTTTGATGGTTCAATGTACACAAACTTTGTCTGTCACAAATTATTAAACATATTGTATAAAATTACCTTCAGGCTGATTACTTGGATACTTCTAGTAAACATTGATGATGAGAAAACATAGGAAATTATTAAGTTGCCTAGCGGTTAATGGCATCCCATAGGTATACTAAACCATAAGCATAACTTACCCTTAACTTAAACTATTATAAATACGCAGAAACTTGACTGCCGTAAAGGTCAAAGCTTTTATTGATTGTAGCCATTAGAAAAACATGGGTGGCTGAAAAAGCATTGCAGCCAATCAGCTCCAGCCTAACAAAACCCAAACAAAGGGTGATGACTTTACATCCACAACACAAAGGGCAAGATGTATCAAACTTTGGAGAGATAAAGTGGAGAGAAATAAACTACTAACCAATCTGCTTCTAACTGTCATTTTACAGGCTGTGTTTGAAAAATGATAGTTAGAAGCTGATTGGTTAGTACTTTATTTCTCTCCATTTTCTCTCTCTCTCCAAGGTTTGATACATCTCCCCTAAAGTGAGTTGTGGAGATGCAACTCCCCTTACCTGGCATAGTGGTGATCCCTTCCACAAAGAAGGTACCCAGGTCCCCCTGCATGGGCAGGACTAAGGGAAAATGCTTTAGAACCATCCCTTGCTACCTTTTGCCAATGACGAGCAATGCTTGCCCACTAACTGCCAGGTTTTAACAGATCTGCAGCCCACCACCCATGTTACCTGCAAACACTCAATCAGAGAAAGACAGAAGCTGCCATACAAACAGCCCAATACCTGCATCAGTGACATACATTTCCTCCAATCTATACAGACGTGTACAATCCAGCAGAAGTAAAACCACTCTGCCGACTACCCCAGGGATCTAGAAACAGCCACATTGACCTTCTTTAAGGGCCCTGTCTAAAGCTACACAATCCAATAAGTCTCTCTAGACCCACCTGGGAACCATGTCAGACCACACTATTGACATCCTAGGCCACTTAGACTTGATCTCAGTTAAATCAGACAATTTGCAGTGAGATTGATACCCTTCAGCTTTCCTTTCACATGACCGCTGATGCAACCATGTTTATAAACCATGTCCTTGTCCTGCAATGTTTTGTACTGTAAGACACTTGTTTCTTGTCTTACTCATTCTATTTATGTACTTTGTAAGGTGTTTTGGACTCCTTGTGGTGCCACCTATCACTTTCTTATCACTTTTCAATCTGTCTCCTAACACTGCTTAGTAAATAGACCCCTATTTGCTATCACATCCCTGAGTTTTTTTTACACAACTTGATACCAGTATGCCTCTTGGTGCAGCCAGTTATACAGAGAGTAGCCTGTCTGTGAATGAGCTGGTATTGTGTGTCAGATACTGCTGCTGCTGAAGGTGATACACTCACCCAGTTAGATGTCACAGTCATGTAACCTTTAGTTTGAACAGTACTAATCAGCTAAAACCATTGATGGTGGATATTGAATGCACATCTAATGCTAACATAGCAGTCATGGCTTCAGTGATCTGCTGTGCAACTGGATGGCAGCTGTCATATTTGGTTAATCTTACAAATGATTGTTTCATAGTTAATTGTTTGAGACTAAAAATCCTCTTGCTCCCCTTCTGTGATGAAGATTCACTCCCAGTTGCAGCAGCCCTGGCATGGAAGCATTCTTCTGGGGACTCATAAATAGGGAAGAGTCAGTATGCTTTTGCAAATTGGGTGCACGACTACCACAGATCATCAATGAAGAGGTTGATGAAGGTGTTGGTGGTGAACATTGCATGTACTGGGATCTATCCTTGCTGCTGTTGTTGATGCTGGACTGCTTGTTATTATTTACATGATTTTCCAGATTTGATAAATAATTATCAGAAACTTGCTGCAAATGATATAACAGGAAGAAGGTGCCTAGATGGTCATTATCCCTACATCTACCTCTACTTACTCTGGCAGCACAAATGCTACAGATGCCTTGACAAATGTTAGGGTTTGGGTAAAAATTATTCCACATGGAAGCGGTGGCTTTTTTTATGTTATGCCCAGGCATGAAAATGTCCTTCTTCTTATAACTGGCATGAAGTGCTGCCACTGGTGGCTGACTTACTTTGACACAAATAACATCATTCTCCTGAAACACCAGTAACAGAACTCCACTCGCAAAGAAAGGCCATGGTCTGAGCGTTTCCTTGCCACTGCATGTGATGTATGGCATTTCCTTGCCACTGCATGTGATGTATGGCATTTCCTTGCCACTGCGTGTGATGTATGGCATTTCCTTGCCACTGCGTGTGATGTATGGCATTTCCTTGCCACTGCGTGTGATGTACGGCATTTCCTTGCCACTGCATGTGATATATGGCATTTTGAAAATGTTTCCCTTAATAGTTGATTGTGCAATATTTTTTAGATTTGAGGTGCCCTTTCTTACACCTTCTTTTTTATTACACCAGATAATTAGATTTATTTTCTTTTTTCCACTATAATAATTTTTTGGGGAAACAGCTAACAGAATTTACACAAAGGGAAGAGGCTGCGCTGTAACTTAATCAAAATACATTAAGAGAAGGGGCTGCTAAATAAAGTGCAGGCCACCCGCCTGCTTGGTTAGGTTGTGGAGACAAAGATACATTTATTCAGCACTCTCTCAAGTGTGACACAATCAAATTTGACAATACAGGTTGAGTCTCCCATATCCAAATTGCTTGGGACCAGGGGTATTTTGGATAATGGAATATTCCATATTTTGGAATATTTGCATATCATAATGAAATATCTTGGGAAAGGGACCCCAATATACACACAGAATACATTTATGTGTTATATACACCTTATACATACAGCCTGCAGGTCATTTTATACAATATGTTCAATCATTTTGTGGCTCAAGCAAAGTTTGTGTACAGAAATGAAATTCATTTATGTTTCATATACACCTTATACACACAGCCTGAAGGTAATTTTATACAATAATTTTAATAACTTGTGACTTAGACAAAGTTTGTGTACATTGAACCATCAAAAATCAAAGGTTTCATTATCTCAGTCATGCCAAAATGATTCCGTATTTCTGAATATTCCGTATTTTGGAATTTTTTGGATATGGGAGACTCAACCTGTATTACAAAGTCAATAATTATCTGACTGAAGTAAATCTGAAAGTATTTTTTCAATAAAAGATACTGTATTCATAAAAGGTATCAATTTAAACATAGAGATTATAACCAATTGATTAGGCCATACATGGTAAAAAATTATGGCTATAATGACATTTGAAGTATAACACCTTTCAGGTGTACTGGTGCTAGCAGGCAGATGTATATGATGGTGATGTAAATAGATTGCCTAATACCGGTATACAACATTAATTGGCCACAGAGGACAAAACAAAACATACAACGGGAGATAGAGTTGTAACCCCTTCTCTTGCAAGGTGACGTTTCTTCATTAGTCATTTAAGGCTGTCTTAATAGCAAATCCATATTACCAAGAAGGGACACAATTACAACAGTCTGAGATGTAATAATGGGTGATACGCCTGCTTGGCGGTTTATTCACCCGTCCAGGCAGAGAGTGAGAGGCTATCTTCCATATCGGAGAAAGGCTCTGTTAGGTCTGACACAAAAATTCAAATAAGCTGCTTGCAGGAGATCTTCCTGTCGGGAATGCAGAGGTCCGTCTGTGTCTTTGCTAAGCAAAGACACAGAGTAAGTACAGTAATATATTATTATTATTATTATTATTAATTATTATTATTATTATTATTATTATTATTATTATTATTATTATTATTATTATCCTTTATTTATGCTGCCTTTCCAATACACACACTCCTGAAATACTATTTAAATTTAATTATAAATGACTGCAGACATATTTTGACACCAGATAAAAAAATATTCCAAATATAAAAGAAACTTCCAATTGCTTAATTAGTCCTCATGGGGAGGTGGCACTGGGGTCCAAGAGCAAGTCCCACTGATTTTTCCTAAAATTAACGATTTTAGGAAAAATCATACTTGTTTTGGAGGTGCAAAAATAAAGACACAGTGATTTCTATAGAAATCACTGCATATTTTTTTTTTTGCACCCCAGTTTCAGTTACCTACAGTATTCCAGTTTCCCATTCCAGTTTCAGTTACGCAGGGTTTTTTAAAAGTCACAACCCACAATTGAATTCCCTCCTGTATTGTATGCCTTGGACATGTAGGACACTGTAGAAATAAATGCATCAACAACTCTACTAGTAAGTTATTCAGATGCCTCACAAAGGCTATGCAACTGTATAGAAATTAACAAGAGGTAAACAGTTTCAGCAAGGACAGATGTCAATGCCAAGTCCAATATGAAAACATACAGATTTTGGGCATCGGTGTATTTTTCAGTGACTAGAAACAGACAACATAACATTGACAATTGTGTTTTCAGCTTGTGATGCTCAAAAACTTTTTGTAAATATGTAACTTTTGTAAATATCCTTGTCTCATCTAGGGTGATAATGGAATTGCTCCACCGTTATTGACATTCTGTCTGCAAAAGTCACATAACTTTTAATTGTCAATCATCTCAAGGAGGCTATTTGCAGAAATGTACAGTTCTATACAATTGAAATTCTAGGCATTTAGCTGTATTCTACTCTACTTTCAAAGGACTTTAAAAATAAAAGAGATAAGGTGCATATCCACTACACGAGTGCAGAACGACTGTACGACTACAACATCGTAATCGATCAATCGTTCATCATCCCGTGCAGTGGATAAAGTGCATACACTGAACGATATGTCGTTCAGTGCAGGCACCCTCCCTCATCCCTGAACATACACAACCTGTCGATATCATCAGGTTGGCCTGCATGTTCAGGTGATGACAGATGCCGTCAACGACCAGCGGGAACATGCATCGCTGGTCATTGCCGGCATATTCACTGCATGATTACTGAACGATTGAACGATAACGATGTTGTAATTGTTCAATCATTCAATTCTATCGTGTAGTGGATATGCGCCTTTACTGTAGTTTTTTTCATAACTAAAAAGATAATGTGCAGCCATGGTTCTCAGCCTTAACCTTCAAGTTTTCTCGACAGGTTATGTTTTCAGGATTTTTGTCTCTGGAAGCAGATGTGGTCAAACAGAATTTGGTCCTGTTCCCCAGTGCTTGCAGGATTGTCCAGTTCTCTTGACAGTCCACAAACAGAATCTTAAATCTACATTAGATAAAATCCCACAAAATGTGAAACACATACCTCATACTTAAAATGTGTAAATTTCAATGGATGTTCAAATTCCACGTGTTCATTAGGAGGCAGCATTGATCCCTTTACACTGGTGCCAGGTTTTCTTAGAGGTTGGCTGCTTTTGGCACATTTGTCAAAAAAACATCAATCTTCTACCAGGAGTCATACTATACAGAGGCACAGAAAGAAATCCTTGTAGCCTGAATCACCTTTTCTTCCAGCATCAGACAAATAAATTTTTCAATAAGTAATGTAAGGAATGGTCTGCTTTACTGAACACACAGACATGGCACATTTGTCTTACTTATTTATAATTGTGCTCACATCGCCTTTTATATCAACACCCAATATAAGTCATCCGGAATTGCTGCCCTGCCATAAATGCTGGGTTAACAACGGAGACATAATTTCCATTTCTTAGTATGTCTTCTTTTGGGGGCACAAACAACTGGGTATATCATTGGTGTATAGTGTCCTTTACGTGTGCATTAACATGAATTACCTTCTCCTCTCTTATCTGTATGTATTAAGACTTATTTGCTAGGACAATGTTTTTATTCTTCTTGATAGTAATCCTTAATTTTTCCACAGCTCTGTAAACAGAAGGTTTCAGCCACACAATCCCAGATCAATCAGGCTTACAATTTAATATTTGGTGCATCTTCAAGGTCATTGGAAGCTTATATACATTTTGCATGTGATTAAGAAATAAAATGCATTATGCATGTGTGTGGTTTCTTTTCCACTCACTTATGAAAGATGTTGGCTTTTTTTTATCAGTGATATCAGGGTTTATACATGGCTAACGCAAATTCACCATACAGTAGATAAACATCTTAAAAACTCCACAAAAATGTAGCTGACCTAGCAATGTATACAGATGTAGATGTTTCTGAATGTAAATGTACACAAAATCAGCCTGACATGAAAAATGATAGGCTTCTTTCTAGAGCCTGACTAAGGTCACCCTAGATTACCAAAGCTCTCAATGATCAATTAAATCAATTACAGAGGCTGGCAGGCAATGTTTGGCCCATGGCAAAAGTCCACTTGAGTGGCCCAATGTGTGGTAATGCCTGGTTTAGCCACTATAACAGACTTATTGGTGGGTGAAGCTTCAACAAACCACAAGTGGCTGACATACATACACACTTGGCCGGTACTATCATTAAGCTTTTCTGGGCGGTTGACTAGGACGTCAATGGTAAATGGTCATGTAAAATACTGAGTGAGTGACATAAAGAGTGCTGGATGTTAACATGATGGAAAGCTGGCAGCTGCTTACATTTGAAGATGCTACAGTAGCAGTTGCTCCTCAATGTCTGTGATGGGTTGGGAGTGTCGAGCTGGGCTATGATGTGCAACACACCCACACTCTGGATGCAGCGGTTGCACCCTTGTTTCTTGCCCTCTAAGGTAAAAAGCAATGTGTGTGTATTCTGGGGGGGGTAGGGGAGAAGAGAACTGGCACTGTCTCTGCCTACAGCTTTCTTATTCCTTTAACCTTTATGAATCAGGGGTTACTCAATCAAGGTATAGCTTCACAGCGGATACTGGTAAGTAATCTAAAATGGATACAAATGCAACAAAATCGCTTAGAATACTGCTGCAGCCTGTGGTAAAAACGCTACTATGATATATTTACATAAATTGCCAGAATCTCTGTCACTCATTTGGAAATATGTCAAGTCACTCCTGATATTAGAGTGGACCTAATTGTACAAATACCAGCATTCCCTGTCAGCTACTGGTCCCATAAATGCCTCACAACAAACCAGTAATGACATTTGCTCCTCTATCTTAAAAGTTCACAGCAAGTGCAAAAAATACCTTATGCCTGACTGTAGACAATCTGATGGGCAGAATCCAACCATTCTGTGTAGTTTGGAGCACAGAGTTTGGCCAGGGTATCATCAGTAGGATATGGCCCAGTATGGCACACTCAGATGGTGTATACTATGATACAGGTCCCCTGTTAAATGACGTGGCTAGCATGTATGCATGCATGTTAGTTCATGAGCCACGACATGTTGGCTTAACAGTCATAGATGAAACTCCTGCGGGAGTTGTGGTTTAGAAAATTGCATACTAAACAGTAACATCAGAGCAGGTCTCATGGTGATCACTGATAGTGTTTAATTGGCAACCCACAAAGTTATAGAACATTTTCTCCAGGCAGTTGAATCATTCATATTCAGGGTTTCTATAGCAAAGGGATTTTCTCTACATCCAATTACTTATTATGCCAGAAAACATCCATCATCTGGACAAAATCATATGCTTCTGTCCAAAAAATAAATTGTGCCAAACACTTGCTTTCTCAACAGTGACGAATCCAGATATGGCTTATTTTATTTGCTATGGTAATTTATTGCCTTTCCACATCGCTATATCTTTTAGAGAACTTTGGAAAACACTGCTGGCTTTAATCCACAGTAAGTGTGCTATAAAAAAATTTGCATATAGCAATTTAAGAACAATTTTTGTTAGCTCCAGTATTCTGCTTAACTTTACATTTGTCACTGAAGCTACATTGGCATATCTGCTGCTCCCAGCAAGTCCCATATGTTATTGTTCAGTTGGAGCATTCTGCTTTATAATGATAGAAATAAGCATCATTATAGGAACCAGAAAGATATAGATCAAATTTTAATTGATGAATAACACAGATTTATTTTTAACAGCAGTTAAAAAGGTGACTTGAAGCAACAGAAACTGTGAGAAATGAATAAAAACAGAATGTAAATAGTATGTCTCAGATGCTGAATTTGTAATATGATAGAAAGCAAAAAAATACGTCTGTTTATTCTCCAAGAAATATAGAATTCAGTCAAATTATAGTTGTAACAGAAATATTCAGCAAATTAAGTTTAAAAATACTATTGATGACAGTAGAAATTTTATTAACATTTATTTGTTAACATTTATTATTATAGTGTCGTATAATATTCTGTGTTGTTTCACAATTGCCAACAAACCCAGAAATAAAACAAGACGGGATTGTAGAATAAAGAAAGAGCTTGCAAATGTAAATAGACATAAACATTATAAATCTAAAAAAGATAACATTAATTAAGAAGATGAATATCAAAAACATCTATCAGTGGTTAATCCAATTAAAGGTGTTCAATAATTGTAATGAGTGGGCATAATGGACACTGGCATGAACTGCTGTAAAATTGTGATGATAAATACACAATGACTAATAAAATTAAAAAGTGCAAGTGCACAATGTTATATAAGAATGAGATGAACACATAACCCTCTTGTATACACATACAATTCATTCAGATTTAATTAAAAGTCTCAATACAATTATATTAAAAGAAAACGTTGTGGCTATTTGAATAGCAGAATCCATATAAAAACATATATAGGGGCCTATTTATCAAAGCATATTTGTAGGATATCTCGCAAATTTTGGAGGGGGGGACCGCAGCAGATATGAGATATCTGCTGTAAACCCCCTTTTTCACTCGCAAAAGCAGCCCCCATAGGTTTCTATTTGGGCTGCTTAATTGTCAAATTTACCTAGCTCCAGAATGCAAAGCATTCTGCAGCTTGGCCCTTGTAGCTAACGCCATCTCCAATAGCGTTAGCCATTGTAGCCTATAGGCTACAGTACACTCTGAAGATATTTTTGGATCCCCACCCCATTCTGCAGTAGCATTAGGGGGAGCAGGAAGTTAAGTAACTGTATATGGAATCACTTTACTTTTTACAGATCGCCGGGACGGGCTCCCATCTGTCTTCTGGACCAACCATGTGAATTTTCCAACAAGATAGAAACATTGTTTGCCTAAAGGAAAAGCACTTTTTAATAAAAGGATAATAAAAGAGCTTTATTTTTACCCAAGGACTTGCATCCAACTATTCTTATATCATAGGTTTGCCATCAACCATTGAAAAGTGTTTATACATCCGCATGCTTTTTGACACTTTGAATACAATTTCTCTATGTGTTTATGTTTAAGTATCAGCAGCCGCCATAATATCCATTTTAATATGAATTTAAATATGTATTACTGACACTATTTTTATTTATTTACTTATCTGCCCCATGATGCCAATGTTTGTTCTGCAAATAATAATAAATATGCCCCATAGACAGTTCTCAAATGGATTTAATTTTTATTATAAATAGTCAAAGGCACACTTATTGGGGCTGAAGGAGGTCAGTGAGATTAAATTATTAGCAGAGTGTCTCTTTCCAATATGGGTAATGATAGAATGCAATCCAGTTAGGAACACCTCATCATGAGAAATTAGTTAATACAGGTTGAGTCTTCTATATCCAAATATTCCGAAATACAGAATTTTTTTAGCATGACTAAAATAGTGAAACCTTTGCTTTTTGATGGCTCAATGTACACAAACTTTGTCTAAGGCACAAAATTATTAAAACTATTGTATATTACCATCAGGCTTTGTGTATAAGGTGTATATGAAACATAAATTAATTTCATGTATGTACACAAACTTTGTTTGAGACACAAAATTATTGAAAACATTGTATAAAATGACATGCAGACTGTGTGTATAAGGTGTATATAAAACATAAATGCATTCTGTGATTAGATTTGGGGCCCATTCACAAGATAGTACATTATTTTATGCAAATATTCCAAAATATGGAATATTCCGATATCCAAAATACCCCTGGTCCCAAGCATTTAAGATATGGGTGACTCAACCTGTATATAATATATTGTTATATTAAATTATAAATGTAAATCTTTCTCCAGAGTCAAAAGTCTTAATGTATAACATGATCACACACAGTACCATCCACCGGCATGTAAAATGGATGTAGTAAGTACAGTTCATACCAGCAGTGGCGTAACTACTGTCCTTGCAGCCCCAGCAGTGACTTGGGGGTGCCGCAGAATGAGGGCTGCGCCGGCATCTAAAATGAGTGAAGGGAGAGAGGCAGCCACTCTGACTGCCTGTTACTGTGTACAAACTTGCGCTGGAGAGGCACTGTGAGGCGAGTGCGTGGGAGCCTCGAGCCGGCAGGCGGTGATATAGGGGCTGCAGACAGTGCTCCTGGCGGTGTGTCAGTCACAATGTGTGACTGTGAAGACAGTGCAGTGAGTGCTCAGTGCTGCTGTCGAGGTGAGGACCGCGGCGGGTGGCCGGCGGGGGCGTGGGAGCCTCAAGCCGGTTAATCACCGGCGGTGATACAGAGCTGGGCAGCGGCTGTGATACAGCCTGTATCACAGCCGCTGACCAGCCCTGGATCACAGCTGCTGCCCACCCCAGTATCACAGCCGCTGCCCAGCCCTGCATCACAGCTGCTGCCCACCCCAGTATCACAGCTGCTGCCCACCCCAGTATCACAGCCGCTGCCCAGGGCTGGGCAGCGGCTGTGGTGGCTGGGGAGCGGCTGTGAGAAAGGCTGGGAAGAGGCTGTGATACAGGGCTGCAGAGAAGCTGTATTAAGGGCTGGGAAGAGGCTGTGTTAAGGGCTGGGGAGAAGCTGTATTAAGGGCTGGGGAGAGGCTGTGAGAAGGCCTGGGTGAGAGGCTGTGTTAATTGCTGGGGAGAGGTGGTGAGAAGGGCTGGGGAGAGGATGTGTTAAGAGCTGGGGAGAGGTGGTGAGAAGGGCTGGGGAGAGGTGGTGAGAAGGGCTGGGTAGAGGCTGTGTTAAGGGCTGGGGAGAGGCAGTGAGAAGAGCTGGGGAGAGGCGGTGAGAAGGGCTGGGGAGAGGCTGTGTTAATGGCTGGGGAGAGGTGGTGAGAAGGTCAGGTTGGAGATGCTGTGTTAAGGGCTGGTGAGAGGCGGTGAGAATGGCTGGGGAGAGGCTGTGTTAAGAGCTGGGGAGAGGCTATGTTAAGTGCTGGGGAGAGGCTGTGAGAATGGCTGGGGAGATGCTGTGTTAAGGGCTGGGGAGAGGTGGTGAGAAGGTCTGGGTAGAGGCTGTGAGAAGGTCTGGGGAGAGGCGATGAGAAGGGCTGGGGAGACGCTGTGTTAAGGGTTGAGGAGGGGCGGTGAGAAGGGCTGGGGAGAGATAGCCATTGTTAAGGGCTTGGGAGTGGGGGTGAGAAGGGCTGGGGAGAGGCTGTGTTAAGGGCTGGGGAGAGGTGGTGAGAAGGGCTGGGGAGAGGTTGTGAGAAGGGCTGAGGAGAGGCTGTGTTAATGGCTGTGGAGAGGCTGTGTTAAGGGCTGGGGAGAGGCGGTGAGAAGGGCTGGGGAGAGGCTGTGTTAAGGGCTGGGGAGAGGTGGTGAGAAGGTCTGGGGAGAGGTGGTGAGAAGGTCTGGGTAGAGGCTGTGAGAAGGTCTGGGGAGAGGCGGTGAGAAGGGCTGGGGAGAGATAGCCATTGTTAAGGGCTTGGGAGTGGGGGTGAGATGGTCTGGGGAGAGGCGGTGAGAAGGGCTGGGGAGAGGCTGTGTTAAGGGTTGGGGGGAGGCGGTGAGAAGGGCTGTGGAGAGGCTGTGAGAAGGTCTGGGGAGAGGTGGTGAGAAGGGCTGGGGAGAGGCTGTGTTAAGGGCTGGGGAGAGGTGGTGAGAAGGTCTGGGGAGAGGTGGTGAGAAGGGCTGGGTAGAGGCTGTGTTAAGGGCTGGGGAGAGGTGGTGAGAAGGGCTGGGGAGAAGCTGTGAGAAGGGTTGGGGAGAGGCTGTGTTAATGGCTGGGGAGAGGTGGTGAGAAGGTCTAGGGAGAGGCTGTGTTAAGGATTGGGGAGAGGCGGTGAGAAGGGCTGGGGAGAGGCTGTGTTAAGGGCTGGGGAGAGGCGGTGAGAAGGGCTGAGGAGAGGCTGTGTTAAGGGTTGGGGAGAGGCGGTGAGAAGGGCTGGGGAGAGGCTGTGTTAAGGGCTGGGTCCAATAATGTCAAATGAGAAATCCAATTGCAAAATGACTGCCTGCTGTGTACTCCTAAATGATTAAGCAGGGCATCCATGGGACTCTTCTTTAGTGCTATAGCCAATCTCAAGTGACTTTCCCAGACAGCCAGACTGGTGGCTTTTGATTAGCTGGTGGTAAAGAAAGTACTGGGAACTTATGACTTCATGTGGGAAGAAAATCAATTACCAACCATTCAATAAGCAGTAATAGAACATAAAACCTACTGTAGTTCTCAATTTGTAGGATCAAGATACTTGTGTGAGCCCTGCCAGCAGTACCATATTCCACTGGGCCCTAGACTGGAGCCTATAAGGATGTGACCGCTCTAAGGGTGGCATATTTCCCCAGTGCTGCTTATTGCTCAACACGGAGAAAGGAGTTCAGATAATTGTCAATTATAATTGAGGGGGGGGCACCAGAAACTTTTTTGGAAGGGGGGAGCAAAGTTTATAGTTACGCCACTGCATACCAGTGTGCAGCCTGTAAATTCGATCCAGTTTCAGCTATGTGCGGTTTTTGTTGCTGACCACCGGTTGGAAACAGGTGTTTAGTGTTCAATTATAGGCTTTACAATTTGCATTTTTTAGTCTAAGGGACCTATGTAACAAAGCTTGATGAGAGATAAAATTGGGAGAGAAAAATAATTAACCAATCAGCTCCTGTTATTTTTCAAACACAGCCTCTAAAATGTATGTTAGAAGCTGATTGGCTGATGATTTATATCTCACAATTTTCTCTCATCAAGCTTTGATACACAGGGCTCTATTTATTAACATTATTTTTACTAAAAATAAAGTGAAAACAAGTGTTTTCACACCCATTTCACATTATTTTAGTATCACCTATAGTTATTACAGGGCAATTGGAGTAGAATTCGTAAAATTCTACTCCAACCCCTAAGTATCACTTACTTTTAGTATGCAGATCGCATTTCCCATAATTGTAATGGGAAATGTGATCCGACTAAAGTTAGTAAAAATAAATTGTAAAATAATATCGGGGAAAGCCCTGTGATAATAACGCCACCTGGAGGTGGCGTTATCTAGGGTCTCCCCTGTTTACCGGACTCCTACTCTGCTCTAACAGAGAGAGCAGAGCTCAGAGCCGGTCCCAATGATCAGCTGTGTGGTCTAAACAGAGTGCAAGCTGATTACTGTAAAAAAAAGAAGTAAAAAAAAAATTCACTTACCTGACTCCAGGGACCGGTGATCGAGGCTCTGGTAATGTTCTCCCTCCGGTCAGCTGGTCTCGCATGGTGCACTGCGGCCCGGTCATCAGGTGTTCGGGTCCCAGTGCAGTATGGGATATCAGCTGACCGAAGGCATAGAAGACATCACCGGAGCACCGATGACTGCAGGTAAGTGCTATTAAGGGAGGGGGGGTCGCGGGGGGGTTGGTCCGCGATTGTGGGGGTGGGGCTTAATGATGGGGCAGGGCTTAGTGCCGGGGGGTAGCAGCGGCAGCCGGTCAGCGCATGCGCGGGCACTTTGTCACAGTATTTTTTCCGAAAATATCGTGACTAGTGTGCGGATGGGACTTGCAGGGACAGAGCTTTATCACAAGCTCTGTCCCTGCAAGGGATTTGTAGTAAATCCCTGTGATATTGCCTGAATTCGCAATGTGAATTCAGTCGATAATATCACATTACAATCTGCATTCAATATGCGGATTGTAGTAAATAGAACCCATAGGCCCCTAAGAATCAGTAAATATAGCCAATATTGAGAATAATATCCAAAAAGAGACCAACCGTTGACGCGTTTTTTCAAAGCATGCCAGTTATGAAGGCAGTTGGATTTTTTTATGCTGATACTCCCCTAAATATCCGACACCTGTTTAAACCTTTCAAAGCATCACTTTGCCAAACACAGATGTTATTTCAATACACAAGTATGAACAAATATTATTAATAAACAATAAGAACTAACAATATATCTATGGTACAGATACGCCACACTAGGTTCACACACCCTCTTTGGAATACCCCTACCTCCACGTACACTGGACACAAGAGACAGTTAGGCTCACCTGGTTGAGCCATGCCGGTGTCTGTGTAGTGAGTGGAATGGAGGTCAACACTGGGAGCCCTCAGCAGGAAAGGAATGAGAGAGCAAGAGAGAGAGAGAGAGAGAGGAAGCAAAAGAGAGACCTAGTGAAAGGGAGAAATAGCAAGAGGATGGGAGAGAGAAATGGCAAAGCTATGGATGGGAGGAGGTGGTCTGGTGGGGCTCGTTTGATGTGAAAGTTGTTAGATATGGTTTCTCCCCTGATCGATGTCTGAGTGATCCAAGGAGAGGTCAGGCAGGCAGCCCCAGAGCAATCTTATGGCACTAAGGCAGGAAGTGTTTGCATGTTCACTTCCTGTCTGAGCTCAGCAGTACAGAACGGAGATGTATGCACCTGACTGAGCCAAGCTGCTCAGATTAGAGATGGGCGGAGCGAATCACAGCACTGAGTTGAGCCACATGGCTCAACTCAGTGAAGTGTCTCGAGACACGGCTCTTTAGAGCTGTAGGAAGCAGAGGTGCCAGCGACTCTGAGTGAGTCGCTGACAGCTCTGCCCCTGCAGCCCAGCATTGCAGCTCAGGGTTCTGCACTGTTTCTCCTCCTGAGTCAGTGCACTCCCCCGAGCCCTGGCTGTAGCAGCGAGACTCAGAGTGAGTCGCTGACAGCTCCGCCCCCTACACTGCTGATCCATCTGACCTAATCACACTTCTGCACGCTGACTCAGTGCAGAAGTATGATCAGGTGGGATCAGCAGTGTAGGGGGCGGAGCTGCCACTGACTCAGGCTCCCACTGGCAGAGAGGCTAGAGAGGTGGATGTCTCGACACACCAAACAGTGAGTGACTCGAATCATTCATTCATCTGAATGATTCGAGTCAGTGTGTTGAGACACTCACTCACTAACCATCTCTAGCTCAGATACAAGGTCCAGGGTCAGGCAGCCTGGTGAAAGAAGCAGGTTGCACTGAAGAAGGAAGAAGCCAGGAAGGAAAGGGCAAGCCACGGGCATGAATCAGACTCAGTACCACAGAAAGGTAAGTAAATTACCATTGGGGTTTAAGAGAGGGAAAGGTGGATGCTAGGGAAATAATAACTATACAACCGAAAATGTGGGAGGGACATTATTATTACATACTTATGAACTGTCCCGCTTTTGGCAGGACAATCCTGCGTTTACAATCTAAAATGTTTGGAGGTATGTTATCATTATTATTATTATTATTATTATTATTATTATGGCACAGATTGTATAGATAAATATACTAAAGGGAACATTACATTTACTATTATACTGGCTAGGGACATGCTGTAAATTATATTTAAAAGCTTCAAGAGACACAGATTATTTTTTATTTAATAAAGGAGGCACAGATTATTGCTAAAATAATAAAAGGGGCACATATTTTTGATGATCTAATAACGGGGTACTACACTACAAAAAAATATAGGTGGTTCTATCAGTTAATTTTTCTAAAATATACCGAAAGCTATTTTGTTAAGAAGATTTAATGGTACATTAATAACTCCCATGGTACAGGCATACGGAAACCAGTTTGTTACCATTAGAAGTCATTTGTTGCCCACAGTCAGTGTTTGATTTGAGTTAGCCAGTCAGCTATCAAAGTAATTGCTAAGTGCTGAGGTAATATACTGTACATATATATGACATTACATGAAAACTTAGGGCATTACCATAAACAGTGAGAAACGTCTCCATCTAGCGGCTGACAACTGTAGTAGTTACTGTCCGGTGTTGTATTTTAAGAAAGGAATCTTTGGTGTGAAATAAACTCTAGGGATTAGAAATGTTTTTCTCTATGTAAAATAGAAAGCAATTCTGTGTGGGCTTGTAAAATATTTAGGGCCTGATTCAGACCCACTCGCGAGCGGCTGTCCGCTCGCAAGTGGGTCGATGGTGTACACTGCGCATGCGCACGACAGATGGAGCTCTGTCGTGCGCATGCGCGAGACGCGACGAGCGAAGGACTTTCCTTCGCTCGTTGTGTCTGATCAAAGGGGGCGTGCTGTCGATGTTGATTGACAGCACGCCCCCTTTGGTGGGCGTGCCGGGGGTGTGCCTGCCAGAAGTAGGCGTTCCCAAGGGAACGCCTACCGTCAGAAGCCGGCCCCACTGACATCACTAGTGATGTCAGTGGGAGTGATTTTGGCTCTGATAGAGCCAAAATCACTCCTGGCTTTGCGGTTGAAAAACTCAACCGCAGGCTTCTGCTCGCACTGGCGATGGTCGCGATGGTCGCGACCATCATCCTGCACGCTCGTATAGGCTGTGGGTGGTGACCCACAGCTATACGAGCGTCCAGGAGGACGCTCCATATTTATGGAGGTGGGCCTGATTCTGAGCGAGCGCTCTGGTCAGAGCGCCCGGCTCTGAATCTGGGCCTTAAGTCTAGGAGGGGTATTCAATATGAAACGTAAACTTCGCTGTCGAAGTTTACGTTTCATATCGGAGTTTTTACCTGCGTTAAAGTATCGGGCGCGCGCCCGCTTATCCCCGTATTCAATATGAAATTAACGAAAACGGGAGACTCCGAAGTTGGATTTGCGTAAAGTTACGAATTTTTCCTTAAAAAAATTGTAGGACCCCCCCTAAAGTTGTAAAAACATGGGGGATCACTATGGGTACCCCCGTTTTAGCCTGTAATTGAAAGTCGGGGATTTAAATAGCCGCAGCAGGTGTTTTTTCCCGACATTGAAGAAGTGATGCAGAAGACCACTTAGGTTATTTTTTTCGTTTTTTTAAGTGGTCCCATCAAATTTGGGGTACATGAAAATGGGTACTAGCATATTTTTAAGTCCCTAAAGTAAGTTTTTAAAAACTCTGCATTTGTGCACCTGCCGCTATAAATCTATTCTAGAAAACACCTGCCGCATACTTGCAGAATAGCCCTGAACCTATTTCCCTATTGTTAAACAATTTTTTCCCATTTTTTTTTTTCACCCCAATTTTTAAATTAATTTTTTGGGGTGTCCCTATTTTTTTAAAAAACTTTTTTTGACACAGTTCTTTTTTAAATGTCATTCCCACGGGGGCAGGCTATTTTTTTTAAGCCTGCACCCCTAAATCCCAATTCTGCACTTTTTTTCGACACCTATTCAATGGTGAAAAGTTATCCCCGTTTTTTATCAAAGACTTTTCGAACCTGCGATAAGTCTTTGAAATTGAATACGGTGTAAAAGTCAAACCTGCGATAATGACGTCAAAAGTGCGATATTAACGCAAAAACAATGTTTTCGCTCCCATATTGAATACCCCTATAGATGTTGGAGTGATAATTTCCATTCACTCCCATGTCTTTATTGTGTGACTTTATGGGCCTGATTCTGTGTCAGATTCTTTTACAATATTCACGCAAATGGACAGTGTTTTTTCTTCTGTACATGCGTCTGAGTGGGTTGGGTACGGGATGCAGCGCTCGAGATCCCATCGGTCAGAATCCAGATGCCGACATCCAAACAGGGTTAGGATAGCCGACACCTGTCGGTCAGTACCCTAACCCTCCCTCCCCGGTGCCTAAGCCTAACCTTCCCCTCCCCACACTTCCCTTCCCTCCCCCCTTAGTTCCTAACCCTAATGCTAACCCCCTAACCCCACTACTTACCTTCGGGATGCCGGCGGTTGGGATGCCTGTGCCGGGATTCTGACAAGTGTCAGGGTTCCGGCACTGGTATTCTGAGCGCTGGAATCCCTGCGGCACTACGCATTCATCACAATTTTATATGTACAGAGTCGCAGTATACATTTGGACGCACGGAAGCAGAAATGTGAGGGGCGTTAATGGATGGTGACTGGAAGGTAATGGGGGGTGGCTAAAAAGACACATGGAGATGTTGCATCATATGGAACTGTCGCTGAAAGTGGTAGTCTTGTGTATAGAGATACTCAACCGCTCACATAGGAGCCCATTATCAGATGGAGAAACTGCACCTGTCTGTTGATCATACAATTACCTCCAAGATGAGGCGTATGTATCATTTATTCAATAAAGAAGACAAAAAAAAAAAATTCTAAAAAGAAAAGGTAAACATAGGGTAATCAACCAATTATTTGTTCATTTAAATCTTAGCTTGGGTGCTCATGATAAATGTCTAAATATGCATCACACACATAATGTATCATAAAGGCTCGGAAGCCAGTCTTATATTAAGTTATTGACTGTACGCAAGCAACTTTGCAATTCCTTTGTTTGCAATTATGGCATGCATTACTTATACGAGCTGCGTTGTACAACACAGCATCGGATAATCTGCTGGAACATTGGTCGGCTAAGTGACCCATGGGGTCACGCAAGACGGCCGACACAGATGAGAGAAAGAGGCCAGGAAATCTCTGTCAGCCAACGAAGATCCTGGTCTCTTCCCTCTCCCCCAACGGTGGCGACACGCCTCCATTTCAAGAAACAGAGGCTGTCGCCATCCCCTCCTTGTCCACAAATGGTAGCAGACTGTCTATCAATGACAGAACTGTCAGGTACCTGCGCAGAATCCCAACCATCAGGAATCTGCGTTAAGCAGTGCACAAATAAGGCCCTGTAACCACACCAGCTGCAGGTAGCTCTACAATACATCCATCAAATAATCAAACAGAAGCAAGTATAGATCAACTAGTTTATAGCATTTATAGCCAACTGACACTCTATAGGATAGTTTTTGCAACATTGCCACATACTACTGTACAAACAGATACGTTGTGTCACGGCCAGGGTATTTCAGCATGGCGCTAGGCGAGTGTTACCTGTGAGGTCATTGTGGCGCGGGCTGTCTGGTGGCGGAGCTGGTGTCTGGCGGGGGGCTTTGGCTGCGCGCGTTGTTGTGCGGGCCTGTTGTCACTCTGTGCTGGTAAGGCCTGGCGGCGTCTCCATTCCGTTTGGCATGGACGCCGCCATCTTGCCTTCTGGCCATGTGATGCGGCTGGCCAATCCTGGTGAGTCACATGTTCCCTCCGGCCAGTAACAGCACGGCATGGGGTATTTAGGAAGGGTCAGTGCCTTCCTTCTTTGCCAGTGCAACGTGTATCTCAGCCTAGCTGAGAGGGAGTTCTCTGTACTTTCCTGTTCCTGTGAATTCGCTGTCTGCCAGTCTGCCTGTCAGCTCCTAGATCCCACTGGACTACCCCGCTTCCTCCATCACCCTTGCCCATACCTGAGTGCCTGAGCCTGCTGACATCCTGCGCTTCAGTTCACTACCTGTATACCTGGCTTGTTTATTTTCAGTTCACTACCTGCATACCTGGTATGATTATTTTCAGTTTCACTACCTGCACACCTGGACAGCTCTAATTGTTTCTACTTGGACATTAACCCTTTTACTCCCACCACAGAACTCTTGTGCACATTTATATATTCCTGGACTTTTATTTACTGCCATTATATGTCTACTCAAGCACTTATTAAAAATCCTAGTTTTATTTTCAAATCTGCTTCTGTGATCGCTCCTGCTACCACCCCGGGTCCACAAACAACCCAGAACATCACACGTTGTAGTCTATGGGCCTTATGTAATAGATACGATTTTAGCGAGGTAGTCTGTATTTTTAAAGCAGCAATAATTTAAAAGATAAAACCATGTCGATTTGATTTTTTTAAATTATTTCTGCTTCATAAATGTGGGCTAACTCGCCAGAATCATAAAGACCTATATGTACTAAGATGATAATTCCTACTCATAGGTCTGTGATGGCAAAATTGTTTGAAAAATGTTCACACTTTTCCATAAATTTTTGGACACTGATTTCAGTAAAAATACAAAAGAAAATTCATCATATAGCATTGTTCCAAAAAAATTTAAATTTCCATTAACTATCCATTAGTTTGTCTATTCTGATGCTTAAACATTTTATTATAATTTAGACCCTTTTTTGTAGAACTTATCATTTGACAAATTACTGTAAAATTATTATTTTTGAAACAAACAGGATCAAAAAACTATGGTCAAGTAGGGCTTGAATATAAACCTGGATACAAAAATGGTATCCAAGAAAGTTTGCTAGTTCCCAAAAAAGTCTTGCAGCTCCTTTGTCACATTAAACTACAGTAGGACTTAAATTATGAAGCTGTTTAAGTATCTATGCAAAAAGTTTCTGGGGCTGTCAGATGCCAAATTGAAAGTAAGCATTTTTGCTGGACCCAACACGTAAATCCTAACAATAAGTTTGAAAAACAAAATGGAAACTGTTGAAATATAGGCTTGAAATGCTTTTAAGGAAGTAGTAGAGAAGATCTTGGGGACCTCCAAATATCTCACATATAAGCAAATGCGGGAACAAATGCTAGAAAAAAGTACACTTTCTGAATGGCTACTTGGAATATTTTCTTGAAAACCTTCAAGCTGATAGTGAGGAGCAAGGAGAAAGATTCCACCAAGACATAAAACCGATGGAACTACAATACCAGAGAAGATGGAACAGCAACATGATGAGGCTACTGTTGGATGCTGCACAGAGAAAACCCACAAGCAGTGTATAGAAGAAAAAGTATCAAATAAAGCTTTGACGGAAATAGAAAATGGCAGTATAGTGACTTGTGTAAGTAACATTGTAAAATGGTTCTTTAAACTTTTTTTTTTACATCAGAATATTTTTAACTTTGGTAATTAAATTAACATTTCACCAGAATACACATAAATAGGCTATTACCCATATATTTCCATCCATTTTGGGAAAAATGTTCAGTGAATCAAATTTTACAGGCCTAAAATTATTGAACACTTAATGATGGCAAATGCTCCCGCAGTTAAGCCCTGAAAATATTGTATTTTCGGAGCTTGATGAATTTAGGCCCCCATATTAGTGCATGGGTACAGTGGGCCAGGGCGGGAGAGAAAGGTAAGTAGGAGACATCTGTGATATCTTCTGCATTACATTTTTGATGAATGGCCCCAAAACTTAGTTTCTACAAAAGCAAGTGTAAATGTTCATTTTCACCTGCTTTTGTAGGAATTAAGCGATAATGAATGGACCCCTTGGAGTGTTGTAAGTGCACTTATATTTGAAAATGTAAAACATAGCCAATGTGCCACATTATTTAAGTCTTATTTATTTTGCTGTAGCACTTTTAAACTAGATACTTTTTATATGCTGCAGCTTGTACTTACTATTCTAATCTTATTTAATTAATTTTATTTGAGAAATAACTGACAGTCTCTTCAATTTTTTTTTGCAAGTAAATTTTACTGCATTTTTTTTAAAGTGCATAGGCAAATATAAGGCAGCAGTACAGTACACTGTAACAATAATATTGAAAAGGAAAGCACCTACTCTATGGAATGCCTTACCATGCACAATAACACTTTCCTTTAGTCTCCAATCCTTCAAGCGTTCCCTGAAAACTCACCTCTTCAGGCAAGCTTATCAGATTCCGGAACCACCCACATAACCTTCATAGCGTCCATATCTATTTACATCCCCTTTCAAAGTCCACACACAACCTCACACATTGTCTCCCACATCTTCATAACATTTGCCCGTCATTCCGGTGTGACTGGATCATGCAGCCCAACAAGAAACTGTGCATTCTGGCTGGACCAAAATGCAATATATAGCACCTATCCTTGTGTATCAAAACCTATTTCCCTATAGATTGTAAGCTTGCGAGCAGGGCCATCATACCTATATATCTGTCTGTTATTATCCAGTTTTGTTCAATTAATGTTTACAATTGTAAAGCGCAATGGAATATGCTGTGCTATATAAGAAACTGTTAATAAATAAAATAAATACTATATAAGAATGATTGTGGTATAGCAACAAAATTAAAAATGCAGGTAATGCACAATTTAAAGACAAAACATAATAAAAAGTTATAAATGTAGATTAAAGAGGAGAAAAGAGAAGAAAAAGAAAACCGCAAAGAAGGAGAGGAAGGGGACATAGGAAGGGTTGGGGGAAGGGTGATCACCAGGGTCTCAATAAAGAATGGGCTGCTTTCAAAGAATTTATCAGAGAGGAGGAGCTAAGGTGGGCAAATTAAGGATTTGTACCTTTCAGATTCACAGAATTCCATCCAAGTACACCATACCATTGAGTAGGTCCTATACCCAATCAGAAAAAGACATAATAATATCATCCATAGATCTATACGATTCAATTCTTTGAAACCAGTTAGCAGGGGTCGAGGGGGAGCTAGATTTCCTGCGCACAGGGATAACGACTTTAGCTGCACTATTGACATATTTCAGCAGTGATTTTTTAGATACACCTCACCCTACATTACCTTCTTGCCCTTTTAATTTTACATTTACCTGATTCACGGACCTGGATGCAAATAAAGGCCCTGCTCACTTCTGTGATGTCATACTAATGTTCTAAGTAAACAAGTCAGTATTCATGTGACAGTGAGTAAGTATGTATGTGTAGATATGTCTGGTATATTTCTGGCAAAAAATATTTTAGCTCTAATTCTATCATTATTGATATTTTTATCAATCCAATATTTTGGAAAACATCTTATTCAGACCAGATTAGACTGTTCTAAGGCTCAGGAGGATGTAATCTTATTTCAGGGTATTGGATCAATCAGAAGAGACTGGAGTCTCTAATTAAGAACTGCATTTTGCATAGTGAAGTTAAATAATATTAGGATGAATGTTGGAATCAAATCTTTAGGATATTACAGTACAAATAAGCACAGTTAAAATGTAGAAACTGACGAAAACAGATTAGATTTGCTGAAATTATTTTGTTTTCCTTAGAGATGTGCTCCAGACCATTTTTGCTGGATTTGGATTTGGCTCTGATTCGTCTTCCGGCTTTGGATTTGGATTTGCCAAACCGCCGTGACTGGTTTTGGATTTTTTACAAAAATAAAAATGCTAAAATATTTCTTTTGTTCCTAGAGTATTATTAACCACAATAACATTAATTCCCAGTCATTTACAGTTAATTTAGACCACCTCACAATATTGTTTTCACTATTATTGGTCAAAGGTTGCAGTGAGCTGGCTGGTTATTAAGCAACAGAGCAGCAGCAAAGACACCGCAGTTTAAAGCACATCTATGAAACAATGCCACAGAGCAGTGGCAGAAATGAAATGTAGTGCAAGATGGAATTGTCCTTGGGCCCTCCCACCCACCCAGTGGGGTATGGCCAGCAGAGTCACAGTGGGCTACGGCCCAAGGAGTCACAGTGCTTGTATACACAGAGGGCTACGGCCCAAGGAGTCACGGTGCTTGTATACACAGAAGGCTATGGCCCAAGGAGTCACAGTGCTTGTATACAGGGGCGTCGAGAGCCGCGCCAGGCCCGGGGGGAAGATGGGGCAGTGGCCTAATTATGGGAGGTGTGGCTGAGCCCCCTTAGAAAAAGTAGAAGAAAAAAAACATTTTTGCAACGCTGCTGGGGAGGGGGCGCTGTGAGCCCCTCAGCACGGTGCATAGCCAGTGGGGGGAGCAATCAGTGTGATTGCTCCCCCCACAGGCATAAGAGACTGCTGTGTCTGCTACTTAGCAGCCACGAGCAGTCTCCCAGTGCAGCCCAACACTCAGCAGCATGTGCTGGGCTGCTTTGTTGTACGAGGGAGGGCGGGAGTGGCGCCGGACCCAGGCCCCCGCCAGGCCCCTCCAGCAAGCCTGGACTCAGGTAATTTGCTTTTTTACTTTTATAATTTTTTTTTACTTTTTTATAATTTTTTTTTTTTTAAATATTAGTTAACTTTTTTTTACACTGGAGCAGATGGGCATGAGTACAGCGCAGCATACATCAGCATGCCTTGTACACACAGCCACTTGTGAGTCTGGACACAACTAGAGATGAGCAGTTCAGATTCTGTGGAATCCGAACCGCTCCGAATATTGGAGATCCGAGTCCATCAGAACCCTGTTCGGGTGTTCCCCGCCTGACTCGGATCCCCATTCGGGGCTGAACGGCGGCCTCCTGATGTTAGATTCTCGCGAGAGGGCTCCTCTAGTGTAGGGCAGACCACAGTGATAGCGGTCTTCCCTACACAGACACAAACACACAGCCGCCAGCGGCAGCTGTGTGTTTGTAATAGCAGCCAATGAGAGTCAGGCAGACTCTCATTGGCTGCTGTACGGAGGGAGCTGGTTGGAGCTCACTCATGAGCTCCGTCTTCCAGCTCCCTCCGTGCGTAATACAGCAGAGCAGAGCGGACGGCAGCAGGAGCGGGGATTCAGGTACGTTTTTTTTTCTTTTATATTTGTGTTTGTAAGTGGGCACTACTGGGGGCATGCTAATGGGGGCACTGCTACTGGGGGGCATACTACTACTGGGGCCTGCTAACGGGGGCACTACTATTGGGGGCCTGCTAATGGGGGCACTACTACTGGGGGCACTGCTACTGGGGGGCATACTACTACTGGGGGCATGCTACTGGGGCACTACTACTGGGGGCACTACTACTGGGGGCACTACTACTGGGGGACATACTACTACTGGGGGTATGCTAATGGGGGCACTACTACTGGGGGCATACTACTGGGGGGCATGCTACTGGGGGGCATACTACTGGGGACATGCTAATTGGGGCAATACTACTACTGGGGGCATACTACTACTGGGGACCTGCTAATGGGGGCACTACTACTGGGGGGCATACTACAACTGGGGACATACTACTACTGGGGGCACTGCTACTGGGGGCATACTACTTGGGGCACTACTACTGGGGGCCTGCTAATGGGGGCACTGCTACTGAGGGGCATACTACTACTGGGGGCACTGCATAGGGGGCCCTACTACTAAGGGGAATGCAAAGGGGCACCACTACTGGGGGCATTGTGTAAGAGATACCACTGCTGGGGGAATTGTATAAGTGGCACTACTACTGTGGGCATTGTATAAGGGGCTTTACTACTGTGGGCTTTGTGTATAAGGGTCACTACTGTGGGTATTGTGTAAAAGGGTCACTACTGTGGGCATTGTGTAAAAGGGTCACTACTGTGTGTCGTAACATAAATAAGAGACACTACTTTATGGTGTAATGTGAATCAGGGGCACTATGTGCGATGTAATGTGAATAAGATTGTGCACTGTGACTCCTAGGGCCGTAGCCCACTTTGTAAACAAGTACTGTGATTCTGCTGGCTGTACCCCACTGGGTGGGTGCACTACTTTTCATTTCTGCCACTGCTGTGTGGCAATGTGTCATAGATGTGCTTTAAACTGTGGTGTCTGTGCCTCTGCTTTGTCGCTTAGTAATCAGTCGGCTCACTGCAACCTTTGGCCAATAATGGTGAAAACTATCATTTAAACTGTGAGGTGGTCTAAATTGACTGTAAATGACTGGAAATTAAGGTTATTGAGGTTAATAATACTCTAGGAAGAAAAAAAGCCCAATTTATGTGATTTTAGTTTTTTTTTTACATTTTTGTAAAAAAATCCAAATCCGAATCCAAAGCCAGTCACCGCAGTTTGGCAAATCCAAATCCAAAGCCGGACGACGAATTAGAACCAAATCCAAATCCAGCAAAAATGGTCCGGCGTACATCCCTAGACACAACCACTTTAATCAGCAGAGTATAGAACAGCATACATCAGCATGCCGTGCAGTGTGCCCCCCTATACACAGTCATTTAACAGCACAGCCACTTGTGAGCCTGGAGTCTGGACACAGGCTATAGCCACTTTAATCAGCAGAGTAGCGCAGCATACATAAGTGTGCAGTGAGCCCCCTACAGTCACTTTACCAGCACAGCCACTCTGGACACAGCCACTATAACATATGCAGAGAGACACAGTGCGAAGTGAAATGGCGCAGAGTCCTGGTCGCGGCGCCTTATATAGAAACAAACGCTCGCAAGAATCCGACGTTGGGAGGATGACGTTCGGCCTCGAAGTGGGACCCAAGTCAGATGGGAACGGCTCAGGTGGACTCGGATCCCCAGTGTTCGGAACAGTTCAGATTCCACAGAATCCGAACAGCTCATCTCTAGTTTTCCTTCACGTTCAAGGTTGAGTATTGTGTGTGATCACAGTTATAAAATAAAAAATCAAGTGAATTTTTTTTTACTGTGATTTATGTATATTTTTTCATTTGGTTTGCCTACAAAAACCCCTATCACGGTGTCTGAGTCTCAGTTAGTGGCACAGTATCTTGCGCTCCATTAGCTCAATTAGACAAGCTCAGCTCACTGGGCAGCAGACCTCACTAACAGCTAATTGGATACCTGTACTAATAACATTGCAACACAGTGAACAGTGACTAACCATTTCAGGTTCCAACAATAAAACAGTCAACACTGAATACAACTACAGTACAAACAATAACTAAAGCTTAAAAAATGAATTTTAATATGTGAATGAACTGCGTTCTGTTTTAGCTGTAGAGATGTTGGCTATGTCCTCACATTCTGCAGATATGTTATCATTTTATTTGCCAAGTAAAGCAATATTTTAATGAAAAACATTAAGGGGTCTATTTACTAAGCAGTGTTATGAGACTGAGTGAAAAGTGATAAGTCTGTGATAAGGTGCCAGCCAATCAGCTCCCAACTGTCATCTCACAGGCTGTGTTTGAAAAATGACAGTTGGGTTCTGATTGGCTGGCACCTTATCACAGACTTATCACTTTTCACTCAGTCTCATAACACTGCTAAGTAAATAGACCCCTATGTCTTGAGTGTATTCCTATTTATTTTAGTAAAATGGAAATACAAGTAATTGTACAGTCTCAACAGAGGCAGTTAAAAGGGGAGCGGGTCGTGTGGCTTTGTGTCAGAGTCTACTGTGCATTGGCAGATCTCCGGGAATATGACGTCCAGCATAGAGATCGTGCAATTGAAATTATAGATGAAACAAAACTCTTTAGGACAAATGAAGGCTCTGTGGAGGGGAAGCAATCGGGAAGCCGACTGCCTAAATACCGGCAGCCGGCTTCCCGACTGTCTTATCCCGCCATGGGTGAAATGCCGGGCGTCTAGATGTAGACGCCCGCATTTCCCCGACGCCGGGAGACCGGCGCCCGGCATCACGATCGTAGTGATGCCGGGTGCCGCGAGCGGACAGCCGCGGGGGGAGGGTTAGGTTTAGGGCTCCCGGGGGGGACTTAGGGTTAGGCACCTCCCCGGGAGGGTTAGGGTTAGGCTAGGTTTTAGGCACCCCCAGGGGGGACTTAGGTTTAGGCAGCGGGGAAGGGGGTGGTTAGGGTTAGGCACTTAGAGGGGGGATTAGGGTTAGGCACTTGGGGGGGAAGTTAGGGTTAGGCACCCCTAAGGAGGGTTAGGGTTAGGGGGGTTAGGTTAGTCTATACTTACCTATCCACGATCGGGATTTCCAGCGCTGTCGGGCTTCCGCTGCTTCGAACTCTGCTCCTATCGGGCTGCCGCTGACGGGAATCGAACCGCCGGCCATGTGGCCGGCGGTATATCATACCCATTCCATGTGGAGTATGTGCCACTAGCTCTATCCACTCACATACATTATTAGGAGAATATGGCACAGCTAGAGCCATCCAGTACCAAAAAGCTTTACTGCCATGTAACAGTGTCCGCCATGTGTATTGATGTGGGTTTTTGTATATGTGTGTTTTTTTGCTGTAATATCTGGCACTCAACATCCATTTGTGAAGACCTCTGGCCTTGCTACTATATTCTTCAATGTAATTAACATTATGCCCATACATTGTTCAGTGTGTGGATAGATAGTTAAAATCAATCAGGCAATCGTATCTGTTGGTTGGATCATGTGCTTACTTGTTCATTGTATGACCAGCTTAACCCTCCCTCCATTGTAGCTGAAGTTGGGAGCAGTCTGTAGCCAATAGAACTGTGACCCTGCAGTATGGGTGAACAAATCAGTTCATGTCTCTTTGTTAGGGATCAATAGAGCTTCATGACAGAGACATGGACTGATTTATTTGATCAGAACTGTGAGCACAGAGCAAGAGAAGATCCCAAACTCCTGGTAACTAGTTGGGCCCAGTGATCCATATTTGCTACATCAGGAGTTGCAGAAAATATAGTTGAGAGCTGTCCAAAAGTGCAACTTTGGATTCCAAACAAATGTGTGTTTACATTTTGTTGTACATAGGGCCTGATTCAGAGTCACTCGCTAGATGTGATCGCTCGCACGATGTGTATGCAAATTGCGTAAGCAGTGCTGATGCACAGCAATGCATTAGCACGCCCAGTATTTCTTAGAGAGCGATCACATAGTGTATGTAGACACCCACGAGTCTGTTTTAAGATGCCCACTTGTGCACATCATGTCCAGGAAGTGTATGCAACCATCGGTACATCGGATGATATCGCAGCGCTTGAGGTTGACCATACCCTGCCGCAAGCACTGCGAGCACTTTAGTGTAAAAACAAGCCAGGTGACGTGTACTATGATGCTGTCCTATAATTATGCACACCTCTAAAACACAGTTGAGATGCTCAGGCACGCCTGCATTTGCACCTCCACTCCCCCGGTTTTAATGGCCAGCCCCTGTTACCACCTGCAAATGGCTTCCCCTGTCGCTCACTCTACTGGGCTGTCTATACGCAGCGAGCGAATGCATTGTGAACTTTCGCTAAGGTGCGCATGCACACAATGCATACACACTGCATACCATCGGCAGCAGTGAGAGTATGCTTCATAGCTAGCAGGTCTGAATGAGCTCCATAGTGCTGTAAATGTGATAATAGATTCTGGTTCATAAGTATTTATATACATGACAAGCACACATAATAGGATGTAGTGCATTTCCAGTGTCAAAATCCACAAGTGCTAAAGCATTAGAGTGTGTTATGAATCACTAGCATTCATGGACAGTGATTCAGCAGACTCACATGACAACACGTAGTCTAAACACAGCGCAGGTTTTCACCAGTGACCCCTGCAAGAGAATATGGTCTTTGCTGCTAGGCTGCACAGGTTGCGGCCCACCAGGTAAGCACGAGATGTGACAAGGATGGGTTGAGTGGAACCTCTAGGCACTTTGGGGACAGAAGGTAGAGACTTGGTCAAACAGGCAGGGACTTGGCAGGCGGCAGGCAAGGAGTGGTCTAAAGTCTGTCTGAAGTCAGAGTTAGAGATAGGAGAGCAAATGAAAAACAAAACAGTCAGCTAACAAAGAGAAGTGCAGAAACATAGAGGATTGCATAGATCAGAGTAGTCAAAATAGTCTGGTCAATTACAGGAATATTCATATTCTGTAAGCAGCAGGTTCAGGCACAATCTCAAGGACAGACAACATCACTAGCACTGGTTGTAATCACTTCCTGCTTTAATTACACACAGCCTGCAGGAGAATGGCTATGGCCAGGAAGTAGGTGGAGAGCAGGGACTGATCATGAAGATCACACCTAAAGCAGATACAGTAAGCTGGTGACAAGCTGATTACTTATATCCAGGGAACAACCCCAACCCAATTCGATCTTAGACGGTAACTTATTGATGAAGGAGCGACTGTGAACCCCTTGTCCACACTGTGGTTACATGCTTTTTATCTTATATGTGAGTGTGATGTAAAAATACATTTTTTGTTGTTCCTTCTTATTTGAAATATTACACTATGTTCTCTCTTCTTTTTGGCTTTGAGTGATTATGTTAGGTTGCTGCCTGGGATCGCCGCCTCTTACCTATGTACCGCCGTCTTCGATCTCTCAGGCGGTCAGATGCCAGGCGCAAGAGTGAGTAGTGGACTGAGTATTCTTCCCAGGGTCTGTTAGAACTTCCATACTGTGTCTCCATGTCACAATTGCGTTCATGGGCACAGCGATGTTAATCTGTGTCACCTGTTCTGACTTCCTCCAATGGTGGTCTTGTGGTCACTCAGCTGATCCTTGCATCCTATGATCAGCTACCTAAGGGTATTTAAGTCTGGTCTCAGGAACAGGAAATTGCCTGTGCAACTTTGCTTCTCTAGTGATTATTTTCTGAGACTGCGTCCTAGGCTCCACACTATAATCTAGTGTTCTCTATCAAGAAATCATTCCTTGTTTTACTTATCGCTATTAAGCATCTGGATACCTAGTTCGCTTCACCTTTGCTCTACAGCATCAGGATCATCGAGCTGTTACTCATTGCTATTAAGAGTCTGGATACCTGGTTCACCTCACCATCGTTGTTCAGCATCTGGATACCCAGTACCCGACCGTAGCTACACAGCAGCAGAATCACCAGAGCTGTTACCCATCGCTAATCAGCGTTTAGATTTCCAGTACAGCTACTCGTGATAATACAGTATTTGGATCTCCAGAGTTGTCCCCATCACTAATCAGCATCTGCTTCTTTGTAGCTGATACTCCTCTATCTGCCAGTACCAGTTCCTATATTCCTGGTTCTGTTACTTGTCTTCTTGTTTCTCTCAGATACCTACTCTGGGGGCCACGACCCGTTCACTTGGTGCAGCGAAACCCATATCCCGCTTGGAGGGGTCATTGGTGAATACCATCAAGTGGATTAGACTCCGCCTGCGCCTCAGAGTAGGTCTCATCAACATCTGAGAGTAGCCTATGAGGAAGACATATATTGCCTCCTCGTCTTGTACCACCAGCTCACCCTAGCCCCCTGGTCACTGAACCCGCTACCGAGGACAATCAACATGAGGGCCTGACAGATTAAGTATTACTATTGGGAATAAGAATGTAGAGTTCTCCTATTGACTGAAGTATTCTTACTTAAATGGAGAAGGAATACGTTTAAAAGAAACCGGAAATCCATTTGGATATAAAGAATAAACTTTTAGATGTAAGGACTTATTTTTGTTATTTATTTATATATATATATATATATATGTATATATATATATATATATATATATATATATATACAGTCAGGTTCATAAATATTGGGACATTGACAGAATTTTCATATTTTGGCCTCTATTCACCACCACAATGGCTTTGAAATGAAACAAACAAGATGTGCTTTAACTGCAGACTTTCAGATTTAATTTGAGGGTAATTACATCCAAATCAGACGAACGGTGTAGGAATTACAACGGTTTCTTTATGTGCCTCCCACTTTTTAAGGGGCCAAAAGTAATGGGACAAACTAAACAATCCTAAATCTAATTTTTACTTTTTAATACTTTGTTGCAAATCCTTTGCAGGCAATTACAGCCTGAAGTCTGGAATGCATAGACATCACCAGACGCTGGGTTTCATCCCTGGTGATGCTCTGCCAGGCCTCTACTGCAAATGTCTTCAGTTCCTGCTTGTTCTTGGGGCATTTGCTCTTCAGTTTTGTCTTCATCAAGTGAAATGCATGCTCAATCGGATTCAGGTCAGGGGATTGACTTGGCCATTGCATAACATTCCACTTTTTAGCCTTAAAAAAACTATTTGGCTGCTTTTGCAGTATGCTTCGGGTCATTGTCCATCTGCACTGTGAAGCGCCGTCCAATGAGTTCTGAAGCATTTGACTGAATATGAGCATATAATTATAATATTGCCCGAAATACTTCAGAATTCATTCTGCTGCTTTTGTCAGCAGTCACATCATCAATAAATGCAAGGAAACCAGTTCCATTGGCAGCCATACATGCCCATGTCAAGACACTACCGCCACCATGCTTCACTGATGAGATGGTATGTTTTGGATCATGAGCAGTACCTTTCCTTCTCCATACTCTTCTCTTCCCATCACTCTGGTACAAGTTGATCTTTGTCTCATCTATCCATAGGATGTTGTTCCAGAACTGTAATGGCTTTTTTAGATGTTGTTTGGCAAACTCTAATCCGGTCTTCCTGTTTTTGTGGCTCGCCAATGGTTTACATCTTGTGGTGAACCCTCTATATTCACTCTTGTGAAGTCTTCTCTTGATTGTTGACTTTGACACATATACACCTACCTCCTGGAGAGTGTTCTTGATTTGACAACTGTTGTGAAGGGGTTTTTCTTCACTAGGGAAATAATTCTTCTGTCATCCACCACAGTTGTTTTCCGTGGTCTTCCGGGTCTTTTGGTGTTGCTGAGCTCTCCGGTGCACTCTTTCTTTTTAAGAATGTTCCAAACAGTTGATTTGGCCACACCTAATGTTTTTGCTATCTCTCTGATGGGTTTGTTTTGATTTTTCAGCCTAATGATGGCTTGCTTCACTGATAGTGACAGCTCTTTGGATCTCATATTGAGAGTCGACAGCAACTGATTCCAAATGCATATGTCACACCTAGAATCAACTCCAGACCTTTTACCTGCTTAATTGATAATTAAATAATGAGGGAATAGCCCATACCTGTCCATGAAATAGCTTTTGAGTTGATAGTCCCATTACTTTTGGCCCCTTAAAAAGTGGAAGGCACATATAGAAATCGTTGTAATTCCTACACCGTTCACCTGATTTGGATGTAATTACCCTCAAATTAAATCTGAAAGTCTGCAGTTAAAGCCCATCTTGTTTGTTTCATTTCAAAGCCATTGTGGTGGTGAATAGAGGCCAAAATATGACAATTCTGTCAATGTCCCAATATTTATGAACCTGACTGTATATATATGTGTGTGATTGCCCCATTTGAGGGAATATTTCTTGTTTATGTTTATTGATGAAGATTTTGTGAAGAATCTTCTTTTCTCTCATAGGCGGCATTACAATGGCTGCACAGTCATTATTATTGTTTTTATCATAATACTGTATAACCAAGACTATAATTTACCAATGCTTCTTTCTTCAACACAGAGTTCATGATCATCTTTGCTTAATCATAATTACAGTACTGTTCATGGCCATTATATTCTTGCTGTTCAGATATACATCTAACTCTTAATCCATATAATAAGATTTCTTTCAACACTTTGTAGCATTGCGTGTTCCTAGTAGGAAGTTATTATTTGGTGGATTTAATATGAGTCACACAGTTTGCATTCTTAAAGCTATTAATCTTAGTAATTATATTTGCATATTGTTTTATAGTCTATTGATACTGCATAATTTCGTGCCAATCTACCTTACATTCTTATTTCAATCTAGAACTTTATTTTTAGGGTTTGTTTTTCATTCATTGTTTTCAGTTTTCAGAAAAATTCAATTCTATGTTTTGTTTTAAATTATACAAGATTTTTTATCATATTGTCTATATCACAACAACGAGCCCTCTTGTACTTTATAGCATTTTTTGAGCAATAGCAAAACAAGAAGCTCTCTGCCATGATTGATTCAACATATGGTTTCCTAAAATCTGGTAGCTGAATATATTGCACAGAACACAAATGGAACGAAAAATGGAAGAAAGGTGATAGTGAAGTGTAAAGTATAGATGTGTCAAGATAATTAATAAGTGTTAATATAATAATGGGTACTACTATTTTGTAGCAATAATTATTTTGGGGTGAGCATTTGGGCGTGGGGCCCCCGGAGTTGCTCTGGCTGGGCCTCTTTCAGGGCATCACCACTTAATTCACATAGATTTTTTCATCACCTTTCTATTTGTTTATTATTTATGTATTTTTAATTCTTTCTTATTATATTAAGTATTTTTGCAAATATTGCTGCAGTGTGCTGGAGGGAATCTTCTTTTTTTCTGTGGTTCAGTGTAAACCCCACCATTTACAAGCACCTGAGCAATATCATTAAGCTGATGTGAGCGACCACCATACTTTCTATTTGCAGTTCTGAGAGGCATGAAGGGAGCCAGCATTGGGAGGATGTGCTGGTCCATATAGTGCCATTTGGAGATTTTTGGGGTACCTCCTAGGTGAGTCAGCTCTCAGCTTATACATGTGCTGTTATTATGCAGTACATTAATTGTAATTATATGACCCAGAGTGGGTGCTACTATTAGGTAGCAATAATTATTCTGAGGTGAGCGTTTGGGCGTGGGACCCCCGGAGTTGCTCTTTCAGGGCATCACCACTTAATTCACATAGATATTTTTCAATCACCTTTCTATTTGTTTGTTTATTATTTATGTAATTTTAATTCTTTCTTATTATATTAACACTTATTAATTATCATGACACATCTATACTTTACACTTCACTATCACCTTTCTTCCATTTTTCGTGTGATGCCCTGGGAGTGGTCCTTGGCTGGATTATTTTGGGCTGCCCTGCGCCTCGGATGTGAACCCCTTAATGTTAGGGATGCCAGTATAGAGGAGCCTTGACACTGGCCCGGCGCTTAATCATATATTTGCAAATGTATACAACCAATACCTCTGAACTTCTATTATCATGTAGGATTCAAGTATTTTTGCTAATATTTCTGCAGTGTGCTATAGGGAATCTTCTTTTTTTTCTGTGGTTCAGTGCAAACCCTGCCCTTTTCAAGCACCTGAGCAATATCATTAAGCTGATGTGAGCGACCACCACACTTTCTATTTGCATGTTTTATATACACACAGCCTGCAAGTAATTTTATACAATATTTTCAATAATTTTGTGGCTCAAACAAAATGTGTGTACAAACATTAAATTCATTTATGTTTCATATACACTTTATACACAAAGCCTTGATGTAATTATATACAATAATTTTAATCATTTTGTGCCTTAAATAAAGTTTTTGTACTTTGATTCATCAAAAAGCAAAGGTTTCACTATCTCAGTCATGCTAAAAAAATCCGTATTTCGGAATATTTGGATATGGGGGATAACCTGTATAACAGAAAACAGTTTGCAGTACATCTTGCAATTTGGCACTAATTTTGTTGGCTACTTTCCTCCTTGCTCGCTTTAGCTCATTTTTAGTTACTATCTATTACTATCTCCAGTGTGTCAGAAAGTTCTACTTACAACTTCCAGGTGAGTGAATTGCACCTGATTTTAAACCATAGTTTGATCTTACATATGACAAGTTTTCAGCTAAGCTTTTACAAGAGGATTCCTGCACAGGCCTGATGGAGGACGAATCACTACTAAACAGACCACACACTGATACACTGCAAAAGAAAAAAGTAAAAAAGAAAAATAACTTACCTGGGTCCAGGGACCGGAGATCCGGGCTCCGGTGATGTCCTCCCTCTGGTCAGCTGGTTTCCTATCCTGCACTGGGACCCGGTCATCAGCTGACCGGGTCACAGTGCAGGATGTGAGATCAGCTGACCAGAGCCACGGAGGACATCATGGGAGTCTGATCACCGGAAGTAAGTGTAATTTATGTGGGGTGGGTCGAGATCATGGGGGGCGGGGGTTAGCGGCGACCAGTCGGCGCACGTGCGGGCACTTGTCACAGTATTTTTTGCAAAAGATACCGTGATAAGTGTGCGGAGTGGATTCGCAGGGACAGAGCTTTATCGCAAGCTCTGTCCCTGCAAGGGATATTTAGTAAATTCCTGTGATATTGGCTGAATTCGCAACGAATTCAGTGGGTAATATATCACACTACAATCTGCATTCTAAATGCGGATTGTAGTAAATAGAGCCCTTAGTAACATTCTGTAGCAAATGCACAGTATTGCTGTTAATTGTTTAACCTTTTTGCCAAAAGGTTAAAAAAACATCCTTTTGAGTCTGGTTATTACCTTCACACACACTCACACCTTATTTTCTCTCATTTATTGTTCTTTTACTATCTTTTACTATCAGTCTATTAAACCATATGGAAATACATACATATACAATAGTCAACGTTTTTTATTTTTGATTTTTACCCCTTTCCCTATAGTATTATTTTAATCATCTACCATTCGTTTTAATTTTTATGTCCTTTACAATTTTTATTTGTATTTTTTTATGACCACTTATGATAAATCATTTTTATTCTTCTTATATTTATATTTTGAATTTATAATCCTGATACCGGCTTCTCGACAGGGAAAGAATATCGACATTTGTAGGTCAGTATTCTCCCCCTCTCCCTACCATAACCCTAACCCTCAATCTCCGGTGCCTGGCCCTAACCTATCCCCCCTAGTGCCTAAACCTAACCTCCCTCTCCCCGCACCCTAAACCTCACCCTCCCCCTTTAGTGCCTAACCCTAAACCCTAACGCTAACCCTCCTCCCAACCCTGCAACTTACTTTCAGGATTCCAGCGGTCGGGATTCCGGCGCCGGCATTCTGAGCTCCGTAATCCTTGCGGTCAGGATATTGACCGCATCCCGTTCTCAGCATTTGCATAATAATTACACTCCATAGCTCTATAATCTGCGCTGGATCTGGTCACACCCCCTCTGATGCCCCTTTAGTGAAATGGTGGTGTACAAGTTATTTAATGGGACGCTATCATTGTATTCACTAAGTGGGCCATTCATGCCCCAATCCGACACTAATGTTTTATGTTTATTTAAAATCTCCCATTCCCTGAGTGTTATGAAATTTGGATTAAACAGATCACAAATAATAAGATTGCTGCTCTTACTAATTTAAACTAACAGGAAAATAAACAACAGCAACCACATCGATTTAAGCTACGTGCACAGACATCGTTTGTTATTCTCCTGAATAATACTCTGTGGACTTCCCATCAGCATAAGGGAACTGTTAGTTGTCGTAACTAGAATTCTCCATGCTTAGGGGATTATCATCTCCTTTAAAATCACATTTGGATTTTCGCATGTTTAATTATGTGACGAGTTGATATATTCAATTTAGAAGTGCCCTAAATTTACAGAGCACGTTCAGTCAACACAGAATATGTTATTAAATATTTACTAAGGTTGTGTTGTCTATATCTTTGCTATTTGCTTTAGCACGCAATTACTCTCATTTACTGTATGCTTAACGGCATAAATTACAAAATGTATACATAGTCACCAAACAATAATATATACATCAACGGTCGGTAAAATCTGCCTGTGGCCATTAAGAGCTACGACATATGTTACTGTTCCTGCAGAGTTAGGCTGCATACTCGCAGCACTTTCTATCTGTTCTTTGTATTTGTGGTATAGTCACATACTTTTGAATTATCATTCCAGGGAAATGTGCAAGTAACACCTTGATGACATTACCAGGAGGAACTTACAGCGCTATCAGCCCTATTTATCACAGTTCTCAATTAAATTGCATTTATGATGTGAAAATAGCGATTAAACTCGTATTGCGAGTTTTGTTATTTTCACAAGAATTTATTAAAAATCACAGGCTGGGACAGAGGTAGTCAGCATTTGGGTAGTGGTATCGGGGGGTGGTTAGAAGAATGCAGGCGTGTCTGACCATTTAAACACCGTTACATGGGCGTGCATAAATTAGTCATTGCCATCTCCTGTGCAGCATGAGAGCTCTCTCTGTGTCAGGAAAGTTGCAGTATTTGCAGTTGGTCAGACTTGCCTTACATGTGGTGTGACTGCAGCAGTGGGCGTCCTATATTATGTTCAGCCAGGGCCGGCTCCAGGGATCGGCATACCCTGTGCCGGCTCTTTACAGTGCGCCCCAATATCGACCGTTAATGGGGCATGGCCTAATTACCATAGACCATGCCCCCTATGTGACGTTATTTGGAGGCGTGACCGCATGGCATGCCTCCAAATAACGTCAGGCTGGGGGGAGCCTCACTACATGGGCTTCCCCAGCCCCTCTCCCATCACTGAATGGATGCCGCGCAGCATCCATTCAGACTCCGGGGTCCAGCACCGCTACACAGCTGTGGTGGTGGGGGTCCCCAACCTCCCAATTTGACCACCCGCAGGCCACTTTGGCCCAAGGGTGGAACAGAGTGACAGTACTGTCCAGCTGAAATCAGGATGTCGGGGAGGGGTGTGCCCTCTATGGGTGGCGCCCCTGTTCAACCACACTGGTCAAACACCCCTAAAGCCGGCCCTGTGTTCAGCTGTGCTATGGAAGGCATTAGCGATCCGTGAGAGAATGCAGTTGCGATTACATTACCTTCCGTCTATGAGGGCCTGATTCAGCAGTGCACGTAAGAGAACGCAGATCCCTGATTATCAATAAGTCAGTATTCAATAGTCAATAATTTTATACCAGAATTGAGGGGACAAGACAAACACACACATTGTCATTTACTTAATGTATCACTTCTGGTATGACATCTTGCAGGTTAGGAGGATTGCACAGACAATGTGTCAAGATTGATGTTACATGTCATTTAGATAAAGATAGAATTGATAAGCATCATAAAGTTATTTATATGTAATAAATAAATAAATAAATAATATAAATAACGAAGGACAATTCTAAAATGCCAAAATAATTAATCAAAACCTAATTAACCAAAAACTCAAGTGAATGAATATTAACTGTCCCCAATTTCAAAGCAGCAGTGATTCTATACAGTGTAGCCCAGTTGTTTCCAAACCTTTTTGTGAATCACAGAGCTCTAGAGTATCAGCAGCTTTTTCATGGCACCCTTAGGCCAAAAGTTTCTTATTCAAAAATTTTGCAAAAATTATTAAATGAAGTAAATTGTGTTTATTTGTCATCCTTAGGGTCAGTTATGTAGTGGTGGAAAAGGTTGCAATTCTGTTTGTCCACATATTTTATGTTTGGCAGCCACCAGCCCTGGTTTTGCCCATCACATGGACCATTAATAATTTGCACTTTTTTTGATCTCTTTGCACTTTTGTATTTGGAGCATGCACCCCAGAATGGTGATCACATGCGTTGTGGGGTGCAAAATGGACATGTGCAGAATTGATTGATGGAAGACTAGGAAGATGGGCACAGTCACATGGGATGAGTCAGTGATAGCCCATCTGTCAGTGATCCCATCAGATGCCACTGCGCTAGTCAAGTGGTTAATAAAAAGAAGGTAGCCCCAGGCGGGCATGCCGGTTGGGCTGAAGGTCCTGTCCCACTCCTATAGACAGCCCAGCCCCTTACTGTAATTAAAGCCATCAACCACCCAATTCGAAAGAGCAATAATAAGATTTGAATTTAAATTAATAGGTGAATGGGTATTTGTGTGCTCTTTCATTCATATAAAGATTGCTTTAGTATTGTGTGTATTTTGACTCTCTTGATATAATTGGCAGACATATTAGGAACTCCTAGTATACTGAGATCACAGTGGTGGCCAACTGGCTACTCCAGGGGTACTCATTTTGTTAATTACTCCTGCTACCAGAGCCCAGGCCATTTTGACAGAAGGAGCCCATGATAGTGGTCTGCCTCTTATAGTGGATACCAACCCATCCTTATGCTAATCTCCATTATTGTAGGAGGAACCCATAGTAGTAGTCAGCCTTCTATTGCAGAAGCCAGCCAATACTGAGGCTGGTCTGTATTATGTCAGGAGGATCCCATGATAGCCCTATGGCTCTTATAGTGGAAGCAAGCCAAGCCTGAGGTTGGTCTCCATTATGGCAGGAGGGGCCATTGATAGTGTTCTGCCTTTTTTAGTGGATACAAACCCATCCTGAGGCCATTAACCATTATGGCAGGAGGAGCCTATGACAATGGCCTGCTTCTAATAATGGAAGCCAAACCTGGCTGCCTAGTGCTGTCACTGGTCGATCATTTTGGAGCAGGGTTGTTGCATGTTTCTTGAAAATTTGTTTATGTGTACACACTGAACTGTGCATGTGATATACTTTATTAGATGTAGCAAAACATACAAATGCATTTCTCTGCTACTGGTTGTCAGATGCCCCCAGGATTTCAGCTCCAGGTAGTAGAGACATCATCAATACAGTATTATTTCACGGTTAACTTATTTCTGTACAGTATTATTGTCCTAGGAAAAAAAATATTAAAAAGAATTCTGAGAACACTGAGAGTTGGCTGAGATCAAGGAAGTCTCTGCTACTCTACGAACCTCCTGTGGAGCAGAGTTGTTTTATTGTACAATCATAAACTGTACATAGGCAGGCGGTTGATTTTATAAACAAAATCCTCCCGGCTCACAACAGAGAAAAATTAGCCTGTACTTTAAAAGACATTTGAAATTAAAAAGTGCAATTATACATTTTAGTGACCATCCTGAGTGTCGGTTTCCTTTTCCACTTCCACCCTTGATAGACGAGGATTCCTGCTGCTTATTACTAAACATGTGATTGAACTGAATCTCTTTGCATTATAAATATGAAATCTCTGCTTTTTGAAAGGATGCCCAAAGGTAGTAAAGGGATTCTTTTTATCTTCCCCAGGTGTGTTTCAACAAATACTATGGATCTTCCAAGGTGACAGAATTACACACTTTAGCATGTGACGACCTCCGGGCAGCTGGAGAATAGCATCTTTAGACACACAGGTATTCTGACACATTCAATTCACTCCAGTATATGTCAAAATCACACTGCTACAAGTAGGACAGGTCAAAGTCCTCCATATGCAGAGTCCAGTGGCGAATGCTGAGTGGGCGAATAGGATAGGGGAGGACCATTTTACATAGCACTGCCGCCTCCTGCACTGATTGGAAGATTGACAAGTGCCATCCACTAATCAGTGTGCTACTGCTGCCACATGCTGAGAAACAGGCAGAGGGTGCTGGTCAGCATGTTGGCCACCAGACATTTGCAAATAATGTGCGGCTACAGGCAGTCCGTCCTTTGGATCCAGAGGATACATACTGAAGAAGACTTCAGTAAGTTGTGGATTCTGCTGGGCTGTGCTAAACTTCAATCTCTCAAGATATAAGCCCAGCCGATCCTCTTTCAGCCTTTTGAGATTGGCATCACAGGTTAGCCAATCAGTTCTGACTGTAGTGAGCCAAGCATGGCTCTTTGTGTCATAGATAGACCTACCCCCTCACAATGGCTTACAGTATATTCATCTCTTCAAGTGGGAGCAAGGCAGACTAAGGGTGCAAAGAAGAGCTTCCAAAGAAAAGAAGAGAGAAAAACTGATGGAAGTTAGCAGAAGACAAAAGAGGAGTAGTGGTGGCAGAGAAGGCACCCAAAGCAATAGAGCTACCCCTGGGTGTCCCCTGCTGTCACTGCTGAAGTCTACCGAGAAGGTAAGGCACCAGTGAGGAACCTCTCTTTGTGTTAGGCCACCAATGATTTCAGTACAAACAAATTAGGTGAATGTGACAGGCAAGATAGCGCAAACAGTATGATATTTGAGCATTTGGCCAATCAGCAGATGAGTGCACTTATAATGAGAGCAATCATTATACACTGAGTAAAAAAATTTTTTTTTTTTAAAAAGAGCAATATTATTTATTAATTATATTAAAGGAGCAATATTAATTAATTGTTAATTGGGGACATTAAAATGTATTTATGACTCAGACAACAAATATGAATTATTGTCCCCAATTAACAAATAATTAACAATAAATAAGAAATAATTAATATTGCCCCTTTAATATAATTAATAAATAATTTTCTTCTCTTTAAAAAAATACAGCCTACTATTCTATTAATAAAATAATGTTGCTTCCATAAGGGATCTATTAATGTTATTTTTTCCTCAATCAATACATAATTTTTTAGGCGATTTCAAACCTTCAGCAAAACTGCCCGTTTAGTAAATTTCCCCTCCACGTATAGAATGCTCTCTATTATGTCTTTCTCCATGTTTTTTATTACTGGGAAAAATGCAGTGCTTTATAAATAAAAAAAAATAACAATAAAGAAACTAAAATATTTACTATTTTCTTGGACGCTTTTATTGGATAATAATTGGAAATGTGTATTCAGCTATTTTTAGCACAACTATTTTTCCCTGCTTGACAAATCTTTGTCACAGTTTTTATCAATACATTTTATATGAGCACAGTATGGCATGTTCTTACCTCCGTCATTTTCATGCTGTTCTAAAAATTTTCCTTTATACACTGCACTGTGACATTAAACAACTGTGTGGGCTAAAAAACATTTTGCCTAGAGTAATTAGAAAAACCCTTCTATACATGTTGCTAGCAATTCAGGACTTATTCTTTAAATATGTTCTAAGGTTCCCTTTGTTTGCATAAGTTCTTTCAAATGAAGTGAATCAGTAGAAAGAAAGTAGGACCATTAAGAGAGTAAAAACACCTTCAAAGATCATTAGCGCCATCTATTGGGTGCTTGATGAATTTCTTCAACATAGCCTTCAATTTAGGAATGAAGAGGATTATTATTATTATTATTATTATTATTATTATTATTATTATTATCCCGATTATTATTTTGATTATTATTATTTATAAAATTAAAACATACGGTAGATCTCAGCAGTGTACACTGAGGGAATCATAATTAAAACAAATAATAAACAATGCCATGAAATAAAAGGCAACATGACCCTGCAAAAAGAGCTTACAATCTAAGAGGCATCATAATTGTAGCTCTTGGTGGAGCTACATATTCATGGCTATCAATATTGTGTTCATTCATAGCTACAGGCAGAGATGGTTTAAGATGCCTTGGGGCCCAAGACAAGATACTGGTTTGTGGCCCCCTTATCTTCCAGTCCATATCAAAATGCCTTTCCATGACAATCCGCAGCCCCTTTCCACTATACTAATCTATTCACAGTACTTGGCCTATACGTCCTTACTAGCCTTTCCTTTGCCCACCCACTAGCTTTTCACTTACATGCACTGTTGCCCACTAGCTTTTCCCTTAAATTCCTTTTAAGTTCCACCATTGCCCCTTCTACTTAAGTGATTATCCATCATGGCTGCACAGGAACCATCAGCATGTTGTGTCTGCAGGCAAAGCATGCATATACAGGGAAGGTCACACTTAGGGAGAGATGTATGAAGTCTGAGAGAGATAAAGTGGAGCAGTTGCCCAAAGCAACTAATAGCTTCATGTTGTTATTTAAAGACTGTGGACCCCATTTACTAACGAGTTTTATCACCAAAACGAATGATAAATGTCACTGTGTATGATAAATGGTGCTCCAGCCAATCAGCTCCCAACTGTCATTTTTCTAACAGTTGACAGTTGGGAGCTGATTGGCTGGAGCACCATTTATCATACACAGTGACATGTATCACTCATTTTGGCGATAAAACTCATTAGTAAATGAGGCCCTAAGCTAGATAAATGACAGAGGCTGATTTGTTGTTTTGTGCTACTGCTCCACATTCTCTCTCTCCAAAGCTTGATACATCTTCCTCAAAAAGACACACATATAAACAGGGAGGGTTACATATAGATACACAAACATATTTAGGGTCACATATAGAGATACACACATATTTACAGGCAGGGTTACATATAAAGATGCACACATATAAAGGGAGGTTTGCACACAGACACACACATACAGTGATGGTCACTCATAGACACACACAGCCAGACGGACTGGGTCATACAAACATGTGTTTCCCAGCAGCTCCCTCCTTCTCAATGATACTTGGACTGCAGTGGCTGATGTAGCCCAGCCCCTCTGCCCCTGTCAGAGGAGCATACCGTATATACTCGAGTATAAGTCGACCCGAATATAAGCCGAGGTACCTACTTTTACCACAAAAAACTGGGAAAACTTATTGACTCGAGTATAAGCCTAGGGTGGGAAATGGCAGCAGCTGGTAGTGCCCCCAGTAGTAATTGCCCCTGGTTGTGCCCCCAGTACTAATCTCTCCTGATAGTGCCCCCAGTGGTAATCCCCCCTTTCAGTGCCTCCAGTAGTAACCCCCCCTGGTAGTGCCCCCAGTGGTAATCCCCCCCTTTTAGTGCCCCCAGTAGTAATCCCCCCCTGGTAGTACCCCCAGTGGTAATCCCCCCTTTTAGTGCCCCCTGTAGTAATCCCCCTCTGGTAGTGCCCCCTGTAGTAATCCCTCCCTGATAGTTCCCCCAGTGGTAATCCCCCCTTTTAGTGCCCCCTGTAGTAATCGCCCCCTGGTAGTGTCCCCTGTAGTGATCGCCCCCTGGTAGTGCCCCCAGTAGTCCCCCCCCCAGTAGAGAGAGACGTAATAAGAATAAAAATAAAAAAATCACTTACCTGAAACTCTCGCTCCTGGTCCCGCCGCTAACAGCTCCTCCGGCCGCTTTGCATGGGAGAGACGTCATTACTCATGACGTCTTTCCCATTACCCACTGCGGGAGCCGGAAGATGGCTCCCGCAGTGGGTGCAGCAGCAGCCGATGAGAGACTGACAGACTCTCAGCGGCTGCTGATTACAGCAAACACACAGCTGCCGGCTCCGGCGGCTGTGTGTTTGTGCTGTGTAGCGCTGACCGAACTCCATCTGGTCAGTGCTACACTTCACTCGAGTATAAGCTGAGGGGGTACTTTTTCAGCACAAAAAATGTGCTGAAAAACTCAGCTTATACTCCAGTATATACGGTATGTTGCACTCCACCAATCAGGACGCAGAAAGTGCTCCTCTGACCCCTTGGGTTTCTCACCAACAGTGTTTCCAAAATTAATTAAGAAGGATTTTTTTGTAAAAAGGCCGCTGACTCCTGCCTATTGGTGGAGAAGACTGTCATTCAGCATGACTGACTCACAGGGACAGGGTTACAGCGCCAGCGCCAGCCCCAGCCAGGAAGCACGTGGCAGCATCAGAAAAGTGCAAATATCAGTGAAAGTCACTGAGGTGCGGCTGCTGCTGCTGAGAGGCTGAAGTGCCAACTGTGGTGCTAGCACTAGAAACTTCGGAATACATTGGCCGGAGAAAACTGTATGGTGCTATAGCACAGATAGCATCAGTGGCAGATTCAGGCACTTTCCCCCCTGTCGTTTACAAGCAGTTTTTTTCCTTTCATTTATATTGCAGCAGTGGCAACCCTCCTGTAAGGATGAGGCTGCTGCTGTAAGTCAGCATGTCAGTCCGGCCCATGCTATCAGTGCATGATTGGCGCAGCTCATCCTCCTGCAGTCAGCTTGGCGGGCTTAGCTTGATCTTTGATAGGCTCACTGCACGCATGTGACGTTGTGCAGTGAAGAGAAGCCAGTCACCCATTGAGCCAGCCAAGAGGCAGATATAGCAGTCTGGATGCCCATTGAGCCACCAGGCAGGAGGCAACCGCCACGAGGACTCTGTAGTTCGGACACCCAGCCAGACACCATGAGGACACCGCAATTTGAATGGATATTGCCCATCACCGCAAAACTGTCTGATGGCCGCTCTTGGAAAGGAAACTGAGGTTAGAGGAGCCAAGAAAGGAGGGGAGAGGACTCAGAGGCCAGAGGGGAGAGACGGCATGAGGTGAAAGGAACCTGACGTGAGTGGTGAGGAAGCTGGCATGAGGGGAGAAGAGGCATGATTCAGGAAGGGGGGGATGCAGATGCACACTCTAAGCACTAGGAATTAGAGATAAGCGGGTTCGGATCTCAGAGATCCGTACCAATCCGAATTTCGGGGATCCGGGCGATCCGAGCGCAGCTCGGATCTCCCTGCCTGCCCTAGATCCCTGACCCCAGGCAAAACCTTGCGACGCCTCTGTCGAGTCGCGAGGTTTTGTTTTGAGCGGGCTTAACGCTGATTGGCTGAGAGACCCGTCTGTCACGTCTCTCATCCGATCAGCATTAAACCCATTGAAAACAGCACAAAAGAGGAAAAGAAGATGGCGCCCGCCATCCCCCGCCACCTGACACCGCCAGCACTGCCGACACAGCCAGCAACCTGCACTAAGACACCGCTGGCACCCCTGCACTGCCGACACAGCCAGCAAACCTGCACTAAAGACACCGCTGGCATCCCCGCACTGCCGACACAGCCAGCAACCTGCACTAAGACACCGCTGGCACCCCCACACTGCCGACACAGCCAGCAACCTACACTAAGACACCGCTGGCACCCCTGCACTGCCAACACAGCCAGCAAACCTGCACTAAAGACACCGCTGACACCCCCGCACTGCCGACACAGCCAGCAACCTGCACTAAGACACCGCTGGCACCCCCGCACTGCCGACACAGCCAGCAAACCTGCACTAAAGACACAGCTGGCACCCCCGCTCTGCTGACACCGCTGGCACCCTGCATTGAGAACACGCCTGCACTGCCAACACAGTCAGCAAACCTGCAATGAGGACACCGCTGGCACCCCCGCTCTGCCGACACCGCCGATACCCTTCACTGAGAACACAGCCAGCACTGCCATTCCATGTACTGAGGACACCGCCAGCAACCCCGCACTACCGACACAGCCAGCAAACTTGCACTAAGACACCGCTGGCACCCCCGCACTGCCGACACAGCCAGCAAACCTGCACTAAAGACACCGCTGGCAACCCCGAACTGACAACATCACTGGTACCCTTCACTGAGGACACTGCCAGCACCACAGCACTGCCATTTCATGTACTGAGGACACCATCAGCAACCCCGCTCTGCCGACACTGCTGTCACAGTAAGTGCACTATTGGTGTATCCAACCCACACTGTATAACACATTGTGTCCGTGTTGGAAATTAGAAACTGAACTGCCACATGTTAGTGCCACCCACTGTGTCACTTAGCTTAGTCAGCCAGCTAGCTGGATGCAACCTTTTGGCCTTAACTAGATGAAGCAAATAATATTGGGAGGTGGTCAAAATTGATTGGAAATTACTGGAAATAAATGTTATTGAGGTTAATTATACTGTAGGAACAAAAACAGGCCCATTTTATGTGATTTTAGCTGTTTTTATGATTTTGTAAGAACAAATTCAGATCCAAAACCAAAACATGAAAACAAAACACGGAGGTGAGGTTTTGGCAAAACCAATCCAGATCCAAAACCAGGGTAGATCCAGATCCAAAACCAAAACACGGGGGTCGGGGCACATCTCTACTAGGAATACTAAATATCAAAATATATATAATAAACTATCAATTAACCTCTATTGAGGTTCTTAGTACATGTTTGGCCAAAGATGTTTGCCCACCTACCTCGTCATGGTGACCTGATCTAGGACTTACCTCTCATCTAGTCCTGTAGTGCTAATGCAGAAAAAAGGGGGGGATGCAGATGCACACTCTAAGCACTAAGAATACTAAATATCAAAAAATATATAATAAACTATCAATGAACACTGGGCCTGATTCAGAGCCACTCATAAGCGGTCGCTCGTTCGCTATGAGCGATGTTCCCACAACTGCGCATGCGTATGGCTCGTAATGCGCATGCGCAAACCAGTCATTGCGGTCGGAAATCGTGCGCTCGCAAAACAGCGAGGGGCTGCTAATTTGATTGACAGAATGTACCGTTTGTGGGTGGTAACAGGGGAAGGTGCTTGAAAACGGAGGAGTGGAGATCCGAACGCAGGCGTGCCTAATAGCAAAAAGGGCGTTTAATGGTAGTGCATAATTAGTAAAGGAGCGTCATCGACCACGTCACTTGGTTGTCTTTTAGCCTGAACTGCTCGCAGTGATAGTGGTAAGAAAAACCTACCACAAGCACTGCGAGCAGTTCAGATGCCTTTCGATGTATCCGATTAATCTAATAAATACCGGAGATGACGTCTGATGCGAACAGCAAAGGGGCATCTTTACAAAATAGTGAGCGCATTTTTCGTTCGCTCGCTCAGACATAGAGGCATCAACAAACCGCAAAGAGCGAGCGTTCAATTTAAATAGCCGGCCCCTTTTTTGGAACGACCTTCCGCAAATAGCGTCCGGCTCTGAATCAGGCCCACTGTTTTCTATTGAGGTTCTTAGTACATGTTTGGACAAAGATGTTTGCCCATCTACCTCGTCACAGTGATCTCATCAGGTGGGTCTCTAACATCCCAAATACTGACACATTATAGAAATGTATCTAGAACTTACCTATAATAGTGCCCATTACATGTGTGTACTGCAATGCACAGGACCCATACTAATTAAAATCACCTGGGGAAGGTGGGAGGAGGAGTGCTAGCCCATGAAAAGGGGTCTTACACCTTCAAGTGTACCTTAAATCCACACATACATAGGAAAAGGGGGGGGGGCTGGGCTGCACATCCTAATGATTCAAGAAGGGAAAGGAAGCATGAGGGGAGAGAAGGCATGAAGGAGGATGGGTGAGGAGGCACTTTCCTGTGTTTAGAGTTAGACAAGCACCGACGGAACTTAGAAGATGAGCTGCAGCAAGTTGTCAAATCAGCAAAATTTGGTAGGACAGGGTTCCTTTTCCTTTTGCAACTTTTTTTTTAAACTCTTTTACTACAATACCCTTTTAGACAAGAAAGCCCTAACTAAAGAAGGCTGCATTAGATATTTGCAGCAGGACAGTATGGTCAGGTTTTATGTATAAGATTATCACAACTTTCACTGAGCAACACAACAGGCCGCCAAGGACCCATACCTAATACAGTTTTGCGCCATCGCTCTGCGGAGAGACAGCAGCTCCTTTCAAGTTCACAGTGGGTACGTGGCCATAGTCCTTTTCGCAGACTTGGCCAGACCCATCAGCCCCCATCCCCAACACAAGCCAATTACGGTGCTTCACTCCTGTAATTTTTTTCTGGATCCGCCACTGGACAGCATAATATAATATATAATACTGTGACTGACAGCTCATTCTATGCATTTGCTTTATCAATTTACCTAATTGCAATCAACTGAGATGAGTTAACTGTAGTATTTGTTACATCCATTAACTTGTTAAGTCTTAGCTTTTGCAAATGGAAAAAAGTTGGAAAAGTAGAAAATAATTACATATCATAGCATGTGGCAGGTACACACCCAGCACCAGCACATGTTATTGACACACACATGCAAAGAGCATATCTCTGTATGCATGTATGGCTGGGTTGGGTACACGATCCTGGTGGTCAGAATCCGGCCAGTAACAATAATGGCTCTGGAATCCCGACGGTCAACATCCTGCCGCATGTATTGTTGAGTATTGTAAGCCTTACCCTAACCCTCCCCCTAACCCTCTCCTCCTGCAGCCCAACCCTAACTGTCAACTCCCGCAGCCTAACCCAAACCATCTCTTCCCACAGCCTAACTCTAACCCTCCTCTCCTGCAGCCTAACTCTAACCCTCCTCTCCTGCAGCCTAACTCTAACCCACCCCTCCTGCAGCCTAACTCTAACCCTCCCCTCCTGCAGCCTAACCCTAACCAGCCCTTCCCGCAGCCTAACTCTAACTCTCCTCTCCTGCAGCCTTACCCTCCCCTCCTGCAGCCTAACCTAACCATCCCTTCCCGCAGCCTAACTCTAACCCTCCTCTCCTGCAGACTATCTCTAACCCTCCTCTCCTGCAGCCTAACTCTAACCCTCCTCTCCTGCAGCCCATCTCTAACCCTCCTCTCCTGCAGCCTAATTCTAACACTCCCCTCCTGCAGCCTAACTCTAACCCTCCCCTGCTGCAGCATAACTCTAACCAGCCCTTCCTGCAGCCTAACTCTAACTCTCCTCTCCTGCAGCCTAACTCTAACACTCCCCTCCTGCAGCCTAACTCTAACCCTTCTCCCCTGCAGCCTAACTCTAGCCCTCCTCTCCTGCAGCCTAACTCTAACCCTCCCTCTATCGTTTTACCCTAAACCTAACCCCTAACCCTAATACTTAACGTCGGGATTCTGGTGCCTGTATTCTGACGATCGGGATCCCGAGCACCAGGATGCTGACTACAGAAAGAGTGTTAGACCGTTTCCCAGAATTGGTAGTTTCGATAAAAACGTAACCAGCCCTTCCTGCAGCCTAACTCTAACTCTCCACTCCTGCAGCCTAACTCTAACACTCCCCTCCTGCAGCCTAACTCTAACACTCCCCTCCTGCAGCCTAACTCTAACCCTCCCCTCCTGCAGCCTAACTCTAACCCTTCTCCCCTGCAGCCTAACTCTAACCCACCCCTCCTGCAGCCTAACTCTAACCCTCCTCTCCTGCAGCCTAACTCTAACCCTCCTCTCCTGCAGCCTAACTCTAACCCTCCTCTCCTGCAGCTTAACTCTAGCCCTCCTCTTCTGCAGTTTAACTCTAGCCCTCCTCTCCTGCAGCCTAACTCTAACCCTCCCTCTATCGTTTTACCCTAAACCTAACCCCTAACCCTAATACTTAACGTCGGGATTCTGGTGCCTGTATTCTGACGATCGGGATCCCGAGCACCAGGATGCTGACTACAGAAAGAGTGTTAGACCGTTTCCCAGAATTGGTAGTTTCGATAAAAACGTATTAGAGAATGTCCGGGATCACATCAGTTTAATGCACTCCCGAGAGAAAAAGTTAAAATATTTTGAATGTTTAAAACTATGGCAGCATGAAGGGGATGCGTGGCTTAACAATGTGCAAACGACGCAAACTAGCGTCGCAAGCGCATTGCCAGAAAATACATCCGCGACGCTGAATTGCAATACGGGCGAGCCGCTAAATGGCGCGCACGTGCGGCAAGGTAGCGTTGTGGAGAGTATTGCCAGCGGTTCACGCGCACCTCCCCCGCCCTATGTGGATGGAGGTGTAAGTACAGTTACCAAAAATACCCATAAAAATGTAACAAGCAACTTGTACCCTCTCTTAAACAATTATAAAGAAAATGTTCATGATACGGATGATGCGCCTATTGTAATGTCTGCCATTTCCCATGCTGTGCAAATGATAGATGCTGCATCACCACAATCACGAGTGGTGCTGCCATCTCCATCGGTAACAGCAAGGGAAGTGTTAATGCCCTCTGCACCCGTAGAGGAAGTTGTTCATACCAGACGTAGCAGCAGCAGACTGAACCCCCAGCCACGTAACCAGGTCAAAGGTAGCAGCGCTACCGGTCTACATCCCATTCGGACAATAACTGTTCCAAATGGAAATGCAGATGCAAACGGTATAGTGCACACGAGGGAAGTAGTAATGCATTGTCCTTGGACAAGGGCAGAACTAAATTCCATCATAAATGATTTCCCCGATCCCAAAAAGGAATTAGCCAAATCTCAAAGATTTTTGAGAAATTTGGGTAGTTCACATGAGCCCACTAATAAAGATTGGCGTGTGGTGTTAAGGGCCTGTCTACCACGCAATACCGACGTGGCAAAATTTATCACGGACTGTGTATTGGATGTAGACGTTCCCTTAACAGACCAGGTAAACCAGGATAACATTTCCCGCATTGTAACTCAATTGGGTATATATTTTCCAGTAGTAGTTAACTGGAACAAAATTTTCAACATTAAACAGAAAGAGAGTGAGACTGCAGAAGATTACTGCGATCGGGCTCTGCAGGCTATCACCCAGTACACTGGGATAGAAGATATTAAAGATAGCACTCACCACAAGGGAATGATAGTTACGGTACTTGTAGACAGTCTGAAGGAGAGTTTAAAAACTCGAGTCCAGACCTCACAGCCTGGCTGGCGGGGACTTACAATAGACACCCTAATAGACACCGCTATTGAACATGACAAAAAATCACCAAAAAGAGAGAAGCCCAGAGCGAGAAACTAATGGCTGTCAGTATACAAGCTCTGGAGAAAATGACGGTAACACCACAGCCAACAGATACACTTGCACTTGCACACACACCTTACACTGAACAAGTATGTGCTCTCACTAACCCCACTCATCAACAAACACAACTCTATCCCACTAACCCGACGCCACCACAAGTCCCAGGCTATCCACCAACCTCTTATCCCCCACAATACCCTTACCCTCCCTATCCTTACCCATACCCACCACCTTTACCCTCTGCGCAAACCTCACAACACCACATGTTTTCACCTGAAACACGAACATGCTTTAAATGTAAACAAACTGGACACTTAAGTAGACACTGTACGGTAAAAGGAGTAGGGATCTCAAACCAGGAAAGACCTAGATATCCCCATAAGGGATATACACAGAGGCCAGCAAATGTTCAGCAGGCACCAACTCCAATTGTAGCCGTAAATGCTTTATTGGAGAATGGTAGCCAACGCTAGGGGTCAGGTCATACCTGTAGTCTACAGATGGTTAGGTTAACGGGAAGTACTAGGGAAGAACCGGTAATGATGGTTGATGTAGCTGGTACTGAATATCCTTTTCTTGTAGACACAGGGGCGACCAGGTCAGTAATAAAATCTCCCGTTAATTTACAGGTGACCAACGAGACAGTACCAACAATGGGTGTAACAGGTAAAGTGGAACATTATCCTTTAACAAAGTCCACAGAGGTTACTATTGGACCGTTGCATACCAGGCATTCTTTTCTCCTGGCTGCTGCAGCTCCTACTAACCTACTGGGCAGAGACTTGTTATGTAAGATGGGATGTGTTATATATTGCACCCCTGATGGTGTATTTTTAGATATCCCAGAGATAATGGAATACGAGGTACGGGATATGTGAGACACTCCTCAATGGATAATGTACCACTCTACCGTTTTAAATGAAACTCCATCACAAGTAGATGAAATGTTGTCCCTAATTCCAGATTCCCTTTGGACTAAAGATGGACAGGACACTGGATTAATGGCAAACGTAAGCCCAGTAATGGTAAATTTAAAAAGCGGAAGGCAAGCTCCAAAAATTCCCCAGTACCCACTAAAACAGGAAGTAGAACTAGGGGTTTTCCCAATAATTGAGCGGTTATTACAGCAAGGAATTTTAGTTCGTACAGCAAGTGTAGCCAACAGTCCCATTTTTCCAGTGAAAAAGGCTGGTGGGAGGGGTTATAGGCTGGTACAAGACCTTAGAGGGGTTAATAAGGTGGTAGAGAGCCAATTTCCCATAGTGCCAAATCCAGCTGTCATCCTTATGCAAATTCCACCAAATGCAACCCATTTCACTGTCATTGACCTCTGTTCAGCTTTCTTCTCTGTGCCTCTCCATCCTGACTGTTAGTATCTATTTGCATTCACATACAGAGGTTTACAATACACATGGACACGATTACCCCAAGGTTTCATAGACAGCCCCAGTATCTTCTCCCAGGCATTGCACGACTGTTTACAATCTTTTCAACCTGCCAATGGATCTGTTCTAATTCAATATGTAGATGATATATTGCTATGTTCTGACTCTTTTTTGTCATGTTTGAATGATACTAAACTTTTGTTACTTCATCTCTCACAAACAGGACACAAGGTGGCTAAGGACAAACTGCAGCCGTGCCAATCCAGAGTAAAATATTTGGGACACTGCCTAACCCAGGGGTTACGACACCTTACAACAGATAGAATCCAGGCCATACAAAACATGACCCTGCCGCAAAACCAACAGCAAATTCGTACCTTCCTGGGAATGTGTGGATACTGTAGAATGTGTATACCAGGTTTTTCTATTTTGGCCTTACCTTTACAGGAATTAGTCTCTTCCTCAAAACCCGATCGTGTCATACACACAGAGGAATCAGAACAGGCTTTCCTCAATCTTAAGGCTAGTCTGACAAGAGCTCCTGCATTGGGAATACCTGATTATGAAAAACCTTTTGATTTGTATTGTACGGAAGCCGATGGTTGTGCTGCAGGTGTCCTTACACAAAAACATGGTGATGCCAGTAGGCCCGTAGCATACTACAGTGCCCAATTGGACACGGTAGCAAGATCACTCCCTACCTGTTTGAGAAGTGTAGCAGCTACCACTTTATTGGTGAGTAAAAGTGAGGACGTAGTATTGGGCCATGATATGATTGTCTACACTCCCCATGCTGTATCTGCTCTGTTGAACTCAGCTCAAACCAGACATGTCTCCTCGGCTAGGTTCACTAAATGGGAACTAGCTTTAATCGCTCCTGCAAATATAACAGTTAAACGTTGCAGTACGCTGAATCCAGCAACATACCTGCCATATGTACAACATGATGTACAAATGGTGGAAGGAGAGGAGTTGCTGGCGGGAGGTGAGTTCGACAGACATAATGATACGCACGATTGTATGACATATCTGAACCAGACCTTTACTGCTAGACCTGACATACATGACAAGCCTTTACGGATGGGAGTTGTCATAGACAAACAGACACAGGTGAATTATGTACAGGTTATGCTGTTGTAAATGACACAGACACCAAAGAAGCTAAACCTCTCGGTCTTCCTCACTCAGCCCAGGTGGCAGAGTTAGTAGCACTGACTAGAGCATGTGAACTGGCAGCAGGCAAATCTGCTAACATTTACACTGACTTGAGGTACGCGTTCGGGGTGGTGCACGATTTTGGAGCTCTATGGCGTCTGAGAAATTTTATGACAGCAGCAGGCACACCAGTTGCACATTCCCGACACATAAAACATCTTTTAGAAGCAATCCAACTGCCCAAAGCAGTGGCAGTAATTAAATGCAAAGCCTACACATGTGAGGATGACCTGGTGTCACTGGGTAACAACAGAGCTGACGAAGCTGCAAAATGGGCAGCAGGGTTAAAAATGTTTCACCCAATTGAAACAATTATGTCATTCCAAACTATTGATATGCTGAAATTAATTGAGATGCAAAATTTGTGTTCAGGAAAAATCCATTTGGAAGTCCAAGGGGTGTGGGCAAGAGTCCTCCGGGCTCTGGAGGGACGGACATGGTAAGCCAGTAGCCCCCAAGGCATATTACCCCAGCCTGGCTGAGGCAGCACACGGTCTGACTCATCTGGGTAAACAGGGCATGTGCAAGTTGGTGAGGGCATACTGGTACGCACCAGGTTTTTCTTCACAAGCAGAGAAGATAGCAATGTCCTATCTGACCTGCTTAAGAAAGAACATAGGGAAAGCGATCCCTACCGAACCGTCCCACATTCCACCAACTGATGGACCTTTCCAGGTGATACAAATTGATTTCATCCAATTACCACCCTGCAGGAACCTTAAGTATGTATTAGTGTGCACAGACGTATTCTCTAACTGGGTTGAGGCCTACCCAGCGGCCACTAATACTGCTGCATTTACTGCCAAGAAAATAGTTCAGAAATTTGTATGCAGGTACGGTATCCCTAGAATCATCGGGAGTGATAGGTGTACCCATTTCACAGGTGATGTTTTCCAAAATATGTGTAAGCTGATGGGTATTAATAGCCGACTTCACACCCCCTACCGACCACAAGCCAGTGCCAAGGTAGAGAGGATGAACGGGACTATTAAAAATAAGCTAAGTAAAATCATGGCGGAGACTGGACTAGGATGGCCAGAAGCTTTACCTTTGGCCCTACATAGTATAAGGACCACTCCTAGATTTCCTCTGAATCTGTCCCCATTTGAAATATTGTTTGGTAGACAACCTCATTTGATTATAAGTCCACAGGAAGATCTAAAGGGTAACAACGAGGTAACTGTGAAGTATCTTATATCAATGAGTAAGCAGTTAAAGCAACAGCAACAGAAACTGAAATTGTTGTCCCATGATATGCCTGAAATGAACTGCCATGATGTTGAACCAGGAGAATATGTAATGATCCAAAATTTCTTACGTTCAGGTTGTTTGACTGATCGGTGGGAAGGTCCGTACCAGGTGCTGCTGATGAGTACTACATCTTTGAAGGTGGCCGAGAGAGATACCTGGGTCCATTCCACTCACTGCAAAAAGGTCAATCAACTGGTGGAGAAACAAGTCGGAGACAAAGCTGATAGTGTGGATCTGTCGCTCGCAAGCTTGTTCCCGGGAGGATTGAAAAGGCTGTAGTGAGATACCTGAACTGAGAGAAATTTGCAGGTCTTGTTGTGACAATGGACGGGCCTGCTGTGTTCATTTTCATATTCTCTTTCAGAGTGTTTACCATCCTGGTCAGTTCGGGGATATCCAGTGTCTGTAATGGGGGACCGATTGAGGAAACGGGAGTTGATGGCATTGCTGATGGAGTGGAATCAGGTGGAGTGCAATGCCAATCAGGGGAGTGTCTTTCCAATCTTAGTACTGTTATTGTTAAAAGAGCTGTCATTCCGGATACTCGGGGAAGGTGTGGAGGGTTATCACCTGAAGATTCCTGTATTTGTGAGCTTTGTGGGTCCCTAGTTGATGAGAACTGTATCCAACGGTGCCAACCTAAATATAATTCCGTACTGGGGTGGGTATCCTGTAGAGGATTATCATAGCATGGTAGGCAAAGTGTTAAACCAAACTGATTGCTGGGTGTGTTCACATGTGCCCCAGGGACAGCATAACGTAGGGTTGGTGCCATTTCCACTGAATATCATGGAAATTTTAGAATTACCGAAAGGGAAAACGCTGGATGGAAAATTCCTATCATCCAAGCCACCTCATTTTAAATTACATCAATTCCAAGTAGATAGATCACTTTTGTGTTTAAACATAACCAACCCCAATAAACCCGGGAGTTGGGAAGTGACGGGGAATAATCAGACGATGACCTTCTCACAAAGAGCTGATAATGAGTCCATAAATCATGATCTACTGCGCTCCATTAAGTCTGGTGGGAAACATTTTAGGTATCGGTATACATTGAGTTCCACCAAAGATATTATTGGTAAGGTACCAAATGGTTATTGTGCTAAAATAATACAGCCAGAAACTTGCATGTACCAGATGGAAGAACCAGAAATAGGATTGTTTGCAAGGGAAATGTGTTTAATGATAATGATGCATACCATTCCTTATGTTCTCCCTGATAATGTATATTTCATCTGTGGAAGAAAAGCGTATAAATGGCTCTCCCCGAGTTCCGAAGGTTTGTGTTACCTGGGAATAGTAGACCAAGAAGTTATGACCCTCACACATGTTGAAATGCTGGGTATACATAAAAATACACAGTCACCATATCTTCACACACAATATGAGCACAGAGGCAAAAGAAATATGGTACCTGGTGATATACATAAAGCCACTCAGTTAATCAGTGAGACAACTGGCTTTCAAGTTCTAGTCGCATTGGACCCCACCAGGATCGCTCGGGGTACATAAAATTTTAGATATATCCAGGAACTTGCTAAATTAATAGATAATATCACCGAGATGTACGATGACACATTTAGGTATACAGGGAAAGAATTGCAAGCGTACAAGAAAGAACTGGTGCAACACAGGCTAGTGTTGAATTATTTAACTGCTGTTACAGGAGGGTATTGCGTAGCATTGGTCACCCAATTTGGAGTAAAATGTTGCACCTATGTCACTAATGATACCAGCGATCCTAAGGAGGTGATAGACCGGAAGATGGATGAAATTCTGCAGCTGAAATGGGAGTTTCGCAAGAACCATAACGCTTCAGTAGCTGAAGTAGGGGAAAAGATAGAAGGATGGCTGTCATGGCTGAACCCAGTGAAATGGTTCTCAGGTCTAGGGGAATGAATTCAGGAAGTGATCGCCAGCATAGGCTAATTCTCAATCCTTATACTGATGGTCATCATAATGATTGGCATATGCGTCCGGTGTGTTCCTATTGTGTTGAAGTATGGAAAATGTAAAAACAGTGAAACTAAATAATGAAACTATGATGGTGGTTAGTAATGACAATATGTATACCGAGGTAAATGTAGAACTGCATTACAACCCTGAACTAGGAAATACAATCATTTAATGTATTATATTTAGACATGCATAGAATGTATTATTGAAATGTTATTCATAGAACACCTCAGATGATGTAAAGTCTCAATTCCCTTTCAAGACTGCTATTATAAGATTGGTGCACTCCCACACCTTTCACATAATCTTCCAAGGTCCGCGGTGTGCGTATAATAGTGGTTTTATGTCCCCACCCAGAGACACATTATTGATGGATTAAGAACCATCTTGTGCCATCCAGAATAACACTAAATAATATGTAAATGTAAGCATAAATTAAATTTAAGTAGCAGATTGTGATTGCATGTTGTTCGCTATCAAAGGGTGGACTGTCAAAATTGGATTATTAGCTGAGACAAGATCAGTTTAAAATTGAAGCGTGCATGACGCCATCTTGCAAATGGCAGCTAGACTCCATTTTAGAAACAAGAATCTGCTAGACGCCATTTTATGACCAGCGTCATTTCAAGTTACAACTCAGGAGCTAAGAACAGATGGCAATGTTAATCTACCAAGAGCAACTGGAAAAAAAACAAGCTTTCTGAGTAAAAGTAAACAGAAATAGACAATGGGTATTTTTACATACAAATTGGGAATCCCTGGATGCAGATAAAGTAAAGTTGTGACAATTGTAGTATAATCCAGGCATTGATATACACAATTGGAGCTGTCTGAACTCTAGACAGGATGGTCCCAAAAACTTCACAGCTTGAGGTGATAATACATTTGGATTTCACACAAGAGTCTAGGAGGACAAAAGAGGTATCTTTCCTTTGAACACAGGAAAGATGGGGGGGCTTGCTGACAGGACATGTAGAACTATCTAGCCCAGCATGCCACGCTGCTAAAATGTTAGAATCAAATGCACCTATCTACATACACACATTAATATGTCTTTATATCAAACCCTGAATACCCACACATTTCATATTCATACATAAGGTTCAATAAGCTTTAAAGTGTATGATTCAAGAAGGTTCAGTTAGTTTAAATGCTAAGAAATAAAGATATTTGTTAACTAAGGAATTATACAAGATAAACACGTCATTCTTGGAGTTGTTCTGATGCGTACTCTTTCCACAGTTTCCCGGTGCTATCGGTGAGGAGATCGCATCATGCATTCTCGAGTTATGGACCACAGAACCTACAAGCAACCAAAATGTATATTTTAGATTCAACTGTTAGGATGCTGACGAAGGCGTGAGGAGGAAGACCCCTAGCTGTTATGTCTAAGTCTTTATTTATGGTGTGACTGCGTACGCAAACTAGCGTCAATCTTAGAAGGTATAGGAATGTGTGTATAGAGGTTCTGATCCAATATTGTTAAACACTAATGAGACTGTGGTGACTCCAAATGGGTACTCCAAACTATACAGAGATCCAAGAAAAAAAAGGGAATGGATCAATAGAGCTTGCACACTTGTGTGAACATTTAGAAGCACAGTTTGTTAAAATGATCTAAAATAAAATATATGTTTAACACCTCCTTATTGACACATTTATATAAATAGCAAACTTCTTAGCTGTTGCAAATTAGGTGGATTTCCAAAAGCTCTAAATTTATTTAATGCTATCAATATACTGTATACAGAAACACCACATCGATATTAGGAGATCAAACTGGTTGAACAGTCCCTCCAACAGAAGAAAGCCTGGGATTGTTATCTCACCACTCCAATTATTTGTATGAATTGGAATGCAAACAATATTCTGTATTGCGTAAGAATGAATGTAGTGGAAAAACTCATTTTTTGATTTGCCCACATAATTATGTACAGTATATAATAATTCTACAAAGTATGCCTTCAATCAATCATGTTCAGTGGGAGCATTTTTGATGTGGGACAGACTCTCACACACCCCCTTCCCCCACACAGACACTAATGGCCCCCAGCAGGGGCTGAACTATGGGAGACAATGGAGGCACCTGCCGCAGGGCTCCAGCACTGAAGGGGCACCTTCTCCATTGCCCACAATATATTCACCCCACTTAGGGCTGTAACTATGTACCCGGATTGTACCGCCACAGCCGCCCAATACATGGCACCTCTTCCCGGCACCTGAGAAGCCACCATACACTACTGGAGAGCTCCGTGTCAGACCATCAGCTGCCACCTCCGTCTATCTATAACCTGTCCCTACTCATTAGTGTTGCTGCTCCTAAGCAGCTTCTTTTGTCAGTGTGACACGTCCGGCTCCCCCTTCACCCACAACTCTCTGGGCAGAAATTACAAGGCAGCGACTTCTGTAATCCGCTGCTTCCCGGCGGCTGGCGGGTGAATATTTTAAACGGCACTCCGGGCTTTACACTGATTCCGGGTGCCGTTTTAAATATGTACCTGCAACCAGCCACTCCTCCATGGCATGCCTATATTCTGTGTGCAACTGCGGGTGTATCTGCTTGTGAAATGCTACATTACAGTGTCAGCGGCTGTGACGGGGGGGGGGGGCACCAAATTATAAGTTGCCTCCGGGTGTCTGGGATGAACTTACGCCACTGGTCCCAAGAGTGGGAGAACAGAGAGGACCGACTGCAGGAAAATGTACATCCAACTTACCATCAGACCCTATAGCTGCAATGTGCCATACATCACGATCTGGTATGACATATTGCAGGACCCCTACATCACCAAGTTTGCCTCACACCCATAGAGGTGTACAGGAAAATCAGTGGTGTAGTGGCTACCTCACCTGGAAAATACATGCGCAGCCAAGCACGGCTGCTAATACATTGAGCCAAATTGAATTGACACCAATACGTTTGTCTCGTTAAAATGAATGTATGGTTCCTATTTTTAATCTCTTGAACTAATTTTAACATAATTTTCATTAGTCACATGCAACTTATCGTAAATGATAATAAAATAAAAAGTGTTGCATTAGCAGGGAGTCCAGCAACAGCAACAGCTCGGATGACCAATTCATATCACAGCCTTACTCACTTCTAGATTAAAAACTGTAATAGAGGCAAGTATGATTTCAATGTGCATATATATATATATATATATATATATGTGTGTGTAATTTTTTATGATTATGCCCTGAAATTTGGCATGCAGCACCGTGCGACAGTTCTACCCGCCCCTACCAAATTTCATCTAGGAGTGACATTGCAGTGGCAGACAGGATGGCAGTTTGAAAAACTAGGCCGCAAAAAGTACATAATGCAAAGAAAAAAAAGAGGTGCAAGATGGAATTGTCCTTGGGTCCTCCCACCCACCCTTATGTTGTATAAACAGGACATGCACACTTTAACAAACCAATCATTTCAGCGCCAGGGTCTGCCACACGACTGTGGCTGAAATGATTGGTTCGTTTGGGCCCCCACAAAACAAGCTGGCAATTAATCTGTCCCTGCACAAACTGGCTCTACGGAGGCAAGATGTCGTCCTCATCCTCCTCATTCACCGATTCCTCACCCTCTTCAGTGTTGTGTACATCCTCATCCTCACAGAGTATAAATTTGTCCCCGCTGGAATCCACCACCACAGGTCCCTCTGTACGTTATGGAGGCTGGTCTCCTTGGAAGAGTTGATAATTCATTTTTATGAACATCATCTTCTCCACATTTTGTGGAAGCAACCTCCTGCGCCTTTCGCTGACAAGGTTCCCGGCTGCACTAAGCACTCTTGAGGGAGGGCAACTCAGGTAAAATAGAGCCAGTTTGTACGGGGTCCTCCAAATTGTCTCTTTTTCCTCCCAGTACATATCTGGACTGTCTGACATGCCTACTTGGATGCTGTCACCGATGTAATCCTTTAACAGACAGACGCACGCTTGTCGCTGCTGCTTTGAGGATGCAGGTGCGGCTACAGCCCACACAATTCACAAAGACAGAAAAAAAAGAAGAATTTTTAATTTTTTGTGGAGCGCATTTTGAGGGTTACACCACCCTTTAACAGACAGACGCACGCTTGTCGCTGCTGCTTTGAGGATGCAGGTGCAGATACAGCCCACACATTTCACAAAGACAGAAAAAAAAAGAATTTTTTTATTGTTTGTGGAGCGCACTTTGAGGGTTACACTACCCTTTAACAGACAGACGCACGCTTGTCGCTGCTGCTTTGAGGATGCAGGTGCGGCTACAGCCCACACATTTCACAAAGACAGAAAAAAAAGAATTTTTTTATTGTTTGTGGAGCGCACTTTGAGGGTTACACCACCCTTTAACAGACAGACGCACGCTTGTCGCTGCTGCTTTGAGGACAGTATCATATGCAGTGACAGTAGACTTGTCAGAAATTGTTGGCACGTCATTCAGTCCGGACCAGATGTCCAAACCGGCCCTTGACTTATGACACAGGCGCATGCTTGGCGCTGCTACTGTGTTGATGCACGTGCAGCTACATCGCACACAAGTCACAAACACAGAAAAAATTGTTTTTTATTTTGTTTGGAGCACTTTGGGGGTTACACCACCCTTTAACAGACTTATGGGACACAGGCGCACGCTTGGCACTGCTCCTTTGTTGATGCACGTGCAGCTGCAGTGCACACAATTCACAAAGACAGAAAAAAAAGAAGGATTTTTTTATTGTTTGTGGAGCGCACTTTGAGGGTTACACCACCCTTTAACAGACAGACGCATGCTTGTTGCTGCTACTTTGAGGATGCAGGTGGAATCTAGACGGGATTTGGATCCGGGGACACACTACCTCCATCAATTGTCTAAATCCCACTGCACTAATGGCGGACACCGGACGCACGTCTAACACCAACATAGCAGTCAAGGCCTCAGTTATACGTTTTGCTTCAGGATGACTGCTGTCGTACTTCATCCTCCTCGCTAAGGACTGTTGGAGGGTCAATTGTTTAGTAAAAGTAGTGGTGTTCCTACTTCCTCTCTGGGATGATGAACAACTCCCAGCAGCAGCAACAGCACTAGGAGGAAGTGGTTCTTGATCTTTCCCTATTTTATTTTTATCAGAGAAAGTTTGGTCCTCCATTTATGTTATATTGATATATACGTGCGGCTAAGGCGCACACACATAGAAAATAATTTTTTATTTTTGTTGGAGACTAGTGCACTTTGTGGGTTACACTACCCTTTAAGAAATGAGCAAGCCGGCCCTTTACTTATGGGACACAGGTGCACACTTGGCGCTGCTTCTTTGTTGATGCACGTGCAGCCACAGTGCACACAATTCACAAACACAGAAAATATTTTTTTATTTTGTTTGGAGTGCACTTTGGGGGTTACAGCACCATTTAATGGTCAAGCCAGCCGGCCCTTTACCTATGACACAGGCGCACGCTTGTCGCTACTTTGTTGATACACGTGCGGCTACTGCGCACACAATTCACAAACACAAAAAAATATTTATTTTTTTTTGGAGTGCACTTTGGGGGTTACAGCACCCTTTAATGGTCAAGCCAGCCGGCCCTTTACCTATGGGACACAGGTGCATGCTTGTCGCTGCTCCTTTGTTGATGCACGTGCAGCCACAGTGCACACAATTCACAAACACAGAAAATATTTTTTTATTTTGTTTGGAGTGCCCTTTGGGGGTTACAGCACCCTTTAACGGACAAACCAGTTGGCCCTTTACTTATGGGACACAGGCGCACGCTTGGCGCTGCTCCTTTGTTGATGCACGTACAGCCACAGTGCACACAATTCACAAACACAGAAAATATTTTTTTATTTTGTTTGGAGTGCACTTTGGGGGTTACAGCACCCTTTAACAGTCTTTGTGGATGCACTACTTTGTTGATGAACGTGCGGCTACTGCGCACACAATTCACAAACACAGAAAAAATATTTATTTTTTTTGCACTTGGGGGGAGCACCCCTGATGGACAGAGCACCCCCTTGACAACACTACAGCACCCTTTTAGGACTGGGACACTGCACAGGACTTTGGAGTGGACACAGCCCCTATGGACAACTGACTGCACAATACAGTCCAGCCAGCCCCTATGGACTTTGGAGGAGTGGACACAGCCCCTATGGACAGCAGCAGCACAGCACAACACAGCCAGCCCCTATGGACTTTGGAGGAGTGGACACAGCCCCTATGGACAACAGCAGCACAGCACAACACAGCCAGCCCCTATGGACTTTGGAGGAGTGGACACAGCCCCTATGGACAACAGCAGCACAGCACAACACAGCCAGCCCCTATGGACTTTGGAGGAGTAAAAGGGGCGTGGGCAAGTGATGACATGAATATGGGGGCGTGACATAGTGATCGCATCATCGCGGCTTCGCCCCCTCTTCACAATGCCGTTATTAATGGCATTGTGCGGCAATGGGTGGGGCCATGATGACGCGATTCAGCGCGAATCGCGTCACCGACCCCTCCGCTGTCGGAATTTTTACAGAAGTGCAGTGGGGGGCGGATGGGTCGCTGGTGCCCGGGAGGCTTGCCTGCCTTTCCAGGGGGCCGGGAGGCTCCCAGCCAAATCGGGAGGGTAGGCAAGTATCCCTTGGCCTCCAAATTCTGCATCTTCTTGATAATTTTTCTTTAACCTTGAAGAAGGTTAAATAAAACCGAAACGTTGGACTAAAACTGCTGTTTGCCAGCAGTATTATTTGTCTGAATGACTTATTGCACCAATCCCTATGCAAACATTACTGGTTACTAAATAAACAGCACGTTCTGCCAAGAAATGTGTCAGCAGCCACAAGCAATTTGGGATTTTAAATTGCTTTGCAATCTCCTCAGGGCTCCATATCCCTCATATCATGATTTACCAGATCCGCTAAACAGTTTTAATTGATTTTGAATGGTGATTTCACAGAACAGGAATGCAAATTGTCATAAGCAATCATACATCATGAGACAAACCTCATATTTCTTAAAATGTATTAGTGACAAACGCTCACTATTGTGTCTTATGTTCTTGGAGAAATTAGTGTATTAGGGAACAGAGAAAAATGCATTATCAAGATTTCCCACCTTGCAAAGCAAATACAAAAAATATTAATTGAATTTCCAAAGTCTTTCAAAGTATTAAGAAATATGAAGGTTGCATTTCTGTTTGCTGCTCTGAGATCTTTGTAGGCAAACTGGTACTTAATGTAATGTTTCAGAAATTCTACTGTGTTCTACTTTAATCATCAACATATAGATCAGTTTTATCATCATTAAGACTATTTATTAATTCATAAATCAGTGTCCCCCAAATATATCTATGGGTGGCCACAGCAGATACAGTATGTGCAGGGGCGCCGAAAGGGGGGAGAGCTGGTATCGTTTACCCAGGCCCGGGCTTACTGAAGAGACCCGGATCCGCCGCTCCCCCCTCCTGTCAGTGGCAGCAGCGCTGGGCTTCCGTGAGTACAGAGAGACTACTGAGCGCAGCGGCGGTTATCCTGCATGCACCAGACAGGAGGGGGGATAGTGATCGTGCTAACAACGCACGCCACCCCCCCTGGACCTGACCTTGGCTGAGGGGCAAAATGGCGCCCTCTGTGGAGCATGCGGCATTGTGGCAAATACTACTTACATTTTTATTTCTTTTTTAAAGGGGGCGTGGCCACGTCTCTTTACATTAGGTCACGCCCCCTGTCATTACCCGGGCCCGGCCAGGCTCACTACTGCCCTGAGTATGTGATGGCTACATGTAAAAACAGCCAATATTTCCCAGGCATGCAAAAAGAAATAAAATGACATAGTACCCCCTATATAGCAACATAATGTCATTTTCTACAGGTGCAAATTTGCCCTCCTTAGCAGGATTTGCTGTTAACTCTTCAAGGGGAGATGTACTAAGCCTTACAGAGAGATAAAGTACCAACCAATCATCTCCTGTCGCTTTACAGGCTGCGTTTGAAAAATGACCATTAGGAGCTGATTGGTTGGTACTTTATCTCCCTCCACTTTGTTTCTCTCCAAGGCTTAGTACATCTACCCCATATGAGGGTCAATATATACTATTTATTTTTAATATTAATTGCAAATTAGATTATGGACTTGGGTTCAGTATTCAGTTAATTTTTTGTTAAGTGATCCAGTATTTGGATGAGGCCAATATGATGACAAGATTGTAGCTTGCTTCTACAGTAAATAGAGTTAAATTTACCCTGTGAATAATGCTATTCCATATTCTGTACATAGTGTTCGAGGGATGATATTGATTTTATTATTGATTTGCTCATTTCCTTGCTTATTTTTTTGTTATGAAATTTCTACCTGTTGACCAACAACTTTCCATTTTTACTTTCTATGGCACCATCACAATCACATTACAGGGTCTTCTGACCTGAATTATGCTGGATATGGAGCCACAACGCATCTGCCAAGTGCATTGTACTCTTAATTTGTGATGTAGGCCTGATGCAAAATCCTCCAAATACTGTGTATATGAAAGGACGTAGAAGAAAGTGTAGTATGATGAATATCAGCAAGCCCTGAGCTGAGAGCTGGGGTTAGTGTATTCGGGGAACTGTGAGGAAGTATTATGTGCTGAAAGGATGAGTATGGTTAATGCATTAGGAATTCAAAGTGCTTTGGATACACAAACAGCTATAACAGGCATTACTGTGCTTTCTGTCTCTAAGTGATTTGCTCACGGCTACAGCCATACAGCTAAGAGTGTGTTACAGGCTTTCCCACTTCAGAGACATGACAGCGACTTCAATTATCACCTGCGTACAGCACTTCCCAGCTCCCACCTGTGCTTTCACCAGTCCTGTATACGATATATGTAACACAATTTCATAGTCAGCTGGTTTGGGTTTGACACCTAAACATTCCTTAGTATTATGCATCCAATAATACATTGTGGGCTTGATTAATAGGTGGACACAGACAGAGCTGTGGCTGTATCTTCTGTGGCAGCCATTTCTGCGCCTGTATGCTAATGCTGCGCCAATTTAGTGAAGATTGACATGTCCACTTGCAGCGTTGTGCTACGGTGCAAATCGTCTTTAAACACACCATCGGTGCACCATTGGCGCAACTTCGGAACTCGCACCAGGGCTATGACAGGCGCAGTTTGTCCACCTGAACATGGCGTCCTGTGTCAGCGCTGCTGTATCTTTAGACGCAGTCACTGTCAGTGACACAACGGTGATACGCCCGCCTCTTGCTAGCCACCCCCCTGCTACCTGCCAGGAACACCCACTGAAATCCACAGCGCTGGCATCCAAATTTGTTCTGCATCTCCCAGCGGTAAGTAATGGGACACATGCGCTGTACGATTCGGACACATGCGCAGACTTACAACATTGGCCAACTGCATGTGGCATCGACACTGCGTCCACACATGGCAGGCGCCACCATTAGGCAGCTTTAGGCAGCTGCCTTAGGGCGCCGGCACCTGGAGGGCGGCGCTAAAAAAAATTAAGTATGTCTCTTCTACTATATGGCAGTGGCCCCGGGTCTCAGCAGCCGCTGTTATGTCCTCAGTGTCCCCGTACTCCATGCTTGACAGGCTACCATAGCAGAAACTACAATGTGGTCCAGAATGATTACACACAGGACCATTCCTAAGCAGTGCACCTGTGGGTGGTGAGCTCCTCCCCTTCCCAGCAGCCCTTGCTGCTGGGAAGGGGAGGAGCACACCACCTTCGGATGATGCACTGTTTGCCAGTACGCTACTCCTACATGTCACAGGATAGGCGGCCGCAGCAAAGTCACTGGACAGGTCAGCAGCAGGGAAGCGGTCGCTGACTGGGAGCACCACTGAGCGCTGCAAAGCACTGCTGTGACAGGGGAATCTAGGCTCATTATGTGCTTCCTGCAGGTGTATGGAGGGTAGGTTGTGCAGTTGAGGCAGGGCGCATTTATGGTGAGACCCAGCATGCCCCATGCACGCTGGGTCTCACAGATGGATGATGAGTTACCCAGGGTGAGGTGAGCTGACACTCCACAGTAACTGAAGACAGATGAGGTGACTGAGTGTGACACTGTTCACTACAGACCACCGCACCTATTCCCTCGGCCTGCTCACTACCCTTCATCCACAGCCCCACTACCATCCATCCACAGCCCTCTGTATCACAGTCTGCTATGATCTACCCTAGCTTATCACTAGTTCCCCTCACTCTCTGCCAGGAGCATTCCCACCCGCCTTCCCACCTCTGAGCACACGTACCTGCATCCTCTATCATGCTACACCCCATATGGTGACCTTACAGAGCTGACCAGCCCAGCTACACCTATACCCACCATATTGGGGTGAGTGGGCACTCCTGATCTCCCTAACTTCTACATGTCACCCACCCAGCTCCATCCATGTGCCCCACCCCCATAAGTCATATATATATATATATATATATAAATATATTCAAGAAGTCCCGCACTCACATCTCAAAGTATTAATGTCGGGGTGCTTGTCAAGATCAATGATCTTAAATATAACATCCAATTTTCCAAAGAAATGGAAGCAGCCACTCGCCAATTAGGTTTAAAAAAACAGTCTTTTATTAGAACAATGGATATTTATAATCCACCAAGACAGGCGTCATTTATAATCTGCCACATACAGTATAGTGTTGACGTTTCGGTTCAACATGAGAACCTTTCTCAAGACAGGCGTGTAATACAATGTGATTATAATCAGCAGGACTCGTGTACCACTGCCCGGCGCGGATAGTATGGAGATTTTACTCAGCACCCACTGATATGATGTAATTCTTTGTATATAACATTGTATTACACGCCCGTCTTGAGAAAGGTTCTCATGTTGAACTGAAACGTAGATACAAAACACAAAGCCCAGAAGGGTGGTTTTGGCAAATCCAAATCCAAAACATGAAGGTCTTGACAAAGGTCCATGTTGTAGGACCGAAACGTCGAAACTTATGCTGCTGCTATAATCATCTCTATGAATTAACAATAAAGGCTACTTTTTAGAATACTGGTGAGTGCACCCTGTAGTTTCTCCTATATGGTTATATATATATATATATATATATATTAGGGTTACAGCTCCTAAACTCATATCATGATAGCGCACTATGGACCACTAATATTATGTCAAAGCTTCATACTTTATTGCATACTTGCCTACTTTTGATAACCACTTTGTGGGAGATTGCAGATGGATGTAGAATGTGCAGTGCACAGCATGGCATGCCGTTGTGGGGGCGTGGTCTGTTCCACCCAAAGGGCATGTCTAGATCCACCTATGGGCATATATAGTCCTATAAGTTGACACCCAAGCTCCCCCACTGACATTAATATAGCTCTGCCATACCACATTGACATTAATACTCAATCTCCCCCTGTCACATTCACATTAATAGCTCCCCTCCACACACACATTCACATTAATAGATCTCACTACATACACACACATTAATAGATCTCACTACATACACACACACCAATAGATGCCCCCACATTTACATTAATAGATCCTCACCTACATGCACATTAATAGGTCCCCTCCACACACACATTCAAATGAATATATCCCCTCCCCACACACATTCACATTAATAGATCTCACTACATACACACACATTCACATTAATAGATCCCCTCCACACACAAAGTCGCATTAATAGATCCCCTCCACACACACATTCACATTAATAGATCACCTCCACATACACACTCATATTAATAGATCACCTCCACACACACATTCACATTAATAGATCTCACTACATACACACACATTAATAGATCTCACTACATACACACTTTGACACAGTCATGATAGGGGTCCCTCTCCTGGGGTAGATGGACTCCCTCTTTACACACACAGCAGCCGTAGAAACAGGATTCAAGTCTGGGGTTCTTGTATAAACTGGTCGGCACCAGTCTATATTGTGCCAAATGAATATAAACACAAACAAAACATAAGTCCCAGCCCGGCTGGGCACTAGCTACACAGCAGATTCCCTTTCTATAATAATGGTAGGGCCTATTGCCCTCACCACCAACAAAACACATGCACAGTACTTACAAGGATTATCACCAAGTGTCTCTGAACAGGCTAGTCTGCCTGCTCTCCCAGGTGTGAGACACTCAGCCACAAACAAACCATGGTTATCTTTTCCAGCTGCAAACGCTAATGAGCCTGTTACCAGGCTGAAAGACCCAAAACCTGGAGTGACCTGTGGATGGAGCCCTCCGTCTCCTCACATCCACACCCCCAGGACCCAAACCGGCTTTTCCAAAAGCCGATACTCTAGTCTGCTTACAAAACAGACTTCTCCTGGGTTTTTCTATAACACATAGGCCAACAACCTAGGACAAATGTACCTGCCATTGACCACTTTACCAGTACTTCTATCATTTATCCCCCCCTTTGTCTTGACCTGTGGGGCAGTACAACCACAGCCCCCAAACAATGGACACGTGACAAATCACCTGCATTGGCCAGCTGACTTCCTGGCCTGTGTTCTACCATAAATTTAAAGGTTTGTAATGCCAAGAACCATCTCGTTATTCTCACATTACTGTCCTTGTTTTCTGACATCCACTTCAGAGGGGCATGGTCAGTTATCAATCTGAACTTTCTTCCCACCAAGTAGTACCTGAGAGTCTCTAACACCCACTTTATAGCCAATGCTTCTTTCTCGACCGTAGCCTAGTTTCTTTCATGTACATTTCATTTCCGGCTTAAGAAGAAAATCGGGTGTTCTTCACCCTCTTTCTTTGGGACAGGACCACTCCGATGCCTACATCTGACGCATCGGTTGGTACAACAACAACACTGATTCTCTTTGGGCTTCTGGTAACCTATAGGGCTTTAGGTTAACCTTAGCCCCTGGGTCAGTGATTATGTCATGTTTGATGACCGTGGTTTTCCCTGGTAGGTCAGAAAACAGCACCCTATTTCTGATCAGAAATTCCTTAACTTCCTGCTGTTGACTGGCTGACAGGGTTTTTACCACTGTCCCTTCGGGTACCATGGGCCCTGGGTTTACTGGAGGGGCTCGGATGGCTGACAGTGCTGCTCTATCCTTCCAGGGTTTTATAAGATTTACATGATATATCTGTTCTGGCTTTCTTTTCCCTGGCTGGTAAACTTTATAATTGACCTGCCCCACTTTTTCTAAGATTTCAAAGGGTCCTTGTCATTTAGCCAAAAGTTTACTTTCTACTGTGGGAACCAACACTCTGTCCCCAGGAGCAAAGTTGCATAAGTGAGCATTGCTGTGCCTGTTGGGCCTGTTCCAAGTGCTGTCTTACTATCGGCACCACAGCAGCATTTCTTTCTTGCATTTGAGAAACATGCTCAATAACTGTTTTATACGGACTGGATTGCCCCTCCCATATCTCTTTGGCAATGTCAAGTAACCCCCTTGGATGTCTCCCGTACAATAAATCAAAAGGGGAAAACCCTGTGGAGGATTGGGGAACCTCTCTTATGGCCAACAGCAAATAAGGTAACAAGTAATCCCAATCTCTACCATCTTTGTCCACTACTTTCCTTAGCATGTGTTTTAAAGTTTTATTAAACCTCTCCACTAACCCATCGGTCTGGGGATGGTACACAGAGGTTCTTAATTGGTCAATTTTAACAGGCGGCATAACTCCTTCATGATTTTTGACATAAATGGGGTACCTTGGTCAGTCAGGATCTCCTTAGGTATCCCCAACCTGCTAAAGACATGGACTAATTCTCTAGCAATGGTCTTGGTTGACGTATTGCATAATCGTATCACTTCCGGGTACCTGGTAGCGTAATCCATTATCATCAGAATATATTGATGTCCCCAGGCAGATTTCATTAATGGCCCAACCGAATCCATAGCTATTCTGTCAAGCGGAACCTCAATAATGGGTAACGGAACCAGGGGACTTTTGAAATGTGGCCTTGGAGCATGATACTGACATTCAGGGCAGGATGCACAATAGTCAGATACCTCTTTATGGACCCTGGGCCAGAAAAACCTCTGCACAATTTGCTCAGTAGTTTTCTCTACCCCTAGGTGGCCTACCATTATATGACCATGGGCCAGATTTAACACTGTTCTTCTGTATGCTTTGGGAACTATTAATTGTTCCACAATATCTTCCCTCTTCTTAGTCACCTGATACAACAAATCCTGACATACTACCATGTGAGGATATGACAAAGTACTATTGGGGTCTATGGGTTTGCCATTGATCACCTTGACATTCTCCCTGGCTTTTACCAGAGTAGGGTCATTCAACTGCACCTAGGCAAAGACTTCTCTCCTGACCTCAAGATCAGGCAGGCAGTCCACGGGCTCAATAACACTCCCCACCTCAGTGGAAGGCACACCACTTGGCGAGCCACCATCCCGCTCCGCTTTCTCTAGTTCGCCAATCATACTAGAAAAAGGGAACATCTCTGACTCTGCTACTATGTCAGTAACCCTCTCAAACGAGTCAGGGTGATTTACCTCTGTGCAAAATCGGCTTTCCCACAACTTCCAGAAGTGAGAAATGTCTCTCCCCAATGTTGCATCATATATTAAGCCCTGTACCAAACCCACAAAGATTATCGCAGAACCACATGGTGTTTCTATGTTCACTTCTGCAGTAACATAATGCCGGGTATCCCCATGTATGCAGGTCACACCAACAGTTTTCCCCTTATGCTTCAAGGGGTTCACCAGTTCAGCTTTCATAAGTGTAACCAGGCTACCAGAATCTAACAGAGCCTCTACTCGGTTGCCTTCTACAGTGAGTATACACATGTGCTTATCTGTCTCAACCTGCCGGTCAGCAGTACAGGCTAGTTGTGCAAAGAAAGAAATCCTGCTGTTGACAGGAGTAGTATCACATTGAATAGGTTCAGAGGTAAGTGAACAATTAGCTGCAATATTGGCAAAACCACCACATCAGAAACATGGAATTACATTAATATCTAGTCTTCTATGGGGTAGGAACCTTCCTGGCCTGGCTGGCCCATCTCCAGGTTCCACACCCCCAGTCTTGAGTACATTCCACCGCCCAGCACTCTTCTCCCCTGGAACAGTCTTACCAGTGTCAATGGGAGTTCGCCGATGCGCCATCGGGGCTTGGTGGGACACACTCATCAGCTCATCAGCCGCCACATACCTCTCCACCAGTTCAACTAACTGGTCTGCAGACTTAGGGTCTGCATGGCTCACCCACTTGCACAGAGTTGCAGGTAGCAATCACAGATACCGGTCCATCATGACTCTTTCCACGATCTGTGGTCCTGTCAGCATCTCAGGCTGTAGCCATTTTGTGGTTAGATGGATGAGGTCATGCATCTGTAAGCATGGAGGCTTTTCCATTTGGAACTCCCAGCGGTGGACTCGTTGGGCACGAACAAAGGTGGTGATTCCCAAGCGAGTTAGGATCTCCCATTTTAGTTTTACATAGTCCTTTGCGTCAGTCAGGCACAAATCATAGTAGGCCTTTTGTGGTTCTCCAGACAAGACTTTTCCTTGGTCCAACTCTCCCTTTCTGCGGTTCTCTCAAATGCTGTGAGATATGCCTCCACATCATCACGTGAAGTCATCTTCTGTAAAAAATTACTGGTATGTATGGAGCGAGTGTGGGTTGGAGGGTCAGCGGATGCATCTACAGATCGGGCTACTAGGTGTTGTACCACTTCTTTTATGGCCTGGCTGTTTTCTGCTAAAGCCTGGCGGTTTTCCTTGATGGTGACTTGTTGTTGCCTCTGGGTGGTCTCCAAGGCCAATAGTTGCACCCTGGTGGATTCCTCCTGGATTTTGTTCGCTTCCTGCTAAGCTACCGTAGCTTGGAGCAAGGCCTTTACAACGTCCTCCATGTTGTCTTTAGGGGTAGGCTGAAAGCAGAACCTGGCCTCTCTGAGCATCTGCTGATGCCACCCTCATGGATTTCACAACTTCGTGTCTGTCCCTTTAAATTTTAAAGGACATTTTTTTTCTTGCTGCAAACTTCAGTGTGTGATTGCCCGCATTCTCCACCAGTCGGGATAGGGGTCCCTCTTCTGGGGTAGATGGACTCCCTCTTTACACACACAGCAGTCGTAGAAACAGGATACAAGTCTGGGGTTCTTGTACAAACTGGTCGGCACCAGTCTTTATTGTGCCAAATGAATATAAAAATAAACAAAACATAAACATAAGTTCTAGCCCGGCTGGGCACTAGCTACACAGCAGATTCCCTTTCTATAATAATGGTAGGGCCTATTGCCCTCAACACCAACAAAACACGTGCACAGTACTTACAAGGATTATCACCAAGTGTCTCTAAACAGGCTAGTCTGCCTGCTCTCCCAGGTGTGAGCCACAAACAAACCATGGTTATCTTAGCCATTTCCAGCTGCAAGCCCTAATGAGCCTGTTACCAGGCTGAAAGGCCCAAAACCTGGAGTGGCCTGTGGGTGGAGCCCTCCCTGGCCTGTGGGTGGAGCCCTCCCTCTCCTCACATCCACACCCCCAAGACCCAAACCAGCTTTTCCAAAAGCCGATACTCTGGTCTGCTTACAAAAGAGACTTCTCCTGGGGTTTTTTAGAACACATAGGCCAAAAACCTAGAACAAATGTACCTGCCATTGACCACTTTACCAGTGCTTCTATCACTACACACATTAATAGATCTCACTACATACACACACATTCACATTAATAGATCCCCTCCACACACATTCACATTAATAGATCCCTCCACACACATTCACATTAATAGATCCCCTACACACACATTCACATTAATAGATCACCTCCACAAACACATTCATATTAATAGATCCCCCACACACACATGAATAGATCCTCCCACATTCACATTAATAGATCTTCTCCAAACACACATTTACATAAATAGATTCACACACACACTCACATTAATAGGTACACACACATTAATATTAATAGATACACACACAGTCACACCACACACACATTTACATTAGTAGATACACACAGTCACGCATTCACATTAATAGATACACACACACATTTACATTAATAGATACACACAGTCACACACACACACACACACATTCACTATAATAAATACACACACACACAGTCACACACACACACAGTCACACACACACACACACACACACACAGTCAGACACACACAAATAGATCTCCCCCTCTCCTCTCACACTGTGACATGAATAGATATGGCAGGAGCTACACTGAGCACCTCCTCCCTCCGTTTACTGGCTGGCCAGGGAATGCTGCGAGCATCAGTCTCATCTGTGTACAGGGGAAGGTGGGCCCAGGAGACCTCCGGGCCAGTAGCAGCTGCACTCCTGCCTCCCTGCACCTGTCCCGTGACTCATGGTGACTACACCCCTGCATCTTCACGCAGTCAGGTCCGAGCTCCCGCCAGCCTGCAAAGTAGCCTGAATTCCCCGCATTCTACTGCCCCATATAAAAATCCGACAGCGCATGCGATATACTTTTGGATCAGTCATAGGCAAAAATGCTATAATCAAAGCATTTTATATTCAGAGAAAATGTATTTTGTCATATGTAGTAATTTTACATTGATGTTAAAGATCCTGTAGGAAACTGATACAATCTGTTGAAAATGTATATATATGTGTGACTAACCTACAGAAAACAGTAAGGTCAAACTAGCCGACTAAACACGACACTCTCCATGTGATATTTCTTTAAATTGTCCAAATAAGCATTGTCATGGCAACTGTGATCAAATATGACACCATTGTGTAGAAAAACTATGAAAATGAATTATTCATTGTAAACATCAGTCATGCATGTGACACAGCCTAAGCTATCCCAGAGCTCAGCACAATCCCCTGGCGAATATACAATTTAAACCAAGCTAAACATAATCAGCATACAGTAATTGTGTAAAATTGCTGCCACGGATACATTTAAGTACACAACAGGTCTCAGTTCACAGCATTGTATAGCATGAGAGGTTACATTCTGTAAGTGTGTGTAGTTAACCTATAAAAATATTGATATGATATATTAAGATTGACACTATTTACAACTTAAGTATGACATACAGCCATGGCCTGTTTGCATAAATTTCAGACAGCGTATTCAATACTTTTTCCCTGTGTCATTTCACATTATTACACATAATTTATGAACATCTATGGTTTGATTTCTTTGCATGTGCGGATTGTATGGGTTGTTGCTGACATTTGGTGAAAATTTCATTACAATAGTCCCATTGCAGATATATTTACTGAGAAAAATGTTGATGTGTTCAATACTTAATTTACCCACTGCATATCATATATATCATCTTAACTCTATATTGAAATAGGTGACAAAATGTAGTTATGCACGATCTACAAATACATTGGGCAAAATTTACTAAGCGGTGGTTTGACAGCGGTTTCTATTCTACTCTAAACCCTGGCGGTTTGGTGGCAGTTTTGCAGCGGTTTCTAAATGACAGCCCTGTTCTATTCTATTGTAAAATGTGTTTTGACTATGGTTTGGCGGCGGTTTTGCTATCTGCAGATTTACTAAGGCCAAATCCGCTGCAAAACCGTTGTAAAAGTGCAGTCAAAACACATTTTAGAATAGAGTAGAACAGGGCTGTCATTTAGAAACTGCTGCAAATCTGCCACCAAACCCCCGGGGTTTAGAATAGAATAGAAACCGCCACCAATCCACCGGGGTTTAGAATAGAATAGAAACCGCCACCAATCCACCGGGGTTTAGAATAGAATAGAAACCACCGTCAAACCGCCGCTTAGTAAATTTTGACCATTGGATCTTATTCTAGTAGCATGCTGGAAACGGAGAGCAAAACAACTTTGCCTTTGTGTACCTAGATGGTTCACATAGGGCAGGGGTGGCAAAACTTTTGGACTCTGTGATCTATTTTTAAAGCTAAAAACCTTTCGTGATCTACTGAGCCCGAAAAAGGGGACATGGCATGCAAAAAGGGGAAGTGACCTCGCAGCAAGGGGCGTGGGATCTGTCCTGCCAAAATCACATCTAGCATGCCCAATTCAAATTAAGCCACACAGCAGCACAATCTTATTCACATTACACCACATAGTACTGTCCCTTATTCACGTTACGACAAAGTATTGCCTCTTATACACAATGCCCACAGTAGTGTCCTTTATACATTGTCCACTGTAGTAGTGCCCCTTATGCAATGCCCACTGTAGTAGTGTCCCTTATGCAATGCCCCCTGTAGTAGTGCACCTTATGCAATGTCCCCAGTAGTAGTGCACCTTATGCAATGCCCCCTGTAGTGCCCCTTATGCAATGCCCCCTGTAGTAGTGCACCTTATGCAATGTCCCCAGTAGTAGTGCACCTTATGCAATGCCCCCTGTAGTGCCCCTTATGCAATGCCCCCTGTAGTAGTGCCTCTTATGCAGTGCCTACTGTTTAGTGCCCCTTATGCAGTGCCCAATGTAGTAGTCCCTTATGCAATACCCCCAGTAGTAGTGCCCCTTATGCAATGTCCCCAGTAGTAGTGCCCCTTATGCAATGCCCCAAGTAGTAGTGTCCCTTATGCAGTGTCCCCTGTAGTAGTGCCCCTTATGCAATGCCCCCCGTAGTAGTGCCTCTTATGCAGTGCCTCCTGTAGTTGTACCCCTTATGTAGTGCCCCCTGTAGAAGTGCCCCTTATGCAATGTCCCTGTAGTTGTGCCTCTGATGCAGTGCCCCCTGTAGTAGTTCCCCTTATGCAATGCCCCTGTAGATGTGCCCCTTGTGCAATGCCCCCTGTAGTTGTGCCCCCAAACTCATGTGCAGTACTTACTTGACTTCACGCTGGCACCACTCCACATCGTCAGGGCTCCCGCTGTAATTCCCACTGCCGCAGCACTGACTGGATCTACCTGGAACCAGCAGGCGCACAGGCTCCTCACATCATGGATGACTATCACGCTTGCCACTGAAGGGTTGAAAGCAGAGGTCCCAGGCTGGGGAAGAAATCGGAGGCAAGGGCCTGAATGTATGATCTCCTCATCCACAGTTTGGACGTTAACGAGACCCTATCAATGGTGCAGAGTCTAACCTGCTGGGAGGTGTTCACCAGTGACCCCTACCAATGGGGATATGGATTTTAGCTGCACCTAGCAGACAGGTCGCGGTCCTTTGATCTGGAATCCAAACCCCGTGGGAATAGAGAAACACACAGACGGTGGCCTGGGAAATATGCCTTCCAGGAGGCACAGCTGCACCAGGAATTGGTACTTGAGGTACCCACAGGTAGAGGTGTATAGACGCACTATTGCGCTGAAGGAGAGCTCCTTGGTATTTGAACACAGGCAGAGGTGGTATGACGCGCTGTAGCTCCGGAAGGAGACGCTAAGTTGTACACAGGCTGAGGTGGAAAGACACCCTGTTACTCCGGAAGGAGACGCTAAGTTGTACACAGGCTGAGGTGGAAAGACACCCTGTTACTCCGGAAGGAGACGCTAAGTTGTACACAATCTGTGTTGTTATGATGCACTGTTGCGCTAAAGGTAGCACAGAGTTTGCACACAGGCTGAAATGTTGTAACGCACTGTTGCACTGGAGATAGCACGGAGTTGGCTCACTGGCAGAGATGGTAATACTGAGTGGCACACAGGCTGAGATGGAATGACGCACTATTGCACTGAAGATAGCACAGGGTTAGCACTCCGGCAGAGATGGTCAAACGCACTAGAGAAGACACAGAGGTAATCTCAGAGGAACCTGGAATGAGGACTCAACTAGCATACACTAGGAATGACAAACGTTGTTCAGGCAACTTCCTGGAGTCCTGGAGCCGGTTATATACCCAGGGATAGCAGTTGATAGGAGAACAGCGTCAGCTGACCAAGTCCATACTACCATTGTTTGGAGATGCTGTCACATGAGAAGGACTGTCATAGCGGCGCCTATGACAGGAACCACGATCCCCAAGACACAAGGTCGACCATGGAAGTCCGCAAGCTCCTAAGGCAGAATACTCAGCGCATCACCCCCCGCCGCACCAGACGTCTGATCGCACAAGAAGTCAGGGGAAGCCGGCACGGAGGTAAGAGATGGCCGATCCTAGGCTGAACCCTGACAGTGACGTCATGACATCACCCGAGCTCCCGCGCACTGCATCACTGGGAACAAGGGCCCCCACTGCAGCTAAAAGCTACCAGTCCCCGCTTACCTTTGTTCGGGATGCCGGACGTCGGGATTTCGGCTTCTGGCTAAAGATAGGTGTCGGTATTTAGATGCCTATCTTTAGTACAGAGTCGAGCTTCCAGCGCCAGGATTCCAACGTCCGGCATTCCGAACACAGGTAAATGAATTGCATCCCATCTTAGAATTTCTGTGAAAATTAGGGCACACAGCAACACCAAAGAGGAATCTGTGCTTTGCAAAAGTGACCTTTACATTCTAGTTTATTTGTTTTCTTATTAATCGATAAAGATTGCTCAAGGGGAGTTTCTAGATATGTGTTTTGTATATCTATGATGAAAGGAGGCACACAATAGTGAAGTTTATAAAAGTAATGAACTTTACCAAAAGGATTAAAAACACTCACATATTGCAATACCCTATGGAAGAAGGGCTTATCAGGACTGCTGCACGACAAATATATATATATGGACACTGCGCAAATTTGGTTAGCCTGTCTGTTTTTGATTCATAATATATATATATATTAGGGGTGTGCACCGGCCACTTTTCGTGTTTTGTGTTTTGGTTTTGGATCTGGATCTTTCTTCGTGTTTTGGGTCTGGATTGGTTTTGCCAAAACCACCCTTCCGTGTTTTGGGTTCTGGGTTTTGTGTTTTGGATCTGTATTTTTTTTTTAAAAAGCATAAAAACAGCTAAAATCACAGAATTTGTGGGGTTTTCTGCTCCTATGCTATTATTAACCTCAATAACCTTAATTTCCACTCATTTCCAGTCTATTCTGAACACCTCACGCCTCACAATAGTGTTTTTATATCCAAAAGGTTGCACCGAGGTAGCTGGATGACTATGCTAAGAGATACGAGTGGGCGGCACAAACACGTGGTCCATCTAGGAGTGACACTGCAGTGGCAGACAGGATGGCAGTTTGAAAAACTAGGCCCCAAACAGTACATAATTCAAAGAAAAAAAAGAGGTGCAAGATGGAATTGTCCTTGGGCCCTCCCACCCACCCTTATGTTGTATAAACAAAGTGTATGCACACTTTAACAAACCAAACATTTCATCGCCAGGGTCTGCCACACGACTGTGGCTGAAATGATTGGTTCGTTTGGGCCCCCACAAAACAAGCTGGCAATTAATCTGGCCCTGCACAAACTGGCTCTACGGAGGCAAGATGTCATCCTCATCCTCCTCATCCACCGATTCCTCACCCTCTTCAGTGTTGTGTACATCCTCATCCTCACAGAGTATTAATTCGTCCCCGCTGGAATCCACAACCACAGGTCCCTCTGTACGTTCAGGAGGCTGGTCTCCCTGGAAGAGTTGATAATTGATTTTATGAACATCATCTTCTCCACATTTTGTGGAAGCAACCTCCTACGCCTTTCGCTGACAAGGTTCCCGGCTGCACTAAACACTCTTTCGGAGTACACACTGGAGGGGGGGCAACTCACGTAAAATAGAGCCAGTTTGCACAGGGACCTCCAAATTGCTTCTTTTTCCTGCCAGTACAGGTACGGACTGTCTGACATGCCTACTTGGATGCTGTCACCGATGTAATCCTTTAACAGACAGACGCACGCTTGTCGCTGCTGCTTTAAGGATGCAGGTGCGGCTACAGCCCACACATTTCACAAAGACAGAAAAAAAAAGAAGAATTTTTTTATTGTTTGTGGAGCGCACTTTGAGGGTTACACCACCCTTTAACAGACAGACGCACGCTTGTCACTGCTGCTTTGAGGATGCAAGTGCGGCTACAGCCCACACAAATCACAACGACAGAAAAAAAAAGATTTTTTTTATTGTTTGTGGAGCGCACTTTGAGGGTTACACCACCTTTAACAGACAGACGCATGCTTGTCGCTGCTGCTTTAAGGATGCAGGTGCGGCTACAGCCCACACATTTCACAAAGACAGTTTGTGGAGCACACTTTGAGGGTGTCACCACGCTTTAACAGACAGACGCACGCTTGTCGCTGCTTCTTTAAGGATGCAAGTGCGGCTACAGCCCACACAATTCACAAAGACAGAAAAAAAAGAAGAATATTTTTATTGTTTGTGGAGCGCACTTTGCGGGTTACACCACCCTTTAACAGACAGAAGCACGCTTGTCGCTGCTGCTTTAAGGATGCAAGTCTGGCTACAGCCCACACATTTCACATAGAGAAAAAAAAGAAGAATATTTTTATTGTTTGTGGAGCGCACTTTGAGGGTTACACCACCCTTTAACAGACAGACGCACGCTTGTCGCTGCTGCTTTGAGGACAGTATCATATGCAGTGACAGTAGACTTGTCAGAAATTGTTGGCACGTCCTTCAGTCCGTACCAGATGTCCAAACCGGCCCTTGACTTATGACACAGGCGCACGCTTGGCACTGCTACTGTGTTGATGCACGTGCAGCTACATCGCACACAAGTCACAAACACATTAAAAACATAGTTTTTAATTTTTTGGAGCACTTTGAGGGTTACACCACCCTTTAACAGACAGACGCACGCTTGTCACTGCTGCTTTGAGGATGCAAGTGTGGCTACAGCCCACACAATTCACAAAGACAGAAAAAAAAGAAGAATTTTTTTATTGTTTGTGGAGCGCACTTTGAGGGTGTCACCACCCTTTAACAGACAGACGCATGCTTGTCACTGCTGCTTTAAGGATGCAAGTGCGGCTACAGAAAAAAGACAGAAAAAAAAACAGAAAAAAGACAGAAAAAAAAGAAGAATTTTTTTATTGTTTGTGGAGCGCACTTTGAGGGTTACACCACCCTTTAACAGACAGACGCATGCTTGTCGCTGCTGCTTTGAGGATGCAAGTGCGGCTACAGCCCACACAATTCACAAAGATAGAAAAAAAGAAGAATATTTTTTTTGTTTGTGGAGCGCACTTTGAGGGTTACACCACCCTTTAACAGACAGACGCACGCTTGTCGCTGCTGCTTTGAGGATGCAAGTGTGGCTACAGCCCACACAATTCACAAAGACTGAAAAAAAAAGAAGAATTTTTTTATTGTTTGTGTAGCGCACTTTGAGGGTGTCACCACCCTTTAACAGACAGACGCACGCTTGTCGCTGCTGCTTTATGGATGCAGGTGCGGCTACAGCCCACACATTTCACAAAGACAGAAAAAAAAAGAAGAATATTTTTATTGTTTGTGGAGCGCACTTTGAGGGTTACACCACCCTTTAACAGACAGACGCACGCTTGTCGCTGCTGCTATGAGGATGCAAGTGCGGCTACAGCCCACACAATTCACAAAGACAGAAAAAAAAAGAATATTTTTATTGTTTGTGGAGCGCACTTTGAGGGTTACACCACCCTTTAACAGACAGACGCACGCTTGTCGCTGCTGCTTTGAGGATGCAAGTGCAAATTATTTTTTATTTTTTGGAGCACTTTGGGGGTTACAGCACCCTTTAACAGACTTATGGGACACAGGCGCACACTTGGCGCTGCTCCTTTGTTGATGCACGTGCAGCTACAGTGCACACAATTCACAAAGACAGAAAAAAAAGAAGAATTTTTTTATTGTTTGTGGAGCGCACTTTGAGGGTTACACCACCCTTTAACAGACAGACGCATGCTTGTTGCTGCTGCTTTGAGGATGCAGGTGGAATCTAGACGGGATTTGGAACCGGGGACACACTACCTCCATCAATTGTCTAAATCCCACTGCACTAATGGCGGATACCGGACGCACGTCTAACACCAACATAGCAGTCAAGGCCTCAGTTATACGTTTTGCTTCAGGATGACTGCTGTCGTACTTCATCCTCATCGCTAGGGACTGTTGGAGGGTCAATTGTTTAGTAAAAGTAGTGGTGTTCCTACTTCCTCTCTGGGATGATGAACAACTCCCAGCAGCAGCAACAGCACTAGGAGTAAGTGGTTCTTGATCTTTCCCTATTTTATTTTTATCGGAGAAAGTTTGGTCCTCCATTTATGTTATATTGATATATACGTGCGGCTAAGGCGCACACAAACACAGAAAATATTTTTTTATTTTTGCTGGAGAGTAGTGCACTTTGTGGGTTACACGACCCTTTAAGAAATGAGCCAGCCGGCTCTTTACTTATGGGATACAGGTGCACGCTTGGCGCTGTTCCTTTGTTGATGCATGTGCAGCCACAGTGCACACAATTCACAAACACAGAATATATTTTTTTATTTGGTTTGGAGTGTACTTTGGGGGTTACAGCACCCTTTAACGGTCAAGCCAGCCGGCCCTTTACTTATGACACAGGCGCACGCTTGGCACTACTTTGTTAATGCACGTGCGGCTACTGCGCACACAATTCACAAACACAGAAAATATTTTTTATTTGGTTTGGACTGGAGTGTACTTTAGGGGTTACAGCACCCTTTAACGGTCAAGCCAGCCGGCCCTTTACTTATGACACAGGCGCACGCTTGGCACTACTTTGTTGATGAACGTGCAGCTACTGCGCACACAATTCACAAACACAGAAAATATTTTTTTATTTGGTTTGGACTGGAGTGTACTTTGGGGGTTACAGCACCCTTTAACGGTCAAGCCAGCCGGCCCTTTACTTATGACACAGGCGCACGCTTGGCACTACTGTGTTGATGCACGTGCGGCTACTGCGCACACAATTCACAAACACAGAAAATATTTTTTTATTTGGTTTGGACTGGAGTGTACTTTGGGGGTTACAGCATCCTTTAACGGTCAAGCCAGCCGGCCCTTTACTTATGACACAGGCGCACGCTTGGCACTACTTTGTTGATGCACTTGCGGCTACTGCGCACACAATTCACAAACACAGAAAATATTTTTTTATTTGGTTTGTACTGGAGTGTACTTTGGGGGTTACAGCACCCTTTAACGGTCAAGCCAGCCGGCCCTTTACTTATGACACAGGCGCACGCTTGGCACTACTTTGTTGATGCACGTGCGGCTACTGCGCACACAATTCACAAACACAGAAAATATTTTTTTATTTAGTTTGGACTGGAGTGTACTTTGGGGGTTACAGCACCCTTTAACGGTCAAGCCAGCCGGCCCTTTACTTATGACACAGGCGCACGCTTGGCACTACTTTGTTGATGCACGTGTGGCTACTGCGCACACAATTCACAAACACAGAAAATATTTTTTTATTTGGTTTGGACTGGAGTGTACTTTGGGGGTTACAGCACCCTTTAACGGTCAAGCCAGCCGGCCCTTTACTTATGACACAGGCGTACGCTTGGCACTACTTTGTTGATGCACGTGCGGCTACTGCACACACAATTCACAAACACAGAAAATATTTTTTTATTTGGTTTGGACTGGAGTGTACTTTGGGAGTTACAGCACCCTTTAACGGTCAAGCCAGCCGGCCCTTTACTTATGACACAGGCGTACGCTTGGCACTACTTTGTTGATGCACGTGCGGCTACTGCGCACACAATTAACAAACACAGAAAAAATATTGTTTTTTTAGCACTTGGGGGGATCACCCCTGATGGACAGAGCACCCCCTGGACAACACTACAGCACCCCTTTAGGACTGGGACACTGCACAGGACTTTGGAGTGGACACAGCCCCTATGGAGAACTGACTGCACAACACAGTCCAGCCAGCCCCTATGGACTTTGAAGTAGTGGACACAGCCCCTATTAACAACAGCAGCACAGCACAACACTGCCAGCCCCTATGGACTTTGAAGTAGTGGACACAGCCCCTATGAACAACAGCAGCACAGCGCAGCACAGCACAGCACAACCCTACTCTGCACTACACTACACTACACAGCCCAGCCAGCCCTAACTCCCACCCTCCCTCTTCACTGTCCACAGCCGAGTGAGAAAATGGTGCCGATGCGGGTACCTTATATAGGATCCAAAACCCGCGAGACCCGGAAGGCGGGATGATGACGTTTTGCCTCGATTTCAGATCCGAGTCAGGCGGGAAAAGTCGAGCCTGACTCGGATCGGCCTCGGATCGGGGGGGCTCGGGGGGGTTCGGATTTCAGAAATCCGAACCCGCTCACCCCTAATATATATAAATATATATATATATCTATATATATATAAAACAAAGGTGGAAAGAGAGCGCCTCCTATAGCAGTAAATAACACATCAGTGACCTTCACCAAATGTAATCACCCTCTATGTGGATGGGGGGTGTACCTTTTACACTGGAATACACCACTTTTAAATCAGCATGAACAGCCAGGATTTCTCCACTTTTCAATCTTTGGAGACCATTCAATCTCTCATTACGTTAAAACTTGGTACATATGCATAAGAGGAAAAAAGAAAAATCCATAGTGTAATAATACACAAACAGATTTATTAACACTCAAAGCAAAATCAAATGCCCGTACATAAAAAACAGGTATCAAAGCTTATCTGTAGATAAATGTCGCTGGTAGAGGATTCCCCAGTCATAGCATCAACCTTTCAACGCGTTTCGTCCGTTTAGTATATTATGGACTTCATCAGGAGGATAGCTGTGACTACTAATCATGGTCTATATATACCCAGACATGATAACATTATTGGTGGGCGTGTGTACAGCCAAAAACACTCCATTGTTTGCGTTCCACCATCCCGGAAGTAAACCGGAAGTGCATTTCAATTCCCGGAAGTATGCACTCTGTTGTCATCTCAGAGCTCTTGATAGTTTCAGGAGCTCTAACCCATGTGTCCCCCCAGTGGTAGGAGTGAGCCGGAGCACTGGATGAACTGAATCGGTCACAGTGCCATCAGCTCCAGGCTCCGCATCACCCTCCAACGGCATACACACTCCGTACTCGGCGGCCATTTTTTTGCAGCTTTTTTGAGTTTTTTTTACTTCTAGTGTTTAGCCGGCGGCCATTTTGCCGTGTACTTTAAACATTAGTATTGCACAGAGCAAGCGTATTAAGCAACCAACAGTCATAATAGATAGCGGGGTAATACAAAGGACCATGACAATGTAAAGTGCATAAGTGGACAGTATAGATGCCTTAAAAGACCCTGGCAATAAATAATTACACCATGTACATAATAATATAAATATACAAAATAAAAATATATAAATATAACATCATAAAAAATATAATAATATTGTAAAAAGAATGGCAGTATATAATTAATAATAGGCTCTAATGCAATAGGACACTAAAATAATCACATAAAAATCACATTAAAAATGGAGCAATTTCATAATTATAATTTAATCCATTAGGAACCAGAGTGTTCAGCGTGTATATCCAGAACATTTCCCTCTTCGACAACTTATTCTCTATATTGCCTCCTCGCTCTCCTATCTCCACACACTCTATAGCCTTAAATTTAAAACCATCTATATTGGAATTGTGAACCCATTTAAAATGTCTGGAGACACTATGGTTCTCCTGTTTATTTTTAATACTACGCACATGTTCTTGTATTCGTATTTTGAAGGTCTTTTCGTTTTACCAACATATTTCAACTTGTAGGGACATTCCAGAACATAAATCACCCATGTAGTTAAACAATTCATGCATTCTTTTATCTGGAAGCTTTTAGAATCATTATAATTCATAAATGTCTTGGGGATCGGGTGCACAAATCTACAAACATTGCAGTGGCCACACTTAAAAAAGTGTATATATTTGTGGAGCAGCAGACCTGATAAGCCCTTCTCCCATAGGGTATTGCACTATGTGAGTGTTTTTAGTACTTTTAGTAAAGTTCATTACTTTTATAAACTTCACTATTGTGTGCCTCCTTTCATCATTATCGGGTGCCGCTCCTGGCCCCCCGGGAAGGCAGGCAAGGCTCCCGCAAGCCGCCATCCCTCCCTTATCCCCCGCAGTTACTAGCAAAACCCCCGCAACGGGGGAGCCCGGTGACACGATTCGCGCTGAATCGCGTCATCGTGGCCCCGCCCCCCGCTTTACAATGCCGTTTACTCCGGCATTGCGAAGAGGGGGCGGAGCCGCAATGAAGCGGCGATGCCCCTGGCCCACACTGGTCACGCCCCTGCAACAGCATTAGCGTGCGGCCACGCCCCCCGCTGTAAGCTGACATTCAGCCCCCTCCCGGAAGGAGGGAGCTGAATGTCGGCAAGTATGCCTTTACAGCTGGGGAGTGCGTTGATGAACATTTACTACACTATATTGACTGAATAGACCTAGCGCCGTGTACTACACCTTGTATATATATATATATATATATATTGTCAAAGTCGAATAATTGCATGCGACCGCAATTCAACTGTTATTGGACGATTTGGTCGTCCAGTATCCGATTTATGTTGGTACAATCCACAATGCACCATTGCGTGCGCACGCACCCAGTGTGCGCACGTATCCACACATTCGCACAACACTAAATAGTGAATAATATACAATACTCTCACACTGACAAACACAATATTCATGCAGGGTTTAGTTATTAATGAGAAACAGCTTCTGTATATATGTCTGAAAAAAGTAATTAAAAAAAATACACCAGGATACTGTGAGTGTTTTACATATAAATTGAGAAGCCCCGCATACAGACAAGTATGGCTGTGGAATTGGACAAGTAGGACGACCGCCACTGGGAAAAAGGACTTAATAGTCAATTTATCTTCTTATGAATTGTCCACCAGGGAATATACCCTTCTAAGTAACGGTTTATCTTTGGTGCCATCAGTACCTTTTGATGAATTTCAGTGGAACATTGAAAAACATTCATTACAACGTAAATTGAGACTTAATGAGCATTTTGGAAACAAATCAGGATTAAAAAATAGTTTTGAACAAATTCCTAACCAGCTGAAGCAATTTAAAGAACACTGTAATTAACGTGTGTTCGGATCCCCCGCCGGCCCCGGATCTCAAACCGAGGCAAAACCATAGAGATGAAATCTCACGACTCACGAGCTTTCGTTTTTTTGTAAATAAGGGACCACGCGGTGGCCGCCATTTCGCTCCGGCTGTGAAGACTGAACGGGGGGGGTGGGTAGTGTAGTGCAGGTTCTGGACCCGAAAAAAATAAAATAAAATATTGTCTTTTTATTTCTTTTCTGTGTGTGCGTGTTAGGCTTAGCCGCACAAGATACAGCAATGCAACCTAATGCTGCCCGACTCCAGTCGTCAACAATCTGTGCTCTGGGCCCAAGTTCTGGACCCAAAAAAAAAAAAATAGTGTCTTTTGTCTATTTATTTTCTGTGTGTGTGTGTGTGTGTGTTCATGTTAGGCTTAGCCGCACAAGATACAGCAACGCAACCTAGTGCTGCCCGACTCCAGTTGTCATCAATCTGTGCTCTGGGCCCAAGTTCTGGACTCGAAAAAAAAATAAAACAAATAGTGTAAGTTTTTGTCTAATTTTTTTCTGTGTGTGTGCATGTTAGTCTTAGCCGCACAAGAACAAGATACAGCCAGCAACACAAGTTGCAACCGAGTGCTGCCCGACTCCAGTCGTCATCAATCTGTGCTCTGGGCCCAAGTTCTGGACCCGAAAAAAAAAAATTGTGTATTTTGTATATTTTTTTACTGTGTGCGCACAACTGCACATGTGTGAATTATGTAACCACAGCTTGACTACACTATTGGTACTTGTGACACTGCTGCAAGACTGCAGAAAATGTGGAGGATTGTCACATGACAGGAGAGCAAGGCCAAGAACCACATGTTGTAGCTGCCGCCAGCAGTCATCATGATAATGCAAGGCCGTCAACTTCCTTGTCCTCTATGAAGGCCCATGCCCCAGGGCTTAAGTCACGCCATGGATATGGTAAAGCTACTTTTACTGTAGTAGTAGTAGTGGTGGTGGTCCAATTAAAAAAATTAAAGTTGTTAAGAAGAGTAAGACAGCTCTGGAAAAACCAACTGTGTGCCCTGAGAAATTGAATTCTCAAATCCCAGAGGAGAGTGCAAGTGTGTCCACGGTTGTCATATGTGAGCCAGACCTAAATACTAGTGTACTGGAGGATCCTCTAAGTTCCAACATTTGTATGTCCTCTGTAAATGTGGGGAAGGGCAGTCAACATCTTGCAAATGTAGTCAGTGAGGATGCTTCTGTGGAATTGCACATGGAGGAGGAGGATATTTTGGTAGTTGAAGGCACTAAGGATGATGAGGATGTTGATGATGAAGATGTTGGTGATGAGGATGTTGATATCGAGGATGTCCTTTGTGCAAGTAAGGCAACAGCTGTTGCCCATGGATTGAAAAAGCCAAAGCCCACTGTTGTCATGCCGGGGCAAAAGACAAAAAAATCCACCTCTCACATGTGGAATTATTTCCACCGCAATCCGGACAACAGTTGTCAAGCCATATGTAACCATTGCCAAGCAAGAGTGAGTAGAGGGAGGGACCTAAACCACCTAGGAGCGCATTCATCAAATATCAAAGTGTATGTCGCCAAGTTCCAAAACTCAAAACGTAACAAGTCCAGTGTCACCTACCTGCTGACTCTCTGTGGGATCCAAGCACTTTTGATCTCCACCACCAACACCTGCATCATCAACATCCTCATCCGTCATTGGGAGTAGTCCTGCTGCATCCAATGTTGTTATTCGAAGCATGATTGACTCCTCTCCTATCAGTGATTCCTCAGAAGGATCCTTGATGATTTGATGATTATGCCTGTTGCTCAGTGGATCTTCATCCCAGAAGGGGACCAGGAGGAAGACTATTTGTAGTGTATCCTCCAAAAAACAATTAACTGTCAAACAATCATTTGCAAGTGCAAACAAGTATGACAGCAATCACCCAGTTGCACAGCGGATTACTGACGCCATAACAGCTATGCTGGTATTAGATGTGCATCCAGTATCCACCATTACTGCAGTGGGTTTTCAACAGTTAATTGAGGTCCTGTGTCCTCACTTCCAGTTCCCTTCTAGATTCGACTTCGCTAGAACAGTAATTCCAAGTCTGTATAAGGACATTAAAAAAAACCTTATTAATGTCCTCAGAAATGCCGTTGTACCCACTGTCCACTTGACCACTTATATGTGGACAAGTGTGTCAAAACTGGATAATTGGCTGAGACAAGATCAGTTTAAAAGTGAAGCATGCACGACGCCATCTTGCGAATGGCAGCTAGACATTTTAGAAACAAGAATCTGCAAGACGCCATTTTGTGACCAGCGTCACTTTAAGTTACAACTCATGAGCTAAGAACAGATGGCAATGTTTTGATAATCTACCAAGGGCAACTAGAAGAACAGCCTCATGCGAAAAAGTAAACAGAAAAGACAATGCACCAGAAACTGTGAGTGTTTTACATACAAATTGGGAATCCCTGTTGGCAATTGTAATATAATTCAGGCATTGATCTACACAATTGGATTTGTCTGAATCCTAAACAGGTTTTAGTTTCACACCCAGACAGAATGGCCCTAGCTTCACAGCTGGAGGTCACATTTGCATTGCAGTCTGAAACTGTGAGTGAGGAATGATATGTGTGTATGTATGTATATGTATGTATATATATATATATATATATAAATATGTTAAGTCCATCATAGATGGAGTCTGATGCATAAACACCGCACATTACGCACAATTGGGCTGCTAACATGATGCCCAGTAGCGAATGCACAATTATTAGCATCATGCGATTGTATCTTTCACTATTTCACATACACACATTATGCTTAAGACCCCGAAACGAAAACACCGTTTAGTAGCTAAATGCGAACGCATCTGTTCCCAGTTAACTAGCGTCTTCATATCAAACCCCGTACACTCACACATTACATATTCACTTACATGGTTCCATTAGCTTTAAGATATAAGATTTGTTTGTTCGGTTAATATAAACGCTGTGAAATAAAGATATTTGGTAACTAAGGTATTATACATGCTAAACAAGCCGTGTTTGGTTTCGTACTGATGCGTACTCTTTCCACAGTATTCCGGTGATATCGGTGGGGAGATCGCATCATGCCTTCTCGAGTTATGGATCGCAGAGACTTCAAACAACAAAATGTATTAACTATTAGGATGTTACAGGGGGCAGGAAGGGAGAGACCCCCAGTTGTTAGAGGCTGAGTGAGTCTATTTGAACCAGCCTGTTAAATGCTCTGTAACAGATGGATCCCCCTTGGGAACCAATAGCATCAGCAACAAACGTCCCTATTGTTTTGCCTATTCCTGGGGGGTATAAATATGTGTGCTCCAACACTGGGTCTTTAGTCTTCTTGCTGAATGCTGACTGAGGGGTTTCTTGCTGATGCCTAACATCTGGTACCGGAAGCGCTGCGTATGTATACTGTACTTGGGTCTGTATAATTCCTTTGCGCCTAAATTGTGTCTGGACCAATTGCGTGTAACTGACTGTACTTTTACTTGAATAATACTTGTGCTTTGGAACCACAGATTCCAGGTCTAAGTCTTTATTTACTGTATGACTGCGTACGCAAATTAGTGTCATAATTAGAAAGTATAGGCAGGATATTAGCAGGTATAGGAAGGTGTGTATAGAGGTTCAGTTTTAATATCATCAGATGGGGGCTCATCGAGTGAAGTCACTTACCTACTCACACGGCACATATGGCTATCGATGTCTCAGCAAAGGGTGGAGTGGCCACATGCAGGGTTTTCCTGCAACTGCTTTGTGCTGAAAAATCGCTATCCATTTTCGTGTGAGCAAAGGAAGCTGACTAGAATCCAGGGACAAGAAAGGAAAAAGTTTGTTTTCCATTGTTGATAGAACCTAGCGTTTAAAGGGGTGCCGCAGTATTGAGTATGCGGCTGAGTCGCAGTTTTGATCACAGTAAAGACGCACTTTTGCGTACGCAGCTAAAAAGTTGTCATACGGTTGTGTGGTAGTTGCTTTATTATGTATACGACTGGTCGCACAATAGCGTATACGTACTTCCGGTTGTGCTGCCACGTGTTTGAACAAAGCCGTTGAGGATTACATTTTTTTAATTATTACCAATATCTGGGTTAACGTGTATTTTTCTGCGCAGGAAATAGTGTGTAACAGTTGGACAGTTAAGGGTATCGTATGATCCTTAAGGGCTAGGTGCAAGGGTTAGTCTAGCCACTCGGCAAGTAGCTTTACCGTTCTATACACAGTAGCAGGTGTACATGTTGTCTTTGTTGTAGAGAGGTGCATGGAAGTGGCCGACATATAAACTTCCATAGGTGTGGAAGTTGCCTTACTAAATCTTATCCGGGTGTGGAAGTTGCCTTTTTCAAATCTTATCCAGGTGTGTGGGCGCCGCTGACTTAAATCGTCCACAGGTAAGTGAAAGTATCTTGATTGTCTTTCACCAGTTTAAATCTTTATTGAAAAGCGTAGGATTTTGTCTCAGAATGGGAGCCGCGCAAACTGTAGAGATGTTAGACAATGATGTGCTGCTAATGAAAGCTCCGATTGGATCGGCCCGTCGTATTATGCATACTATGTACGGTACTTATGCAATAAGGTATTGTGATGTATGGTTTAAAATGACGATGAAGAGTGTTAGACTGTTTCCCAGAATTGGTAGTTTTGATAAAAATGTGTTAGATAATGTCCGGGATCACATCAGTCTGATGCGCTCCCGAGAGAAAAAGGTTAAATATTTTGAATGTTTAAAACTGTGGCAGCATGAAGGGGATGCGTGGCTTAAGAATATGCAAACGATGCAAACTAGCGTTGTGAGCGCATTGCCAGAAAATACATCCGCGACGCTGAATTGCAATACAGGCGAGCCGCAAAATGATGTGCCCGTGTGGCAAGGTAGCGTCATGGAGAGAACTGCCAGCAGTTCACGCTCACCTCCCCCCATCTTATGTGGATGGAGGTGCAAGTACAGTTACCAAAAATACCCATAAAAATGTAACAAGCAACTTTTACCCTCTCTTAAGCAACTATCAAGAAAATGTTCATGATGTGGATGATGAGCCTATTGTAATGTCTGCCATTTCCCATGCTGTACAAATGATAGATGCTGCATCACCACAATCACGAGTGGTGCTGCCATCTCCATCGGTAACAGCAAGGGAAGTGTTAATGCCCTTTGACCCCGTAGAGGAAGTTGTTCATACCATATTCAGCAGCAGCAGACTAAACCCCCAGCCAGGTAACCAGGTCAAAGGTAGCAGCGCTACCGGTCTGCATCCCATTTGGACAATAACTGTTCCAAATGGAAATGCGGATGCGAACGGTATAGTGCCCACGAGGGAAGTAGTAATGCATTGTCCTTGGACAAGAGCAGAACTAAATTCCATCATAAATGATTTCCCCGATCCCAAAAAGGAATTAGCCAAATGTCAAAGATTTTTGAGAAATTTGGGTAGTTCACATGAACCCACTAATAAAGATTGGCATGTGGTGTTAAGGGCCTGTCTACCACGCAATACCGACGTGACAAAATTTATCATGAATTGTGTATTGGACGGTGATGTTCCCTTAACAGACCAAGTAAACCAAGGTAACATTTCCCGCATTTTAACTCAGTTGGGTATATATTTTCCAGTAGTAGTTAACTGAAAAAAAAATTTCACCATTAAGCAGAAGGAGAGTGAATCTGCAGAAGATTATTGCGACCGGGCTCTGCAGGCTATCACCCAGTACACTGGGATAGAGGATATTAAAGATAGCACTCACCACAGGGGAATGATAGTCACGATACTCGATGACGGTCTGAAGGAGAGTTTAAAAACCCGGGTTCAGACCTCACAGCCTGGCTGGTGGGGACTCACAATAGATACCCTCATAGAAACCGCCATCGAACATGATAAAAACATCTCCAAGAAGAGAGAGACCCAGAGTGAAAAACTAATGGCTGTCAGTATCCATGCTCTGGAGGGAATGACAATAACATCACAGCCAACAGACACACTTGCACCCACACACACACCTGCACCTGAACAGTTACACGTCCTCACCAATCCCACACCACAGCAAACACATCCTTACCCCACATATCATACACAACCACAGGCCTCATACTACCCACAAACTTCATACCTCCAACCATACCCTTATCCTCCATATCTTTACCCATACCCACCACCTTTCCCTCTTGCTCAACTTCCACAACAATCCTTTCATCCAACCCGTTCAAAAACATGTTTTAACTGCAACCAAGCGGGACACATAAGTAAGCACTGCAAAGTAAAGAGCACCACACATGAACACGGGTTTTCCATAGGTTCATAGGCAACCCCAGTATCTTCTCCCAGGCCTTATATGACTGTTTACAATCTTTTCAACCTGCCGATGGATCTGTTCTAGTGTAGAATGTGGATGATTTATTGTTGTATTTAGGTCATGTTTAAATGATATTAAACTGTTGTGCTTTGTCTCCCACTCACAGGACACAAGGTTGATAAGGATAAACGGCAGCCATGCCAGGCTAAGGTTGACTACTCGGAATATTTTCCAACCCAGTGGCCCAGGCATTATTTAGAGCAGTAGCTATTAATAACAAGATTTAATTGCAGGAACATGTATGCAGATACTATATCCCTAGAATTATTAAAAATGATGGGGGGGACTTATTTTACAGGTGATGTTTCCAAGAACATGTGTAAGGTGATGGGTAACAACACTAAGATTATCCCAGACTGTCTTTTCCTTTATTTGCCCCCCCTTGGAGATACTGTTCAAACAGGCAGCCTCATGTGAAAATATGATAATGAGGTTACTGTGCAGGGTCTCATGAAGATGAATGCGAATAACAGAAATTGAAAGTGTTATTAACTAACATATTTAATGCAAGTTGTCATGATGTGAAACCTGGAGAATTTGTTATGATCCAAAATTTTTTCTAGCTCAGATTGTTTTACTGATCGGTGGAAAGGTCCATATCTGATTATACAACATCCTCAAAGGGTGGCCGAGGAAGATACGTGGGTCCATTCCACTCACTATAGGGAGGTTAACCAACCGGTGGAGATACAAGATGGAGACAAGGCCGATAGCGTGGACCTGTCGATTGCGAGCTTGTGCCGGAAGGATTAAAAAGGTGACGGTGAGATATCTGAGCTAAAAAAAATGTGTAGATCAGTACTTCCAGCAATGGAGTGGTCTGCTGTGGTCATCCTAGTTCTGTTTTTCCAGAGTTTCTGTTGTGATGATCTGTTTGGGGATACCCAGTGTCTGTGATGGAGGACTGATAAGGGAAATGTGAGCTGATGGCAGAGCTGATGGAGTGGAGTCAGGAGGAGGAGTGCTATACCAAACCAGGGGAGTGTCTGACCAGTCTTAGTATTGTAATTGTTATGTTATTTGGGAAGAATACTTACAGAACTTATGACCCTCACACATGTGGAAATGCTTGGTATACGTAAAAAAACATACCATCACCATATCTTCACATGCAATATGAACACAGAGGCAAAAGAAACATGATACCTGGTGATGTGCATAAAGCCGCTCAGTTAATTAGTGAGACAACTGGCTTTCAAGTTTTAGTCGCACTGGATCCCACCAGAATTGCTCGGGGTACATTAAATTTTAGATATATTCAGAAACTTGCTAAATTGATAGATAATATCACTGAGATGTACGATGACACATTCAGGTATACAGGGAGAGAATTGCAAGCGTACAAGAAAGAACTGGTGCAACACAGACTAGTGCTGAATTATTTAACTGCTGTTACTGGAGGGTATTGCGTAACATTGGCCACCCAGTTCGGAGTAAAATGTTGCACCTATGTCACCAATGATACAAGCGACCCCAAGGAGGTGATAGACCGGAGGATGGATGAAATTTTGCAGCTAAAATGGGAATTTCATAAGAACCATAATGCTTCAGTGGCTGAAGTAGGGGAAAAGATAGAAGGATGGGTGTCATGGCTGAACCCAGTGAAATGGTTCTCAGGTGTAGGGGAATGGGTCCAGGAAGTGATCGCCAGCATAGGCAAATTCTTGATCCTTATACTAATTGTCATCATAGTAATTGGCATATGTGTCCAGTGTGTTCCTATTGTGTTGAAGTGTGGAAAATGTAAAAATAGAGTAAAACGAAAGAATGAAATTATGATGGTGGCCAGTATGAATACCGAGGTAAATATAGAACTGCATTACAACCCTGAGCTAGGAAATACCATCATTTAATGTATTATATTTAGCCATGCATAGAATGTTTTATTGAAATGTTATTTTTAAAACACCTCAGATAATGTAAAGTCTAAATTCCCCTTCAAGACTGCTTTTATAAGACTGGTGCATTCCCACACCTTTCACATGATCTTCCAAGATCCGCGGTGTGCGTATAATAGTAGTTTTATGTCCCCATCCAGAGACACATTATTGATGGATTAAGAACCACCTTGTGCCATCCCATAATAACACTAAATAATATGTAAATGTAAGCCAAAATTAAATTCTAATAGCAGATTGTGATAGCATGTTGTTCGCTATCAAAGGGTGGACTGTCAAAGCTGGATAATTGGCTGAGACAAGATAAGTTTAAAAGTGAATCGTGCGCGACGCCATCTTGCGAATGGCAGCTAGACTCCATTTTAGAAACAAGAATCTGCAAGACGCCATTTTGCGACCAGCGTCACTTTAAGTTACAACTCACGAGCTAAGAACAGATGGCAATGTTTTTGATAATCTACCAAGGGCAACTAGAAGAACAGCCTCATGCGAAAAACTAAATAGAAAAGACAATGCACCAGAAACTGTGAGTCTTTTACATACAAATTGGGAATCCCTGTTGGCAATTGTAATATAATCCAGGCATTGATCTACACAATTGGATTTGTCTGAATCCTAAACAGGTTTTAGTTTCACACCCAGACAGAATGGCCCTAGCTTCACAGCTGGAGGTCACATTTGCATTGCAGTCTGAAACTGTGAGTGAGGAATGATATGTGTGTGTATGTATGTATATATATATATATATATATATATATATGTGTTAAGTCCATGCATGAGATGGAATCTCATGCATAAACACCGCACATTACGCACAATTGGACTGCTAACATGACGCCCAGTAGCGAATGCACAATTATTAGCATCATGCGATTGCATCTTTCACCATTTCACATACACACATTATGCTTAAGACCCTGAATGAAAACACCGTTTAGTAGCTAAATGCGCACGCATCTGTCCCCAGTTAACTAGCGTCTTCATATCAAACCCCGTACACTCACACATTACATATTCACTTGCAAGGTTCCATTAGCTTTAAGATATAAGATTTAAGTTGTTTGGTTAATATAAACGCTGTGAAATAAAGATATTTGGTAACTAAGGTATTATACATGCTAAACAAGCCATGTTTGGTTTCGTACTGATGCGTACTCTTTCCACAGTATTCCGGTGATATCGGTGGGGAGATCGCATCATGCCTTCTCGAGTTATGGATCGCAGAGACTTCAAACAACAAAATGTATTAACTATTAGGATGTTACAGGGGGCGGGAAGCGAGAGACCCCCAGTTGTTAGAGGCTGGGTGAGTCTATTTGAACCAGCCTGTTAAATGCTCCGTAACAGATGGACCCCCCTTGGGAACCAATAGCATCAGCAACAAACGTCCCTATTGTTTTGCCTATTCCTGGGGGGTATAAATATGTGTGCTCCAACACTGGGTCTTTAGTTTTCTTGCTGAATGCTGACTGAGGGGTTTCTTGCTGATGCCTAACACCTGGTACCGGAAGCGCTGCGTATGTATACTGTACTTGGGTCTGTATAATTCCTTTGCGCCTAAATTGTGTCTGGATCAATTGCGTGTAACTGACTGTACTTTTACTTGAATAATACTTGTGCTTTGGAACCACAGATTCCAGGTCTAAGTCTTTATTTACTGTATGACTGCATACGCAAATTAGCGTCATCATTAGAAGGTATAGGCAGGATATTAGCAGGTATAGGAAGGTGTGTATAGAGGTTCAGTTTTAATATCATCAAGTGGGACAGGGCAAACTAAGGATTACACTACTGTGACAGCCCACTGGGTAGGTGTATTGCCTACAACAGCAGCAGGAACATCTACCAAAAGACAGCTTATACAGAGGCAGGCTACTCTTTGTATAACTGGTTTCACTAAGAGGCATACCGCTGAGAACCTGTTAGAAAAACTCAGGGAAATCATTGCTAAATGGCTTACCCCACTTGGAATCTCCTCGGGATTTGTGATTTCAGACAATGCCACCAATATTGTGAGAGCATTACATGTGGGCGAATTTCAACACGTCCCATGTTTTGCTCACACAATTAATTTGGTGGTGCAACATTTTTAAAAAAATGACAGGGGCGTGCAGGAGATGCTCTCGGTGGCCCCAAAATATCTGGACATTTTAGGCATTTGGCAACCGCTTGTCGAATTAGTAACTCGGTGGAATTCTACCCTCTATATGCTTCAGTGGATGGAGGAACAGCAAAAGGCCATCCAGGGGTATACAATGGCCTATGACATAGGCCGTGGGGGGGGAATGCACCTTACTCAAGTGCAGTGGAGAATAATTTAAACCCTTTGAACTTGCCACAAGTGAAGTTAGTTCAGACTCCACCAGCTTGAGTCAGGTCATTCCCCTCATCAGACTTTTTCAAAAACAGCTGGAGAAACTGAAGAAGGAACTGAAACGGAGTGATTGCACAAGATATGTCAGACTGGTGGATCAAGCCCTTGATTCACTTCACCAGGATCCAAGAGTTGTCAATCTATTAAAATCTGAAAAATATATTTTGGCAACCATTCTGGATCCTAGGTTTAAGTCCTACCTTGTGAGTTTTTTTCCAACAGACCGAAATCTAGAACTATGCAAAGAGCTGTTGGTTAAAAAATTGTCAGTTGTAGCCACACGTGAAATGCCATCACCAACTCCTTCAGTTTCTGGAGCTGCCAGGAAAAAACTAGATTTTCCTTACAGAATGCCTGCTGGTCATGCAGATCGTTCACCAAAAAATTACATCTGGTCAGGCCTGAGAGAACTGCCTACTAGTGACATGTCTTCTACCTTGACTATGTGTGATACGGTCTCCATTCACAGAATGGCGGAGGACTATTTCAGAGATAACATCCTAATAGGCACAGTCCCTTTCAGTACTGGCAGGAAAAAAGAGGCAATTTGGAGACCCATACACAAACTGGCTTTGCATTACTTAAGTTGCCCACCCTCCAGTGTGTACTCTGAAAGAGTTTTAAGTGCAGCTGGCAACCTTGTCGACGTAGGAGGTTACTTCCTCAAAATGTGGAAAAGATGATGTTCATTAAAATTAATTACAAATTCCATGAGGAAGACCTCTACCAACAATTACATCAAAATATTACAGAGGTGCCTATGGTGCATTCCAGCAGGGACTAATTAATATTGTGTGAAGAAGAGGATGTACACACTGATGGATATGACAAGGATGAGGACGATGACAACTTGTAATGTAAAGCCAGTTTGTGTATGGGCTTATTTTCATTTCCATGTCCAAAGCACATTGGCAGCTTGTTTTATGGGGGTCCAAACAAACCAATCATTTCAGCCACAATTGTCAGTCCTTGTCGCTGAAATGATTGGTTTGTTAAACTGTGAATGTCCTGTTTTGTATACAACATGTGGGTGGGAGGGCCCAAGCACTATTCCATCTTGCACATTTTTCCTTTCCATTATGTGCTGGTTGGGGCATTGCTGCCTGACATTTTAAATTAATGTTATGGTTGGTTTAGGAACCAATGATTTGTTTTTAAATTAATTTATTATCAATTTTACAGCCAGGGGCTGCACCAATGAATTTATTTTTATTAATTACTCAGCCAGGGACTGCAACCAATGAATTGTTTTTTACATTTTAAATTAAAATATTATTAATTATTCAGCCCGGGGCTGCAGCAATGAATTGTTTATTAATTAATTTACTATCAATTTTACAGCCAGGGGCTGCACCAACTATCAACTATCAATTCTTCAATCCTCAAGAGTATCCCAACCATCATCTTTGCACAGTCCTCAACTCTAGTAATAATTATATCAATCAGTTTTGAGCCAGCAAGTTGGATGCAACCTTTTGGCCCTTTAACTAGATGAAAAAATCAATATTGTGAGCTGTGAGGTGGTCAAAATTGACTGGAAACAAGTGGAAATAAATGTTATTGAGGTTATTAATACAGTAGGAACAAAAAAGGCCCATTTTATGTGATTTTAGCTGGGGTTTTTTTTTTTTTAAGAAAAAATCCAGATCCAAAACCAAAACCCGAAAACAAAACACGGAGGTGAGGTTTTGGCAAAACCAATCCAGATCCAAAACCAGGGGAGATCCAGATCCCAAACTAAAACACGGGGGTCGGCGCACATCCCTAATATATATATATTTAAAAAATAAAGACACTGGCCCCAATGTCATATTCAGTGAGTTGCAGATCTCAGAGGGGTAGCCACTAGATTTACAGTGGTGACCACATTGATTCTCCATTAAAACAAATTGTCGCTTTAAATCCAGTGGCTGCATTGACAAAATCTTGCTGCTGCCCACAACTCACTGCTATTACATTTGTGACCTTATATATCTCCAATTGCGCTAATCAATAAACGGATCTGATATAGTAAATATATACATTTCACCAATCACATATATAAACATGTAAAATATCAATAATGATATCACCAAAATACAAATATCACATATATAAACACATATCAATATTGATATCACAAACACAACCGATTGTTTTTTGTGATATTAATATTGATGTGATAGGTGTTTATATAAGTGATATCTGTATTTTTGTGATATCATTATTGATATTTTACATGTTACTTTATATACAGTATGTGATATATTAAATATCTGAATTTCACCTATCAGACCCGTTTATTGATTAGCGCAATTGGAGATTGCCTTTTTGCAGCTTACAGTATAACTTAAATATACATATACTGTATTTTTGCACATTACATTTTTTTACAGTGCCTGAACCATTCTATTGTTTTTTTACATTTGTGACATTGATGGGACTAAGGATCTCCTGATGAGTGCGATAGTAAGATTTCTTGTGCAGTAGAAAGCGGTGGCCTCATAGACGCTAGATCTCTGGGTGCTGTGGTCAGAGGTGTAATGTAGAGCAAAGTGCATGCTATGGTAACTCCAACCCTCCATAATGAAGTGATGTGGGAGTGGGGGCAAGTTTAAGTGGAAAAAAAAAACTGTTCCAGCATGCCCTCTGGCAGGACATGCTGTGCTTTGTGGTTCCACTACACTAAAGAGCCAGAGGTACTGATAAAAGAGAAGTGTCACTGAATGAAAGCCCCCTACCTTGCAGCTTGTATTCTGGCCAGTCTGCTTCTCCTCTGTATCTTCTTCAGAGTAGTGCAGTAGAGCAGAGACCATCTATGTGGGAAGCTCGCATCACTATACAAAGTAAATATGCTATGTAATTGCAAGTTTGATACTTTAAGGTATCCTACTAAAAAAAAGACCCATCATAAAATGACATTAAAAAATATAAATATTATTTTTGTCATTATAGCAACATAATCTTGATATTGCTTGAGTAAACTAGCATAATCAAGATGGCCAGGGGAACTTGAGGAATTTTATTTATGTTAAAAAAGCAAGATATCTAGTTCAAATAGAGAGGGATCTATTCTATACAGCCACATGTGGCGACATGTGATTTATGGTAGGAGAAGGTGTGGGATAGATTTATATAATAAGGGGTGAATGGTGATACAATTGGGGGAAAGAAAGAAAGGACAGACATAGGGCAAAATTTACAAAGCGGCGGGTTCTAAACGCCGGCGGTTTGGTGGTGGTTTGACGGTGGGTTCTATTCTGTTCTAAACCCGGTGGTTTGGTGGCAGTTTTGCAGCGGTTTCTAAATGACAGCCCTGTTCTATTCTATTCTAAAATGTGTTTTCAAAAAGATCAGGCGTCTTGAAAAACTTGGCAAAATTGCAGTCCCCACATACTTCTATGGGAACTGCTACAGCAATCGAACATAGAGGAACCACAGCAGATATCGGAGACATTTTCTAAGTAATTTCATCAAAATTGCTTTAATAAATAAATAAGCCCCATAGAGATAAAGCTTTCATCGGGCCTGATAAAATCAATGTGTGATTACTGCTGATCATCTGTAATTATAGAAGCATTACAGGACTCAGAAGTACAAATATAATTTAGATATATTGTACTACCCCTGATGTTCATCAACATCATTTAAGCTGTATTTTAATATTCAAAGCAATTTTAGTCCATCGTCTGTTATTTTCCATCGGATGCGAAAGCTATGACAAGGAGATGACATAGTGGGAAGTTAAGTTTCTGTTTTGGAAATTTTATCCATTAATGTTACATCAAGCGAAATACTTCAGTGAAATTGAAAAGGCTGTAATCCCAATTGTTCTGTAAAGCTACACAGGAATATAGTGAGCCTGGTCCCGGTGCGCTGCCATTATCTGAGACGATAGGTCCTGAATTATACTGCATGTGCATTACTGCGTTGTATGGCTCCAGGGCTAAAACACACTAGAAATACTCAGCGGAGGAAACCTGACAGATATTATCTTTATAAGACCACAGAAGCGAAAGGAACAGGGAGATTAAAGTGAATTAATAGAACTACAGATTCAAGTCATACTGGGGACAGAATAAATCAGAAAATGAATTCCTTTGTCAATTGTGCATTCTGTTGGCAGCTAATTTGAATTAATCCATCAAGATAAGTGAAGTGGTTCTTACAAAACTAGTACAACAGTTCTACTTCTTTCTACTTTACTGTTTTTTTTATATATCACAATAGAAATGATGAAAGTTAAAGCCAAAATATTATGCGATCCGTGCAAAACATGTTCAAGTGTAAGCTGTATTATTCTGAATTGTATTTCTTGACAATGCAGAAAGAATTGCTGAATGGTGTTACACATTCACAGCGAGCTAAGTGTTATTCTGCTGTAACTGAGATTCTGGTGATCATTGGTTTTGTTAGGGAGAAATGTGCATTGTGATATTGCAATCACTCAAAACAATAGAATGAATTGCCTATTCCTGCTGTAAGGAATTACATTGTTCTCCTGATAGTGTATTTGTTTCATTCTATTTCCAGAACAGACTCGGATAGATGACATCTTGAATCTAAATCATATAGGGCTCAGCTGGTGCTGTCAAACAATGACCACACACATGGAGGGCGGTAATCAGCCAAATTGATGTTCCAGATGTGCCGAGTGACATCAGAGATATTCCCATCAGATCAGTGATGTGCGGTCAGGTGAGGCAGAGCCTTTCCTGTCATACTTAGGTATACTCCAGTTTTGACTATAAAAATTATAATAACAATACATACATATATATATATATATATATATATATATATATATATATATTTATTTAAATATATTCTTTGTAATATTCTAATCATATTTATATACTCTGGAGTAAAAAGTGTATGGCAGGTGAGGCACTGTCTCCCCTGTCTACCTTTTCCACACATCCCTGATCAAAACACACCACATTTCCAGCACTATATACTGCTGCACCTTTGTATAATGCCCACATGAACCCTCGGGTTCATATATGTATCTGTAAATCTGGCTCTGATACTAGTCAGTGCTTCCCAAGCCATTTACCTCACCACATGTCACTGCGTCAGATGTTAGTGTTAACTGGGATTTTTGAATGCTCATACACAGTGGACACACTGCAATCTGTATCTAATTCACATTCAACAAACATGGGGTTTGGAGGTTTAGGGGCCTATGTATTAATAATCGTGACACTAAGGGTCCATATCACATGAGATATGTTAATTAAAAATGAAAATATCCCTGCTATGTACAAAGGGAAACTCGCAGGGTCAGTGTTTGCGGTAACCGATGTCCCTGCAAGTTATATCCCAAGCATTTAGTAGAAGTGTTACACGTGATCACACTACCCCACTTTTTACCATACGCGAGAGAAGTCATCATCATTATTAATGGCACTTGCACCTAGCCCATGCTAGGTGCAGAAGAGCCATCTGAATTTGGTTTCCAGAATGCATACACAGGCCACGGAGTAGCTTCCATCAGTGTTGATTGCTGCGGCAGGGACTCGGCGCCCATCAAAACTGCCAGAGGAGAGCCGTGTGCCAGATAACAGAAAAACACTACCTGTGCCTGCAAACACCTTCTTGCCAGGAGTCTGTAAGCGCACAGGGGATCAGCGCTGTGTTTGACAGCCGAATCCGCAGAGACAGGGCAACCAGCGGCTTCCGTGGTGTATCTTCCCGGATGGAGCAACCGCCACTGGAAACGCCCATTTAGCGGTTTGAATTGGGTGTTGTGCCAAAGTCGGGGTCAGGGGAACAGGGATATTCAATATGTTGAAAAATCTTGATTCCCAATGATACCCCTGTAATTTCTGCTCTGTTCCATCAGTAAATGGTACATTTGCAGTGTATGAACTACTGGGGGGGTAAAGGCTACTAATGTGCCCCCAGCTGGCACATGAAGATGAGTTCCACCTGCCCCACCCATATTACACCCCGGCTATGAATGCTTGAGATTTGCAGAGACTCTTTCCCAGGTACTTGAGCCAGCAACCAATTAGGGAGTCCCTGATGTCACTGTGCAACTCTCTAATTGGTTTTTGCTAATGCTGACACCACACCCTGGTAGGAGGAGTCTGTATTACCCGTTCCAAGGACTTGCAGCAGTAATTGTACCTGGCATCTCCCTGATACAAGTAGGCAGTATCAAAACTGCAGGAGGTAAGGTAATGTATATTCGAAAAGATGCATATGATAAACCCGCGATGCATGAGCATTAAACATAAAATTGCTAGATGTGGCCACATTAGGACCCACCTGTGACTCCGATTCAGATCCTTTGCGTCTAAAGCTGGGTACACATTTAACAATGTGTACCCAGCCAACCTATCGTGCGATGGGACCCAGCAAGGGTCCCGGCATCGGCAAGTGCATACACAATTAGGGCCGCCATCAGGGGGGGACTGCCGCGACTATAGTCCTGGGCCCGGACACTTGACAGAAAGGCCCGCCCGCCCCTACCATCCACTACTACCTCCTTCTACTACCTCCTCCTTGAGTGGAAGGTGCACTGCACCCTCTCAGACCAGTGCGCCCCGCCGCACCTTAATGATTTTTCTGGGGTACAACTGACAAGGACGCCCACCACTCCTCCTGCCCACCCACTTGTTCAATAAAGTTTTCTTATTCTGAGTCGGCATGCGTGACGTCACACCACGCCACTGGAAGAGAGAAGAGCTGCGCCAACCAGCCAGCCTACCAGCCAAGCCCCGGGAGAAGGAGTCTTCTTCAATGAGTGAGGTAAGTCTGCAGCAGCCAACATGTCATTCGGATGCGCAGACTGTGTGGCTAGTACTGGAGAGGGAGTGTGTAGAGGTTAGAGAGTAGGATAGAGTGAGCTGGGCCATCTATATTAGTTATATATACACAGCCGGGGGGAGGAGGCTTGGGGGGGAGCCATGCCAATTTTGCTAGTCCCAGGCCCCAAAATTTCTGATGGCAGCTCTGTACACACTTGCCGATGTTGGGAGCGACAGTGCGGCAGCAGGGGCCATGCTGCATTCGGTAGCATGGCCCTCGCTGCTGATGATGTCGCCCGTTGGACCTGCATGCATGTCCGATGGGCGATTCGCTGACGATGCACTGAGGTCTGTGACATTGAGGGTACACACTAGATGATGTTGCTGACGTGTCCTAGTGTGTACCCGGCATAAGAAATGTAGTTTTGGCTAAGAACACAATTTATACTAGAGATGAACGGTTCGGTTTTGCTGAAAACCGAACACACCCAAACTTTGGGTTTCGAGTCGAACCGAGTCCCGCTTCATGACTTCTTGCCAAATTCAGAACTCGGATCTAAAAACCAGATCGCGCGTGTTTTGGAATGCATTTAAGTCCCTCCCTTGTGATTTCAGGTGCTGTGAGGTGGTCAAAATCAAATGGAAATGAATGTTATTGATGTTAATAATACTATAGGAACAAAAACAGGTCCAAGTTACATGACTTTAGCTGTTTTTATCCATTTTTAAAGAAATCCAAAACAGAACCATAAATACTCAAGGGTGGTTTTGACAAAACCAAAACACGAGGGTCTGCGCACATAATTTGTACGGTGGTGTGCGGTCACATATTCCATCTTGATGAGTACAACACCACACTTTTTATGAGAATTGTTGATAAAGGAACCTCCACTTGCTGACATGTCCTTTAAACAATGCAGTGTCCGACCCCTTATACCTGGGAATCACCTTGCTCTGTGATTAGGGAAAACCATCAGACATCCAAAAGTATTACCCAAATGCGTGTGGTATGGGGCCAGCACAGCACTTTAGACCAGACAAAAAATAGAATACTTAGTCTAGCCAATACGTTTGTAGGGAGATTCTTTTGAGTCAGTTATGATTTCTTAGATTGATGCACACATAGCAATAAACACAAAATATACTGTCTTTAGACAGTATAAGATATGCCAATTCTGTAGGGTGGCTGAACTGCACAGAAAAATAAAGTAAATCAGCAACCAGGACATATAGGAATTTCCCCTTTAAGATTAATAAGGAAGCTGGATAAAATGGTTAATCAGGAAATCGTTAAACATGAAGCAAATGTGTGAACTGTTTTTTGTTCTGCAATTGACGAGCACTGATTTAAATGTCACAGGAAATATGAACTATAATGGAATCAAATACCATTTACGTGCTCTGTCCTGTCCTGGCCCTAGAATCATTGTTCTTAATTAATAATGTATTGAATTAGAGATCATCCAAGATTATTATGACTGTGCTTTATAAATTTCCCAAGCTTTATCTAACTAAAAAAGAGAGCGAGAGAGAGTAATATAAGGAGTAGATAACTCAGAAAGAAAAATATTACATTTACTTAGAATTGTAGTTTAAAATGTTGAATTATGGTAATATAAATTGGCCATGTCAAAGAATTCCAAAAATGTAAATGTTCATTTGTAAAGCCTGAAGGTTCTATAATGTGAATTCGTACTGTGGCTTTCTTACAAAGCATTAAAATTTAATTCTATTGTATTAAAATCTGACTATTTTAAAAGATGCAGCAATAAAAGAAAAAATCTTGTACTGTATCGACGCAATCGATTGATCAGGGGCACCGGGGAAAGAGTGGGTACAAATGACCAGGGCCTCTGTAAGGACCAATGAGTGCAGGTGAGGTGTAATCACATCCGCTGTGATGCTGCAACAGCTCCCCTGGCATGCACCATAGTTATGTATATGATGAGGGGAGTAGACTCGTCTGAACATGGCCAACGGTGTTTGTGCAACTGCAGCAAAAGATGCAGTCGCTGACTGCGCTATATCTGCAACACGCCAGCATCTGGCTAGCCACCCCCGGTTACCACCCCAAAAAACGCCCACTGAAATTTCCTCTCTCTGCATCCAGATTCTTTTGGCGGTAACCATCGGGGCTCATGCGTAGTGCGGCGACTCAAAACACTGCTCGCTTGCATTCCGCATCAACATTGCGTCCACTTCTGAATCAGGTCCTTTGAGTGAGTGGTGTTTTACTGCATCTGTGATGCAAATAAGATGCAAAATTTAAAGAAAGACGCTACTCTCTTGGAGCATCTTAGTTGCTCCCTGACGTCTCGCATGAATGACGTATGGACGCTAGGTGTATAAGGACACATCTGCAACTTGATTATTTTCTACACAAGGTAAAAGCTAGGCAATACCACAATGCACCAGCAATTGCACCATTGTATCGCTACCCTAAGACATGCTCAGTCCAGTCTCAAATGTCCAACAGATTCAAACATATTTGAGCCAGCTTGACCTTGTTTTATAGTTAGACTTGCAAAGCATAAGATATTTGGGAAGCGGGGCATTCCAATGCCTCTCTGCTCACTACAACATATGTCATGTGACTGTGGTTGCCATGGTAATCGCATGACAATGAGCCAACTGTAAACCATTAATTATTATAATGCATGTAATTATTGCATTGTAGTAGCTAGTTCAGTGTTTTGCTTGCTTATTACCAATGTTTAATGCTTAATGCTTCCCTGCAAAGGGCTGTGGCACATTGTTACACCCTTTAAATCAACAGTAAGAACAATAGCAGCTACAATCAGAACTCAAAGAAAACCAAAAAATGAATATCTCTTCCTACATGGTGATGTATTCCAGCTGTACAGCAGATTGCAGCCTTAAGTAACTTGATTGCCCATAAGATTTTTTTCAGATATTTCAGATATAAAATAAACTTACCTTCAACTATGTGATGCCAAACCTAGCAGGCTTTATCACCCATGTATACATTAAATATATACAGCACACAATTGCTCAGGCACTAACTGACTGTTCTGTGACAAGCAAAAAGCTTTGTTCCAAGCCCAGTGACATCACAAAAGCAATTTATGATGTCGGCCAGTCATAAGCCCAGCCTGGCTAAAACTGGTTTCAACCGGCCTATATTCTGTAACTAATCTATGTATAAAGGTAAATAATGAAAAAAAATGATGTCATCATGTGGGGAGTGTAATGAAATGTGGTCTCAACTGTGACCTCTCCCACCAGTGTCAGTAACTGTAAGTCACTTCCTGAGAGTTACGGCATACCACACATCTACAGTCTCCAAACACTTCTGCTATTTCCAGGGCCGGCTCGAGGCATGTTCTACCAGGTGGTCAAACAGGGGTGCCACCCCATAGAGGGCGCACCCCTCCCAACCATCCCGATTTCAGCGGGACAGTCCCGTCTTTCGGGCACTGAGCCGCTGTTCCACCCACGGGCCGAAGTGTCCCGCAGATGGTGGAGAGGTTGGGAAACTCCACGGCTGCAGCTGTGAGGTGGTGCCAGCCCCAGAGAAGAGGAATGGATGGCGCGTGCATCCATTCAGTGCAGGGAGAGAGCTGGCCTTAGTACACTGTGAGCGGCTTTTACTAGCTCTGCCATGTGTATAATTAGCATTTTTTTAAAAAAAATATGGTACACTACTACTACCAGAGATCCTCCATTGTGCCACGCGTTTCACCATGTATGCTGTATTTATGGTGTATTTATGCCCGGTAAGTGAGGACACATCTGTATGCTCAATTCAGAAATAAATCCCATTTATGCTGGTTAAACGGGGCTAATAAGAGCTCCTCTAATGCCCAGTGCACCCTTACAGTAATATACTCTCTTTCTTTCACTGCAGAAACACAATGGAATGTACTACCCACCAGAAGGCAGGGCCATGAACAGACACATAGATAGGGGCTCACAACAGCTAGGAATTATACAAAATGGAGCACTGGACAGAAATCATGTTTGGGCCCTTAACATTGGGAATACTGGAACAACATCTGCCCCAACCCAAAATACCTTCACATGATTCCTATGTCCCCCAATAGCTGACCTATTCCTCATGGGTACACCTGTGTCTGTGTTCACCTTACCAATTCTCCTTCATCTGCTCCATCATGAGTAATCTTTTGCTCTCTCTCCTGTTACCCCAGAAACGTGTTCTGCTGTACACAGCACCTACCTGCAGACCATGCAGCACAATATAGTAACAGGTTACATTATGAATTCTTGCAAGAATTCATTATCCCTATATAAGCCAGAGGAGAGGAATAGCAGGAGGCTCAGGACCTGATTCAGACCCGCTCACTAGATGCGTATGCAAATTCTGCAAGTTAGGCAATCGCACGCCAAGGCATTAGCATGCCCACTATGTCTTAGCGTGCAATCGCATTGTGTATGCAGGTGCCCACCAGCCTGTGTTAAAATGCCCACTTGTGCATGTCATCTCCAGGAAGTGTATGCAACCATCGGTAACATCGAATACCATCGGATGCGATCGCAGCACTTGTGCTTGACCATACCCTGCCGTAAGCACTGCGAACACTTCAGTGTAAAATCCAGCAAGGTGACGTGTACTATGACGCTGCCTCTTAATTATGCACGCCTCTGAAACAGCGTTCAGACCAGTGGCGTATCTATAATTGGTGCAGTGTGTGTGGGGCACACGGGCCCCCGGGTCCAGGGGGGCCCCGCACCACACACACTGCACCCATATTTTTTTTAACTTACCTGTCCGTGGTCCCGCGTCGGGTGTCAGCGCTGCTCAGAAGACTCTGGGCACACTCTAGTGCCCGGAGTCTACTAATGCTCCGGTAGCTGGCCAGCCGCGTCAGTCAGCTGCCAGCCACCGGACAGAGAGGAGGGGACCCCGCACGGGGAGTGCACATGGCCCCCCTCATCTCTTAAGATGCCCCTGGTTAAGACGCTCAGACACGCCTGCGTTCGCACCTCCACTCCCACGTTTCTAGTGGCCAGCCCCTGTCACCACCCACAAACGGCTTCAGCTGTCACTCATTCAGCCAGGCAGTCTATGCATAGTGAGTTAACGCTTCCCGATCGCTCACACAAGTTCGCGCATTGGGATGCGTACGCATGCACAGAATGCAAATAATTGGTTGGCTGTGTGCGAATGTGTCCTAGGAAGCAGGTCTGAATCAGGCCCTCAGATCAGCAGGCATTCCAAAAAATAACATCATTTAGCTGTGTGAGATAATGCTGACATTTTATTTTTTGTGTATTCCATTTTTATTTAATCAAACATTAGAGTGTATGCTCAAATATAGCATTTTTTATTTGATTAAAAAACATCTAAAAAGGTAACAGCTGTATAACATTAATCACACTACACTACATCCGCATACAAAATAACCCATCAAGAATGTTTTGACATTACTTGAGGCAATTCTCTGAACACAATTTGTGGAGTCTTTACACAATCAGCAACATAAAGAGGAGACCTTACATGGGATGAGTGGTAAAAGAAACTATGCATATTTGAAAAATGTAGTTTGTTAAACTTTAACCAGTGAACTGTACAGTGAATTGGTTTGTATAGAATTTAAATGTGTTGAAAATAGTCCACATACAGTATGTGAGGTAATAGGATCTAAATGTCAGATTTCATCAATCACTGACATATGGTGATTAATAATATGTTTCACATTAGACACATTCTATTACACACAACAACTTAAGGCCCCCATACATCAGAGATTGATTGCAGCAATCGTGCAATTTGCAATCGATTGTGTATAAAAATCTTTCCATTTTTCAATCGATTGTGGCAATTCTGCAATCTGCAATCGATTGAAAAAGGGAAAGATTTTTATACACAATCGATTGCAAATTGCACGATTGCTGCAATCAATCTCTGATGTATGGGGGCCTTTAGGATGTAAGTCGGAATCGGGCCAGTTTTGCAAAATCCCTACCAGTTGTATTTGCTATATATGTTAAATGGACGACGTTCACTTTGTGAGACTGAAATACACACAGTCACCAGTAGAGGTCACCCTTATACAATAAAATTGTAAATATGTATTACTAGTACGGTGTATGTTCATTTCAGTACAGTATTATTTATTACTAGTTATTAATATAGCACACACATATTCCACAGCGCTTTACAGATAATAGTTGGCCATTCACATCAGTCCCTGCCCCAGTGGAGCTAACAATCTATGGGCCTGATTCGGAGCCGGACGCTCTGACCAGAGCGCTCGCTCTGAATCAGTGCCCTCCTACCTTAAAATGGAGCGGCCTCCTGGCCGCTCGCATAGCTGTGGGTGACCACCCACAGCATATGCGAGCGGCCAAAAAGATGGTCGCGATGGTCAAGACCATCGCGACCATCGGGCTTGCGACGAGACCCTTGTGGTAGGGTCTCGTTGCCGCAAGCCCTGGAGTGATTTTGGCTCTATCAGAGCCAAAATCACTCCCACTGACATCACTAGTGATGTCAGTGGGGCCGGACTCAGACGGTAGGCGTTCCCATGGGAACGCCTCCGTCTGGCAACCACACCCCCGGCACGCCCCCTAAAGGGGGCGTGCTGTCAGTCACCATCGACAGCACGCCCCCTTTAGTGCGAGACCCATAATGACGGCTTGCCCGTCGTTATTCAGGTCTCGCGCATGCGCACGATGGAGCTCCCTCCATCGTGCGCATGCGCATTGGGGGAACGTCGACCCGCTTGCGAGCGTCCTGCGCTCGCAAGCAGGTCTGAATGACCCCCAATGTTCCCTATCACATACACACTAGGATTAATTTTTTGGGGGAACCAATTAACTTACCAGTATATTTATGGAGTGTGGGGAGGAAACCAGAGTACCCGGAGGAAACCCACGCAAGCACGGGGAGAATATATAAATTCCACACTCTTAGGGCCGTGGTGGGAAGCGAACCCACAACCTCAATGCTGTGAGTAATGCTAACCATTATGCCGTCTGTGCTGCAGTAGTTTAATCTCTTGTTTTATACATGTTTACAATACATTATACAAGAAGTTTTATTATATTGGATAAATCCATATGTATTAATAAAAAATACTTTTTGAAAAAAACTGGTTTATTAGTAGAATTTAAAAAAAAACTAAAAAATAATAATTTGTCAGAACATACAATGGGAAAGATGCACATAAAAATGACTACTTATGTAACTGTGGCTTGAGAGTGTTAGGGTAATGTGAGTTTATCATTTACTACTATTTGTATACAATATAATAACAAAATGTATTGTAACACACACAAGAGAGAATATTGAGCCTGATTCAGAGATGGACGCAAAGGTGATTACACACACAAAGGATTGTTTGCCTTCATGCATGCGTATAAGCCGCACTGCATGGGCGCAGCAATTGCACTGCGATCACGGATGCACATAGGAATCCATCGCAGAGTGAGTGACAGGTTGTCAGTGTTTGGGGGTGGTGACGGGGGGGTGGTCTGAGAAGATCAGGTGTGTCTGTCCATTTAAACTCCATTACATGGGTGTGCATAAATTAGCTGCTGTTAGTGCAGCCGCAGCTCCCAAGGCTGCGACAGGTCAGACCTGCTGCAAGGCCAAGATGGCCGCCAATGTGCAGCGATGTTACTGATATTTGCACAGGTATGCGTCATCGCAGGTAAGAAGGCGGCAGTGGGCGTCCTTATGCTCAGGTGATCTTTGCAGACATTAGCATATTTCCGCAGCTGTATTGCCTATGAAATCGCAGCTGCGATCACATTAGCGTCCATCTCTGAATCAGGCCCCATGTTATTAATAAATGTTACATTTGTATGTTCACTATAAAATGTAATTAAATACATACCAAATGATAAAGTATCTGCTGGTTTCCTCCTTAATAAATCAAATGGGAATCTTATTTCCTGTAGTAGCCCGAATGGAAATGTGAATTAAGTAATGCAAATAGACTGCAGAGACTTTATATAGTACTAGTATTCGGGGGTGCCATGCGGGAAGTTTTGCGGGGAAGGGGGTTGTACCGGGGCCCGGGCCGGCTCTCTACAGGCAGGTGTCTCCTCACACACCCCATCTCTGCCCCCCCCCACACACACACACACACACACTCTGTCTGTCTCTCTCTCTTAAATCTCTGCCACCTCCCACTTTCCCTCTCTCATCTCTGTCCCCCTCCTCTATATTTTTTTTTCAGAGGGGGTGTGGTCACACCTCACGGATTTGTCCAGCCCCCTCCCTAGGAAGTGGGTACAGGGGGCGGAAGGGAGCTGGGCAAATCTGGAAGGTGTGACCATGCCTCCTCCGAAAAAATATATTTTATAAAGCAGAATGTGCTGCTCCACGAAGCACCCACCTGTGAAACATCTCCCCTGCCCACTACCGCTGGCCATTGTATAGCAGCGCAGCAGCAGCAGCACATTGGTCAAGGAGAGAGGAGACTGCAGCTGGGCCGCAGCAACCTCCCCGGACCCTCCGCAGCCTGGATCCGACCCCACCTCAGTGATCCAAAATGGGAGACTGCACAGGGGACAGTCCTCGGTACATACAGTACATGTGGGGGAAACTTAATGTTTGTGGGTACCCCCTAAAATAGGTGTTTTTGGGGGATACCCAACATATATTGATTGATAAATAGGCCTATTAAGCTTAAAGGAATTAAATTAAATAACAGCACTGATATAACCTATTATAACATCTTTATTGGACCAATAATCGCTTACTGCATAAAAATTGCAATAAATGAAAGTTTTGTAATCAGATTCAGTCAGTATATCTAACACCAATAAATTATATATATCATCATATATATCATCTGTTAAACGTGCTGAGCCACAAACTAAATGTGCTGATAATGATAAATCCTAATCAAAACTTCTCAAAGACCAGTATAGTTAATAGATTACAATATTTAAAAAACTAATATTCAAATTCAATACATGCTGTATCTATAAAAAAGAATGTCCATCATAATACAGTTTTGCACACACAATATTAAATAGTGTTAGTAGCTTCTATTGCGGTATAAATGTTACCAGGATCTAGAAACAATGTGACATTATTAAAACTTGCAACACTAGCAGCATAAAGGGGGAGATGTATGATAAAATCATTATGGGATTTAGTGGTATCAGTACACATTATGGGGTTTAGTGGTATCAGCGCACGTTATGGGATTTAGTGGTATCAGTGCACGTTATGGGATTTAGTGGTATTAGCGCATGTTATGGGGTTTACTGGTATCAATGCACGTTATGGGATTTAGTGGTATCAGCGCACATTATGGGGTGTTGAGGTATCAGCGCACATTATGGGATTTAGCGGTATCAGCGCATGTTATGGGGTTTAGTAGTATCAGCACATGTTATGGGATTTAGTGGTGTCAGCGCACATTATGGGATTTAGCGGTATCAGCACATGTTATGGGATTTAGTGGTATCAGCACATGTTATGGGATTTAGTGGTGTCAGCGCACATTATGGGGTTTAGTGGTATCAGCACACATTATGGGATTTATTGGTATCAGCGCACGTTATGGGATTTAGTGGTATCAACACATGTTATGGGATTTAGTGGAATCAGCGCACGTTATGGTATTTAGTGGTATCGGCGCATGTTATGAGATTTAGTGGTATCAGCGCACATTATGGGGTTTAGTGGTATCAGTGCAAGTTATGGGGTTTATTGGTATCAGCACATGTTAAGGAATTTAGCATAATCAGCGCACTTTAAGGGGTTTAGTGGTATCAGCGCACATTATGGTATTTAGTGGTATCAGCGCCTGTTATGGGATTTAGTATTATCAGCACAGGTTATGGGGTTTAGTGGTATCAGCACATGTTATGGGATTTAGTGGTATCAGCACATGTTATGGGGTTTAGTGGCAACAGTGCACTTTATGGGTTTAGTGGTATCAGCGCCTGTTATGGGATTTAGTAGTATCAGCGCACGTTATGGGGTTTAGTAGTATCAGCACAAGTTATGGGATTTAGTAGTATCAGCGCACGTTATGGGATTTAGTGGTATCAACGCATGTTATGGGATTTAGTGGAATCAGCGCACATTATGGTATTTAGTGGTATCGGCGCATGTTATGGGATTTAGTGGTATCAGCGCACATTATGGGGTTTAGTGGTATCAGTGCACATTATGGGGTTTAGTGGTATCAGCGCACATTATGGGGTTTAGTGGTATCAGCACACGTTATGGGATTTAGTGGTATCAGCGCACGTTATGGGATTTAGTGGTATCAACACATGTTATGGGATTTAGTGGAATCAGCACATGTTATGGGATTTAGTGGTGTCAGCGCACATTATGGGGTTTAGTGGTATCAGCACACGTTATGGGATTTAGTGGTATCAGTGCACGTTATGGGGTTTAGTGGTATCAACGCATGTTATGGGATTTAGTGGAATCAGCGCACGTTATGGTATTTAGTGGTATCGGCGCATGTTATGGGATTTAGTGGTATCAGCGCACATTATGGGGTTTAGTGGTATCAGTGCAAGTTATGGGGTTTATTGGTATCAGCACATGTTAAGGAATTTAGCATAATCAGCGCACTTTAAGGGGTTTAGTGGTATCAGCGCACATTATGGTATTTAGTGGTATCAGCGCCTGTTATGGGATTTAGTATTATCAGCGCAGGTTATGGGGTTTAGTGGTATCAGCACATGTTATGGGATTTAGTGGTATCAGCACATGTTATGGGGTTTAGTGGCAACAGTGCACTTTATGGGTTTAGTGGTATCAGTGCCCGTTATGGGATTTAGTAGTATCAGCGCACGTTATGGGGTTTAGTAGTATCAGCACAAGTTATGGGATTTAGTAGTATCAGCGCACGTTATGGGATTTAGTGGTATCAACGCATGTTATGGGATTTAGTGGAATCAGCGCACATTATGGTATTTAGTGGTATCGGCGCATTTTATGGGATTAAGTGGTATCAGCGCACATTATGGGGTTTAGTGGTATCAGTGCACATTATGGGGTTTAGTGGTATCAGCACACATTATGGGGTTTAGTGGTATCAGCACACGTTATGGGATTTAGTGGTATCAGCGCACGTTATGGGATTTAGTGGTATCAACGCATGTTATGGGATTTAGTGGAATCAGCGCACATTATGGTATTTAGTGGTGTCGGCGCATGTTATGGGATTTAGTGGTATCAGCGCACATTATGGGGTTTAGTGGTATCAGTGCACGTTATGGGGTTTAGTGGTATCAGCGCACATTATGGGGTTTAGTGGTATCAGCGCACGTTATGGGGTTTAGTGGTATCAGCGCACATTATGGGATTTATTGGTATCAGCACATGTTATGGGAATTAGTGGTATCAGAGCACGTTATGGGATTAGTGGTATCAATGTACGTTATGGGATTTAGTGGTATCAGCGCACGTAATGGGATTTAGTGGTATCAGCGCACGTTATGCGGTTTAGTGGTATCAGCGCATGTTATGGGGTTTAGGGGTATCAGTGCAAGTTATGGGGTTTATTGGTATCAGCACATGTTAAGGAATTTAGCATAATCAGCGCACTTTAAGGGGTTTAGTGGTATCAGCGCACATTATGGTATTTAGTGGTATCAGCGCCTGTTATGGGATTTAGTATTATCAGCTCAGGTTATGGGGTTTAGTGATATCAGCACATGTTATGGGATTTAGTGGTATCAGCACATGTTATGGGGTTTAGTGGCATCAGTGCACTTTATGGATTTAGTGGTATCAGCGCCTGTTATGGGATTTAGTAGTATCAGCGCAGGTTATGGGATTTAGTGGTATCAGCGCACGTTATGGGGTTTATTGGTATCAGCACATGTTATGGGATTTAGTGGTATCAGCGCACGTTATGGGGTTTAGTGGTATCAGCACATGTTATGGGGTTTAGTGGCATCAGCGCACATTATGGGGTTTAGTGGTATCAGCACATGTTATGGGATTTAGTGGTATCAGCACGTTATGGGGTTTAGTGGTATCAGCGCACAGTATGGGATTTAGTGGTATCATTACACGTTATGGGATTTAGTGGTATCAGCGCACGTTATGGGGCTTAGTGGTATCAGTGCACAGTATGGGGTTTAGTGGTATCAGCGCACAGTATGGGATTTAGTGGTATCAGTACACGTTATGGGATTTAGTGGTATCAGCGCACGTTATGGGGTTTAGTGGTATCAGCGCACAGTATGTGCACTGATACTGCATCTCCCCAATGTATTATTGTGGGGTTATGTGTTAAATGACAGGGGCGCTATGCGGTCCCGTCATTATTGGCGCTGCTGTCTACAGGATAGCACATCGTTGTGCCAATGTATAAATGGTCACCGCACCACAGCACTGTCCCTGGCTGTAGAGGCTGCTGGGCTCCTTGCTGTGCACCGGAGATCTCTCCATGTTTGTGAGATTTCGCGCATGCCCACTGGAGCCGGCCAGGAGGTGAGACTCAGCATTTGGCTGATGCGCTCTAGAGACTGGCAGGGATTGCTGGACAGGGGGAGTTTTCATTCCCCCACTTCAGCAGACGAGATGTTACAAGGTACTGCTTCCTGCTTCAACCGGTAAGGACAAAGCGCTATAATAAAACTCCCACAAAGTCCTTGTATTTCAATTCAAGCTTATCTTTTACTGTGTACAGGGCCAGAGCTACCAGTAGGCAACCTTAGGCAGGCGCCTAAGGGCGCCGGCCCCTGGAGGGGGCCGCTGAGTCCACAAAGAAAAAAAATGAATGGCATAATTCATGGCTGAGTGACATATAATGAATTTGTGGCACAGCTGTGTGGCATATTAAGAATCTGAAGCAGTGTTATGAGGAACATTATGATTTTGGTGCTCTGCTGTGTGTAATATTCTATATGGTATATTATGAATTTGAAACACTGCTGTGTGGCATGTTATTTAACTGGGGAGACAGATGTGTGGCATATTATGAATTGGAGGGAGCAGGGGCGGTTGGTGAAACCTTGCACCGGCCCTGACTGTATATGTTTTTGTATAGGACCAATAATGCAGTATTCATATTTATTATAGGATATATTAAAAGGACCTGTCACAATTTCTCCATAAACAAGCAGTGGTCACCAAAGGTCCTTAATATTAAAAAGGTGTTGGTAAATTATACAGTACTGTATTTTGGTTCCAAACTCTTCACAGTCGTAGATCCTGGGCCTTGTTCCTAATTGGGGGTCACCCTGAATGGCTGCCTGATGGCAGGTGCCGCAGATAACATTTGTGGGCAGTGGCTAAAAAAAGTTATTAGCAGCCAAGCACCAGTTTCACATTGCGGTGCAGCTCAGAGGCTGCAGTGGCTCGCGGCTCCCCCTGTACCCCGTGGAGAATACCACTTGGCTGACAGTATGGAGGCCGGCTGGGGGGAGCACTGATGCTTGGTGTGCACTCCTACCTCCCATAGGATAGTGAATGGTCGCTGATTTGTGCTGCAATGTTGCAGTATAGACTGGACGACTTAAGCTTAAGGTCAAATCATCCATACTGTTTTTTCTTGGTTGCCATCTATACACTGCTGTTCATCACCATTTCCATTGTTATGTTTATAATGTGAGCTCAGCGGATGTAATACCGACACCGAAAGACAGAAGAGTGAAGATACCGACAAGGTAAGTAACTATACTATCCCTAACCTTCCCCCCCTAAACTCCCCCCGGAGGTGCTTTACCCTTAACCTCCACTTCCCCTAGCCTAACCCTAACCCTGCCAGGGGGGTGCCTAACCCTAAGTCCCCCCAGAAGCCCCTAAACCTAACCATCCCCCCCACAGCTGTCCGCTCCCAATTCCCGACTTACCTTCATTCGGTATGCCGGGTGTCGGGATTTCGGTGGGTGGATAATGATAGGCATCGGGATTTTGATGCCTATCATGCTGGGATTTGACAGATGGGAAGCCGGTTGTCGGCATTTCGACCGCCGCCTTCTTGACTGCATATGTGCAGTGAGAGGGGTACGTGCCCCCATGGCTCCCACTGCTATGAAGACGAGACAGGCACTAGGAACCTGGTAAATATGAGGGCGGGACAGAGCAGGGGGGTGGTCAGCAGCGGTGGTCAGCGGGACCTGCCACAGCAATAAAATGGTGGGGGGAATGGGACAGAGCAGGGGGGAGCGACTGAGGTGAAATGGGTACCCCTATAATAGTTATTAATATTATTATTAAATTTTATCCTTGAAACTCCAATAGCTGCACTGTTCATTGAGGGGATCATGGTGCAAATAAATTACACAAATAATATGAAACAAAAAGTAAAGGTGGTCCTGCCCAAATTAACTTACCAGCTATTAGGTGTGGTGAACAATTCATACATTAGGTACCTTATCCGGATGTCAGTTGTAACTATTTCTGAGGAAAGAATAAGTGTCAGAAGCATTTAAATTGTAAGTGACAGATATAATCAGTCACCAACAGTGCAGTAGCCGGTGCTTTACAGGACCTATGACATCACAACCATGTGATTAACGACAACATGGGGGGAAGCAAAGTTCAGAACAGGGGGCCAAAAGTGTACCCTCGCTCATTTTGCTTGCCACAGGGCATATATTCCCCCTCTATGGCCACGTGAATAGTAACACTGGTAGCTGACTGGCCCTGATGTAGCGGTCCTTCTGACAACTTGGATCTAGCATTAGCCCTTGTCAATAGGGTGCCCTGTGCTGGCCCTGTCACCCTGAATGCGTGATGTCACCCATTATAGATACGCTGGGGTCGCTGGCACAAGGGGGAAAGGAGGACCATCCTTAGAATGATCGGCAGCTTGCCTCTGGGACTAAGTGGTAGCTGCACATCCTAGGGATGCTCCAGACAGCGGCTTTCCATGCTGCAGGCTGCTCGCCCTTCCCTAGTTACGGACCTGGCCTTTAACATGGTTATTGGAAGTGGGAATCTTTTGCGCAGCTAGCAGTGGTGTAGTATCTTACAATCAGTAGAGACAATGGATGATGGAGACATAAAGATGGCAGCCATGATAGTTCACTACAAGTTAGATTAATATTAATTGACCTTCTATCCTGATCTGATGCCTTGTTCATGTATCCGAAACATTGTGTTGTTTTGCTATAAGTAACCACTTTTGACGTAATAATAAGCTAAACAAAACAACACAACATTTCAGGGCAGTTCTTCAAGGTGCTTAAAGGATTTATTCAGGAAACAAGATTCATATAAAACATAGGTGAACAAGGTGTGACCTGGGGGCTGCACACGACCTGCAAAGCCATTTTTTTCAGACCACAGGCTAAAGAACAGATATTTCTGTATCCGCATCCTGGGTCTCCCTATATCTGTCTCACTGCTGCCTGGTAGGTGGGAAGTCTACCTGTTCCATCAGTAAGACCCACATTCATCATTGAAGTCAGGCTGACAGTGGCGCTGAAGAAGCCAGACTATATTTGGGCACTTCAAATTTTATTTAGTATTGTCCCATTTTTAAGCAAGTTGAATTTTGATTATGACCCTCTCATATGAGTATGATCTGCCAATGTGACTTTCAGATCAAAAAGAGTTATGCAACACTCACTTATAGGTTGTTGTGGAGTTTGCTGCTGTCTAACAAGTAACAACAAGGAGGAATGCATTTGAAATGGGTGCATGCAAATTTACGGGTCTCTTTACTAAGCCTCGGATGGAGATAAAGTGAACAGAGATAAAGTACCAACCAACCAGCTCCTAACTGTAGTTTTTCAAACACAGCCTGTAACATGGCAGTTAGGAGCTGATTGATTGGTACTTTTTCTCCGTTCACTTTATCTCCATTCCTTTACGGAGAGAATGGGGCAAAGAGAATAAATCAATATTATTTATAAGTAATAATATTTTAATCACAACAAAAATGCACAAATGCAAGTGGATGGTGCAAAAAGCAACCAGTAATAATTACAGTGTACTGCAGTGGTTCTCAAACTGGGTGCCGAGGCACCCTGGGGTGCATTGGAGTACATGCAAGGGAGCCTCGGGTTGGTGGTCCAGAACCAAATCAAAATATTTATGGTCAATGTGATAGGAAAAACCAGTGTTGGTGGCCGCCAATCATAAAATATGTGTACAGAGCACTACCCTGTCCACCACCACATAACTGAGCCTTAAGGTGCGTATCCACTAGCAGACTGTGACACGATTGAACGATTACGACATTGTAATCATGCAGTCGTTTGACAGTCTGTGCTATTCCTACACTGAATGATCAGTCGTTCAGTGCAGACACCCTCCCTCACCCCCGAACATGGTCTACCTGTCGTTATCGGCAGATTGACCAGCATGTTCGGGCGATGATAGATGTCAAAAACGACCAGCGGGAGCTCGCATCGCTGGTCGTTTTGACATTAAGCTGCCTGATTTATGCCCGATTAAAAAGCGATTGAACGATAACGATGTTGTTATCGTTCAATCGCTCTGTTTAATCGGGTAGTAGATACCCGCCTTAAGACTAACAGCTAATAATATGTTTAATTGAAAAATTGTTGCTAAATTTCTCAATAAGAAACTTTTGGGCAAGGGGTGCCGTGGAAAAAATGCTGATAGTTTGGGAACCACTAGTATACTGTAAGGATGAAACCTGATCTCAGCCAGCGCTAATCAAGCACAAATTCATGTGTTTTCATAGAGTGGAAAAAAGCAGCTTCTTTACAGCCCATGCACTATTACTGTGCTGAGTCTCCAGTAGTCATTTATTATATGCCGAATTGGGCCATAATTTGTGAGTAATTGCCTGACTGCTAATTTGTAAAATAAATCTTAAATTACAAAGTGCACTAATCAATTTTCCCATTTTCGTGCGTTGTAAACGGCTCTCTCATGATGGTTACTGTTTATTCTCTCATGGAAGGTAATAAAGAATTCTTATCTAGGCTATCTCTAGAATTTTTCAATCGCAAGTAACAGCAGAGAATTACTGCAGATGTACTGAATGCAGCTCTTGATAATGTAAGGAACAGGTCAAAACATTCTTTCCAGCCTCGCAGATTCGAATCAGTGTAAACTCTCAAACATTGTTATATATGAGCATTCAACATACAAAATTCCTAGAAAATAGTAAGTTATTCAACTAAGCAGGATATTTTAGAGATGTAGCAATATATGTTTTTATTCTTTAATTCTCAGCAATTAAAAATAGATCCTCTTTAGCTGGTATTCCAATGTTTTTGGAAGAGAAATGCACAATACCTATAGGACATAAACTTTTTGCTTAGTTCTTAAAAAACACTTTTTGCTTTTTTTGGTGCCAAAAACTTAAATAAATATAGTTATTTGTGTAACTCGGCGGAGAATGCTGTAAAATGGAGAGTAACAATGTATCTCATACGCTTTTCCTGACAATCGACATCACAAGGTTCCCTACTGGGGAGTAAAATCTCTATTATGTGTCTGTATATGTGCGATGTCGGTGAGATAACTTCTTGTTTGAAGTTATTGCTCTGACTATTAACACAGTACTAAATATTTCTGTGTAAAGATGGAGAGATTATTTATTCCCAGTGTACAAAGCATGGAGCTTTGTTAATTATATGGTTCAGAAAGCACAAAGGTGCAGTAATGTATATCTGTAACTAATCAGATTATAGCTGCCATTTCCCCAGCAGTTTATAAAACACGGCTAACACCTGATTACAGCACATACAGTAAAGAGTCACACGCAGGACATAACTCAGGCCAGGCGGTAATACAGGTAATCGGTTCCTGCATACTCACACGTAATACAGCTGCAGAAGTCAGGTGAGTGACAGTCTGCAGCCGCCTGGTAGCGGGGAAGGAGCGGCTGCAGACTGTCACTCACCTGACTTCTGCACCTGCGTTCCTGGAAACAGGGGCGTGTTGAGGCCAGGGTCTGCGTCGTTGGATGTAGATTTCCTGGGTTCATAAGTCTGACCAAGTGCAGTAACTATCGCCACTGATGGTCACAATGGTGATGCGAAACAGCATCTATGGACATGCTCTCTGATCGCAGATGCATCTACAGACACCTGCATGCATCTACATTTATGTGGATGGTTTTGCCCTGTGGCAGACTGGCAGTGCAATACCCTCCACATCGGAATCAAGCCTGCAACCCACAGGCAATGCCGATGTTCATGTAGTTGAGCATATGCGTTACATGGAATGTGCGCACATCAATGGCGTAACTATAAATTTAGCTCCCCCATGCCAAAAAAGTTTCAGGCGCCCCCCCCCCCCCGCGGAAAGATCAAACACACTCAAAGACGACGTTTAAGGTGTGTGGTTACATGATACAGCAACGTGCCTTACACATTATGACACACTAAGTAATGCCACTCATAACACAGTGTGCCACACCGGAATGCCCCTTACAACACATTACGCCACACCGGAATGTCCCTTACAACACATTATGCCACACAGCAATGCCCCTTACAGATGCCACACAATAATGCCACATATAACACATAATGACATACAGTAAAGCCTTATAACAAATTTATACCATATCTGTAATGCCCCTATTTCACATTATGCCACACTGTAATGCCACATACAACACATTATGCCACACAGTAATGCCCCTTATACATTATGCCACACAGTAATGCCCCTAATAGCACATTGTGCACACAGTAATGCCAAATACACTTTATCCCAAACAGTAATGCCCATTACATCCCACCCTGACAGATCTACTTCATCAACCCTCCTCTCTGCTCCTGCCAGTCTGTCACCTCAGCTCAAGACAGGTTGCACAGTTTATATGTCCGTGTAGAACCAGATTATTGGGAACATAGGGCCTGATTCAGACCCACTCGCGAGCGCTGAGTGCTCGCAAGCGGGTCGATGGTGCCCTAGTGCGCATGCGCACGACGGAGGGAGCTCCATCGTGCGCATGCGCAGGACCCAGATAGCGACAGCCAAGCTGTCGATGTTGATTGACAGCACGCCCCCTTTGGTGGGCGTGCCGGGGGCGTGGCTGTCAGACGGAGGCGTTCCCATGGGAACGCCTACCGTCTGGGTCCGGCCCCACTGACATCACTAGTGATGTCAGTGGGAGTGATTTGGCTCTGATAGAGCCAAAATCACTCCAGGGCTTGCGGTCACCAAGACCCTACCGCAGGGTCTCGACGCAAGCCCGATGGTCGTGATGGTCTTGACCATCGCGACCATCATCATGGACGCTCGCATAAGCTGTGGGTGGTAACCCACTGCTATGCGAGCGTCCAGGAGGACGCTCCAAAAAATAAAAAAAAACGCCCTGATTCAGAGCGGGTGCTCGTTCAGAGCATCCGGCTCTGAATCAGGCCCATAGTTTATAACCTGTAAACTGTGTGTATCAAGTTAGTGCCCCTTATACAGTGCCCCCTGTAGTTGTGCCCCAAAATGCAATGCCCCCTATACTAGTGCCCCTTATGCAATGTCCCCTGTAATAGTGCCCCTTATGCAATGTCCCCTGTAGTAGTGCACATTATGCAGGGCCCCCTGTAGTTGTGCCCATTCAAGTAGTACCCCCTGTAGTTGTGCCCCACATGCAATGCCCCCTATACGAGTGCCCCTTATGCAATGCCCCCTGTAGTAGTGCCCATTATGCAGGGCCCCCTGTAAATGTGCCCATTAAAGTAGTGCCCCCTGTAGTTGTGCCCATATGCAGTGCCCCTTGTAGTTGTGCCCCTTCTAGTAGTGCCCCCTGTAGTTGTGCCCATTTTAGTAGTGCCCCCTGTAGTTGTGCCCAGTAGTTGCCCCCTGTAGTTGCCCTCAGTAGTGAGCCCCCTGTAGTGAGCCCCCTGTAGTTGCCCCTTTTAGTTCCCCCAGTAGTGAGCACCCTGTAGTTGCCCCAGTAGTGAGCCCCTGTGGTTGTCCCCAGTAGTGAGCCCCCTGTAGTTGCCCCCAGTAGTGAGCCCCGTGTAGTTGCACCTAGTTGATCCCAATAGTGAGCCCCCTGTAGTTGCCCCCAGTAATGAGCCCCCTGTAGTTGCCCCCCCAGTAGTTAGCCCCTTGTATTTGCTCCCCCCCCGCGTGCACACAAACACACACACACACAAAAAAAAAAAAAAAACACTCCCATAGTGCTCTGCGGGGCCCGGAAGATGGGGCTCACTCCTGAGCTACGTCCCCGGCATCCGCTCCTCGGCACTATGGGAGTGACGTCATGACGTCACTCCCATAGTGCCCTGTGGGACCCGGAAGACGGAGGGAGCTCAGTCCTCCAGCTGCCGCCGGCGGTTTGAATAGGAGCCGGGCGCCGCTGATAACACACTCAGCGGGCGCCCGGCAGATGAAGGGTGCAGGGGGTGCGACTGCACCCCCTGCACCCTCCGTAGTTATGGGAGATCCACCACTGAGTGGCGTAACTACTGCCCCTGTCGCCCCCAAGCTACCCATCGCCTCCAAGCCACCACGGTGGCTGCGGGGGCAGTAGTTACGCCACTGACGCACAGATATGTTGTTGCGATCGGGACAGGCAATATAAAAAATTTGGGTCTGGTGCAAGTTTTGACGGTGCGACCGATGGTGACGTATTAAAAGGAGCCACCAATTGTTATTGCAGCATGTACAGTATGGACGCTAAAAATGGGCGTCTCAGGCTTTGCACATTCGGCCACGCGGATGTACACAGGGGAAGGAGTTTGAAGCACCATTTGCATAAGGTTGCAGATGGGCGACCGCCAAAATACGCTGCTGTGTGTGCTTCTGTGTGTGACTCGGAATCAGGCCCTCAGTGTACTTTGCATCATCTTATGAATAATTAAAACATTGGAAATCTTGAATTAACAGTTGCTTAGTGCAGTCCCTGGAGCTTCGGGATGGGTGATTTATTTACCCTACTGCAGCTTAAGCTACTGATGCCCTGTAACTGTACATATGTACCATGCTGTAACTGTATATATGCAGCGTGCTGTAACTGTATATATGCAGCGTGCTGTAACTGTATATATGTAGGATGCTGTAACTGTACATATGTAGGATGATGTAACTGTACATATGTAGGATGCTATAACTGTACATACATATGTACCATGCTGTAACTGTGTATATGTAGGATGCTGTAACTGTACATATGTAGCGCGCTGTAACTGTATATATGTAGCATGCTGTAACTGTACATATGTAGCATGCGGTAACTGTACATATGTAGGATGCTGTAACTGTATATATGTAGCATGCTGTAACTGTACATATGCAGCGTGCTGTAACTGTACATATGTAGCATGCTGTAACTGTAGAATGTAGGATGATGTAACTGTACATATGTACCATGCTGTAACTGTACATATGTAGGATGCTGTAACTGTACATATGTAGCGCGCTGTAACTGTATATATGTAGCATGCTGTAACTGTACATATGTAGCATGCGGTAACTGTACATATGTAGGATGCTGTAACTGTATATATGTAGCATGCTGTAACTGTACATATGCAGCGTGCTGTAACTGTACATATGTAGCATGCTGTAACTGTAGAATGTAGGATGATGTAACTGTACATATGTACCATGCTGTAACTGTACATATGTAGGATGCTGTAACTGTACATATGTAGCGTGCTGTAACTGTACATATGTAGGATGCTGTAACTGTACATATGTAGGATGCTGTAACTGTATATATGTAGCATGCTGTAACTGTACATATGTAGTATGCTGTAACTGTACATATATACCATGCTGTAACTGTATATATGTAGCATGCTGTAACTGTACATATGCAGCGTGCTGTAACTGTACATATGTAGCATGCTGTAACTGTAGAATGTAGGATGATGTAACTGCACATATGTACCAGGCTGTAACTGTACATATGTAGCGTGCTGTAACTGTACATATGTAGCGTGCTGTAACTGTACATATGTAGCATGCTGTAACTGTACATATGTAGGATGCTGTAACTGTATATATGTAGCTTGCTGTAACTGTACATATGTAGGATGTAGTAACTGTACATATGTAATATGCTGTAACTGTACATATGTACCATGCTGTAACTGTATATATGTAGCATGCTGTAACTGTACATATGCAGCGTGCTGTAACTGTACATATGTACCATGCTGTAACTGTATATGTGTAGGATGCTGTAACTGTACATATGAAATATGCTGTATCTGTACATATGTAGCGTGCTGTAACTGTACATATGTAGGATGCTGTAACTGTACATATGTAGCGTGCTGTAACTGTACATATGTAGGATGCTGTAACTGTATATATGTAGCATGCTGTAACTGTACATATGAAGGATTCTGTAACTGTACATATGTAGTATTCTGTAACTGTATATATGTAGCATGCTGTAACTGTACATATGCAGCGTGCTGTAACTGTACATATGTTGGATGCTGTAACTGTACATATGTACCATGCTGTAACTGTATATATGTAGCATGCTGTAACTGTACATATGTAGGGTGCTGTAACTGTACATATGTAGCGTGCTGTAACTTTACATATGTAGGATGCTGTAACTGTACATATATAGCATGCTGTAACTGTACATATGTAGGATGCTGTAAGTGTATATATGTAGTGTCGAAGCTGGATAATTGGCTGAGACAAGATCAGTTTAAAATTGGATCGCAGCGACGCCATCTTGCGACTGGCCACAAGACGCCATCTTGGAAATGAGATCGCAAGACGCCATTTTGCAAATGGCCGCCAAAGCGCCATTTTAGACAAACTCACACTTTACTACATGTGGCGATATTACTATTAGCATCATGAGACTGCATCTGTGACCATCACCATAAGTTACGGCGATTCATCAAAAGCCCATTTCATGACTTTACGTAGTTTGGATGCTTTGGATAAAGTGTGTGTATTATTATAATTCCCCTAAGGGATATATTTCATAAATGGCTGTACAGTATGTCAAAATTGGATTGCATTAGCTAAACAGAGCAAATGGCCACGTGACAACTAGCCTGTGAAGACAAACTTCATGGACATAACGTCTGCTCTCACTCCAGGTGGCCCTGCTCGAATACAGCAAGAGGGTCGTTTGTAGCACCTTACATTAGCAGGCTTCCTACAATAAAATACCTTCATAGCCAAGAGTGTTATCTGAGGTTTGGGTTTTGTATCTGTGCTAATTTGCATCTACACAGGCCCTGGGAGAACAAAGACCAGTATTTTGGAGCCTGAAAAGGGTGGGGGCTGCTGGGGCATGAGCAAATCATGGAACTATAATGCTCATCATTCCACACTACTAGGTGTTCACTTCTAGGGATAACTGAGAGCGAAGAAGTGCTCCACATGTCGGTCTATGGTGGTCTCCCTCCACACAGAGGACCTTATTCAGAGTCGGTCGTGAGCGCTGAGCGCTCGCAACCGACTCGATGTTGGTCCACAGGGCATGCGCATGACGGAGACTGCTCCGTCGTGCGCATGCGTGAGCCCCCGCTAACGACGGATCACCCATCGTTAGAGGGCTCGAAGCAGACGGAGCGAGCTGTCGATGTTGATTGACAGCTCGCTCCGTTTGCTGGGCGGGCAGGGGGGCGTGCCCAGCCAAACGGAGGCGTTCCTTTCGTAACGCTTGCCGTTTTGTGGGAATCCCCACTGACATCATCAGTGATGTCAGTGGGGAGCTTCCTGCTCAAACAGAGCAGGAAGCTCCCTGGGGCTTAAGGTTGACGAGACCCTACCCTAGGGTCTGGTCATAAGCCCCGATGGCCGCCCTGTTTCTGAGCGACCGCTTGCATCCTGCGACCGCCTCTGAATAAGGCCCAGATTCTCTGAGATTTCAGATCAGCATTATCTCTGTGCTCTAATAAATTCACGTGCCTGTAAAGGCTCATGCTATAATTGCGTAATCACTGTGAGTTTAAGTGAGATTTAAGTGCACCATTTCTCATACACACATTAATACGCACAATTGCGCTGTTAACTAGTCACATATTAGCGAATGCATAAAACCCTGTATGAAAATGCTGAATATTAGCTCCATGCACATGCATCTGCCCCAAGATACCTAGCGTCTTTACATCAAACCCCACATACTCACACATTACATATTCACATACAAGGTTCCATAAGCTTTAAGGTATAAGATTTGAGTATGCACATTTATTATCATTGCTAGGAAATAAAGGTTATTTCGTAACTAAGGTTTTATACGTGATAAGTAAGCCATGTTTGCTATTGTACTGATGCGTACTCTCTCAACAGTATTCCGGTAATATCGATGGAGAGATCGCAACATGCATTCTCAACTTATGGACCGCAGAGACTTCAAGCAACAAAATGTACATTATATGAACAACTGTTAGGATTTGCATGAGGCGGGAAACCAGAGACCACCAGTTGTTAGAGGCTGGGTTGTGTCTATTTGAACCAACCTGTTAAATGCCTTGTAACATATGCCCTCTCCTTTAGGACCAATGGTATTAGCAACAAACTTCTCTATTGTGTTGTTTATTCCTGGGGGGTATAAATATGTGTGCGCTGACCCTGGGTGCCTAGTCTTCGTGCTGAATGCTGATTGACGAGGGGTTTCTTGCTGATGCCTAACATCTGGACCAGAGAGCGCTGCGTATGTATAATTGTACTTGGGTCTGTATAATCTCTTTGCGCTAAGATTATATGAGGATCATAGCGTGTAACTGCTGTACTTTTACTTGAATAATACTTTGTGCTTTGGAACCACAGGTTCTAGGTCTGGAGTCTTTATTTACTGTATGACTGCGTACGCAAATTAGCATCATCCTTAGAGGTTTATAGGCAGGCTATTAGAAGGTATAGGCAGGGATATATAGAGGTTCAAAGGCAATATCCTTAGTAGCATGCTGTAACTGTACATATGTAGCATGCTGTAACTGTACATATGTAGCGTGCTGTAACTGTACATATGTAGCATGCTATAGCATACTTACCGACATTCTTGGTCACCTTTCCGGGAGCAGCCGGAGGGGACCTGCTGCTCTCCTCTTCAGGGGGTGGGGCCGGACTATAGATGTCATTAGGCCCCACCCCCTTTACAGAAAACCTCGCGACTCGCGGGTCCGTGAGGAGGGAGCGGTGCTAAATGATGCAATTTGCATCATTTAGCCCCACCCCTTCCCTACGGACCCAAAAATTCCATGTAAAATCTTCCCATCCTGCCCACTTCACTAGGAAGTGGGCGAGATGCAGGAGATATGCCTACTCTTCTGGGGGTGCGGGGGGTTACCTGAAAAATCGTGAGCCTCCCGCGACACCCGGCAGAGTAGGCATGTACGCTGTAACTGTACATATGCAGCATGCTGTAACTGTATATATGTAGGATGCTGATGTAGCATGCTGTAACTGTATATGTGTAGGATGCTGTTACTGTACATATGTAGGATGCTGTAACTGTATATATGTAGGATGATGTAACTGTACATATGTAGGATACTGTAACTGCATATATGTAGGATGCTGTAACTGTACATATGTAGTATGCTGTTACTGTACATATGTAGGATGCTGATGTAGCATGCTGTAACTGTATATGTGTAGGATGCTGTAACTGTACATATGTAGGATGCTGTAACTGTATATATGTAGGATGGTGTAACTGTACGTATGTAAGATGCTGTAACTGTACATATGTAGCATGCTGTAACTGTATATATGTAGGATGCTGATGTAGCATGCTGTAACTGTATGTGTAGGATGCTGTAACTATACATATGTAGCATGCTGTAATTGTACATATGTAGGATTCTATAACTGTACGTATGTAATATGCTGTAACTGTATATATGTAGGATGCTGTAACTGTACATATGTAGCATGCTGTAACTGTATATATGTAGGATGCTGATGTATCATGCTGTAACTGTATATGTGTAGGATGCTGTAACTGTATATATGTAGGATGATGTAACTGTACATATGTAGGATGCTGTAACTGTACATATGTAGGATGCTATAACTGTACATATGTAGGATGCTGTAACTGTATATATGTAGGATGCTGTATCTGTACATATGTAGCATGCTGTAACTGTATATATATAGGATGCTGATGTAGCATGCTGTAACTGTATATGTGTAGGATGCTGTAACTGTACATATGTAGGATGCTGTAACTGTATATATGTAGGATGCTGTAACTGTACATATGTAGAATGCTGTAACTGTATATGTGTAGGATGCTGTAACTGTATATATGTAGGATGATGTAACTGTACATATGTAGGATGCTGTAACTGTATATATGTAGGATGCTGTAACTGTACATATGTAGCATGCTGTAACTGTATATATATGTAGGATGCTGACGTAGCATGCTGTAACTGTATATGTCTAGGATGCTGTAACTGTACATATGTAGTATGCTGTAACTTTATATATGTAGGATGCTACAAAAAAATATGGTAGTTGAGTTGCTCAAATCAGCTTAATTGCATAACACAGGTGCTTGTAGAGGGCGGGGTTTACACTGAACACAGAAAAAAAGAGATTTGTCCCTCAGCACACTGCAGCAAAAACAATACTTAAATCCTACATAATAATAGAGATTTAGAGGTATTAGTTACATACATTTGCAAATATATCAATAAGCGCCAGGCCAATCATCAAGGTTCCTCTATACTGGCGTCCCTAACATTAAGGGGTACACGTCCGAGAAGCAAGGCACCCCAAAAAAATTCCAGCCAAGGGCCATCCCCAGGGCAAGTCTCCAACTTGATGACGCGATTCGCACCAAAATGCATTATTGTACCCCGCCCCTTTACTTTTCAATGCCTGGAATTGGCTTTGTGTCGCAGGGGCAGAGTCACGATGATGTGATCTTGGCACCACACCCCCTGCACCTACCACCTGGCTGCGTTACATCCCCCCTCACCTCTGATTTGGCTGTCCCCTCCCGAAGGCAGTGGGCCGAAATGTTGGTAAGTATGATTTGCTTTATTACAGTGATATCTGATATTCTTAAGAGGAAGATGTTGGATGTGAATATGTTTTTTGAGCTTAATAAATGCATAATGATTTTGTATTTGCGTAATTTATCATTTCATATTACATTGCAACTTAATTTAATATTACGTTCATTTTTTACTACTATCACTGTGGAGTCACTTTTCCTGGTGTAAACCCAGACTTATACTAACATGCAGACTCCAAATGCACCTCTGAATGGTCCATCCATTCAGTTGTTTTAATGCCCCCATGGCACCCAGACTTCATCACTCCCTCTGGGTCTTGTTCCAGTTCCAGCCCTGCCCCACACATTCACCAATCTGGACACTGGTGTAGAGTATGTCGAAGCTGGATAATTGGCTGAGACAAGATCAGTTTAAAATTGGATCGCAGTGACGCCATCTTGCGACTGGCCGCAAGACGCCATCTTGGAAATGAGATTGCAAGACGCCATTTCGCGAATGGCCGCCTAAGCACCATTTTAGATAAACTCACACTTTAGTACATGTGGCGATATTACTATTAGCATCATGCGATTGGGTTTTGGTCTTGTTGCTGTGCTAATTTGCATCTACACAGGCCCTGGGAGAACAAAGACCAGTATTTTGGAGCCTGAAAAGGGTGGGGGCTGCTGGGGCATGAGCAAGTCCTGGAACTATAATGCTCAGCATTCCACACTGCTAGGTGTTCACTTCTAGGGATAGCTGAGAGCGAAGAAGTGCTCCCCATGTTGGTCTATGGTGGTCTCCCTCCACACAGATTCTCTAAGATTTCAGATCAGTGTTATCTCTGTGCTCTAATGAATTCACGTGCCTGTAGAGGCTCATGCTATAATTGCGTAATCACTGTGAGTTTAAGTGAGATTTAAGTGCACCATTTCTCATACACACATTAATACACACAATTGCGCTGTTAACTAGTCACATATTAGCGAATGCATAAGACCCTGTGTGAAAATGCTGAATATTAGCTCCATGCACATGCATCTGCCCCAAGTTAACTAGCGTCTTTACATCAAACCCCACATACTCACACATTACATATTCACATACAAGGTTCCATAAGCTTTAAGGTATAAGATTCGAGTATGCACATTTATTATCATTGCTAGGAAATAAAGGTTATTTCGTAACTAAGGTTTTATACGTGATAAGTAAGCCATGTTTGCTATTGTACTGATGCGTACTCTCTCAACAGTATTCCGGTACTATCGATGGAGAGATCGCAACATGCATTCTCAGCTTATGGACCGCAGAGACTTCAAGCAACAAAATGTACATTATATGAACAACTGTTAGGATTTGCATGAGGCGGGAAACCAGAGACCACCAGTTGTTAGAGTCTGGATTGTGTCTATTTTAACCAACCTGTTAAATGCCTTGTAACATATGCCCTCTCCTTTAGGACCAATGGTATTAGCAACAAACTTCTCTATTGTGTTGTTTATTCCTGGGGGGTATAAATATGTGCTCTGACCCTGGGTTCCCAGTCTTTGTGCTGAATGCTGATTGACGAGGGGTTTCTTGCTGATGCCTAACATCTGGACCAGAGAGCACTGCGTATGTATAATTGTACTTGGGTCTGTATAATCTCTTTGCGCTAAGATTATATGAGGATCATAGCGTGTAACTGCTGTACTTTTACTTGAATAATACTTTGTGCTTTGGAACCACAGGTTCTAGGTCTGGAGTCTTTATTTACTGTATGACTGCATATGCAAATTAGCGTCATCCTTAGAGGTTTATAGGAAGGATATTAGAAGGTATAGGCAGGGGTATTTATAAGGTTCAAAGGCAGTATCCTTAAGTAACTTATAACACCCACTATTGCATTAACTTATATCTTGGATACAGCCCTTATCCAAGATAAATGACAGGATAGCATTCAAGAATTATAAAGAATTAGAACACTTTGTATAGATTACACCCCATAATTCTATTTACTATGCATTTTTCTTTGATGTTGAAAAAGAGGTGTTTTACCAGATAGTAACTAGCAGTGTTATATAAACAGCTGACACTAGAGCACAGAGAATGTTTATTAAATACCAAATACCTTCTCTTGACCCTCTGGTATGTTAGAAGTGCAGAATATTTCGTCTTTTATCTGTGTTTTACCGTTTACGAGTATCCATGCCATTTCACATCTTATCAACGTACTAAATATTGAATCAACATAATAAATCAAACAATAAAAGCACAACAATTATCGATCTGGCAAAGACTTAACAATTGGTGTAACAAAGTGTGGGGGATACAAATAAAATGGAGTGTTTAGATTTTCTTAATCTCTTTCTCTGCTGACCTTCATATATTTACTTTTACTGCATAATGAAAAACTGTGAATATAATATAATTATCATGTTTATTCCCTTGTAAAAAGCAACTGAAGCTGATGTTATGCTGAGTTCTTATCAGGCACCTGGGAAGGGACAATCCAAAATAATAAAGGAAAATGTTAGATTTCAGGTACATAAGTTTTTTGAAAAACACACAGAAAACATCACTTTTTTGTTTATGGTATTATTATTATTATTATTATTATTATTATTATTATTATTCACTCTGCATTTTGTGTAGCCTAATAGGTTTATTCATGCAATTTTATTATTATTATTATAATTTTTATTTTTTATATTGTTGCATTTTAGAATTATTTTCGGTCAACCATCTGGAGACAGAGACAAAGGGCAACATGTACTAAGCAGAGGGTTCTAAACCCTAGCAGTTTGGTGGCGGTTTTTCTATCCGCAGATTTACTAAGGCCAAAACCTTGCAAAACTGCCATCAAAACACAACTTAGAATAGAACAGGACTAGGACTAAAATTACAAAGTGGCGGTCTTGGTGTAATTTAGAAACCGCCTGACCGGGTGACCGGGTCCCAGTGCAGGATGGGATGTCAGCTGACCGGAGCCACGGAGGACATCACCAGAACACCAATCACCGGAGGTAAGTACAATTAAGGGAGGGGGTGTCATGGGGGGGAGTTTGCGGGGCGGGACTTAGCAATGGGGGCAAGGCTTAGAGGCAGATGGTCGGCGTTTTCGCTGGCACTTGTCATGGTGTTTTTTGTGAAAATACTGTGATAAGTGTGCGGAGGGGATTCACAGGGACAGAGCTTTATCGCAAGCTCTGTCCCTGCAAGGGATTTTTAGTAAATCCCTGTGATATTGGCTGAATTCAGTCGGTAATATCACACTACAATCTGCATTCCAAATGTGGATTGCAGTAAATAGAGCCCATAGTGTGTAAAATTATGTACTGTGATATACTGTACTATGGTAATTTACTGGGGTAATTTAGCTCAGTAGATGGGTAATTGGTGCAGTATCTAGGTGCATAATAAGGGTCCACACGCAGCTCTCAGGTTAAATGAAATAATGGTGCTTTACTGTCAGTATGCAAGAACAAAATAATAAATGACCTAGCCCCCATTCAGGGCACTACCTCACTTCTTGGCCCCTCTCTATAATGGGCAGCTAGTCTGCAAATGTAACACAGTCTCAGGGCCTGAATCATTATGGGTCACAACTGCAATTACGCACGCATGCAGTCAATTGTTGTTTACTGTATGTGTATGTATCGCAGAGCGAAAAGGCACCACTGCGATTGCAAAGATCATGCAGAGCCACCACAGAGTGATTGACAGGAAGTGAGCGTTTGGGGGTGTTGATGGGGGGTGGTCAGCGAAACGCAGGCGTGTCAGTGCATATGAATGCTGTTTCAGTGGTGTGCATAAATTAGCCATTGCGATGGCACACGCAGCTTGAGCTCTCACTGCGTACAGCAAGGTTAGCAGTTACTGAGTATAGTCTGACCATGTGCAGGTGTGCGTGAGGCTCCGATGGTACTCAATGTTACCGATGGCTTCTCAGTCTTGCAAGCTATTACGGATGTGAGTAAGGGGAAGTGGGCATCCTTATGTTGGGCTGCGACGACATAGCGATTACAATCATTAGTATATTTTCACAGCGGGACTGCGTGAATAATCGCAGTTGCGATCCGTAATGAATCAGGCCCCTAGTCTTTAGTCCTGTCTCTCACAGGTAAAGACACGGCCTCCTGGCCTGGCTTGATGGCAACAAAGTCTCTCTTGTGGTCCTCCCTGTGCCGCATGCAAGAATGGACATTGGCCTGGCTTTCTATCCACAACTTGCCAAAAATTCAGTCAGAGGTATGTGGTCCTTCCTGTATGGCAGGTCTGGACACAGGTTCCTGGCCTCCCACTGGCCTGGCCAGGGCTGGCTCTAGGGGTGTTCGACTAGTGCAGTCGAACAGGGACGCCACCCATAGAGGGCGCACCCCTCCCCAACATCCCGATTTCAGCAGGACAGTACAGTCCCACTGTTCCACCCGTGGGCCGAAGTGGCCTGCGGGTGGTCAAATCGGGAGGTGCCGGACCCCGGAGCCTGAATGGATGCTGCGTGCATGCACGCGCCATCCATTCAGTGACAGGAGAGCACAGCTAGTGAGACTCCAGCCAGCCTGACATTATTAAGTGGGCGTGACCTATGTAAATTAGGCCACGCCCCAATTTCACCGTGCACGATGTGTGTATCAATCAGTTTTAAGTATATCTCTGAATTAGGCCCTGTGTTTGAAAAATGTGAGGAGCTGATCGGTTGGTAGAGGGGGTGGGGTGAGGTGGGCACTGCTAGTGGTGGCTGGTGCACATGATTGCAGCACACCACAATGACAATAAATGCCTGTCTCTAGGAGGAGGGGTAGTGTGCGTTGGCAGAAGGGATCTCCGGGAACACCAAACAGTGCAGGGGTGGGTAGACAGAAGCACTCCCGGGTGTCACTGCCCGACAGCACTGGAAGACCTCAGCCATGGATGTGCTATTTGATGCATCATAGACTGGGTTTGGGACACTTATCAGACTGCTACTCAAGCAAATAAGTGGAAGAAAATGAAGGGGAAAGTAGCATCCAGGCAACATTGGGGCATCTGGGGGGAGGTGTGGGTGAGATTAAGAAAGGAGAATGGAGAAAACATGGAAGCAGACATACAGTATATGGGAACACTGGCAGAAAGGGTGCACAGATAGAAGCACAGATAGGCACAAAGTACACAGACAGGCAGAAGGGGGCACATATAGAAGCACAGGCAAAAGAGTGAGCCGATAAAAGCACAGATAGACAAAAGAAAGCACAGACAGGCAGAAGGGGGCACAGACAGGCAGAAGGTGGCACAGATAGAAGCACAGACAGGCAGAAGGGTGCACAGATAGAAGCACAGATAGGCACAAAGTACACAGACAGGCAGAAGGGGGCACAGATAGAAGCACAGGCAAAAGAGTGAGCCGATAAAAGCACAGATAGACAAACGAAAGCACAGACAGGCAGAAGGGGGCACAGACAGGCAGAAGGTGGCACAGATAGAAGCACAGACAGGCAGAAGGGGGTACAGATAGAAGCACAGACAGAAGGGGGGTACAGATAGCAGCACAGACAGGCAGAAGGTAGCAAAGATAGAAGCACAGACAGACAGAAGGGGGTACAGATAGCAGCACAGACAGGCAGAAGATGGCAGAGATAGAAGCACAGACAGGCAGAAGGGGGCACCAGTAGATGTACAGGCAGATAGAAGGAGGCACAAATAAAAGCACAGACAGACAGAGAGGGGCACAGACAGGCAGAAGGGGGCACAGAAAGCAGCACAGACAGAGAGAAGGCGGCACAGATAGAAAAGCACAGACAGACTAAAGGTGGCACAGATGGATTTACAGACAGAAGGGGGCACAAATAAAAGGAAAGGCTTAATTAGTTTATTTAGGTTACACAATAAATGACTTTAACGTTGGATGTAGACAGGTCACTTCACCGACTAGAAAAAAAATGGCTTAGAGGGACGTGGGCATGTATTACAGGATGTACTGCCAGACTGGCACCTAATAGGGTTAATGGCAGTAAAAGGACACACGCCTGCCTATAGTGACAGTGAAGCAGTATAACCCTTGGTCCAGGTTATCTAAAAAAAAAGTTTTTTGCAGGAACGGATCAAAGGTGGGGGCCCCAAATCTGTAATTTGCCTAGAGCCCGGAGATGATAATCCAGCTCTGGTAACAGTATATATCTATTATTTTATCAGTTCTACATTCTCAGAAGTTGGTGATGAGGATCTGCTATGATAATCTTTCTCTAAGTGAACAGCACATTGAGCTCCACCAATGCAGTATCAGGTCATGTTAAAAACCTGTCCTCCGCCCTCTCTGACACTTGTGCAAACCCCCCTAAAATCTCAGCTGCACCTGTATGACTACCGTCCTGCCCCTCCCCAATACCCCACCCCCTTTTCCCCAGTTTCCAGCAGCTCTTCTGCTACACTCCACTTGCAACCTCTATGACCCTCCCCCCACCGTTGGGATCACTATGTTGGGCAATAGCCATGCAGCATCCTCAGCATTGCATCCTGGGTGGCGGTATCATTAATACCACCATTAGTGCGGCCCTGACCCACCCATTATTATATATATCCACTTCTTTGCATTGTCACTTATGACCTCCAGTTTTCTTTCCATTGTCACATTTGCCTTCCCATTGTTATGTATGACCTGTCCCTCCCTTCACCATCATTATGTCCACACTCAGACATCTCCTGTATGCACGCATGCACCCATACACACAGAAGAGTGTTCCATAGAGGAAAAGAGGCTCATGGTGGACACACCCCCATCCCATTATGCATTGTATGTCAGTACCTACCACTGCCAGCACACTTGTGTGGTTAGGGTCAAGAAAGGACTGACAGAGTTCAGTAGATAGTTCCATAGAAGAGGAGATACATGAGAGGTCTTGTAATGGCATTGGCAAGAGGATATGTGAAATAATGGCATTCTATGGTCCTGTCACACTAGTTATGTTATGAAACATGTTTTATAGATGACATTTTTGTAGATACAACAAGTACACTCCCACCTGCGGAAAACAGAAGTAGTTGTTTGGCATAGAAAAGCGGTATTCTTTATGATCATTTGGCCACTAGGGGCACTGTTTCGTTACATCAATGGAATTTCTGCACATAATATAGTAACTTTGCAGCATGGCAGTTCCAAATTCACTTAAGTGCAAACATCTAGAGAGCTTAGAGTGAAAAGTGATAAGGTGCCAGCCAATCAGCTCCCAACTGTCATTTTTCAAACACAGCCTGTGAGATGACAGTAGTGAGCTGATTGTCTGGCACCTTATCACTTTCTTATCACTTTTCACTAAGTCTCCTAACACTGCTTAGTAAATAGATACTAGGCTAAACATTTCTAGTAATATAATGAGCAAACAAATGATATGAGGCTGACCATTTCTGAACATCTCCCGCTCTCCTCCCTGTACAGTATGTAGCAAAGAAGGAGGTCCCTGTACCTCAGAGCAGGACCCATTGGGAGTCAAATATCATTGTTATCTTGCAGCCAAATACTATCCCCACCAAATAGAAGTTCTCCATTCAGTTCTATAGGTGAGGACAAGGTATATTGTGTCCTCTTACTTGGCATGGTCCTATTGCACTGGGTTTCCCACCAGCTCTTGGTGGTGGAGGTTCCTGAACATGGTTGGTGCAAGCATTAAGGGCACCCTGGGTGATGCCCCTTTTGAAAGTGTCTCACCCACCCACCTTTGCCAACTGGATACCTCTCAGGGCTAAGTGTGATTAGAAGCCCATAGGCTCCTATTGGGCAACGTCATCTTTACTGCATCCAAGCCCCAGAATGTATTGCGCTCCGGAGCTTAGTGCACATATGGTAAGTGGCCAAACTTCTGAAAACATCATCAATCTGCAATAAAGCATTCCGCCCTTGGAGTGTGTTACTTGGCTGTGACATTATGCTCAATCAAAATTAACTCTTACATACAGTACATTTTTAAGAAGCTCTTGGCTGTTGCTTCCTCATGGCAGCAGTTGGCATTATGTTTGAGTGCGCCCTGAGGGCAATACAAACATGTGAGTGACATTTAGTTGTAGGCGTCCCCTAACTCTTGTTGCTCTAATGGTAATGATGGCTTTGCCCTTGTGGAAGGGAAAAAGTGTAGTTCAAAACTGGACTTAAAATGTAAAAAGATAATTATTAGAGATAAATGATGGCAGCCGTTTCTGCGGCTAATAATACTTTATGCACTAAGACTATGATTGGCTCTGTTTTCTTATCTCAGTATGTAAAAGAAAAGGATATGAGTCAAATGTAACAATAAACATTGCGTACCTGATAAGTTTCTAATCTGACAGCTTCATATATCCACCAATGTATTTACACTAGTGCTGTCTGACAGCTAGATATATCCACCAATGTATTTACACTAGTGCTGTCTGACAGCTTGACAGCTTGGCATTAATACTTCAGTCAGTTATTTATCTCAAAGCAAAGAATCCAATCGCTATTGTATTCTTGTAACAAGCCCTATTATACAGGCTCTATCTTGTCTGCTAAGATTATGCAAAATGATCAGCTCGGATGAGTGCTTGAAATTAAATATAAGCAGAATAAATATTGTGTTTAATTTTATATTTGTAAAGCTCCTGTGATAATTTTTAATCCATAGAAACACTATCTTGTGTATTTTTAATTAAAATTCATTATTTTTTGCAATTGTCTGTTAGTCTTGGCCAGGGGCATATTAAAAGCTGGGAGACCCATGAACAGCGGCTTCTCCTTCATGAAGTGGGTCCCTCTCCATGCCTGTTACAATGTGCCTGCCCATGTGGCATCCTGGCTTCCTATACTCGTCCCACGGCCCATCTTTCCGGTAAGTTTTTGGAAATATTGGATTTGCGCAGAAGAGCAATGGTGTCGCGTGATGAGCACAGGGAGGCAGGGCACCGCATAGGCAGGCACAGTGATCATCCTTGGTGCAGGGTGTGTAGCGCCAGGGCACTTCTGGACCCATGGGACCTTGTGCACTGCACAACCTGCACCCATGTTAGATAAACCATTGGCCTTGACTATACTTAGTCATGTTTTCAGAACATGCATACTGACTGTACAATCTTAGCTATAAAACAAAAACCAACTAGCACTATTTACAAACATATAGGGGCTTATGCGTAGTTGGGAGTATGCCTATTTGATGTGCACTATGGGCCTCATTCAGAGGCGGTCGGAGGATGCAAGCGGTCGCTCAGAAACTGGGCGGCCGCTTGCATCCTGACCGCCCGCCTCTGTTGCGGTCGTTAGCCTGTGGGTTAACACCCACAGCTCTAACGACCGCTCCGGTGATGGTCGCGATGGTCAGAGACCATCGCGACCATCGGGGCTTACGACGAGACCCTAGGGTAGGGTCTCCCTTGTCGTAAGCCCCGGAGAGCTTCTGGCTCTGTCTGAGCTGGAAGCTCTCCACTGACATCACTAGTGATGTCAGTGGGGCCTCCCCCAAATGGTAGGGATTCCCATGGGAACGCCTCCGTTCGGACTGCCACCCCCCCGGCCCGCCTTCCAAACGGGGCGAGCTGTCAATCAACATCGACAGCTCGCCCCCTTTGGATCGAGACCCGCTACGACCGGCGCTGTCGGTCGTAGCGGGTCTCACGCATGCGCACAACGGTGCCGGGGGGGCCATCGACCCGGTCCGAGCACATCGGCGCTAACTACCGGGTCTGAATGACCCCCTATGTGTGTCCACAAAGAAAGGTGTGCACGTATTTACATATGCAGATGTGATGTTTGCACCTCCTTACGGTTGGAGAGGCAGAACAGACATGTAAGGGGTCATCTAATATAAGACGAGTACACTAAGGCGTTTATTTACAAGCCACCGATTCCCACCTTGTTTAAGCCTGAAACCAATGTTATTAAAAGCATCAACCCTTTTAATTTTCAGGCTTAAACATGCCACCGCTTAGTAAATAAACTACTTAGGGCATGTTCACTTAAGTAAGAACTGAGGCAAACCTGCACACGTCATTTGCTGCTGTTGGAGGGCCTATACAAATACACACCGATGATGATGATTGGGTGCACTAGCTGGTCACTTCTGATTGGAGTGTTGCAGATTTTGCTAGCTGGCAGTGATTCATTCACTACTCACGGCTATATTATAGGATGCTGCGGCTGCTTGTTAGTGTGAGATTTTTGTTGTTTATGGTCATACTGTACCGACACAACATATGAGGTCTACAGTGGGTTTTTGTTATAATACACTGGATATTATTAGTTATATTATTTATTTTTATTATTATTATTTTACTTATAAGTAGCCACAAAGTGTCTGTAGCACCATACAAAAAGAACACAATTTGATTAGCAAACAATACAATATAAAATATAAAAATGGATCAAACAGACAATAAAAGGGCAAAAACAAACATGAAATAACAATACAACAAAATGAGATGCAGTTATAACAGGAGCAATCAGTGACCCTGTTAGTGGGAATGGCAGGTAGAGGAGGTCAGTTTCTCTGACTGTAACCCTATAAGTGGGGGTGCAGTGGAGACGATAGTACAGATGAGAACCAAGAGGGTGTAGGGTCCTACTTGTGAGAGCTCACAGTCTAAGGCATTGGGGTAAACCTTGGTGGTGAACTGGGAATGGATGAGAAGGAACAATAGATGTGTATTATGAGTGTCAGCTTTGATGAACAGGGGAGTTTCGGGAAATGTTTGAATCCCTGTAGGCTCGTAGGCATCTTGATACTGTAGGACAGGGAATGGTGTTCCAGAAGAGGGGAACAGCACAGGAATTGTGTCAAGCAGTTTATTAATTTGGATGATGATTCTTTCTGCAACTAAAGCAACAATTTTACCCCATTGCTCAATTTCCGCATGCCAAAGGGAGAGTGGATGGTACTCATGTAGTCCTCATACTACCAGGAAAAATGTATCTATTTTTCAGAATCTAAAATATTTTCTTTCCATCAATGCCAAGGCAACAGTGGCAGCAACTGGTCATTTTGCATCGATTATCACCGAGTAAAACTGAACACATGTGACAATTAGGTAATGTTTTTGTTGTTTCATTACAATTTTTGTAAAATATGTTGGTGCTAGAAGTATTAATGGACATAGGACCTGATTCAGACTTGGGAATAGAGAGAGATATCTCTCTCAACTGATCATCTTGGTGAGACCATGTTGCTTTCAGGTGGGGCAGATTTATAATGTGCAGAGAGATTTAGATTTGGGAGGAGTGTTTCCAAACTGACATCTAAATTGTAGAGTAATAATAAATCTGTGCAGTATTTGTGGGCTACATGCAAAATCAGCCAGTTTTTACCCCACATGTAAAAAATTTATGCATTTACACCCCTTGCATTGCAATATGGTTTGTTCAGGTTCACAGTTAAGTGCTATGTCTCTCTCTATTCCCAACTCTGATTCAGACCCATAGAGATCTATAGTTGTCACAGTGCTTCATGTATTTTAATCTTATTTTCACAATATTACTTAATTAAAATAAACATGTATGTAATTATTTACCATGAAACCCTGCATATAATTTTTATCTTTTGTTGTAGAATTTTTATCTTTTCTTATGTGTTGGTTCTACTTGTAGAAGGCAGCATCTACTGTACCCTTTTCAACCATGGCTTCACACTCTTATTTTACATCCCACCACAGACCAACAAGTCACATACAATTACCCACTTACTTCCACAAGGATGGTCATTAACCTACTATTTGGCTTTCTCATTTTCATTGCCTTGACTGGTCTGGACTCAGAGTCCTCATGTAAGCACAGAAGTTGTGTGGGACATTATTGGTCAAAGTGCCATTTTTAATAACATCATAAATAAAATGGGGTGCCTTTTGAGGAGGAAGTTAAGATTATTGCAGAGAAATTAGGAGATCAAAATGTGGAACCTTCTCATGTGAGCTGATAAGTTTGCACATGCCCTGTCAGCACAACACTTCAACTTTAATCGGTACCGAGCATGCACAAGATGGAAATGATGAATGCTCAGTACCACTTTTGCCCATGATCTCGGATACGTACAGTAAGTATAGCATTTCTAGATGACGTTATGCTTTCATCTAAAAGTACTGTACTTGTTTATGGGAAAGCGACATTATCTGAAACTCAGGGTACCGCAGAGAATAGCTGATGATTTAAAAAGGGGCTTTTCAGAGCTTTGTAAATAGAGACTGCAATGGGTTTCTACACATCTGTATTATTAGTAAATATGTCTGATTTCCTCATGAGATCTGAGTTAAGGTTTTGCAGCTGTTTCTCTTTAGAAGAGGAATGGTAGCAATCTAACTAAATGTTACTGAGACTCATCATAAATTGTATTGCAGTAGCAGGCCTGTCCTAGCTGTTACTCCCAGCTAACCTCCTGTAAGTTGCTGATGAAGATATCCATGTGATGTATGTTAGCCTGACATTACTGTTCCTAAATGGGTTCATCCTGAGAAAGGTGGTCTTTTCTTTCATCTATACATATAAGGCCCCCCCTTGTGTTTCCTCCTGCATATAGATGTTGTCTGGCATGCCTCATTCGATATCTCTGCATTTCATCTCATGACTGTGTTATCATGTAATGCAGCTTCTAAGAGGGCTTTGTTTATCTGGATTCTAAAGATGTTTCCTTACTCTCTACCCAGATGAATTTCATATATTAGTTTAGAGTCAACTTTTTCTGTATATATTCTTGATATCTATTGTTTCAACCAAAGCTGTTCTACCTGGGAGCCATGCTATTTTCTTCTGGGAATATGTCAGACCATATTATCTTAACTCCTTCAAATTGACTTTTTAATTCTGCTATATGTGACTTTCTAGAATATATTGACTGAGGACAAATAACAATGAAATCCCTTACTGCCCCTGCCCCTACATCAATGTTGGTAAGAAGATTTCTCCCTGGATCAATTATTCAATCATTATACAGAGAGCACAGTCCTAACTAAAAACATGTTCAAGCCTTGAATAATATAATACTGTATATGTCTAGGCTGCCAACTTCCTAACCTTATGACCCCCTTCTCTGAACACCTGACTTCTGTGCTGTAGGGATGGACATCACGTTACAATGGAAAATAGTGACCGTTTAGATGCAAACCATCGATGTCTGGTAAACATCGATGATCAATGTCCATCCCTACTGTGCTGCTATTGCATAATCAGTGCATGTGATAACCTTTTTCCTGCAAAATATGTAGTCGGGGACAGGAAAGTGCAGGAAAAGTGCGGATGCTGTCCTAGCCCACCATGCTCAACCGCTGCCAGTTGACACAAGCTGAATTGCTGGGTGCCTGCTACTTTGTATGAAATGCTAGCAGTGCACCCAACCACGGCTGTCCCCAGCTCCTTTCATCTTCCTGACCCCAGCTGGCTCCATCTCCTGCCCCTGCAAGAAGAACGCTTAGCTTGCAGAGAGGAGCGCCTGCCCCGGAAGTTCACATCCTGGAGGAACTGCCCTCAGGGATAAAAAAAAAATATTTCAATTGTTTGTACTATGTCTGTGCGCTGTCCCCCAGTGCATGTGACTGTACACAGTGTGAGCAGAGCTGTGAATAAAAACAGTAGAAAAAAAATATTGTCTTCTATCTTTTGTACTATATCTGTGCACTGTCCCCCACTGCATTTGTTCACAAACATATAAAAGCGCTGTGTCTCCACGCAGTGAGAGCTGAGTGTGTTGCAATTGGTGGACAGTCTTTTTTTTATTTTTATTTTATCAAAATCAATGTAAAAATGTTTTTGTGTGTTCTAAAAAATTCAGGTCGTGATACTGAAGTGTTTAAGAACATTAATGATCGTAGGTCAAGGGCTACCGCCTTAATATCTGCACAGTGTGTTGCAGTTGGTGGCCAGTATTTTTATGTCTTTTATCAAAATCAAAACATTTCTGTGTGTATTATCCTTCATACTCAGACTCTCTGGTGCACCTCATAAATGTACTACAAGAATGTGTTACCCAATTAAGGGGGGGGGGGGGGGAGTATGGCCAGCAGGTCAGCCTCCTAATGCTTGTTAGCATAAGATAGGCTGAATTGGAGTGTAACTATTAAGTTTCTTGGTTTCTCTTTCAACCCTTGTGAGGAATCCTTGGCTATTGACAATGTAATCTTTTATGGACTTAAATTTAATTTTCTTAATTACTCAATCAAAGCAATGAATCAATCTATTAATTAAGGCACCACTTTTATCCATTTTGGGTGCTTGTTTTGTAATAGCATTTCAACCTCTCTGCTTTGTTTTTTTATAGCAGTAATAAAATAATGATTAATCAATCTCTCTTCCACTACATACTCCACCTCCATTTCCCTGTACTGCCTTTGGGCCTCTGATCTAGTTCTTGATTAATGAAAAGATTCTATAGCATTGAATAGTTTATATTAAACTGCCATCCTGTCTGCCACTGCAGTGCCACTCTGTTTCCTAGATGTGCCATGTTTGAAGTACAACTTCCACGTGCTTGTGCCGCCCACTGCTATCGCTTAGCTTAGTCATCCAGCTGTATATCTGATCATCTTTTTTGACACTTCTATGTCATATTTTTGCTGGGACATTAGACTATAGCTAAATGAAAGTAGCACAATATTATTGTGTTTGTCTATAATGTGATGATTTGTTTTTGGTTTGAATATCTGTTTATATTGTCTTGCAATATGTGTCCATTGCGGTTTTAGATCAAATGAGACCGCTATTAGCTGAGTTTTAAGATAAATCATTAAAGAGTTAAACCGGAGTATTCAATTAACCAATCACTTATGCTCTGGTGCTACTTAAACTATCCAACTACTGGAGGTGAGCAATCCAGCTTGAAAAAGGCTACGGTCTGTAGCCAAAACGCATTGCTGCTCCCTCCACCCTGGGCTTGTTATCTTACACTGAACACTACCTGACTGGCTGATGGACTGATGCTATATATTCTACCCTAACTTGAAACTTAGAGTGGCTGGGCGGCTTTGACACGTGAGCTACCCTGGTCCAGTGCCGCTACACATGGCCAGCGTTTCCGGCTCCCTCCAATCTGTGCCATCCACGGTGTCTCCGGTGCACTAAGACGGTGGCTATGAGCATCCCGTGGCAGACCATTGCATCTGCGCCGCTGCCTTTGTTCTGAGATAAGAGCTGTGGCGGATGATTACACTGGACAAGATACAGCCTTGACTACAGGGTGTCAGTGAGTATTCACTGCTAACTATTTGCTGTGGTCAGACACAGATACAGTATACAAGACTCTAATGTACAGCAGTGGATATATAAGGATACAGACCCTTCTATAAGACGGCACATTTTTTCAATGTATTAATGCCGTGCTATCTCTATTATTAATCAGAGGAGAACTGTTACACTTATATTCCCCTGAAAGGATCTCCGGGGTTACCATCTAGAGTCACTAATTTGTATCAGCCATTTAGATACATATTCCTTCATTGGATACATTTTTGACTACATCAACTCTGGACACTTTTTATGTTTTACCGAGTTCTATTCATTTTTATTTTTATTTGTATACTCTCTACAAGAGTCTGATCAACTCTTATATTGCTGAATGTATTTATTTATCTTTTTTATGCCTAACAGGATTCATTGGGCTAATTGTTCTTAATTATTCATTTATATTAATTTAGTGTGATTTGCATGATGGTATTTATCCTTTGAATAAAATACTTATACATTTTTATATCTATATTATCTGTGTGTGCTGTACTGGTGTCCCAGCTTAAATATTAAGGTGCAGTATTTATTTTCTTAATTAGATCACATAGTATGTAAGGTCCAATCCACAGTTCCTCTGTCCGAAGTCCACTGCTGGACTACACATCCCGTCCATCTTTGTCTGCGCAAGCATCGTTTTCATCCCGGTTACCCTAGTTACAATTGGCCAGGATTGAATGCTCACAGTCACGTGATCTCTTTATCCAATACGACTCTCGTTGTTAGGATCGTGACTGTGATCCCATGGGATTATGGGCCTGATTCAGAGCCGCTCGTCAGCGGCCGCTCGTTCGCTCCGAGCGATGTTTGCCCAACTGCGCATGTGTACGGATTGTAATACGCATGCGCGAACCAGTCAGTGCGGCCGAAAATCGTTTGTTCGCTAAATAGCGAATGCCTGCTATTTTGAGTGACAGAATGAGGCGTATGTGGGTGGTAACAGGGGAAGGTGCTTGAAAACGGGGAGTGGAGATCCGAACGCAGGCATGCTTAAAGGTCAAAACGGGTGTTTTAAGGGTGTGCATAATTAATACAGCAGCGTCATTGACCACGTCACTGGGTTATTTTATAGCCAGAACTGCTCGCAAGATTGTGGTAGCAAAAACCAACCACAAGAGTAGCGAGCAGTTCATACGCTGGTCGATGTACTCGATTAATCTAATACATAGCGGACATGATGTAGGATGCGAGCAGCCAGGGGGCGTATTTTTTCAAAAAACGACCGCAAGTTTTGTTCGCTCGTTCAGACATAGAGGCGTGAACAGACCGCAAAGAGCGAACGGTTCATTTGAATAGCCACCCCTATTTCCTGGACGAGCGAGCGCAAATAGCGTCCGGCTCTGAATCAGGCCCAATGGCTCATCCTGATTTCAGGTTTTCTTTAGGAAGGCTTTGCTTTTTGGTAGGAGATAAAAGTGCTTTAAATTTCCCCATAACAGGTACGATACTTGGCTAAATGAAGAGCTCATAAAAGAAAAAAAAGGGGTAGTAATAATAAAGATAATGATATAAAATACCAATAGAAAAAGATCAATAAAAAAAATCACTAAAAAAATATATTCATGGACATTATAACGATAATAAATGTAACAAGAAAATATGTATACAGATATAACAATAAGAATGTATCAATGAAAATGTGACTGTATTCTTTCTCCCCTCAGTGTGAATTTTATAAATAAAAACACTTCCACTCAAAGTCCTTGTTTAAACCAAGTGGTATTAAGGTTTTACATTCATAAATTAACTTCATTTCCATCTTAGCAAGTCTTATATCTGCATTATTGCACCTTGCAGAACTCTTAATATGCCTGATTCCACAGAAACTTTGAATAGCAGAGATAGAGCTGTTATGTGCTTCCTTGAAGTGAAAAGAGAGAGTATGTGTCTCTAGGCCCTTTTTTATATTTCTAATATGTTCACTTATGCACAGCATAAGCGACCTTGTTGTCCTACCTATATAGCACCTATTACAGTCGCACTTGATTACGTATATAACATGGTTAGTGTTGCAGTTTATGAAATTCTTTATACTAATTGTTTTGTCATTGATATTCATAATATCCAGCTTCCTTATACCTTTCATTTTAATAATTTTACAACCTTGACAGTCTCCACATCTATGGAAGCCACTGGAGATAATGGTAGTTGGTAATTTTGAGGGAACAGATAGGGCACTCGAACTAATCTTGGTTTTAAATTGGGAGCCTTTCAATAAATAGTGGTCTATCAGGAATATTTTCACCAGATCATTTTTAAAAAAAAACCCTAGTACTGCCCTAATATTTTTGTTGTGTGTTTGATGTGTTTGAAATGCACACGATTCTGGATCACTTGTACTTGGGCATGCTTGGTTTACGTACATTTTTTTATGTTGCTGTGCACAGATAGAAAAGCCAGGGCTACTTACATGCATTTGTTCCCCAGGCTAATAGTCACAAGCCAGCCCCTGCACAGAGAAGCCTGGCTCACCTCTCGCTGCAGGCTGGTGTCTGCCAGGAAAAAAATGGTGGCACTCAGAAGCAAATTCAATGTATTATGCGACCTTTTTGTCCTACCTATATAGCACCTATTTCAGGCAGAGCTGCATTTGTAATGACTAAGGGCATCCAAGCCCACCTAGAGCCAGCGGAGGTTTGGGGCAGGTACGGCCAAGGCACCTGCTGCCAGCTTAACAAAGACTCTGGCAGATGCTTCTGCCGCTTTGCAGCGTCCACGATCGGAGCTCAGCTGACAGCTCCAATCAGGGTTGGCAGCAGTTTGCGGAGGCAGGGTACCTGGACAGCGGCTAGTGGTTAGCGCCGGGCAGGCTCTGGGGCGGCATGCACTGGGACGGCAGCTGCTACCACGATCAGAATGACCTTCCATGCATGTGCAGAGGCTTATTCAGAACTAAGTAAATGACCGTGAGAGTGCTGCTGAACCCGCACCAGCTCCTCCCATGGGACTTTGCTGAGCTCGGAGTAGTAAGTCACATCTCAAGGCTCCGGGCTCCGCCTCCAGCAATCATCATACACAGCTGTGGCTTGCCAGCCTGAGCCGGGGAAAAAGGGTCCACTGCCCGCGGCTTGCTGTAACTCAAGCTGGGCAGCTCTGCAAGCTGCACTCAAGTAAAGTAAGTTTGGAACTGGCAGAGGGTCAGGTTGTTGTGGTGCTTACTGCTGGGGGAGGGGTGCTCTGCTGGGATAGGGGTGCTGAGTCAGGGTGGGTGCTGATGCTGTGCTGGGAGAGGGGGGTGCTGTGCTGGGTAAGGGCCAGGGTGCTGGGTGAGAGGCGTTCTCTTCTAGTATAGGGGTGCTGGGTCAGGTGAGGGGTGCCACCGTGCTGTGCTGGGAGAGGAGAGGTGCTGGGTGCTGTGCTGACACCATGCTGTGCTGGGTGAGGGCCGAGGTGAAGGGTGCTGTGCTGGGAGAGGGGTGCTGTGATCTGTGCTGTACTTGGAGAGGGGTGAGGGGTGCTGTGCTATGATTTGTGCCAGGAGAGGGGTGCTGTGATCTGGGATGGGAGAGGGGTGCAGGGAGCACAGCACGATGGGGGAAGGGGCCAGAGCACAGTGAGACCACGCCCCTTCAGTGAAGACACACCTCTTTTCAGAATTCCACTGGGGGGCAGCACCACCCAAAATCTTTCCTATGACAAACTGGTCCTTTTATTAAGCTAACATAATTAAATGTGCATTTATTACTTTAAATAGGATAGCCCCATCTGTGGTGTTAGTACATTATCTATTGGTATTGGTTTGAGTTTTGGAAGAATAAAGTGCAGATACAAACAATGTAGCATTCTGAAGGTAAAGCAAAACTTAAGCTGGGTACACACTGACAGATATATCACCCTTTCCATTGAACGGGCGATATATCTGTAGTGCATCAGTGGATGTGTACACCCAATATATGATTTTGTATACAGACATATCTAATTGGCCCCACAGCACAACGAATGATGATATATCTAGCAGATATTGCATATCACTCCATCTGGCTGGCTGTATGGCCAACCCGCCGACAGCCTGATATGTCGGCAGCAGTATTCAAAAAGCTCTGCTGGCAAGTTGCATATGCACTTACCAATACTTAGATAGGTCGGCGGGGCAGTCGGACGTCTGACCCGTCGGCCAGGTGTGTACCCAGCTTTACACTAATTAAATCAGCTGTGCTGCTGTTATTATATGCAAAAGCACAGTACACAGAGCTTGGACTGAAAATGAGAGGGGGCAGGACTGGAAGTAATGAGGGGAAGAGATACTACTAATATGTATGATGCATTTGTTAATAAATTGTCTTTGTAAAAGCCTTGAGATATTTCTTAGTCTGTGTGAGCGCAGTCAACTCTCTGTTTCAAGAAAAATACATGCTTGTGTGCCTGGAGCATATATATATATATATCCCCTTTTTAATTCTCTAATTACATTTCTTTTTAGTTAATATTTTTTTTATCTGTCTGTACAATTAATTGTGTGTTTCTCTGCTTTCTCCTACCATAACCCAATATAGAAATGGTACCCCTACAGTTCATGTTTTATAGATATCCATGGTTGAGCACAGTTGGTTAAATCAAATTGACAGAGTTACTAATTAAATCACATGTGATCAAGCATGGATATACTTAAAACCTGACTGTTAGGGTGCTTTGAGGACCGAGGAAACCTCTGGCATAAGTAATCATCCACCATTGAGACCTATGGGAGCTGCATCACTAAGAGAAGAGAGAAGAAAACTCAATGAAATCAGTGATTTCAATGCAGTTTTCTCTTCTACAAATAGGGAGAAGAGAAAATAAAATGTCTTTTCTCCCGCTGAAATGCTGGAGAAGAGGCGTTTTTATGTATAGTAAATAGAGCCCATAATCTGTTAGTTTTTGGCATCGCTTCCACTCCAATAAGCCATGGACCAGGACTTAGCAGGATTTCCCCAGTGTTATCTGGATAACATCATTGTAATGGGACTGTCTGATACTGAACAAATCCAAAAACTTGCTACAGTTCTACAGCAGCTGGAACAACATGAGACAAAAGTTAGCAGTTCTGTTTATTATCTTCAAAACTGCAGTTGAATTAAAAATAGCATTCACCACATTTTATTTTTCTGATTTTCATGAGCCCATCACCAAAGATTTTTAGTATCAAGCCACAGATTTACAATTTGTACCTGCTTCTATACACCAGTGCAAAACTGTTCTAAACTTCTCAAAGAAAGCTGATGAAATGACTCAGTAAAATAGCCTTTACCAATTTTCAAACCCATAAATTTTAAATATTCACCATTAAAGCCCCTTCACTACATATCCTCACTATTGCTGTTTGTTTATTGTAACATTGATGGACCTCCCTTTGGGATATTATAAATGTTAAAGAGGAATCGGTATGTAATGCCGGTGGCTGTTTAGCCGCCGGATCAAATACCGACAGCTGCAGCCCGGCGGTTCGAAATCCCGACAGGGAAAGGTACGTAACCTAACCCTCCCCTCTCCCCCCCCCCTAATCCCAACCCTCCTTTAGGGGTGTCTAACCCTAACCTCCCCCCTTAGTGCCTAACCTTAACCTCCCTCCAGGGGTGCCTAAACCTAACCCCCCCTCCCCGCACCTTAAACCTAACCCTAACCTCCCCCCTAGTTCCTAACCCTAACCCCCCCTTTCCCTAGCCTAACCCTAACCTTCCCCGGGGGGGGTGTCTAACATTAAGTCTCCCCAGGGGTCCTTACACCTAAACCCACCTTCCCCATGCTAAGTGTTCTACTTACCCGTCAGAGGACGATCAGGATGGCGGGAGTCGGTGTTCCAGCATCGGGATTAAGATAGGCGTCGTCATTTCGACCGGCGGCATCGCATTGTCAGGCATTTAGACCGGCGGCATCGCATCCTCCGACCTATTAACTACATCCCGTTAAAGAAGAGGCCTACATTTACCTGATGCTTTCAAATATCTTAGGAGAGATAGAATGAATCAGTGAATTGGTGTGTTTAGATACTGGGTTTATGTTTTTCTCTTTTGACACTTAGCGATAGCTGATCAGAGCAAAGATAGCATTATGTACTGACTGAGGACACCTGGTGCACCTCTATGGATTTGGAATTACTGAGACCAACAACTGAAAAAAGCTTACAGCTCCCACTGTTGCCAATCACTGCTGCCACCATTGCACAGGGCAACTCATCTAACGTCCCTTACCCTTTAAGCTGTTAACGTTAATATCCTCCATCAGAACGGCCGATTGCTAAGCTATACACACTTACCAAATGTCCACTCGATATGTCTGGGCTGACATCACAACTTAGTATTCCATTAAATTTGTCTGTCTAGTTGAATAGTCAGTGACGGCAGTCCCTGCAGCAGCTGTCCGGGGATCGGCGGGTCGCCCATACACACATGCATATCTTTCAGATATTATCGGCATCAGCTGTGCTGCAAGGCCGATCTGATATGTCTGTGAACGAGCGATATATGGGTTTTCGATCGAGCAAACGATATATCGACAAGTGTATCCCCAGCATTGGTTTCACCACCAATAGTTGTATTCTTCTGCATCCCCTGTCAGATCCAGCTCAAGTCTGCACCTTCGCAGTGCAGGCGGTTACAGTACATACGCTCATTCAAGTTACTAACCAAAAAATGGCAATTCTTGCAGAAGTTCTCACTGAGGGCAGGATATATCAATACTAAAAATGCAGTATAACATCTGCCATTTTCAGAGGTTTACCGCTCGTACAAATGGATCCCCAGATGTATTAAAAAGGTCCGCAGCACAGCAAGCCCCATAGACTATTTTAGTCATATTAACTTATACAGCATATTCCGTTGTGCTTTGCAAGTGGGATCAAAATAGTAATAGTCTAAAGAGGAGGGCCTGAGTTAGAGCCGCTCGTAAGCAGCCGCTCGCTCTGTGTGCAAATCTTCTCCTGTCCGCGCATGCGTATGGTTCTAAATACGCATGCGTAAACCAGTCTGTGCTATGGAAAATCATGCGCTCGTAAAACAATGAGTGAGCGCTACTTTGAGTGACAGATAGTGGCGTTTGTGGGTGGTAACAGGGGAAGGTGTTTGTGAACGGGGGAGTGGATGTGCGAACACAGGCGTGTCTGACCATCAGAACGGAGTTTAATGGGTGTGCATAATTACCAAAATAGCATCATTGAACACGTCACTTGGTTGTTTTTTACCCTGAACTGCTCGCAGTGCTTGCAGGAGGGTAAGGCTACCTCAAGCAAGCAGCTCCGATGGCTCTCGATGTTACCGATTAATCCTTCATATACCAGAGATGACTTGAGTTGCAAGTGGCAAGGGGGCATCTTTAATCACTTGCGAGCGCAATATGCTGTCGCTCACTTACACATAGAGGCATCCTTACACCGCAAAGAGCGAGCACATGATTTGCATTGACGGCCCCTTTTTGACAGCAAATAGCGGCCGGGTCTGAATCAGACCCACTGTTTCAGAGAGCAATTGAGAGAACAAGAAAGAATGTACTTTTATTAAGTTAGGTGCATGGAGATTGTAAATTGTTACGTCTGCCCGAGGAATAGTTAGACAGCTGATGCAGATGACATACTCATTATACTGTTAACCAATATATATTGCATCCGGAAAGTATTCACAGTGCTTCACTTTTTCCACATTTTTGTTATGTTCCAGCCTTATTTCAAAATGGAATACCCCATAATGACAACATTTAAAAAGTGTTTTTGAGATTTTTACAAAATTAATTAAAAATAAAAAAGCGAAGAAATCACATTTACATAAGTATTCACAGCCTTCGCCATGAAGCTCAAAATTGAGCTCAGGTGCATCCTGTTTCCACTGATCATCATTGAGATGTTCCTACAGCTTAATTGCAGTCTACTTGTGGTAAATTAATTTGTTTGGACATGATTTTGAAAGGCAAACATCTGTCTATATAAGGTCCCATACCTGACAGTGCATTTCAGAGCACAAACCAAGCATGAAGTCCAAGGAATTGTCTGTAGACCTCCGAGACAGGATTATCTCAAGGCACAAATCTGGGGAAGGGTACAAAAAAATATCTGCTGCTTTGAAGGTCCCAATGAGCACAGTGGCCTCCATCATGCGTAAATGGAAGAAGTTCGGAACCACCAGGACTCTTCCAAGAGTTGGCCGACCATCTAAACTGAGCGATCAGGGGAGAAGGGAGGTGACCAAGAACCCGATGGTCACTCTGTCAGAGCTACAGCATTCCTCTGTGGAGAGAAGAGAACCTTCCAGAAGCACAATCATCTCCAGAAGCACAACCATCTCTGCAGCAATCCACCAATCAGGCCTGTATGGTAGAGTGGCCAGACGGCACATGGCAGCCAGCCTGGAGTTTGCCAAAATACACCTGAAGGACTCTCAGACCATAGGAAACAAAATTGTCTGGTCTGATGAGACAAAGATTGAACTCTTTGGTGTCAATGCCAGGCGTTATGTTTGGAGGAAACCAGGCACCGCTCATCACCAGGCCAATACCATCCCTACAGTGAAGCATGGTGGTGACATCATCATGCTGTGGGGATGTTTTTCAGCTGCAGGAACTGGGAGACTAGTCAGGATAGAGGGAAAGATGAATGCAGCAATGTGCAGAGACATCCTGGATGAAAACCTGCTACAGAGCGCTCTTGACCTCAGACTGGGGCGACAGTTCATCTTTCAACAAGACAACAACCATGAGCACACAGCCAAGATATCAAAGGAGTGGCTTCAGGACAACTCTGTGAATGTCCTTGAGTGGCCCAGCCAGAGCCCAGACTTGAATCCGATTGAACATCTCTGGAGAGATATGAAAATGGTTGTTCACCGACGCTTCCCATCCAACCTGATGGAGCTTGAGAGGTGCTGCAAAGAGGAATGGGCAAAACTGCCCAAAGATAGGTGTGCCAAGTTTGTGGCATCATATTCAAAAAGACTTGAGGCTGTAATTGCTTCCAAAGGTGCATCAACAAAGTATTGAGCAAAGGCCGTGAATACTTATGTACATGTGATTTCTTAGTTTTCTTTTTAATTAAATTTGCAAAAATCTCAAAAAACTGTGTTTTTATGGGGTATTGTGTATAGAATTTTGAGGACAAAAATTAATTTATTCCATTTTGGAATAAGGCTGTAACATAACAAAATGTGGAAAAAGTGAAGCGCTGTGTGAATAATTTCCGGATGCACTATACAATCCTGAAAGATACAGTATACAGATACAGTATATAGGAAAGCATAAAGAGAAGTCAGGAGCAGTGGTAATTGTGAGAAGACTGCAGCAAGCTAAATTTCATAGTGTCACATTTACCCACTGGAAATACCTTGCCAGCAGTGTAACCTCCAGTATGAGACTCAACTAGTTAGGGTTCAATAACAGGACTACCACAGCAGAAAGAAAGTGCAGTCGCCATTAAAAAAACATTAACTGAAACTAACTGCCCTATACTGGAGAACAGTTATTATTAATAATGTTGAAACTTTTTAAACACACGGACACACAAACAAACTGCTAACATTTGTGCACCAACGGTTAATCAGGCCAAAGCCCACAGACCTTTTATTTGTTAGTCAGGAAAATGCAAACTAAACTCTGACATCGTTGATATTATTTCCTGAAAGTCTAGTAAATTTGTAGTTCTGCAGCTGTGTGATATTGGTTTCTAGAGATTAAAGTAATACTTTCCCATCCTGTATTCATTAGAGTTAGATTTATGCTAACTACCAAAATGTATATTTATATTGAATGTAGTAATATATACTGTAACTACGTGCCGTAAATATTTACCTGCATTGGAATGTCTTATACGAAGTCAAGCAACTGATCCATTGGTATACTGCCCGAATCAACCTCTAGCTGAGATGTCTTTTCCTAAGAAAAAATATAATAAAGATATTGGTTTACCTCATTTGTGTCAACTACGTTGAAGAGATCACATGCCTCTCTACTGTGCGGAAAGAAGAATAGAGAATAGAGCTAACCACCTCTCATCGATTTTAAAGAAAGAACACTGTGAGTCACTATATTCCTTTGGTTATTTCTGGTTTATTACAACTGGGTAATAACAGACAGAGAGGTATGAGGGCCCTGCTCGCAAGCTTACAATCTATAGAAACATCATTTGTTGTTTGTTTGTTTTTATATAAAATCCTTCTCCACATAAACAGCCGTCTATTTTTGTGCAAATAGACTTTAGAAGTACAAGACATACATTGTTTGCAAAATTGACGTACTGTATAATAATATAATTGCAATCTCTCTTTGCTCACCACTAGGAGGCTGGAACTAGTGCAGCTCAATCAATGAAGTTGTGAGAAGGTGACTGCAGGAGATTAGAGGTCATTAGTTTAGATGCCTACTGCTAGACCTCCTGGTCCATTACTGCAGCAACGTTTGCTATGAGCATTCTTCTGTTTTGCTACAATAAATCAGTTATTGTCTATACAGAATGTTCTAAAAAAAATCACAACACTGTAGCTAATCTTTTTAGTATATAAGGTTAGAAATAGAACTAGTTTGAAAACTGTTAACTTGTTATGTTAAGGAAAAAGCTTAGCCATCAGGGCTATACCTGTAGCATAATTTCCTTAAAAAATCTAAACCACAAGAGCTAAATGTTAAAATCAAGACAAGTTTGGGGGGCCCGGTGGCGCAGTCAGTACCATACTGCCTAAGAGCACAGAGATCCTGGGTTCGATTCCCAACAAGGTTTGAGCAGGTTTTATGTTCTCCACATTTTTGCATGGGTTACCTCTGGGTGCTCCGGTTTCCTCACACAATACGAAAACATACAGTAGTGCTAGGTTAATCGGCTTATGAGAAAAAATTACCCCAAGGTACATGTGATGGGGATTAATAGATTGTAAACTGTACTGGGGCAGGGAATGATATGAATAACTAAACATCCTCTGTAAAGGACTCCGCTATGTGTGAGCACTACATAAACAACTGTTATTAAAGATACATAAGTTGTAACTGAATTAAACGTTAACAAGGAGCCTAATATATACCAATACACATTAATCCAATATAACCAGGTATATAATAAGCATAAGTATATAAGCCATGGCATTTATAGCCATAGGTTGGATTTCCTAACCAGTGTATTACACTTACTGACGGAGGGAAAGATTAACATTAATGTAATTTGGAATATCTGGTGGGGTCAGGAATTTTCGTGACAGGTACTAATTATCCCGCCCCTGCACTGGATGCTGTTAATAATTAATTATTTTGTCAATTCCTGCCTCAGTTCAGCAAGTGTAATAAATGGATAGAATTATATGATTGTGAGTGAAAAAAATGGATGTAGAACTAAGTTGCTCACTTTCAACTATTATAATTTCTTATATGCCATTCTAAGCATATCATTTAGATTTGCATACAGATGTGAAAACGCAATGATTTAACGAGCTTGCACAATAAGGTGGCATGTACCTGAGGGTGGGGCGAGCCTGCCAGTTAATGGAAGCATAAAGTGCCCCTGTCTGGTTTCTATTCCCAGGGCTGGAGAAAATTCTGGTGAACTGGAACTCACTTGTGTAGGTCAATACTGTCATGGCCAGGGTTTCTCGGCATGGTGGTCACCGGGTATTACCTGTGAGGTCATTGTGGCGAGGGGTATCTGGCAGCGGTGCTGGTGTTTGGCGAGGGGCATTGGCTGCGCGTGGTTCTGTGCAGGCATATTGTCACTGAGGCCTGGTGAGGCCTGGTGGTGTTTCCATTCTGTTTGGCATGGGCGCCATCATCTTGCCTCAGGTCATGTGATTCAAGCTGTCCAATCCTGGTGGGTCATGTGCTCTTTCCAGTCAGTCACAGCGTGTCACCTGGTATTTAGTAAGGTCCAGAGCCTTCATTCATTGCCAGTGCAACGTGTTTCTCAGCTACGGCTGAGAGAGAGTACTTGTGCCTTACTTGTATGCCTGGAAGCGCTATTAGCCTGTTACCTTGCCTGCTCCAAACCTGCTTGACTCACCCTGCACCCTCCATTTACCTTTCCCCTGCCTGAGTACCTGAACCTGCTGTTTCCCTGCACTTTGCCTCACACTCTAACTCCCAGCTGGACTTCATTACCTCTGCCTGCACTTCGTTACAGCTCACCAAACATGCATACTGGACATTTCCTACCCGTCACTATCTGGACATTCTTCCATTTGCTTTGCCACAGTGATCAAGTGCACCTTAGTGCTAAACCTGGATTTTTCTTTTGCCATTCGCATGTCTGCTAAATCACTTATTAAAAACTCCACCTTTTTATTTGAACTGCTTCTGTATCTGCTCCTGTCACCACCCCGGGTCCACAACAAACCCAGACCTGCACAGTTTGCACTGGCTCCATGGATCCAGCCACGGAACAGGTGTCTGGAGTGGATTTATTTTGCTGTATTGCGGGTCGTTTAGAAAACCTGGAAACTATGCAGCATCAAATGGCTCAGTTTTTACAAGAGATGTCTAAGCGACAAGATAATCTGCAAACCTCGTTAACCACCCCTAGGGTATCAGCAATTACACCTCCTCCTGTACCTGGTAATACAGGGACCAGGGTATCCCCTCGTTTACACCTACCTATGCCAAGCAAATTTGATGGCAATCCTAAGGTGTCATGGTTTCTTAAATCAGTGTGACATACACATTACCTTACAGCCTGATAACTTTCCCACTGTTAGAACTAAAGTGGCATACATTGTGTCTTTGTTGTCCGGCTCAGCTTTGGATTGGGCCTGGAGGATTTTCGACGAACCTGGATGCACTGTGGGCCTGATTCAGAGTCGGACGCTCTAAACGAGCGCCCGCTCTGAATCAGGGCATTGGGGGTTTTTTTGGAGCGTCCTCCTGGACGCTTGCATAGCTGTGGGTTACCACCCACAGCTTATGCGAGCGTCCATGATTATGATGGTCTTGACCATCGCGACCATCGGGCTTGCGACGAGACCCTGCGGTAGGGTCTCGGTGACCGCAAGCCCTGGAGTGATTTTGGCTCTATCAGAGCCAAAATCACTCCCACTGACATCACTAGTGATGTCAGTGGGGCAGGACCCAGACGGTAGGCGTTCCCATGGGAACGCCTCCGTCTGGCAGCCACGCCCCCGGCACACCCACAAAGGGGGCGTGCTGTCACTCAACATCGACAGCACACCCCGTTTGGTGCGAGACCCGGAGCGACAGCTTGGCTGTCACTATCTGGGTCTCGCGCATGCGCACGACGGAGCTCCCTCCGTCGTGCACATGCGCACTAGGGCACCATCGACCCGCTTGCGAGCGCTCAGCATTCGCGAGCAGGTCTGAATCAGGCCCTGTGTCAGCATTGTCCAGTATCATGAACCTGAGACAAGGAACCCATCCTGTCAGCCAATATGCCGTACAGTTTCATATCTTGGCATCAGAGCTTAAGTGGAATGAGGAGGCCTTCACCTCAGCCTTTTGGCATGGCCTTTCTGACCGATTAAAGATGATCTGATCACCCGTGAGCTTCCCACTAATTTAAATGATATGATCTCACTCTCCAACAAAATTGACCTACGCTTCAGAGAACGTCAGGCTGCAAAGCACAGAACTGACCGGCAAAGGTCATTTACGCCTCCCTTGCCTACCCGTCCACCCCATCCTCCTATAGATGAGGAGCCTATGCAGGTGAACCAAACCAATCTCTCCAAAGAGGATTGTCAGAGAAGGATGCTAAAAAACCTCTGTCTGTACTGCGGAGATTCGGGTACCCTGGTGGCCTCCTACTCCCGCAAATCAGGAAACACCCTTTCCTAACTGACCTTGGGGACATCAAGTTAGGAGTTACGACCCTATCCATAAATACTAAAGATTTCCAGATTTCCTTAGCTTTGGATCTCAAGCCCAACCCTGTCTTCATCTCTGCTCTATTAGACTCTGGAGCAGCCGGAAACTTCATGACTTCCAGCCTAGTCGATAAACTACAGGTTCCTTGTTCATCTCTTAAGCACGCAATTTCCTTGACTTCTATAGATGGACGGCCTCTAGCTAAAGGAGTGATCACCAAGGAAACTTAACCAGTATTAATTCATTTTGGGGCACTCCACTCTGAGTCTTTAAAGTACTTAGTGATACCAGAGGCTTCTCAAGAAATCATTTTAGGACTACCCTGGTTACGCTACCATAATCCCAGGATAGACTGGTGTTCAATGCAGATTCTTTCATGGGGAACTGTCAGAAGTCCTGTCTTCCCAAGATACGACCTGTAAGAAAGACAGTTTCATCAATATCTCCAGCTATTCCCAAGGAGTACCAGATGTTCTCTGACATTTTTTCCAAACAACAGGCGAATGTCTTACCTCCCCACAGACAATGGGATTGTCCTATCAAGCTGATGCCTGACAAGATGCCACCTCATGGTCGCACCTATCTATCCTTGCCTGAGACTAAAGCCATGTCTGAATACATCCAGGACAACCTATCGAAAGGATTTATTCATCCTTACACCTCTCCTTCTGGAACTGGCTAAGTTCCCCTTCACTGTTTTCACAGATCATAGAAACCTACTATTGCTCAAGAATCTCCAGTGCGTGAGTCCTCGTCTGGCCCGATTAGCAATATTTTTTGCTCGGTTCCAGTTCACCCTGACCTTCCGGTCTAGAGCCCTTAATCAAAAGACAGATGCTCTGTCCAGATCTCTCCTCTGTGATGACAAAGCGGAGAATCAACAAAATACCCCTGTCTTGGAGTCAAGAGTATTTGCCACCCTACAAGTACAACCTCCCACTGGGAAGTCCTTTGTGGTCCTGGAGTTAAGGAAGCAGCTCCTCACCTGGGCTCATTCCTCTCACTTTGCAGGTCACTCAGGTACCCAGAAGACCCTGGAATTTCTGAAGAGAGGCTATTGGTGGCCATCCATGAAAGCGGATGTGTCGGAGTTTATTTCTTCATTCTCCTTATGTGCTCAGCATAAGTCTTCACGTCAGGCTCTGGCTGGTGAGTTGTTGCCACTACCTATTCCATCACGTCCATGGATGCATCTCTCCATGGACTTCGTCACGGATCTGCCAAATTCTCAAGGGTTCACTACCATCTGGGTCATAGTAAACCGATTCTCAAAAATGGTCCATTACATACCACTAAAGAAATTACCTTCTGCTCCTGACCTAGCTCATTTGTTTGTACAACATATATTCTGTCTCCATGGTCTTCCTGCCGAGATAGTCTCTGACTCTGGTGTTCAGTTTACAGCAAAATTTTGGAGAGCCTTATGTTCAGTATTGCAAGTAAAGCTAAATTTTTCTACGGCTTATCACCCACAAAGCAATGGTTCCACCAAGAGGGTTAATCAATACCTTGAGACCTTCCTGAGGATTTTCATGACATCTTCCCAAGACAATTGGTCTGTATTGCTGCCATGGGCTGAATTTGCGCATAATGCCTCCTACCACTCTTCCACGAACCAAACCCCATTCCAAGTGGTCTACGGTCTTCATCCTAGGGTTCCTCAATTTCAAAGCCTGCCCGTCTTTGATGTACCAGCTGTGGAAGACACTGTAAAGAGATTTGCATCAATTTGGACTCAAGTTCGTGCTGACCTGGAGAAGGCGTCCTCCCGTTACAAATTTCAAGCTGACAAGAAGCGTAGGATAGTACCACGTATGCAAGTTGGAGACCGTCTGGTTGACCTACGGCTCAGAGTACCATGTATGAAATTTGCTCCACGCTTCATCGTGCCCTTCTCCATTATAGAAATTATTAACCCCGTGGCTTATCGCCTTCAGTTGCGCCCTTACCTGAAAAATCCCAACTCCTTTCATATCTCCCTGCTTAAATCCCTAGTGTTGAATAAGTTCCACAGTGTCTTGCCTGCTTCTCCCCGTGTACAGACTGAAAGAGGCATGGAGTTTGAGGTTTCCCAAGTCTTGGACTCTCGTATCCGCAGAGGACATCTGCAGTACCTCTTGGATTGGAGGGGTTACGGTCCAGAGGAGCGTTGTTGGACTGATGCCTGTGATATCAATGCTCCTGCACTCATCAAGAGGTTCCATGCTGCCCATCCGGAGAAACCTGGGGAGTGTCCTAAGGCCACCCATAAGGGGTGGAAGCATAAAGTGCCCCTGTCTGGTTTCCATTCCCAGGGCTGGGGAGAAATTCTGTTGAACTGGAACTCACTTGTGTAGGTCAATACTGTCACAGCCAGGGTTTCTCGGCATGGTTGTCACCGGGTATTACCTGTGAGGTCATTGTGGCGAGGGGTGTCTGGCAGCGGTGCTGGTGTTTGGCGAAGGGCTTTGGCTGCGCGTGGTTCTATGTGGGCACATTGTCACTGAGGCCTGGTGAGGCCTGGTGGTATTTCTGTTCCGTTTGACATGGGCGCCGCCATCTTGCCTCAGGTCATGTGATTCAAGCTGTCCAATCCTGGAGGGTCATGTGCTCTTTCCAGCCAGTCACAGCACAGCACCTGGTATTTAGGAAGGTCCAGAGCCTTCATTCATTGCCAGTGCAACGTGTTTCTCAGCTGTGGCTGAGAGAGAGTACCTGTGCCTTACCTGTCTGCATGGAAGTGCTACTAGCCTGTTACCTTGCCTGCTCCAAACCTGCTGGACTCACCCTGCACCCTCCATTTACCTTTCCCCTGCCTGAGTACCTGAACCTGCTGTTTCCCTGCACCTTGCCTCACACTCTAACTCCCAGCTGGACTTCATTACCTCTGCCTGCACTTCGTTACAGCTCACCAAACATGCATACTGGACATTTCCTGCCTGTCACTATCTGGACATTCTCTCATTTGCTTCACCACAGTTGTTAAGTGCACTTTAGTGCTAAACCTGGATTTTTTATTTTGCCATTCCCATGTCTGCTAAATCACTTATTAAAAACTCCACCTTTTTATTTGAATCTGCTTCTGTGTCTGCTCCTGTCACCACCCCGGGTCCACAACAAACCCAGACCTTCACAAAGACATTCTCCAAGGGGTATATATAAAAGTGGAGATGTTGTCCATAGCAACCAATCAGATTCTACTAATCATTTATCTAGTACCTTCTATAAAATGATAGCTAAAATCTGATTGGTTGCTATGGACAACATCTCCAGTATTGTAAACCTACACTTTAATAAATATACCCCCAGCAGTCGTCAAAAAAGCAACAGATGGGAGACAGATTGGAAAACACCAGTGTGCATGTAGCATTACTCTTTAGCATTTAGAAATATAATTGTGTATAGTTTTTGGAAATGCTACTATTTACTGTTTCGTATGAAGAAACTAGCATTTTAGGTTTGGTGGTGCTTTAAAGTGAGAAATATGTAAATATGTAAGTATATATTATAGAATTAATCGACAAAACACCATTTTGCTAATTACAGCTGTGAAAGCAGGGATGTACAGCATTTTTTCTCTTATAAGGGATGGTTAGCTAACACCACATTTAACATACCAAACATTCTTACTTCACAGGTTCTACTGAGTGATCTTTATAGTCTGGGAAAAGAAGAAAAGGATTAGTTGGAAGAATCATTATTCCTGCATTCGTGATTCATTTTTATTTTTCTATAATGTAGATTTATGAATATTTACTTAATGCGTATAGTAAAGCTCTGTGAACGCATGGCATGCGATAACTCACAAATATGTACATAATGGCTTTTTCCAATCAGACTCTCTTACCTCGAGAAGAAGATAGGATTTAGTCTGACACGGAAGGCAGACAGATGTTATCAGATAATGTGATGGGTATAACACCTCGTGTTGCATTAACAATATTTGTTGAGGCCTGAAAAGACCCGTCAGCACGCATACTGTGAGATGTTCACTTTGCACAGAGCTGAGTCACAATGGTAACTATTTATTTGCCTGATGTTTCAGTGTAAACTATTTCTATTAACTGGCATATTAATTTTACATTATTAAAAAGTGGTGTCAATGATATTAATAAGATTATAGTGAGGAATACTCAGAGAACATCCCACAGCTGTGTCTGGTTTGCCAGTTTTCTGCATGTTGTTGGGTGAGTTACAAACTGCTGCAATTATCAAGTGCAAAACCACAGGAAAATGGCAGCCAAAGAGACATTTTTAAACTAGGGGTGAGCGGGTTCGGTTTTACTCGGATCTTTTTATTGGCTATCGACGAACACGTGTTTTGGATAGCGAATGAAATCGAGCCGAAATTGCGGTAAAGTGGCGATAAGCACCGAGTAAAGCCGAGTAAAACCGAACCCGCTCACCCCTATTTTAAACACGGCATTCCTCACATTACCATCCGTAAGTTTTACATGCTCTGAATATAAGTCACTGTATATATTAAGCGGCTGTTTCATAAGCTATTATTTATATAATTAAATCTTAAAAGAAAACAACAATTTAGGGGGGGGGGGCTTTTATAAAAGAACAATCATCAGTCAAGTGGTTACATATTTTAGCAATGCTGTATTTCAAGATTTGTAGGGAAATTTGTTTTAAACAGGATTTCTTTTTGCATTTTGCAAGGCCCTTATCATTCTATCAGCATATTCCTCTTCTCCAATGTATTGATTGATACACATGCTGTGTCTTGGTGGGGTTGTTGGGGCCAGAGCATGCAATGTGCTTGTTTGACTTGATTCAGTGGAAATTAGGGGGCCAGGTCAAGAATCCTTTATTTGGTTAAATGAAAATGAAAACATTGATGACATTTTTCTCACTGCACCCACTGCAGTGGTCATATCTACGAGGCGACTATCGGAGAGAGCTAAGGAGTTTATGAATCTGGTGTGGGTGTGGGGTGACGTTCCCTTAAATCTTGTTGATAAGCGAGTGCGCTGCTGCACAGATTCTATTTTGTTCCTCCTGGGAGGCTTCATGCCCTGTTCCAAGATGGCCAACAAAATTACTAGTGAGGATGTGCGGGACCATCTTGTTTTTACTGTGAGAGAGTTACACAATGGGAGATGGACATCTCCCACTTATCTCTGAGATACCTGGTGTATTATCCTGTATTAACCGCTGTTCCAGCATCCTGCACCACTACCCATAAGCTAGTTATATACAGTCACCGGCTGGTGAGCTGTATAAATACACATTTCCAACAAATCTCACCCTCTTTTTGATGTTTGGACATTTGGTGTATGTTTGGGCTAATTTTTCAGCCATGATAGTATTTAAGCACAAAACTGATCAATGGCGGCATATATATTTGGCCCAGGGGCACCTTGTGCTGGCACTGCTGGAGTAGCAAGGTTTGTTGATGATGATGCATTTCATAATCCCCAGGTGTCACAAACTGTTCCTCCACAAAAGGCAGTACAACCTCACAATCATGCTGGGCAGGAGGTGGGGACTAATACTGCTGAGTAGCTTGTGGAGGATGGAGCTGATGGACATGTGAGGGTTCTGTACATAGAAACATTTCTGTATCAGAATAATGGTGAATATCTCTCCCTATGTGCGCTCTCAATCACTTCAGATGATATCACAGTTGCACCAGCCAACATGTATATATGCTGCCATGATCGGTCTCTGCCACACCACTAGGCCTACAATCCCTATCAACTAATCATTGGCACTAAGCAGTCTTATATATGGTCTATGTCTAACAGGCATGCCAGCATCTTATGCTGTGTAATGGTTGAGTTTCCCATATCCAAAATGCTTGGGACCAGAAGTATTTTGGAATATTTGCATACCATAATGAGATATCTAAACACAGAATGCTTTTTTGTTCCATATACACCTCATATACACCTTATACACATATCCTGTAGGTCATTTTATACAATATGTTTTCATAATTTTGTGCATCAAACAAAGTTTGTCTACATACACAAAATTAATTTGTTTCATATACACCTTATACACACAGCCTGACAATGATGTTATCAGAGCCGGCCCTAGACATAGACAAACTAGGCAAATGCCTAGGGCATTTGAATGCTTAGGGGCATGCATTCCAAGCCAAGGGCCAGCTCAGCTTGACAGCGGGCAATGGTGGGACCGGGACAGGCGGGCCGCACCTCTGCTCCAGCTGTCCTACCGCGATCAGAGCTCTCAGCTCAGCACTGATTGGGTGGCAGCTCATACAGCCGGCAGCAGTGGAAGCAGGGAGCAGAGACAGTGGGTGCAGCGGGCAGTAACAAAAATCGCAGCTGGAGGAGGGCTGCTGGGCATGCCCACTTGCAGCAGCTCCTCCTCCCAGGGACCTTTGCGGAGTCCAGTAGCCAGGGCCTGTCTGCAGGGAGACAAACGGGGTGGGGCGCCAGTTCTCTTGCTGGCATAGGGCACCAAAATGTCTAGTTACAACTCTGCGGACGAGGATTGGAATGGGTGAGGGGCAATGGATGTTGCTGGCTGCTGCTGTGATCTGTGCAGCTGGTTGATTGGTGCTGTGCTGGGAGAGGGGTGCTGGGCGGACCTAGCGATGGTATTACCCAAAATCTTGCCTAGGGCATCAAACTGGCTAGGGCGGCTCTGGATGTTATACAATATTTTTAATAATTTTGTGCATTAAACAAAGTTTGTGTACAATGAACCATCAGAAAGCAAAGGTGTCAGTATCTCAGTCACTCTTAAAAAAAATCTGTATTTCGAAATATTCCGTATTTTGGAATATATGGACATGGGATACTCAACCTGTATAACAATATACACAACTATAACAAGCAATAAAACACATTAGAGGCACTTCTCAAGCAATACGAAATGAGTGTAGCTCTTTGATACTGCTGTTGCTTATTATACTAATGCTGACAATATCATCAGTAAACACACAGGAATAAGTTTATACTAGCTGCAATTGTGCAATAGCTCTAGCTGCATGTATATACAGCTAAATAATTAAAAGCATTATATGTAGGTAGTAATTAATTATCAAGAGTTATTAATGTATATCCTAAACTTTGAAGACACCGAATACAGAGAAACTCACTAGTGCTTTGAATTATAAGAACAACCACCAAGAGTTATTAAAAAATACCTAAATCCGTTTAGACACTGAATGGTGAGAAATCCTCCAGTGACTTGAAATACGAGGATATAAAATAACAAAGGATTTTAAATACAATCCTGATGTAAATAGTGCATATATCTCTATGTGTACTGTTGAGCTGTTAATCTACTATATAAAAATGAAAATGTGTCCTTCTGTCCTTCTGTCTTTCTATACAAATCCACAGTTTACAAGCCAAGATCGTGAAATTGTACATACGAGCGTATTAAAACACGGCAGAGACAACTAAAAAAATTTGAAATCTAAATTAATTACTGTTAATTTTTAAATAATTAAAAAACACAATTTTTGCATAGCATTCGCCCTCTACAGGTCAGGTAGGGAATTACAAAAGGATTTAGCCCACAGTTTACAAGCTAAGGGCCTGATTCAGAGCCGGACGCTATTTGTGCTCGCTCGTTCAGAAAAAGGGGCCGGCTATTTAAATTGAGCGCTCGCTCTTTGCGGTCTGTTGATGCCTCTATGTCTGAGCGAGCGAACGAAACATGCGCTCGCTATATTGTAAATACGCCCCCTGGCCGCTCGCATCCTACATCATCTCCGCTATTTATTTGATTAATCGAGTACATCGAAAGGCGTCTGAACTGCTCACAGTGCTTGTGGTTGGATTTTCCTACCGCAATCATGCAAACAGTTCAGGCTAAGAAACAACCAAGTGACGTGGTCGATGACGCTGCTTTGTTAATTATGCACACCCTTAAAACACCCGTTTTGACCGTTTGGCACGCCTGCGCTTGATTTCCGACCGCACTGACTGGCTGGCGCATGCGCATTATGACCCATATGCATGCGCAGATGTGCGAACATCGCTCGGAGCGAACGAGCGGCCACTTACGAGCGGCTCTGAATCAGGCCCTAAGATCCCTCATGGTTCTACACCTAAAACACCAAAGAAGAATAAAAGCATTGTTCTGTTTGGTTTATTGTTAGATGCAGATTCGGACATCATTCTTCTTGGGCCATCTGCAAGGTCAATAATAAAAATATAAAAATTGTATTTTTGTTTAATTTCATAATTTGATTTTATAACATGCATTTTGCTACATACTAAGGAATTATGGAATTTTATTCTGTAGCATATAATCTAAGTCTCTGAACATCATTTACTATGGCTCTCGCACGGAGTTTACAGTACCTTTTAAATGCTGTATGAATTTATTAGGGATGAGTAGATTTGGTTCTCAGAGAACTGAACCCACCCAAATTTCGGGGATCCGGGGCGATAGGAGCCAAGCTCGGATCTCCCTGCCTCCCTTGGACCCCTCACCCGAGGCAAAACCTTGCGATGCCGCTTTTGGGTCACGAGGTTTTGTATTGAGCGGGCTTAACGCTGATTGGCTGACAGAGCCATCTGTCACGGCTCTCAGCCAATCAGCGTTAAGCCCATTTAATATGCACACAGGAAGCAAAAGAAAATGGAGCCCGCCATCCCTCACTGCCTGACACCACCGGCACCCCCCGCTGCTGACACCACTGGCACCTCCACTGACAGCATCCCCCGTTGCCGACACCACTGCTGCCGACACTGCCGGCACCCCTGCAATACTGCCCTTCATACTCAGGACATCCATAGCGACCCCGACACTGCAGGCACTCCCACACTGAGGACACTACCAGCACCCTTGCACTGCCAACACTGTCAGCAAACCTGCACTGAGGACACCGCTGGCACCCCCGCTCTGCCAACACCGCCAGCACCCTGCATTGAGAACACCCCTGCACTGCAGACACAGTCAGCAAACCTGCACTGAGGAACCACTATTGATATTAAGTCAGGCTTGTTATGAGTCTGAATATGGTAAAAATTGATATCTGCATCCATGAGGAGAGATCCATCTGATTTACAGTCAGACCCATAAAGATGGCAACTATACTGGGATGCAAAAACGCATCTCTGCGGCACAAATTTTTATTTATACTTGCTCATGCATCACAACTAGACGGTGTCAACAGTGGCAACAAAACTTTTTTGTCTACCTCCTTGGTTGCTGGACCGTACTATGGACGCACAGAGGCTACTTCCGGATCATTCCTTTGTCAGCCCCTGAAGGGTAAAACCGATTGGATGAATCTTATACACCGTGGAGACCCTGAATGCCGGAAACAGCTGCACAAGGAACTGGAATTAGTTGCTGTGCATTTCATAGTGCGATTCAGCAACGAGGAAGTACACAGTCATCCTGGTATCAGAGCAACAGAAGCTCTTGGCCGTGTTTACACTGTACATCCAACAAATTTTGAATGCTTCTATCTCCTAAGTTTGCTTTACACCATTACAGGTCCTACTTCCTTCAAAGACCTTAGGACTGTGGATGTGGAAGTTTGTCACACTATTCGTGAGGCCTGCCTAAGGAGAGGTTTGTTGGAGATGATGTGTAAACAAACATTCTTAAAATCCCAGACAATGCCGGGTACTCCAGCTAGTGATATATATTTCCTGATATGCTTAATATGTAACAGAGACACTACAATAGTGAATATTATCCAGGTGTCCTGTATATGTTTATGAGCATCAATTCTAAATGCTTATATATATGGAATCTCTCTGCTGACATATACCTTTGGAGTAAATTAAGTACCTCAGTAAAACAGAGACATGAGAACACTATTGGCTAACCAGCTCAACACAATATTAAATTATTATCTTAATAAATCAGAAGTGATATTTAATTATAAGTATTTGAATGTAATCAAATCCAACGGATATTATTATATTTTCCGCCAAGCCACTTTATTCTTATATACAACATTTCAGAACATAGAATACACATCATATAATGAAGAAGACATATTGAGACACACAGTGGTTATTCAATTTCATTTACACCATTTTTTCTTCCTACATACATTCTACTATCATTTAATCATTTTGCTGCTTGTTTTAACAATTTAAACCAATTACATACTTATTTTATAGATAATAATAAATATTTTAATGTGTACTAGTGCAACAATTACAGACCTTTTCTCTTGCTTATTATTGGATTATCAGATAAGCCTTCACTTTTTCATCCAAAGTACGCATTTAAGTGGCACCACTTTATACGGTTTAAATGTCTCTACACTATGTCTCACAGTGAGCTCTCCTGCCCTATTATTTTTACGAATTGGGAAATTGTCATCTCGATGTATGCATCCGCCAGTATGCAGCATCTTCTTTGTGCCATGACAGCTCCGTGATACATACCACCACCACAAACACATCTGCCAAAGGCACTCCCCTGTGCGGTGCGTGTGATTTTTTTTTGTAAGGATGGGTTCTGGCCACGCCCCCTCCCAGTACAGGGGCCTGTGGGAGCTGTCGGCAGCCCTGGTGCCTGCTAATCCTCTCAAACTACCTAGTTCCAGTCAATTCTTGCTCTTTCCTTTTCTTGGATTATTAATGCTCTGTGTATCAAAGCCTTGTCGTCTAAACCCTTGTCTGTACCCAGCCAACTTGTACCAAAGACCTGCTCTGTAGTCCTTGCCTGTACCTTGCCAGTATTTGGCTGAAGAACTTGCATTTAAACTTCATTGGTTCCAACCAAAAAAATCCAATACCATCAGCAGGATAAAATATCCTCAGCAGCCGTGACAACATTGAGGTATTAAACTGAGGACATTTCAATAAAAACTGGAAAAATGGGGATTTTATAAAACTTTTTACCAGTAGATGACCTGGTATATTTTTCATAATAAATCAATTTGTCCATTTACAGTTCCTATAAATGTCTACAATCAGTTTTCTAAACAAGCTTACTCTGTATGTTACTGTCTAGATATAACCCTGACAAAAAAAAGCTCTGAATCATTCCAAAGGTATTCAGCCCCCAAAGGCCATGATTATTCTCTCAATATTGACCAACACATTATTTGACGAGACCAATTTAGTTATTTCATATGTCACTCACTAAACGTTCTCCCAAAACCGACAGATGCCTGTCATGTACTATTCTTTATTTTTTAGTTTTACAATGCATGACACACATATTGTATGCCAGACCAGCCCCAACACGTCCCACCTAGTTCATGTGAGGAGACTTAGAAACCTTAGATTTGATATTTGGTAACTGGGCACAAAAACTCAGTGATTTGCAAATATGTACTATAGAAATCAACACATCTCCTGTTTCTAAAATACTCATGTTCCCTAGACAAGTAATTCATTTTAGTGGCCTCCTGCTGGTTCAATGTAACTTCACTCCACCTGTATGTTGAGTGCCATTGGCAAAATTACCCTTGATGTGTGTCTAAATTATTGATGAGAATTCTTCATTTATTTTATTTAAGGGGGAAACATTTATTAGTTAATGTAACGTAAGTGCTAGAATCAGTCTTTATTTATTTTATTGATATATGGGGGCACGTACATTCTTGATACACACACACACATATAGATTCTCCCCTGATGAAGTTCCTGTAAGTGGGAGAAACATGTAGGGGTTACCTGGATCTCTGTTAACCTACCTCCTGCAATATAGCACACTATTTAGCACACTGCACTGTCATCCCTAGACTATAGTGGACATTACTTTATAATTGTGGAGGCTTTAAATGCAATTTGATGCAGGCGTTGGCTTTCACCAATCACTAACTGAATCAGACGCTATTTAATCCTTCATATTCTACGCTAACCTGTGTATCTTTTTTGTAAATAACATTTTGTGTTAAAATGTACTACACAAAGATAATATGTTTTGTCTCTCTTCTTTGTCTGGATGTAGATGATATCGTGCCTAAATAAATACTGTTTGTCTAATGAGGACCAAAAGTAAAAACACAGATAAGCAAATGATTTTATTTATTCTGGCACCTTACAGTTTGAAATAACATCACAGTTGTCCCAGTGTTTATACAGTATTTATACAGTATCACACTGTTCTCAACTTTTCCTTTGTATTTCAATTTCTGGGACCCCTGCTAAGAAAAATATAATTTTCTTGAATTCAAATATTATACCAACTGAAGGAAGAACTAATATTACCAGTTCCCAGGCTCTGACCAATCAGTGCAGCCCTGTTATGGAGAGTGTCTGTGAATGACCTCTCAGTAGTGTCAGGGGCCCACAAGGGACAATTAGCGTCATCTATGAGGGCGTGGGGAGGGGGGTCAATTACCCAGTACCCAGACTGCCTATATGGAATGAAGAAAACCTTTCCCATTGTATTAAGTAGGTATTAAAAAGGGTAAACAAGGGATGTGTGTGTGAGGGAATGTTTATTAATTTACAAAAAAAATCACACACATAGGCCTCCACAGGAAAAAAAACACACAGATTGGCCCCCACAGGAAAAAAACAAAACACACTGTCCACACGGGAAACAAAATACAACCCGTTGGCCCCCACATGAAAATAAAAATAATCATATTGGACAAGAATAAAATAAAACACATTGTACCTCACAGGAAAAAAAATAAAATACATACAGCGCCCACAGAAAAAAAATAAAACACATTGGCACTCACAGAAAAAAAATAAAACACATTTTAATTTCCCTAGCCCCCCTCAGAAGACTGTCCTGACCTGTTGGTTTGCTGAAGAAGATGAAAGAGAGAGGAACTTCCAGTACCTCCCTGCCCTCAGCCGCAGCAGCACCCAGCAGTGGCTGCAGCCTGCTGCCTCAGTGACTAGGGGCTCTATTTACTAAGCAGTGTTAGGAGACAGAGTGAAAAGAGATAAGAAAGTGATACGGTGCCAGCCAATCAGCTCCCAACTGTCATTTTTCAAACACAGCCTGTGAGATGACAGTTGGGAGCTGATTGGCTGGCACCTTATCACTTTCTTATCACTTTTCGCTCTGTCTCCTAACACTGCTTAGTAAATAGACCCCTAAGCCACTGCAGAGCACTGTTCTGGCGGGACGGTGAGCAGCTGTGTGACCTATGAAATCACGGTGCCCTGTCACCACAAGTCACAGCCCAGGCTGCATCTGAGCTGCCCAGATGAGCCTAGCACTGCCTGGGCCAAAACTTAGAACTGGTGTTGTGGCTGGTGCTGCAGTTACCTCGAGGTCCACCTGTCCTGATGAGGTGGCGTCCTTGTGCAGCCACTCCACTGGAACTACCATTGAGCCGGCTCTATAAGAATTGACAGAGCGGAGCAGCAGAAGGAGAACGTTTAGCTAGGAAGATCAATCTAGACGCTGCATTCAAAATAGATTCAGCTGTCTGTCTCTCATTGATCTATTAGTGTCTGATTGAGGAGCTGTGATTGGTCACTGGTGCTTTATATACTGATCTGTGGTGCTTAAAGCTTGTAGGTTACAGTGGTCAAACAGTCTATTTTGCTCTTACTGAATACTATTTTGCTCTTACAGAATACTTAATCAGGAGCAATGCTCCTGATTGAGTATTCTGTCTGTCTTATTAGACTCCTGAATGCAGATTGTTTGTTTAATACTGTTTAACGCCAGCCCTGAACTTTGTTAGTTTACTGTTTTGATCCTTAGTCCCCTGCCCAGACCATATGCATGTATTTTGATCAGTGGGTGCTGCTGCACATTTAGGCAGAACACAAGCACATTGCTCACCATGAATGACTCAGGCTCAGCCCTATAGTCTCAGGGGTCTGTAACTGAATGTTTCCCAGGCTATATTAGGGAATCATGGTTTTTGGTCAGTGGGTGCTGCTGCACATTTAAGCTGGCCACACACTAGACCAACTTACATCCAACCAGCCAACTTGTTGATTGGTTGGAATGAAAATCTGGTAATGTTTGGGAGTAACTGATGATCAGCAATTTGCTCCTAAATGCCAGAAAACAGATGATAATGGTCGTCAGACATGTTTGTTAAATGTTTGATCTAAACTATTTGTTCAAACAACAGTTTTTGTCCATTTTCCGGCGTTTAGGAGCAAATTGCTGATTGTGATTTGCTTTCATACCTTACCAGATTTTCATTCCAACCGATCAACTAGTTGGCTGGTTGGACAGATAATCTTTAGATGTGTGGCCAGCTTTAGGCAGAACACAAGCACATTGCTCACCATGAATGACTCAGGCTCAGCCCTATAGTCTCAGGTGTCTGTACCTGAATGTTTCCCGTACTATATTAGGGAATCATGGTTTTTGGTCAGTGGGTGCTGCTGCACATTTAGGCCCTCATTCAGAGCCGTACGCTCTGAGCAGAGCGCACGCTCTGAATGAGGGCCGGGCTCCATTTTCATGGAGCGTCCTCCTGGACGCTCGTATAGCTGTGGGTCACCACCCACAGGCTATACGAGCGTGCTTTGTGATGGCCGCGATGGTCGAGACCATCGCGACCATCGAAATTGCGAGCCGGAGCCTGCGGTTGAGGTTTTCAACCGCAAGCTCCGGAGTGATTTTGGCTCTATCAGAGCCAAAATCACTCCCACTGACATCACTAGTGATGTCAGTGGGCCGGCTTCTGACGGGAGGCGTTCCCGTGGGAACGCCCCCGTCAGGGAGGCACGCCCCCAGCACGCCCACCAAAGGGGGCGTGCTGTCAATCAACATTGACAGCACGCCCCCTTTGATCGGACACAACGAGCGAAGGACTTTCCTTCGCTCGTCGCGTCTGGCGCATGCGCACGACGGAGCTCCCTCCGTCGTGCGCATGTTCAGTCCATAACATCGACCCACTTGCGAGCGGACAGCCGCTCGCGAGTGGGTCTGAATCAGGCCCTTAGGCAGAACACAAGCACATTGCTCACCATGAATGACACAGGCTGTGGAATGTGAGTCTGCCCAGTGATGTTGTCTCAATAATCCATTCAACACAATTTAGGTTCCATTGCTAGAGGTCCACCATCCTCTTTAGTGCAAACATGGATAAGGTCAATGAGAAACATCCTTGCACATTACAGGCCCTGCTTTCACCACTTGCCTTTCACTATATTATGTTCCTGTCTTGCAGCGTTAGTCAGTCTGATTGATTTTGATAGCAGACAATACTAACAACTTGTCAATTTCTTGATTATGTCATGAAATTCTCTATTGTAAAGTGTTGTACAGTAGATCTGAAGAGTGATAGAGGTGGAGACCAGTGTTGCCAACTCTGAAATGGAACACAAGCAACCTATAAGCAAAAAACAAGCCCAAAACAAGCCCAACCCAATCCTAAAAAGCCCAATAAAAAAGCCCAATTTATGGGTGTGTCTCTCTATCCTCACTCTCTACCTGCCTAACTTCCTTTATTCCCCCTCTTCTCTAACCTACATATGTTAGTGTATGCACAGCCTTATCTGGCTATATTGCTTTTCTCCCTCTACATCCGCCTTCATATTTTTACCTCCTCCCTCTTTCCATACCTCATTTCCTTGCAAGTCTTCAGCTGGGTACACACTTGCCGATGTGTATACCCAACGATGCGACGCCCGACCACGCAATATATATCGGGCGGTCGATACATACAGCATGATGTGGTGACCAAACGTCCGATATGTCGGGCACCGGCTCCATCGACTATGCCAGCATCGGCATCTGGGTCATTCCATCGGGCCTACATGCAGGCCGAAGGAACGACCCCGATGGACGACCCACAGGAGTGCGCAGTGTCACGCATAGTGGGTACACACTGGCCGATTTGGACGATATGTCAGCCCAATCCGCAGGATCAGGTGACCTATCGTCTAGTGTGTACCCACCTTTCCTTTACCTGATTCTTCTTCTCTGCATTTCTCTCACCCCTCTTCTTTACCTCCTTCCTTCCTGTCACCTGTCTAATTCCATTATCCCTTCTTTTTAACAGCCTCAGTAATTTTAACTCGCCCCCATGTACCTGCCTCATTTCTATCATCTAGTTTACCTCTTCTTCTTGCCTGCCCCCTCCAACTTCACCCCGTCCACTGGCTACTGCCCTCTATTCCCCAGACACAACCTTCCCCCCTCCCTCAGTCACTAGTAGTGCAAAATACACAGACACACACACACTTACTTACCTCCAGAGGTGCCTCGGCAATGCACACAAAAAAATAAGCCCAAAAACAAACAACAAGCTACTTCCAAAAAAAAGAAGCAACTTGCAAAAAAAAGAAGCCCAATTCCGCTTATTATTATAAGCAGACTTGGCAACTATGGTGGAGACATATCATGCTGCATGTCAGCGTGTCCCTTAGCAGAGTGATTGCTGTACCGTAATCTTGCTCAGGCTGTCTGTATCTGCTACCACCTCCATCATTTCACAGTGTTCAGGCTGGACGCACTGCTGCTTCTTGTCCTTGTGCTAATCCCTGTTACAGAGTCAGGAGGTTGCAGCAGGGAGAGGTTTGGTTCAGGTGCAGGGTTGTTTTACAAAGATGTGTTACTGTTTTCTTTTGAAGTTTTGAGTCAAAAAATAGCAGATTAACGATTACACTTTTATTAGATGTATAGTGTTTCTGAGTGAATAATGGTGTTGCTGTTTTATGAAGGTTACATTTTTGGTTTGTGAAATTATATCAGGGGGAGATTTACTAGGCAACAGTTTTGTGTGTGCAGGGCCATAACATTGTGATGTAATAATGTCACCTGTTAATGAGGAGGGACACCTGGGACCAGAAAAAGCTGTGCATCCCAAGGATACTTCGGACGGCTCTAGGTAGCCAGTGAGCACTTGCAGCATCCCAAGGTGGCAGGTTTTTAGGCTGCAGGGTGCCATTCCAGTGCTCCCTGGGCTGCCTGCAGCACTGCTCTCTCATCCTTAATTGTGGTCCTGACACACTTTGGATGCAAACCAACCTGTTTATATGGCAGCTTGCAAATCCCTCAACTGCATGCGGCTTAGGCCAGAATGCATTATAAAACCACATGTAAAACGTTTTATTTTACACCCTATATTGGGCAAGAGACCAGTACTACTCAGCATCAGACCAGGCCCTCTAAGGATGGAGGGAAGTGGAAAGAATTATCTTCCCATGAACTGATAGAGTTCCTGGCAAACATGCTTTATGGGTACCTGAGAAAAATTACAACTGCCATATCATGGATGTAGAACTACAAGTGCCAGCATTCACATAGGCGGCAGTGCATCCACAAGTATGGACTAAAAGTGTCGGTCTCCTAGTAAACAAAATACATATTAATTAACCCTTTATCTTAATAATAAGTAAATATTGCCCACTTGCCCACAAGACTAAGTAATGAATAGTGCCCATAAGGTTAAAATTAAATACAACTATTATTGTTATGAATAACACTGTCCAGTCATGTACTATATTTAGAGATGTGTGCCGACCCCAGTGTTTTGGTTTTGGATCTGTATCACCTCGTGTTTTGGATCTGGATTGGTTTTGCCAAAACCGCCCTTCTGTGTTTTGTTTTTTGTTTTTGGTTTTGGATCTGTATTCTTTCTAAATAAATCATAAAAACAGCTAAAATCACATAATTTGGGCCTGTTTTTGTTCCTACAGTATTATTAATCTCTATAATATTAATTTCCACTCGTTTCCAGTCAATTTTGACCACCTCACAGCTCACTATATTGTTTTCATCCAGTTTAGGCCCAAAATTTGCACCAAGCTGTCTGACTAAGCTAAGCGGCAGCAGTGGGCGGCACAAACACGTGGCAGTTCAACTTCCAACATGGCACATCAGCAAACAAATGTTTTTCTTACTCAAGAGAAGCCTGAGAGAGTTGTAGTATGTATGTAGTTGAAAGCAGGGACAGGAAGGGTTGAATGGTAGTAAATTTAATTTCATTTTTTGATTCCGAAGTAAATTTATGAGGGAGATGGGGAGGGGAGGAGGGGAGGCATTTACAAAAAATATTTTACTCATTCACATCAGTCCTTGCCCCAGAAGAATCCTTGAGCACCATGCCTGCTGCTGCTGGAAGTGGATTTTCATCCCAGAAGGGGACCAGGAAGACTACTAGTAGTGCTTTCCAAAACAATTGACTGTTAAATAAACCTTTGCAAAGATTCCACTTGAAACTTTTTCCCAACCTGTACAGGGACATTGGAAAAAAAAACATAGTTAGTTACTGTCCACTTAACCAGCACAGATATGTGGACAAGCAGAACAGAGCAAATGCAAGATTTCAGATTTAAGGTGTTGTTTCAGACCCGGACGCTCTCACGCAGCCAAAAGGGGCCGGGAATGCAAATGCCATGATTGAACTGTCTGGTGGAAGGACGCCCTCTATGCCTTAGAGAGTGACTGCAGAGCGAACACACGCCAGTATAAAGATGCCCACCTTTCTTTCTTAGCACACATCATCTCCAGGAAGTGTGTGATTAATCGGTTACATCGAGAGCCATCATAGCTGCACACAGCACTTGAGGTAGACCCTACCCCACCGCAAGCACTGTGATCAGTACTGGTTGAAATACAACCAAATGACGTGTACAATGACTCATCTTTGCTACTAATGCACACCCATAAAATGCTATTAAGACACCCAGACACGCCTGCGTTCGCACATCCAGTGAGTGACTCACGCATGCGCATATTGATGCATATGCACGTGCAAACATGTGATTATCAGCCATAGCATGCATTCACGGCTTAGCGTCCGGGGCTGAATCAGGCCCTAAGTCTTACATTGTGTCTTTCTTGAGAATCCTTGAACACTATGCCTGCTGCTGGGAGTGGATTTTCATCCCAGAAGAGATGAAGAAGTTGTTTTGTCTTCCCAATGGACACAGATCTGAAGAAATGTAAAGAGCTGTTGATAAGCAAATTGCCAGCTCCAGTGGCACATTTTGCAGCGATGGCTTCTCCAGCAAGTGCATCTGCTGAGAAAAAACTAAAATTTCAAAACACCCACTGGTGATCCAGATGAGTCAACACAACCAAGTTTTGACATCTGGTCGGGTCAGAATTCCCTACAATTAATGACACCTCTACCGTGACTCCATCTGATATGGTCACCATTCTAAGAATGGTTGAGGACTATTTAAAAAAATTTAATGATAGCATCCAAATAGACATTTCAGACAGTCCGGCAGGAAAAAAAAAGGTCATTTGGAGGCCCTTGCACAAACTGACTTTGCTTTACTTGAGCTGCCCACCTTCCAGTGTGTACTCAGAAAGAGTTTTCAGCACAGCCGGGAACCTTGGCCCTTATTCAGAGCCGGACGCTCTGAGCAGAGAGCTCGCTCTGAATGAGGGCCGTCCTCCATAAAAATGGAGCGTCCTCCTGGACGCTCGTATAGCTGTGGGTCACCACCCACAGCACATACGAGCGTGCAGGATGATGGTCGCGATGGTCTTGACCATCGCGACCATTGCCAGTGCGACCAGAAGCCTGTGGTCGGGGTTTTCAACCACAAGCCCTGGAGTGATTTTGGCTCTATCAGAGCCAAAATCACTCCCACTGACATCACTAGTGATTTCCGTCGTGCGCATGCGCAGTGCACACCATCGACCCACTTGCGAGCGGACAGCTGCTTGCGAGTGGGTCTGAATGAGGCCCCTTGTCAGTGATCGGCCTATGAGACTACTTCCCCAAAATGTGGAAAAGATGATGTTCATCAAAATTAATTACAAATTCCACGAGGAAGACCTTTACCAGCAATTAAGTAAAAAAAATACAGAAGTGCCTGTAATGGTGGATTTTCAGCGGGGACAAATTAATATTGTGTGAAGAAGAGGATGTACACACTGATGGGGATGATGATGACGATGACGACATCTGATGGATGCGCTGCAGATGACGTGTCAGGGTGGAGGTTCCTAGATGGTTAAGGTCCCTATCTCGATTCTCTACTGATTTTTGCTTTACAAATGGTACAGATGCCTTCACAACTGTTGTTGTCAGGATTTGGGTTAAAATAATTCCACACCCAAGATGTGGCTTTTCTGGTCTTATGCCCAGACGTTACCGCAGCCTATAACCCCAGTTTATATCATTACCCGAATTATACCATCACCCCAGATTATACCAGCACCCAAGCCTATATCGTCATCCCATCCCGTGTTGTGTATAAATTACAGCTGCGCTCCCTGTTAGATTGGGGATTCATTGTCCACTTTAGTCTATGTGAGCTCTATTTTAGTCCATATCACCATACCCCCTACACATTTTCTGACCTGGGCTACAGGAGGAGCAGCTGCACTCTGGAATACGGTTGCATGGAGTTGCCCCTCTGACTCGCTGAAATTCAGGTAATAGGGACACTATAATCAGAGAACGCAGTTTTAGCTGCTTTATTAAATTTTTTAAATCATGTCCTCTGTTTTATATCCTTTTGAAAATATGTTTATGTGAATCTCAGCTGAGGCGTTTGTGATGTCACTATGTTTAATATGCACGTTATTTAGCACTTTGTTGTGGTCTTGTAGTCGGTGTGTAGACTAATCATTTATTCATGATTGAGGAAAGAACTGAAAAGTTGCATTTTTATTGCTAACTTTGTGTTATTAAATTGTAAAATTGTGAAGTTTCCACTTATAGTGTGACAGTATTTTTTACGGCTACACTGCGTTTTCCACTTACAGTGTGACAGTATTTTTTACGAATACACTGCGTTTTCCACTTAAGGCGATTTTTCACACGGTCTGGCCGTTTTCGACTGATAGCAATGACCAATCGTGTGAAAAATAGGGTTTTCATAGACGATTCCGATGCGATGCCGGTGTCGTGGATCGGCATCGTAGATTAGATGGAAAAACCATTTGATCTACGATCCGTCAGGCTGTAAATAGATGTAAGATGCATCGTATACCATTTACAGCATGCTGCAATGCATCGGACGAAACTTGAAAACTGTAACAAGGTGTCGTACATTTTCAAATCGTCCCGTGTATGGGGGCCATTACAGTGTGACAATATTTTTTACGAATACTCTGCGTTTTCCACTTAGTGTGACAATATTTTTAATGAATACACTGCGTTTCCGCTAATAGCGTCAATATTTTTAATGAATACACTGCGTTTTCCACTAACAGTGTGACAATATTTTTAATGAATACTCTGCGTTTCCGCTAATAGCTTCAATATTTTTTACGAATACACCCCTGCAGCCCCTGCCCCTGGATGGACAGTCAGAAACCCCTAGATGGACACAACAACCTCTGGATGGACACAGCAGCCACTGCCTCTGGATGGATACAGCAACAGCAATCCCTGGATGGACACAGCATAGATGGACACAGCAGACCCTGGATAGACACAGCAGCCCCTGCCCTAGATGGACACTACAACCCCTGGATGTACACAGCAGCCACTGCCCCTGTATGGACACAGCAACAGCAATCCCTGGATGGACACAGCAGAGATGGACACAGCAAACCCTGGATGGACACAGCAACCCCTCTTGGATAAAGCACAGCCCTGACAGCCTGGGACTCAGCAAGCAAATGGCGCCGAACACGGTGGGGGAGGGACTTTTATATAGTCCAAAACCCGCGAGAATCCGACACAGCGGGATGATGTTTTGCCCCCCCTTTGAGATCCGAGTCAGGTGGGAAAACCCGAGCCAGACTCGGATCTGCAAGTTCGGGTGGGTCCGGTTCTCTGAGAGCCAGACCCGCTCATCTCTAACTATATTGTCTATGAATTGTGTACTGTACAATAGCTTTAGCATTTAGTGTACTATTACTATTGTCTAGCCACATCTCCTGGTGCAAACAAGGCACAAATACTACTTGTTTTTCCAGGATGCATGTAGCGATTGCGGTTTAGATGCAAATTCCCTCCAACTGAGCCTGAGCCCCTCAATGCCTTAGCAACCATGCAAGCGCATGAGCAAAACATTGGATGGGGTGACATGGGGCATTTGCCACGCCTGCAAGGAAGCAAAGTTATTCACGCCATTATCATTTTCCATCTTTAGTGTCTGGAGGACAACCAGTGCTAACTATTTATGCAAGCAACAATTTTATTTAGCAGTGTGTGAAAAAGAACATAAGGTGCCATGGCAGATGATGATGATAATGATGATATAGTTTATGGTGAAGAACCTGTAGTTTGACCTTTTATTCAACACTCTTGAATCAAACAGTGAGCAGTGAAAGACATACAGTGACCATGGCCATGGGCATAACTAGGTATGACCATAGCCATATTCACTTAGCCACATACTGTATACAGTATGTTGTAATATGAACCTGAGTACAAGGAGATTTGGACACAATCAGTGTATAATTCAGGTACAGCTTTACTTGAAACATAATAGCAACCAGTTATTTGGGAACACAGTTCTTCTAAGCCATTTAATCTGAAAGTGTTAAATATTCAACAAACCTGAAATGAATCATCTCTAAAGTGGTTATATTTGCTTAGTGTCCATTTACTGTTCCACAGGGGTTTGCTTGATCCTCTATGAGGTATACAACTTCTTTACATTAATTTTGTGCTAATCTGAACCAGTTTGCAAATACATTTTCAATTCATTGAAAATTTGGCAAAGTTCAGAATCGTCCAAATCAATTCACCGATCTCTACCTCTAACAAGGATCTGTCCCTCCAGTGTAAAAAGTTACTGCAGTTGGAACTGATTAGTGGTGGAGTCCTCAGTGGTAAGCAGCGGCGGCTCCTACCCTCTTAGAGGAGGGGGGCTGGCTGCCGCCGCAGAGAAGACCCACCCTGAGGAGGACTCACCGCCGGCGTAGCTACTGGCTGGGTCCCGGCGCCTGCAAAATTGACGTGACAGGCGCCGGGACCGGCGCATGCGCACTAGCGGCGAGAGTCGCGCATTCACATTTTCACCGGCTTCCAAAGGGCTGCATCGTCTGCAGCCCCTAGGAGCCGAGTAGGGCTGGCTGAAAGGCAGAGAAGCAGCTTCCTCCTGGAAGACGCTTTCTGCAATAGCAGCCAGGAATGGCAGTCCAAGGGGGAGGAGACACCTCCCACTGAGACTGCCTGTTGTGTATCTGACTGGCAGATGGTGCTTCCAATAGGAAGCCAATGCCATTCACAGTGTAGCCAGTGCAGTCACGGACTGCACTGACTACACTGAGGTGGCAAATTTTACTGGGGGGGTGCTGCAGCCTCGTAGCCCCTAGGCAAAATCTGCCACTGGTGGTAAGTATAGCAGGGAAGGTGGCTTTTTGGATCAGCCATCCTCATCCTGGAACAATATTGAACTGCTCTGGTATTTTAGTATCCACCGCCGCAACTGGATACTTAATAATTTGCCCCTGATAATGAATTGGCCCCTCAGGGTGAAGATTTTCTCTATGCAAAGTGAAGTTTTGTATTTCAGTTTCAGTAGTAATTTAATTCAAGGAATTTTAGCAAAAACAGCTTTCTGTTGGCATTTGTTTATATATATAAAATCTTAGAATTTATATTGCCCATTTTTGTTTATATAAAGCTGTGATAATATGAAAAGCAGAAGCACACTTTGCGCACACGATTATGAAATGAGGAGATAGAGCCATTCCACTCACTTAGCTCAGAAACAAAGTTGAGATAGTTCTAAACATTGGCAGGTTTAAAAGACGGTGTTCTGCATTTCATAACTTTTTACTGCTTGTAACAAAGCAACTGAAAGGCATTTGTTAGTTTGGAATGTATAGCATTTGTTCCATTGGTTTCTGATATATCTTATATACATTAAGGCATCTACAGTGGGAATGCAATAAGGGTATGGAAATATTCTTAGAAGCCCCAGTTGTGAAAGTATGTATAGAGAATGCAAACAAATGGCTATGATGGACACATTTTAATGGATTCTAACAGGAATATGTAATAGGGTGCAAGTTTTGTGAACCGGAACAACCTCACGATTAAACCTGTAGATTTAAAGCGGCAATAGTTTAATAGATCAAACTAGATTGGTTTTGCTTTTTCATTTATTGTCGCTTTAAATCTATAGCGTTAATCACTGAGATTGCACCGGTTCATGGAACTTGTACTCTATTACAGACCGTATATCTCTAAATAAGGGCCAGTTCATCTAATGGCTCTGTTGTGGTTTAAATTTTACTTTTAACATGCCGCATTGTTTTCCACTAGAAAGATTTTTTAATTGGTTATTTCTGGCCGTACTCTAATATCTCGGAGATGGGTTTCCTCTGAGCATCCAAGCGGCATTTCGGCTCAGTGAGTTGAGAAGTTTCCCATGGTGCTCCATAGCACACCAGGTAAAGCTGTATATCCATTGGCTTTTTTTTAATTAGAACAATCATGTTTTCAGTTTTTCCATCTATACAAAGACAGCTATGTGCAGAGGGACACAAGTCCGCATTGTGTCTTAAAAATTGATATCCAGTGCCAGCCATATATGCAAGGGGTGTTTTACAGGTAGTGTGTTGTACAGTGTATATAGCAAGACATTGGATACCGGTGAGGATAGTTGTAATAAAATGTTAACATGAATGTTATTTTAATCAATGCATAAAGATGCAGACATTTTGCACCATGTATAATTGGTACACATTTTATGTTCTGGTTGCAATAAAATAGTATTCACTGATTTATTCTAAAGGTTCAGTAGTTATGGACACAAGCAATTTATACTGTTTAGCTACTATCAGACATAAGCATTTTTATAATGGGTGCATGGTGTGCAGTGCACACGGGCAGCAGGTGGTGTACACCCTACATCCAGATACTACCTGACACTTCTACACATCTGCCAGCAGGCAGAGGTCAATATGCAGCTGGCACAATCCATCCAGTGATAACTTTGGAAAGATGGCGCCGCACTTTGAAATCAAAGACCCTGGCACTGTTCCAGAACCATCTGCTTCTGCACATGCATCATCTTTCCAAATATTACAGGGAAGACATAGGCAAACGCAGGGGGGGTTCCGATTGACTGGAAACCCCCCTCCCTAGCCCACATCATGATTCCCACAATTGATATAGCATATAATACAAAAGTTGCATGTTTTAAAGATACCCTCAGTGTCACAAATGAAATTATTAGTTCAACCTGTTGATCTTTTAAAATGTGTCAGTCAGTAATGAATATACTAGGAGATCTGGAAAACGTGCACTGTTAGAGGTACACTGATATAGAACATCTTATTAATACTGTATAATAATACATTATCCAGTACATAAGGAGACCAATCTGTACATATATGTCCAGGGCAGTGCAAGGTTCCTTTTCTGCCCCTCCAGATTCCCGAACTTGCTCAGATCTGCAATGGAGCCCACATCTGAAATAAAAACATTTAGCTCAGACAGGCTGGCCCTGCTGCTGCATATAATGGCTTATTGTTATTGCTGGTCCTGTATATGTTACATACTGTACACTACTGTAAACTGTAGTTCGTATGCCGTATATTATAGCTGGATAAGTACGGATTATACCCTCTTCATGGACTGGCCACACTTGCTTTAAAATCAAACATTTGGAAACCCCCCTCTAGAAATCCTACGTTTGCCACTGGAAGATGGCACTGGCACAGAAGATAGGTAAGAAGAGATGCTGCTGAACCCCACTCCACCACCACCACCACCACGTCAGACATTAATACTCCCCTGCTATGAAACAAATCTTAAACAAATGTATTATAATTGTAACTTTTATTAAAAAGTTCATGGTAATATTATTGCCATTAAAGTCTCTGGCAAAGATACACCGTAGTACCTATGCGTTGTGTTATAGATTGTTTCGCTTAGATTTCAGCCTTTCCTTTATTTAACTCTAGCTGGGTTACCCGGCATTGCCCGGTTGAAAACTGGACCCTGAAGTACACCTGCAGCCTTTGTTTACATTGTCTTCGCATATAAGCCCATTCCATTGATCCTGAAAAGTGTGCACGCAAACAATAGACCTGCCTGTGGCGGGTGAGTTTTTGTGAAGCACTACAAAGATCACATTGTTTGGTTAAAATATTTAGAAATGGGCAAAAAAAATGCCCTCCACCCCAATCCATAATCAGCTCCTGCGCTCTGAGTCTATTGGAAAATAGGGGGGAAATAGCATGGGATCAACCCTATTTTTCAATACCTAGCACCAGGCTAAACCAATTAAAGGGCAGATGCTATACCAAGGGGACCTGCAGCATGGGGGGATCCCCCTGCCATAACATCAACCAGCCCCAAACTGGTCATCCCAGGGTAGGAATGTAATAGTGAAAGTAAAGAGTTAAATAATAATGTTTTTTTACAGGTGGCCTATAGGTGCCAGTTAGCTTATCCCGGCATGATGGCACTTGTCAAACCACAAGTACCAGAATACCTGTACATCAAGGGTCCGCTGACATCTAGAGTCCAACTGTTAAAAATATATAAAACAAATGACAGGACACAAACACTGAATGTAGTATTATTTTAATAAATAAAAGCACCCCTTCACTGCCCTCATTCACCAATTTATTACTTACAATACAGTATGAAGGGGTCATGTCCGCTTTGGTCCATGAAGCATTGATTGCATTGAAAAAAGAAACATCTTTCTTTACTTGACTATCGAGAGGTAGTCACCGTGTTACACTAGCGTTCACTCAGTAGTTGGGTAAAAGTCGGGAGTAGTTTGCATCTGTGCAATCAGCTGCTCTGGAAAGTATTCATCATTTGGAATTAAAAAGCTCTCCAGACTAACGTGCTGGGAAACACAGGTGTTAATAGCTCAACCCTAAACCCTAAGCAAAATCTTTGTCCAGGCTAGGGCTGACCATTAACCATTGATGGCTTTCCACTGATAGTTGATGGTTTTGCCGATGGTCCTCAGCGATTTATTACCCCTCAGTGACGGGAGCTGAGCCCTGCCCATAATGTCCTGCTAAGCTCCGCCCCTTCCCTGATTGGTCCACCACCTGCCATTGCCCATCGATGGGTGAAGCTATCGGTGGTTCCCTGTTGATGGTTTCATGCCATTGATGTTAAGCACCGATGGCTCCAGGTAGCCCAAGTCCATACCTTTTGTTTTCAAAGCAGAGATGTGCATTAATATCATATTTAACCGAGGCTTTGAATCATAATAGATAATACACAAATGATTATGTAGAAAGCTACAGCTACAGATAAGGTATTGTATGCAGATTTATACACTTGAATTTATTGGGCAGCCTCTTCTCTACAATGAAAATTTACATATTTCTATATGCTACTTATTATGTAATTTATTGTACATAACAAGCACAGATGGCCTGATGGAGTGTGAGTACTGTACCATTTTCCATGTATTTGCATTACGCATGCTAACAAAGCAAATGTATGCAAATGCTTCTTTGTAGTGTCAAGTACTATATGTGCCCACCAAGCCTTACAACATGAGAGGCAGACTGGGGGTGGGAATGGGTGTTCACACATAGAAAAAGAACACTAAGGGTGTGGTCATGCAAATGAGGCCAATGCAGGCCAGCAGATATGCATATTTTTGCCTGCTTAGAGGCGTGTCTTTTGCACCTGCTATAGTGCAGGTACATATATATGCTGGTGATAAGGACTTGTAGCAAACTAGGACCATATGCTGGCAATGAAGCGGCAGGCACATCTCAAGATGTCTAAAGTATTGCTCTGTTTATGCACAGAAATGTTTACTTTGCATGCACTATTTTGTTGTGTAATTTTCTACCAACTCTGCAACAGTCCGAGCGTTCAGATATTTGTGTCACCCATATACAGTGAGGCATGGCAGTATCTTCAAACGCAGAGGAGGAAGTTAAGATCCTCACATGTATTGCCATTTAGTCAGCAGAGTCTAAGGAGTATATTTAGTAAAGCACAGGTTTTTTGAAGTGGAGAAGTTGCCCATCGCAACCAATCAGATTCTAGCTATTATATTCTAGATAAATGTTAAGTACAATTTGATTGGTTGCTGTGGACAACATCCAAACTTTAGTAAATATATTCCTAAAGGTGAGTACACACCTGACAGATATATCTGCAGATGGATGTTCAGTGTGTATGAAACGATCATCATCATCTGCTTGTTCCCTTGGGTCCCAGCGGCCAGTTGGCGGGACCCAGCAGCCGGGTCAGGGGTGTGTCCCGCCCCCCTCCGTACGGCTGCCGCTGTGTGTGTACTGGCAGTCTGCCGACCGCCCATACACAGCTGCCGATGGACAGATATGTCTGCAGACGTATCTGTCCATTGACTGTGCAGCACAGCCAATACGATATGTCGGTGAACGGTGACGTTCACCGACATATTGTGGATACATGTGGCCGATGTGCAGCAGATATAGTGGCCGATCAGTTGATCACCCAATGTATCTGCCAGTGTACCCAGCAAAAGTCTCTAGTATCAGATTGATTCCAATGCTTCTGGCATCATTTCCCGGAACAATTAGTGAAGCATATTAGAGAGAGGCTACTCACCTCTTAAGTAAACAGTAGAGCACATTTTATTACACCTTTCAAAAATAGCAGACTGTTTGTTACACACAGGATTAAAAAGGATACGAAGTTTCTAGTACGAAAAATATTGTTTCATAATATCCGATGTTTACCTAAAGTATTTTATGATAACATGACACTTTTTGGGGAGCATTTAAGGCGAGGAAAGATCTAAAATGCCAGCAAATAACATGACATCATCCTTGGCACATCAGCAGAGGACAGGATTAAATAGACTTTTATTAACCAATGAATCTCCTAACACAGTATACTTTTGGCACCTCTTGAGGAAATAATGAAGAATGATTATACCATTAAGATATCACCAGCTTCATGGTTGTTTCATGTAGTTATATTTATATTTAGTTAAGGTTCACTTAGTTATATTTTTATGTTATAGTGTTTAGAAATAGTTTTGAATTATTTATTTTAAACATATCGTAGGGGAAGTCATTCCTAAAAGTGTGTGCAAGGGAGTGGCATAGTGCAAGGTATATAAATATACAGAACTTAGCAGGTGTACACCAAGGCATGGAAGGTTTTCCCCTCAAATGGGTCAAGAGACATTTTTGAAAATGTTTTAATTGCAAAAATGTGATTAGATATAATAGGAATAAACTATAATAATAATAATAATAATAATAATAATAATAATAATAATAATATTATTATTATAACACATTTCCTTTATATACAGTACACTTTGCTCATGATTGATCACCTTCTGTCAGAGTCACTCCTTATGTCTCGCCTAATGCCCAGACAATGGCCCTGATGAAGACCAGCTCACTGCCGCAGGCAGCTCGCAGGGTCTGTGGGTGTTTTCTTGTTTTTTGTTTATTTTTCTCCTACCGCTCGCAAAGCTTGTGCAAGCTGGAGACTGTCGCGATTATCGCAACCATCGGCCTTGCTACAAGACCCTGTGGTAGGGTCTAGGCTGCCGCAAGGCCGAGTGGACTTCCTGTATCTAAGAGAGCAGGAAGTCCACTACTGACATCAGTAGTGATGTCAGTAGGTCCTCCCACAAACGGCAGGCATTCATAAGGGAACGCCTGCGTTTGTGCAGCCACCCCCCCTAAAAAACGGGGTGAGCTATCACTCACCATCGACAGCCGCCCCATCTTGTAGTGAGCCCCGTAGTGACTTAAATTCAGTCGCTCGGCGGGGCTCGAGCATGTGCACGCTGGACGCGGCACATGCACAGTGCCAAAACATCGATCCACTTGCGAGCACTGTGCACTCGCAAGCGGCTCTGAATCAGGCCCAATATCTTTGTACTTCTAGATGACAGCTTTTGTTTCAAACCTGTCCAAAAGATAAATCAGGGCTATGACATCACAAACATGCAACCTCAAATACATTTGCTAAGGGTGTTAATGCGCGTTAACCGGCATTGTCTGACCAAAGTGCCGAGCGCGTGGCTGTTAGCGCCGCGCTAAGCAGAACAACTGCTGCACGCCCGGCACTTTGGTCGTGCGTGCAGCAGGGGGGTGCGAGAAGAAATCCTTAGTGCGCCCAAACAGTGCGGTGTATTGAATAGCTGCGGGAGCTCCCTCCTGCGGCTGTTCAACATCGCGTTGAATTGAATTTCCCCCAATGTTTGTTATGTATAAGTAGTCACTTTGGGCCTGCAATCACAGCTGTGATTAGCATATTTTCGCAGTGAGACTGTGGGCCTGATTCAGACCCGCTCACAAAGCGCTTGAGCGCTCGCAAGCGGATCGATGGTGGGCTCTACACATGTGCAGCGGCCGCACTGCGCATGTGCAAGCCCCGGAGAGAGAGAGAAATTCTCTCACTCCGTGGCTCACTACAAAAGGGGCGGCAGTGAATGTTGATCGACAGTTGGCCGGTTTTGTAGGCGTGGCGGGAATGGCTTCACAAACGGAGGCGTTCCCAAGAGAACGCCTGCCGTTTGTGGGCGGCCCCACTGACATCAGCAGTGATGTCAGTGGGAGAGCTTCCGGCTCTATTAGAGCCGAAAGTTCTCTGGGGCTTGCGGCCGCGAGACCCTACCACAAGGGTCTCGTCGCAAGCCCCGATGGTCGCGATGGTCTTGACCATCATCCTGGCCACTCGCAATAGCTGTGTGTGGTCACCCACAGCTAAGCGAGCGGCCAGGAGGCCGCACAAAAAAAATAAAAAAATGCCCTGATGCAGAGTGAGTGCTCTTTCAGAGCGTCCATCTCTGAATCAGGCCCTGTGTGCATAAAGTCGCAGTACAATACAAGGACGCCCACATCCCCTTACTCACATCCGTAATACTTTGCAAGTCTGCGAAATCATTGGTAACATCGAGTACCATCAGAGCCTCACGCACAATTGCACAAGGTCAGACCTGTCTCAGAAATTGCTAACCTCATCGCACGCAGTGAAAGCCCAAACTGCATACGGCATCACAGTAACTAATTTATGCACGCACCTGTAACGGCGTTCAAATGAACTGACGCACCTGCGTTTCACCGTCCACCCCCTGTCACCACCCCCAAATGGTCATTCCTGTCAATCACTCTGTGATGGGTCTGCGTAGTCACTGGAATCGCAGTTCGATTGCAGTGAGACCTTCGCGCACTGCGATGCATACGCAGAATGCAATAATCAGCAGTCTGCGTGCGTAATCGCAGTTGCGATTGGTAAAGGATCAGGCCCTTTATTAGGTAGGAGAACATTACTACCGGTTCCACCAATACAAAATGTACCTTCTTCACTTTCCACTATACAGTCCAAAGAAAGGAGAAAATAAACATATAATTTTACAAAGGCACATAAGAGTTTCTTGGAAATATTGGAGGAAATATTGGAAATGGAAAATTAAAGAGGAGCTAATATTATTATCCTTTATATGGCACAACAAGGATTCCGCAGCACCTTCCAAAGTACATAAACAATTGAGCAGAACAAGCGAACAGCGACTTACAGTACAAGACAATGCAGGACAATTACATGGTATATAAACATTGCTGCAAAAGCGGTCATAACCCTCAAATAAGTAGTACGGTGGCAAAAGTCAAAGGTTAGGTGTCGAAGGTAATAGTAAGGGAAGGTGTCACGGTTCTGAGATTCTGTAGGTCTGGGACAGGGCCCAGGGTATTAACAGAGGAGCGCATGAAACGGGGAGGCTTCAAGATACCACGACTCATATGTAATACGGTACTGGCAGGCTAGGAATCACGGACTGGAGCAGTGCAAGGATACCAGAATTGAAACAGGAACCCAAGCCACCGGGCAGCCTCTCACCTAATGGTCCAATGACCAATCAGGCCAGGAAACGACTCCAGTGACAAGAAGAACCAGAACTCAAAACAGCATAGTACTGACAGTCTGGACCTGGGAACCAGGCCAAGAATCGGAGTCTTATGTAACCAGGGAAGAACTACTGAAGTTACTACTGAAGTTATATCCCTGGTACAGCTCTGACGCAAGACCTGGACCAAAATCCGGAAGAGGAACTCAGGATAGAGAGACACTTCAGGCACACACAGTACTGAACACCTCGATGCTAAAAGACTGTGACCCGATCATGCCCTCCAGACCTGGAACCCCAATGCTGACTGTCAGCCCAAGAGAAGAGCACAAATTACAGGATAGCCAAAATAGTCAACCTAGATTATGCAGTAACCCACTATAGCCACAGAGTGTAGTGATACTTGCAACACAGGCCAGATGATGCCCGCAAAATGCAGAGTGGAATCCACGCAGGTGATAAGATGTGTGGCAACAGCAGATGGTATGCACCGCAGGTACAGTACACTGGCAAAACTGGAGCTGAAGCGGTCTGTGTGCAACGTAGGAGCCGCAGCACTGAGAGATGATACATAGCGGTAGATGGAATGCAGACAACAGCAAGCAGTCTGTGTGTGGCGTGGAAGGCACAGCACTGAGATGGTATACAGCGGCGATGGTAAACAGTCCCAAATGGTTTTCTGTATGTGGTGTGAAAGCCGCAGCACTGAGAGGCAAACAGCCATGGTACAAGTGGGTAATGGTTGAGTTTCAGCAAGGAAAGTATCCACAGGAGAAAGCTCTGGAAACACGGAAGACTGAGCCTGCAGCGAACCTCAGGAAGGAACACAGTTGTGCAGGCAATGAGTCTTTCCTAGGCCTTGAAATATATAGGGAGTGGTAACAGGTAATTGGTCAGACTGACCAGGTGAGCAGTAATCACTGGAACAGTCTGTTGGAGGTTTTAGACCAGGGGTTCCCAACCACGGTCCTCAAGGCACACTAACAGTCCAGGTTTTGAGGATAGCCATACTGAAGAACAAGTGACTTAATTAGTACCTCAGTTATTTTGATTTAACCATCTGTGCTCAAGCCTGGATATCACCAAAACCAGGACTGTTAGTGTGCCTTGAGGACCGAGGTATGGAATCACTGTTTTAGACACAGCAATGAATGAATGTTTAACCATGTATGGGCGGCTAAGACCACGATTCATGACAGAAGGAAAAGCACATGGGAAGAGGGTCCTGCTCATGAGAGCTTACTTTCTGAAGGGGAGGGGTAGACAGACAGGGTTGACACAGATACAGTAGATCACAGGTTCTCAAGCTCGGTCCTCAGGACCCCAAACAGTGCATGTTTTCCAGGTATCCTTACAATACCACAAGTGAAACAATTAGCTCCACCAGTGGAACTTTTAAAATGTGTCAGTGAGTAATCAATACACCTGTGCACCTGCTGGGTGACCTGGAGAACGTGACCTGAGTGGAGTCCTGAGGACCAAGTTTGAGAACCCCTGCGGTAGATAGTGAGCATGGGACAGAGGGTTAGGATGAGTGATGGAAGGCTTTGATGAAGAAGTGGATCTTGAGACCCCATTTGAAGTTTTGCAGAGCGGTGGAGAGTCTGATAGGGAGAGGGAGAGAGTTCCAGAGGTAGGAATCAGCACGTGCAACAATAGAAAATTCATTTCCACCTGGTCTTTTTGGCCACTGGCAAACATTAGATGGGTACTGTAGCTAACATGACTGGCAGTGGCAGAACTAGCGAGTGATGGGCCCAGATGCAAAAATATGCTTTGGGCCCCCCACTCATGAAAGACTACAAATATTATGCAGCACTTTATAGAGAATATTTCAGTCATATTCTCTATAAAGTACCTGTCCCAGTGGAGCTTGCAATCTATACTCTTTCTCACATGCACACACATACTCACTAGGGGCAATATTTTGTCTGGAGCCTATTAACCTACTAGTATATATTTGGATGTGGGAGAAAACTGGAGTAAAATCTGGTGCATGTGGAGAGATGGTTGGGGGTGTCAGAGAATGGGGTGCTGGAGAGAAGGCCTGGGGTGTCAGAATGGGGTGTTGGAGAGATGGCTGGGGGTGTCAGAGATTGGGGTGCTGGAGAGATGGTTGTGGGTGTAAGAGAATGAGAAGCCAGAGAGATGGCTGTGGGTGTCAGAGAATGGGGTGCTCGAGAGATGGCCTGGAGTGTCAGAGAATGGGGTACAGGAGAGAAGGCCATGGGTGTCAGAATGGGGTGCTGGAGAGATGGCTGGGAGTGTCAGAGATTGGGGTGCTGAAGAGATGGCTGTGGGTGTCAGAATGGGGTGCTAGAAAGATGGATGGGGTGTCAGAGAATGGGGTGCTGAGAGATGGCTGAGTATGTTAGTGATCTGAGGCGTCAGATTAAACAGAGGCTTAAGGAAACCTGACCATAAAAATTGTCAAGAACTCCCCACCCCATGCCATGCCCCTCACATTCTCTCCACGCCCAAGCCCGGCAACAAGTGACTCTTCCTCTATCTCGTTTGAGGTGAGTTCTGCATGTCACGCTGTCTGCCCACCTTTCTCTCATCTCCGACGCTTGAGACAAAGGAATTGGAATGTCCCAGAACAACATGAGACATGAATTATGGGTTAAAGCAGCAGAGAGGGCCAAGCCATGATGCACTGACAATGATATAACTGGCGCTGCGCCGCACCATGGGAATCCCGGAAAGCACTGCTCGGAGGAATCCCAGCTAGGATTATCACTGTTAACTATAGCCGCATTAGGCTGGGCTCCCTGCGGCACAGGTGGCAGAGGTGTCAGTAGACTAGCCAAGGCTGCCTGGCTGTGAGCCTCTTCATCACCATGGGCCCCAGTGGTATGCAACGGCTGCACCGCCAGTAGTTATGCCACTGATGTCTGAGATGATTCTGTACATCAGATCTGACTGTGTTTGTACTGTATGACCTACTGGACAGCTAAAATGTTCTGTTGTACACCGCTATACACATTTTAACTTGTGATTAACATTTATAATAACTTTTTCTGTGGTGATGTAGTCAAAATTTAAACAGTCAAAACTTAGGCAATCAAAAGGTCGATGCCAAAATGTAAACTTTCATAATGTCGACGTGGACACCATGTCGACAAACAAAAGGTTGACATGGGCATAAGGTCGACAGTCAAAATGTCGACATTGAAAAATAAATGTAGACAGTCAAAATGCCGACAGGGTCAAAATGTCAACAGTTAAAATATAGACAATTCCTAAGGTTCACAACCAAACTGTAGGCACAACTAAAATGTCGACATTTAAACTATAGACCAATCATAAGTTCGACAACTAAAATGTAGACAGTTAAAATGTCGATATTCAAAATGGTGACATATTGTGACCAGTTAACAGTGAGTCTGTCATGTCAGACTGATTGCAATTAGCATGCCAACAGCAGTATCAGTCTAATTACAATTACCTGTACATAACAACAGCAGTATCAGTCTAATTACAATTACCTGTACATAACAACAGTAGTTTCAGTCTGATTGCAATTAGCATGCCAACCGCAGTATCAGTGTGTTGCTTTAAATCATGTTGGGAGGTTGCAGGGAAAATAAAAACAACATGTTTAATTTTTTTAAGATAAAATAACAAACTGACCATAGCAATATCCATTTAGGACAAAGCATATACTTTTTACTGCCTATTACATTTTAGTTGTGAGAAAAAAATATTAAAATGTGTCAGTGAGTAATGAATACACCTGTGCACCTGCTGGGTGACCTGCAAAACGTGACCTGTGTGGGCTCCTGAGGACTGAGTTTGAGAACCACTGTTCTAGAAGATAACAGCTAGAATCCGATTGGTGGCTATGCGCAACATCTCCACTTCTAAAAACTCTCACTTTAGTACATTTACCCCATAGAATGGTATTCATAAGCATATATTAAATTAATATCAAGTGAGTATTGCAGTTAGAAGGTGCCAGTAACAATATACTTAACTGCACATAGAGTGGTTTACCCTGCATTCAAAATAATGTTATTATTATTATTATTATTATTATTATCATTTATTTATATGACGCCACAAGTGTTCCGCAGCGCCTTACAAAGTACATAGACAAATAGGTTGACCAGTACAATACAATACAGGACAAGGACAAGGATAATATATATTGCTACATTAGCGACCATAACACCCAGATAAGCAACAGTGCAAAGCAAACAAGTGTTATTTTGCCCTAGTGGGGAGTAAAGTAGATTAAAGTAAAGTAGGGAGAAGCACATGAGGGTAGAGGGCCCTGCTTGTGTGAGCGTAAAATCTAAAGGGTGGGGCAGACAAACAGGTGTAGACAGGGAGGAAGGAGCATGTAGCAGCAAGTTAAGATGAGAGCTTAATATATAGTAATATAATATAGAGATCAGAGCTGGATTAAGGTCTGTGGGGGCCCCTGGGCAACAAACATGTGGGGCCCCTATTAAATGTGATGAACTGGGGGTATGCGCAATGGGGACCTCAGTAGTGTCAGTGCCCACAGTAGTGGTGCCCTTTATGCAGTGCACCCAGCAGTAGTGCTAACAGGAGTGGTGCCCATTAATAGTGCCCCAGTAGTCATGCCCCTTGTAGTTATGCCTCAAGTAGTAATGCCCACTGTGGTAGTGTCCCCAATAGTAATACCCCCAGTAGTAATACCACTGTAGTTGTGCCTCCAATAGTAATGCCCCCTAGTAGTCATGCCCCCTGTGGTAGTGGCCCCAGTAGTAATGCACCTTGTAGTAGTACCCTCTGTATAAATGCCCCCATTAGTAATGCCCCTGTATTAGTGCCCCTAATAATAATGTTCCCTCTGTAGTAGTGCCCCCTGTAGTAGTGCCCCAGTAGTAATGCCCCACCTTCAAGTAGTAGAGCCCCCTAAAGTAATGACCCCTGAAGTGGTGCCCCCAATAGTAATGCCCCCCGACGAGTAATGCCCGCCCCCCCCTGAGTAATGCTGCAGCTGCCATCCACGTCCAGTCCGCTCGGCTGCTCCTCTGCACCATGGTAGAGACATCATGACGTCTCTCCCATAGTGCACTGCGTGAGCCAGAGCCCGGAGCGGACGAGTGAGTTGCAGTCTCCGGCTCCATCTGCCGCTGCGTGGAGGGAGCCGGGTGCCCGCTGGTTACAATCTCAGTGGGCGTCTGGCAAATGGTGCCTCCCTGCAGCGCCGGGGTTAGGTTGGCCGGAGGAGGCGGAACTGGTTTTGTCTCCTCAGGTTCACTCTAACCCCGATGGGTGTGGGGGCTCTTCAGGTATGGGGGCCCAGGGACGATCGTCCTTGTCGTCCCCCTGTTAATCCGGCCCTGGCGATGTTGACATTTTGCATGTCGACATTTTGCTCAAATCAAAATATAGAAAGTCAGAAGGTCAACATTGACAATATAGACCACTGCACATACTGTAACCTGCAGTCATAATATAGGCAGCTGTGCATGCTTTGTTTGTCATTTATCTAACAGAACTAAGCAGGGGGTTAGCGCTATCATCCTTTTCATTTAGTACTACTGTATGAAGGGAATTAGCATCTGCAGCAATTAATGTATGCTGCTGTGGAACTACACATGCCAGCATTTCATGCAACAGTTTTAGCATGCCCTAGCAGCAGGATTACCAGGATGGGGTTTACCGGCCACGGCAATTACGGCCATAGCAATTATTGTAATATACCAGCATGCCCTGCGACAGTTTCAGGCTGCGGCAAGTAATGTATCCTGCTGTGGCCTGCCCTGCAACAGTTTCAGCAAACCCTAATAGACAATCTGTGGCAAGGCATGCTGGTCTGTGTGGTTCCACAACAGCTGTCAGTGGGACACTATTTGTTGGAATCCTAACGTTATGTTAATTATAATCAGACTGGTTCATTGCAATTATCATATGAAGGGTAATATCATCTGATGATCTGAGTTACTAATTGCAATCAGCAAGACATGACAGGCTCATTGTTTACTGGTCACCATTCATTTTTATTTTACCTATGTCAACATTTTGATCCTGTCAACATTTCAAATTGTCTACATATTGAATGTCTAAATTATTTACTGGTCAATATTTTTACTGTCTACATATTGAATTTCGACATATAGTACATGCATATTGCACCTGTCGACATTACAATGTCTATGTTTTGAATGTCTAAATTTTGATTGTCTAAGATTTTTTTTTTTTTAAATTATGTAAACTACAATTATATCTTCAATGCAGGGCAGAACTATGGGAGACAATGGAGGTGCCTGCTGCCGGGAACCAGCACTGAAGGGGCACCTCCGCCATTGCCCACAATATATTCACCCCACTTAGGGCTGTAAATATGTACCCAGAGTGTATCGTCACGGCCACCCAATACATGGCACCTCTTCCCGGCACCTGAGAAGCCACCATAACCATATACTAGTGGAGGGATCTGTGTCAGACCATCAGATGCCACTTCCATCTATTTGTAGCGTTTAGCAGTTTGTGCAGCAGGTCATGCTGCACAAATCACAACTGTGCGTATGGGTTCGATGTTACTCGATGTTACCAATGTTTTTGCTGATTTGCGGATGCATGTCATGGGAAGTGGGCGGCTTTATACAGTGGTGGGCGTCTTGGTATAGTGCTGCACTTGCCGTGCGATTGCATTCATTAGCATAGTTTTGCAGCGAGCGGGTGAGTGTGAGCACAGCCTTGCGAACCAACCTGAATCAGGCCCTCAGTCCTCAAAACTCCCACATCAGTTGGTTTTCCCCTCCATCAGGGGTATCAGGAGAGATCCCCACCCCACATAAGGTGGCTTTCGACTCCATCAGGAGGACTCTGAGACTCATGCTAATTGCACTATACAGGTCACTATCTTATCTGTGACTAAGGGCCTGATTCAGACACGCTCGCAAATTGCGGCCACTCTCTGGCAAAAAGGGGCCGGATATTTAAATTAAGCGCTCGCACTGTGGCCCTGATTCAGAGCCGGACGCTCTGACAGAGCGTTCGCTCTGAATCAGGGACGTCCTTCTTAATTTTTAGAGCGGCCTCCTGGCCAGGAAGATGGTCGCGATGGTCAAGAACATCGCGACCATCGGGCTTGCGACGAGACCCTTGTGGTAGGATCACGTTGCCGCAAGCCCTGGAGTGATTGGGGCTCCATCAGAGCCGAGAGCACTCCCACTGACATCACTTGTGATGTCAGTGGGGCCGGCCCCAGACGGTAGGCGTTCCCATGGGAACGCCTCCGTCTGGGCAGCCACGCCCCGGGCATGCCCACCAAAGGGGGCGTGCTGTCACTCACCATAGACAGCACGGCCCCTTTGTTACGAGACCCGGAGCGACGGCTTGCCTGTCGCTATCCGGGTCTCGCGCATGCGCACGACAGAGCCCGCTCCGTTGTGCTTATGCACACTGAGCCAACATCGACCCGCTTGAGAGCGCTCAGCGCTCGTGAGCGGGTCTGAATCAGGCCCTGTGTCTCTTTAGGACGCCCTCTATGTCTTAGCGAGCCCCGGCAATAGCTACTTTGCACACCCATTAAACTCCGTTCTGACGGTCAGACACGCCTGTGTTCGCAGCACCACTCCCCCGTTCACAAACACCTTCCCCTGTTACCACCCACAAACGGTGCTATCTGTCACTCATTCCACTGGGAAGTCTTTTCAGGGCGAGCAAAATCCGATCGCTCGTACTAGTCTGCGCACGCGCACTGCGACTTATACGCATGTGCAGACGGGCGACCATCGCTCAGAGCGAGCGCAACTTAGCGTCCGGGTCTGAATCAGGCCCTAAAGCTGGGAATCCACTATACAATTTTCTGTCAGATATCTGTCCAATCTGGCTGGTTGGATTGAAAACCTGGTAATGTATGGGAGCAAATGACAATCGTCCATTTGCTCACAAACACTGGAAAATAGCCAAAAATGGTTGTTCAGACAAATTGGTTAAAACACACAAATGTAACCAATTTGAACAATTTATTTTGTCCTTTTTTCAGTGTTTAAAACCATATGATCGACTGTCATTTGCTCCAATACATTACCAGGTTTTCATTCCAGATTGGACAGATATCTGACAGAAAATTGTATAGTGGATGTCCAGCTTAACGCATAGCTCTATATACGCGAAAAATTGTGTTTTGGGGGGATATCCTGCAAATTTACTTTAGTAAATAGGTCTAATAGAAACAAATTCACATATTTTATTAGTGTTTCTGTGTGTATGGATAGATGGATAGATAGATAGATAGATAGATAGATAGATAGATAGATAGATAGATAGATAGATAGATAGATAGATAGATAGATAGATAGATATGCACCATATTTATTTTCCCTATTTTTTAGGGGGGGGGGGGCACCAAATTATAGCTTGCCTCCGGGTGTCTGGTATGAATTTATGCCACTGCTTCAATGGTTTGTTTTTCCTGGCAATGGGTCTCATTTTTAGTCGTACACAATGTGCACATACATCATTGTTGCAAAGAGACACACAGCACATGCTGCAAACATTGTGTGCATACAAAGTCGCAGTATCAATTGAGCAGCACGGACTAAGAAACGGATTGAAAATGTAATGAGCCTTCCTGGGCGATGACTGGGAGGTGGTTATGCAGATGCACAGTGATTGTCCGTCCTATGGGCGTGTAATGGGTGTGTCATGGGTGTGTCGCAGAAGTGGTTGCGAGCTCAAGACCTCATTCAGAGCCGGACTATTTATATTGAGCGCTCTCTCTTTGCGGTCTGTTGACGCCTCTATGTCTGAGCAAGCGAACTAAACATGAGCTTGCTATTTTGTAAAGACGCCCCCTGGCCGTTCGCATCATACGTCATCTCCGCTATTTATTAGATTAATCGAGTACATCGAAAGGCGTCTGAACTGCTCGCAGTGCTTGTGGTAGGTTTTACTTCCCGCAATCATGTGAGCAGTTCAGGCTAAAAGACAACCAAGTGACGTGGTCGATGACGATCCTTTACTAATTATGCACTCCCATTAAACGCCCGTTTTGACCGTTAGGCATGCCTGCGTTCTGATCTCCACTCGTTTTCAAGCACCTTCCCCTGTTACCACCCACAAACGCCTCATTCTGTCACTCAAATTAGCAGGCCCTCGCTGTTTTGCGAGCGCACGATTTCCGACCGCAATGACTGGTTGGCGCATGCGCATTACGACCCATACGCATGCGCAGATGTGCGAACATCGCTCGGAGCGAACGAGCGGCCGCTTACGAGCGGCTCTGAATCAGGCCCTCAGTTGCTTAATAGCTCACATTGGAGGCCATACGCAGATGGAGATTCTGCACCTAGCATGGGGCAGGTGCATACTTGCCGACATTCTGCTCTCTCCTTCCGGGAGGGAGCTGAATGCCTGCATTCTGCTGGGGTCGTGGCCAGGCTATGATGCTGTTTTGGGGGTGGCCCCACCCCCTCTTCACAATGCTGAAAAAAAGGCATTGTGAAGCAGGGGCGGAGCCACGATGACACGATTCAGCGCGAATCGCGTCATCAGGCTCCCCCTGCTGCGGGGGTTTTTACTAGTAGTCGGGAGGCTTGCCTGCCTTTTCGGGGGGTCGGGAACGGCACCTGATATTCGGGAGGCCTGGGCAGGTGCAGTTTTGATAGTGCGACCGAAGGCTGTGTCTATAGACGCACCAAGCAGGTTCTCAGTGTATAAAGATGCTGAGAGTGGGGTCTCAGTCCTGGCACAGACACATGGATGTGCACCAGGGAAGGGCTTTTAGCGGTATTTAAGTCACAGATACTAGACCAGCAAAACACTCAGATACAGACGCTGCAGCCTCCAATCACAATCAGATCCGATGTGTTTTTAAATATAGCATTGGAAACAAAGCTAAAGTGCTTATGAGTCTGTCTGCCAGAAAGATAAATATCTACAGCAGCTGGCATGATGAATATTGGCCTATGTGCACGCACTGTGGGGAGTGATAAAAATACACACACAGCCATGTATTGTGGCTCTCTGATCTCTCTTTTCACAGGATCCAGAAATAATATAATATATAATATAGTGAGTGTATAATTATTTCCATTGTGTAATGTATAATTTGATTTCTATGCAAATTCATCACCAACATGGAAACTCCTCCAGGCCTGACTGCTGAAAGATGAAGAGGGATTGCACATACATGAAATGTTTGGCTAGGATGGAAAAGTGATATAAATTACCAAGACAGCTGTGACACCTTTTTTCCTGATAATGTTTTTTTATCATTGTATACCTACTGTATATGGCAGCTTCCATAATGCATTTTACATTTCCCTATAACACATCATTAATACTGCTATTAGCTGTATTATTAGGAAAGGCTTAAGGTCCCCATACATTTGCGATGGTTCGCCGCGATGTTGCGATGGGATCGGAAACACCGATCCGTGGGTTGGAAATGCCGACCGGCGGCCATTGATAGTCTGCGATACGTTGCAGGATCTGTGAAATTCTAAATGTTAAATTCACCGATCTATCAATCATGATAATTTTTTGATCATGGTCGGCATATCTGTGAAATCCAACATGTTGGATTTCAGCAATCCTGCAATTCTGGGTTGCAACATCGCGGAAATCCGTCGCTTAAGTATGGGGGCCTTTACTATAAACTAGGGGTGTGCACCGGCCACTTTTCGTGTTTTGTGTTTTGGTTTTGGATCTGGATCTTTCTTCGTGTTTTGGATCTGGATTGGTTTTGCCAAAACCACCCTTCCGTGTTTTGGGTTCTGGGTTTTGTGTTTTGGATCTGTATTTTTTTTTTAAAAAGCATAAAAACAGCTAAAATCACAGAATTTGTTGGTTTCTCTGCTCCTATGCTATTATTAACCTCAATAACCTTAATTTCCACTCATTTCCAGTCTATTCTGAACACCTCACACCTCACAATAGTGTTTTCATGTCCAAAAGGTTGCACCGAGGTAGCTGGATGACTATGCTAAGCGACACGAGTGGGCGGCACAAACACGTGACCCATCTAGGAGTGACACTGCAGTGGCAGACAGGATGGCAGTTAGAAAAACTAGGCCCCAAACTGTACATAATGCAAAGAAAAAAAAGAAGTGCAAGATGGAATTGTCCTTGGGCCCTCCCACCCACCCTTATGTTGTATAAACAGGACATGCACACTTTAACAAATCAATCATTTCAGCGCCAGGGTCTGCCACACAACTGTGGCTGAAATGATTGGTTCGTTTGGGCCCCCACAAAACAAGCTGGCAATTAATGTGTCCCTGCACAAACTGGCTCTACGGAGGCAAGATGTCATCCTCATCCTCCTCATCCACCGATTCCTCACCCTCTTCAGTGTGTACATCCTCATCCTCACAAAGTATTAACTCGTCCCCACTTGAATCCACCACCACAGGTCCCTCTGTACGTTCTGGAGGCTGGTCTCCCTGGAAGAGCTGATAATTCATTTTGATGAACATCATCTTCTCCACATTCTGTGGAAGCAACCTCCTACGCCTTTCGCTGACAAGGTTCCCGGCTGCACTAAACACTCTTTCGGAGTACACACTGGAGGGGGGGCAACTCAGGTAAAATAGAGCCAGCTTGTACAGGGGCCTCCAAATTGCCTCTTTTTCCTGCCAGTACAGGTATGGACTGTCTGACATGCCTACTTGGATGCTGTCACCGATGTAATCCTCCACCATTCTGTCAATGGTGACAGTATCATATGCAGTGACAGTAGACATGTCAGAAATTGTTGCCAGGTCCTTCAGTCCGGACCAGATGTCCAAACTTGGTCCTGCCTGCCCTGCATCACCGCCAGCGGGTTGCTTAGGATACCTAAGTTTTTCCTGGCAGCCCCAGTTGCGGGAGAAAATGAAGAAGGAGCCGTTGACGTATCACGTTCCGCTTCAGCTGACAGTGTGTTCACCAGCAGGTCTTTGCACCTCTGCAGGCTTGTGTCGGCCGGAAAGAGAGACACCACATAGGCTTTAAACCTAGGATCAAGCACGGTGGCCAAAATGTAGTGGTCTGATTTCAACAGATTGACCACCCTGGAATCCTGGCAAAGCGAATGAAGGGCTTCATCCACAAGTCCCACATGCCGAGCGGAATCGCTCCGTCTTAGCTCCTCCTTCACTTTCTCCAGCTGCTTCTGCAAAAGCCTGATGAGGGGAATGACCTGACTCAAGCTGGCTGTGTCTGAACTGACTTCACGTGTGGCAAGTTCGAAGGGCTGGAGAACCTTGCACAACACGGAAATCATTCTCCACTGCGCTTGAGTCAGGTGCATACCCCCTCCTTTGCCTATGTCATAGGTGGATGTATAGGCTTGTATGGCCTTTTGCTGCTCCTCCATCCTCTGAAGCATATAGAGGGTTGAGTTCCACCGCGTCACAACCTCTTGCTTCAGGTGATGGCGGGGCAGGTTCAAGAGTGTTTGCTGGCGCTCCAGTCTTCGGCACGCAGTCGCTGAATGGCGATAGTGGGCAGAAATTTTTCGGGCCACCCAAAGCGTCTCCTGCACGCCCCTGTCACTTTTCAGAAAATTCTGCACCACCAAGTTTATTGTGTGAGCAAAACATGGGACGTGCTGGAATTTGCCCAGATGTAATGCCCGCACAATATTGGTGGCGTTGTCAGATATCACAAATCCCCAGGAGAGTCTAAGTGGGGTAAGCCACTGGGCGATGATTTCCCTCAGTTTCTCTAAGAGGTTGTCGGCGGTGTGCCTCTTACTGAAACCGGTGATACACAGCGTAGCCTGCCTTGTAACGAGCTGGCGTTTCTGAGATGCTGCTACTGGTGACGCTGCTGCTGTTGCTGCGTAAGGTGATACATCTACCCAGTGGGCTGTCACAGTCATATAGTCCTTAGTCTGCCCTGTTCCACTTGTCCACATGTCCGTGGTTAAGTGGACATTGTGTACAACGGCATTTTTCAGGACACTGAGTACACTTTTTCTGACGTTTCTGTACAGTCTCGGTATCGCCTGCCTAGTGAAGTGGAATCTAGACGGGATTTGGAACCGGGGACACACTACCTCCATCAATTGTCTAAATCCCACTGCACTAATGGCGGATACCGGACGCACGTCTAACACCAACATAGCAGTCAAGGCCTCAGTTATACGTTTTGCTTCAGGATGACTGCTGTCGTACTTCATCCTCCTCGCTAAGGACTGTTGGAGGGTCAATTGTTTAGTAAAAGTAGTGGTGTTCCTACTTCCTCTCTGGGATGATGAACGACTCCCAGCAGCAGCAACAGCAGCAGCGGCAGCAGTAGGCGTAGCAATGCAGGATCCTCCAGAGGAATCCCGGATAGGAGAGTCAGTCATGCCAGTGACATGGCCTGCAGGACTACTTCCGATCCTGACTAAGGAGGAAATTGACGAGGAGGGAGTTGACGGTGTGGTTTGCAGGCGCTTGGATACAACAGGACAACAGGATTTAGGTGTCCCTGGACTGCTTACGGTCTTAGCCAAAGTTTCTGAACTTGACAGTAACTTTTTATGAACGCGCTGCAGGTGCCGTATAAGGGAGGATGTTCCTAGGTGGTTGACGTCCCTACCCCTACTTATTTCACCTTTACATATGGTACATATGGCAAGACAGTTGTTGTCCGGATTTGGATAGAAATATTGCCAGACCAAAGAGGTGGAATGTTTGGTCTTCTGCCCAGGCATGACCGTGATGGGCTTTTTCATCCCACGGACAACAACTGTCTCCCCCGGAGCCTGATTTAAACAAACCACATCACCATCAGAATCCTCCTCGCCAACTTCCTCCTCAGCGCCAGCTACACCAGTATCCTCATCCTGTTGTACTTCAACAGTGACATCTTCAATTTGCATATCAGCAAGTGGACTGTGGGTGCTCCTTTCAGCACTTGCAGGGGGCGTGCAAATGGTGGAAAGAGCCACCTCTTCCCGTCCAGTGCTGGGAAGGTCAGGCATCGCAACCACCACCACACTTGGACTCTCCTTGGGGATTTGTGATATCTTCTTAGAAAGCACAGTTCTTCGCTGTGCTTTTGCCAGCTTAACTCTTTTGATTTTTTTAGTGGGAGGAGGGCTTCCATCGTCATGTGAAGCTGAACCACTAGTCATGAACATACTAGGGATCGACCTTAGCCGTTCCTTGCCACTCCGTGTCGTAAATGGCATATTGGCAAGTTTACGTTTCTCTTCAGCTGATTTAAATGTCTTTTTCAAGGTCATTTTCCTGAACTTTGCCATTTGGGATTGTATGTGCCCTCTACTATGACATTGGGCATCGGCCTTGGCAGACGACGTTGATGGCATGTTATCGTCTATGTCATGACTAGTGGCAGCAGCTTCAGCACTAGGAGGAAGTGGTTCTTGATCTTTCTCTATTTTATTTTTATCGGAGAAAGTTTGGTCCTCCATTTATGTTATATCGATTTGATATATACGTGCGGCTAAACACAGAAAATAATTTTTTTTTGGGTTTGGACTGGAGTGTACTTTGTGGGTTACAGCACCCTTTAACGGTCAAGCCAGCCGGCCCTTTACTTATGACACAGGCGCACTCTTGGCACTACTTTGTTGATGCACGTGCGGCTACTGCGCACACAATTCACAAACACAGAAAATAATTTTTTTTTGGTTTGGACTGGAGTGTACTTTCGGGGGTTACAGCACCCTTAACGGTCAAGCCAGCCGGCCCTTTACTTATGACACAGGCGCACGCTTGGCACTACTTTGTTGATGCACGTGCGGCTACTGCGCACACAATTCACAAACACAGAAAATAATTTTTTTTTGGTTTGGACTGGAGTGTACTTTCGGGGGTTACAGCACCCTTTAACGGTCAAGCCAGCCGGCCCTTTACTTATGACACAGGCGCACGCTTGGCACTACTTTGTTGATGCACGTGCGGCTACTGCGCACACAATTCACAAACACAGAAAATAATTTTTTTTTTGGTTTGGACTGGAGTGTACTTTGGGGGTTACAGCACCCTTTAACGGTCAAGCCAGCCGGCCCTTTACTTATGACACAGGCGCACGCTTGGCACTACTTTGTTGATGCACGTGCGGCTACTGCGCACACAATTCACAAACACCGAAAATAATTTTTTTTTTGGTTTGGACTTGAGTGTACTTTGGGGGTTACAGCACCCTTTAATGGTCAAGCCAGCCGGCCCTTTACTTATGACACAGGCGCACGCTTGGCACTACTTTGTTGATGCACGTGCGGCTACTGCGCACACAATTCACAAACACAGAAAATAATTTTTTTTTGGTTTGGACTGGAGTGTACTTTCGGGGGTTACAGCACCCTTTAACGGTCAAGCCAGCCGGCCCTTTACTTATGACACAGGCGCACGCTTGGCACTACTTTGTTGATGCACGTGCGGCTACTGCGCACACAATTCACAAACACAGAAAATAATTTTTTTTTTGGTTTGGACTGGAGTGTACTTTGGGGGTTACAGCACCCTTTAACGGTCAAGCCAGCCGGCCCTTTACTTATGACACAGGCGCACGCTTGGCACTACTTTGTTGATGCACGTGCGGCTACTGCGCACACAATTCACAAACACAGAAAATAATTTTTTTTTTGGTTTGGACTGGAGTGTACTTTCGGGGGTTACAGCACCCTTAACGGTCAAGCCAGCCGGCCCTTTACTTATGACACAGGTGCACGCTTGGCACTACTTTGTTGATGCACGTGCGGCTACTGCGCACACAATTCACAAACACAGAAAATAATTTTTTTTTTGGTTTGGACTGGAGTGTACTTTCGGGGGTTACAGCACCCTTAACGGTCAAGCCAGCCGGCCCTTTACTTATGACACAGGCGCACGCTTGGCACTACTTTGTTGATGCACGTGCGGCTACTGCGCACACAATTCACAAACACAGAAAATAATTTTTTTTTTGGTTTGGACTGGAGTGTACTTTCGGGGGTTACAGCACCCTTAACGGTCAAGCCAGCCGGCCCTTTACTTATGACACAGGCGCACGCTTGGCACTACTTTGTTGATGCACGTGCGGCTACTGCGCACACAATTCACAAACACAGAAAATAATTTTTTTTTGGTTTGGACTGGAGTGTACTTTCGGGGGTTACAGCACCCTTTAACGGTCAAGCCAGCCGGCCCTTTACTTATGACACAGGCGCACGCTTGGCACTACTTTGTTGATGCACGTGCGGCTACTGCGCACACAATTCACAAACACAGAAAATATATTATTTTTTTAGCACTTGGGGGGAGCACCCCTGATGGACAGAGCACCCCCTGGACAACACTACAGCACTCCTTTAGGACTGGGACACTGCACAGGACTTTGGAGTGGACACAGCCCCTATGGAGAACTGACTGCACAACACAGTCCAGCCAGCCCCTATGGACTTTGAAGTAGTGGACACAGCCCCTATTAACAACAGCAGCACAGCACAACACAGCCAGCCCCTATGGACTTTGAAGTAGTGGACAACAGCAGCACTACACTACACTACACAGCCCTAACTCCCACCCTCCCTCTTCACTGTCCACAGCCGAGTGAGAAAATGGCGCCGACGTGGGTACCTTATATAGGATCCAAAACCCGCGAGACTCGGAAGGCGGGATGATGACGTTTTGCCTCGATTTCAGATCCGAGTCAGGCGGGAAAAGTCGAGCCTGACTCGGATCGGACTCGGATCGGGGGGGCTCGGGGGGGTTCGGATTTCAGAAATCCGAACCCGCTCACCCCTACTATAAACCCATGGCTGCATGTGTTGGAGATTATATTGCGCAAACAGAATCATACACAGCTTTGATTAAAAAATATATATTTCTATTAATTATAACATGATATAATTGAATATATATAAATTGCATCGCAACTGTCATATATACCCATAGCATTTGTACACGCTATAATTTGTTTCCTCAGCACTGTACATACAGTATATCGTCTTGCTACCTCTGTTGCTAACATTATCTGTTTTTCACCCTTGCTCATATTGTATTCCCTCCCATCACTTGATATCATGAGCTACCACTGCTTCAATCCAAGTAATGCTTACATCAATATATCTCAAATATCATTTCCTTTTTGTTGTATTTATGATAAAGCCGTATTTCTCATTTGCTCTGTATGCTACTAGCTGTCACTTTACAAAACACTAACTTAAAGTAGAGATGTGCGCAGACCCCCTTGTTTTGGTTTTAGTTCTAAATCATCGTTGTGTTTTGGTTTTGGCAAGATCACACTCAAGTTTTGGTTTTGGAACTGGATTTATTTAAAAAAATTATAAAAACAGCTGCAACTTGTCATTTGGGCCTGTATTTGTTTCTACAGTATCTTTAATATCAATAACGTTCACCTCCAGTCATTTCCAGTCAATTTTGACCACCTCACAGCTCATAATTAGGGGTGTGCACCGGCCACTTTTCGTGTTTTGGTTTTGGATCTGGATCTTTCTTCGTGTTTTGGATCTGGATTGGTTTTGCCAAAACCACCCTTCCGTGTTTTGGGTTCTGGGTTTTGTGTTTTGGATCTGTATATTTTTGAAAAAAAGCATAAAAACAGCTAAAATCACAGAATTTGTAGGTTTTTCTGCTCCTATGCTATTATTAACCTCAATAACCTTAATTTCCACTCATTTCCAGTCTATTCTGAACACCTCACACCTCACAATAGTGTTTTTATGTCCAAAAGGTTGCACCGAGGTAGCTGGATGACTATGCTAAGCGACACGAGTGGGCGGCACAAACACGTGACCCATCTAGGCGTGAAACTGCAGTGGCAGACAGGATGGCAGTTTGAAAAACTAGGCCCCAAACTGTACATAATGCAAAGAAAAAAAAGAGGTGCAAGATGGAATTGTCCTTGGGCCCTCCCACCCACCCTTATGTTGTATAAAGAGGACATGCACACTTTAACAAACCAATCATTTCAGCTCCAGGGTCTGCCACACAACTGTGGCTGAAATGATTGGTTCGTTTGGGCCCCCACAAAACAAGCTGGCAATTAATCTGTCCCTGCACAAACTGGCTCTACGGAGGCAAGATGTCATCCTCATCCTCCTCATCCACCAATTCCTCACCCTCTTCAGTGTGTACATCCTCATCCTCACAGAGTATTAATTCGTCCCTGCTGGAACCACAGGTCCCTCTGTACGTTCTGGAGGCTCGTCTCCCTGGAAGAGTTGATAATTCATTTTATGAACATCATCTTCTCCACATTTTGTGGAAGCAACCTCCTACGCCTTTCGCTGACAAGGTTCCCAGCTGCACTAAACACTCTTTCGGAGTACACACTGGAGGGGGGGCAACTCAGGTAAAATAGAGCCAGTTTGTACAGGGACCTCCAAATTGCTTCTTTTTCCTGCCAGTACAGGTACGGACTGTCTGACATGCCTACTTGGATGCTGTCACCGATGTAATCCTTTAACAGACAGACGCACGCTTGTCGCTGCTGCTTTGAGGATGCAAGTGCGGCTACAGCCCACACAATTCACAAAGACAGAAAAAAGAAGAAGAATATTTTTATTGTTTGTGTAGCACACTTTGAGGGTGTCACCACCCTTTAACAGACAGACGCACGCTTGTCGCTGCTGCTTTAAGGATGCAGGTGCGGCTACAGCCCACACATTTCACAAAGACCGAAAAAAAAAAGAACAATATTTTAATTGTTTGTGTAGCACACTTTGAGGGTGTCACCACCCTTTAACAGACAGACGCACGCTTGCCGCTGCTGCTTTAAGGATGCAGGTGCGGCTACAGCCCACACATTTCACAAAGACTGAAAAAAAAAAAGAACAATATTTTAATTGTTTGTGTAGCACACTTTGAGGGTGTCACCACCCTTTAACAGACAGACGCACGCTTGTCGCTGCTGCTTTAAGGATGCAGGTGTGGCTACAGCCCACACAATTCACAAAGACAGAAAAAAGAAGAAGAATATTTTTATTGTTTGTGTAGCACACTTTGAGGGTGTCACCACCCTTTAACAGACAAACGCATGCTTTTCGCTGCTGCTTTGAGGATGCAAGTGCGGCTACATCGCACACAAGTCACAAACACATTAAAAAAATAGTTTGTTTTTTTTTGGAGCACTTTGAGGGTTACACCACCCTTTAACAGACAGACGCACGCTTGTTGCTGCTGCTTTGAGGATGCAAGTGCGGCTACAGCCCACACAATTCACAAAGACAGAAAAAAAAGAACAATATTTTAATTGTTTGTGTAGCACACTTTGAGGGTGTCACCACCCTTTAACAGACAGACGCACGCTTGTCGCTGCTGCTTTGAGGACAGTATCATATGCAGTGACAGTAGACTTGTCAGAAATTGTTGGCACGTCCTTCAGTCCAGACCAGATGTCCAAACCAGCCCTTGACTTATGACACAGGCGCACACTTGGCGCTGCTACTATGTTGATGCACGTGCGGCTACATCGCACACAAGTCACAAACACATTAAAAAAATAGTTTTTTATTTTTTGGAGCACTTTGAGGGTTACACCACCCTTTAACACACAGACGCACGCTTGTCGCTGCTGCTTTGAGGATGCAAGTGCGGCTACAGCCCACACAATTCACAAAGACAGAAAAAAAAGAACAATATTTTTATTGTTTGTGTAGCACACTTTGAGGGTGTCACCACCCTTTAACAGACAGACGCACGCTTGTCGCTGCTGCTTTGAGGATGCAAGTGCGGCTACAGCCCACACAATTCACAAAGACAGAAAAAAAAAGAACAATAATTTTATTGTTTGTGTAGCACACTTTGATGGTGTCACCACCCTTTAACCGACAGACGCACGCTCGTCGCTGCTGCTTTAAGGATGCAGGTGCGGCTACAGCCCACACATTTCACAAAGACCGAAAAAAAAAGAACAATATTTTAATTGTTTGTGTAGCACACTTTGAGGGTGTCACCACCCTGTAACAGACAGACGCACGCTTGTCGCTGCTGCTTTGAGGATGCAGGTGGAATCTAGACGGGATTTGGAACCGGGGACACACTACCTCCATCAATTGTCTAAATCCCACTGCACTAATGGCGGATACCGGACGCACGTCTAACACCAACATAGCAGTCAAGGCCTCAGTTATACGTTTTGCTTCAGGATGACTGCTGTCGTACTTCATCCTCATCGCTAGGGACTGTTGGAGGGTCAATTGTTTAGTAAAAGTAGTGATGTTCCTACTTCCTCTCTGGGATGATGAACAACTCCCAGCAGCAGCAATAGCACTAGGAGGAAGTGGTTCTTGATCTTTCCCTATTTTATTTTTATCGGAGAAAGTTTGGTCCTCCATTTATGTTATATTGATATATACGTGCGGCTAAAGCGCACACAAACACAGAAAATATTTTTTTATTTTTGCTGGAGAGTAGTGCACTTTGTGGGTTACACCACCCTTTAAGAAATGAGCCAGCCGGCTCTTTACTTATGGGACACAGGCGCACGCTTGGCGCTGCTCCTTTGTTGATGCACGTGCAGCCACAGTGCACACAAGTCACAAACACAGAAAATATTTTTTTTTGGGGTTTGGAGTGTACTTTGGGGGTTACAGCACCCTTTAACGGTCAAGCCAGCCGACCCTTTACTTATGACACAGGCGCACGCTTGGCACTACTTTGTTGATGCACGTGCGGCTACTGCGCACACAATTCACAAACACAGAAACTAAATTTTTTTTTGGTTTGGACTGGAGTGTACTTTGGGGTTACAGCACCCTTTAACGGTCAAGCCAGCCGGCCCTTTAATTATGACACAGGCGCACGCTTGGCACTACTTTGTTGATGCACGTGCGGCTACTGCGCACACAATTCACAAACACAGAAAATAATTTTTTTTTTGGTTTGGACTGGAGTGTACTTTGGGGGTTACAGCACCCTTTAACGGTCAAGCCAGCCGGCCCTTTACTTATGACACAGGTGCACGCTTGGCACTACTTTGTTGATGCACGTGCGGCTACTGCGCACACAATTCACAAACACAGAAAATAATTTTTTTTTTGGTTTGGACTGGAGTGTACTTTGGGGGTTACAGCACCCTTTAACGGTCAAGCCAGTCGGCCCTTTACTTATGACACAGGCGCACGCTTGGCACTACTTTGTTGATGCACGTGCGGCTACTGCGCACACAATTCACAAACACAGAAAATATTTTTTTTTTGGTTTGGACTGGAGTGTACTTTGGGGGTTACAGCACCCTTTAACGGTCAAGCCAGCCGGCCCTTTACTTATGACACAGGCGCACGCTTGGCACTACTTTGTTGATGCACGTGCGGCTACTGCGCACACAATTCACAAACACAGAAAATAATTTTTTTTTTTGTTTGGACTGGAGTGTACTTTGGGGTTACAGCACCCTTTAACGGTCAAGCCAGCCGGCCCTTTACTTATGACACAGGCGCACGCTTGGCACTACTTTGTTGATGCACGTGCGGCTACTGCGCACACAATTCACAAACACAGAAAATAATTTTTTTTTTGGTTTGGACTGGAGTGTACTTTCGGGGGTTACAGCACCCTTTAACGGTCAAGCCAGCCGGCCCTTTACTTATGACACAGGCGCACGCTTGGCACTACTTTGTTGATGCACGTGCGGCTACTGCGCACACAATTCACAAACACAGAAAATATATTATTTTTTTAGCACTTGGGGGGAGCACCCCTGATGGACAGAGCACCCCCTGGACAACACTACAGCACCCCTTTAGGACTGGGACACTGCACAGGACTTTGGAGTGGACACAGCCCCTATGGAGAACTGACTGCACAACACAGTCCAGCCAGCCCCTATGGACTTTGAAGTAGTGGACACAGCCCCTATTAACACCAGCAGCACAACACAGCCAGCCCCTATGGACTTTGAAGTAGTGGACAACAGCAGCACAGCGCAGCACAGCACAGCACAACACTACTCTGCACTACACTACACTACACAGCCCAGCCAGCCCTAACTCCCACCCTCCCTCTTCACTGTCCACAGCTGAGTGAGAAAATGGCACCGACGCGGGTACCTTATATAGGATCCAAAACCCGCGAGACTCGGAAGGCGGGATGATGACGTTTTGCCTCGATTTCAGATCCGAGTCAGGCGGGAAAAGTCGAGCCTGACTCGGATCTGCCTCGGATCGGGGGGGCTCGGGGGAGTTCGGATTTCAGAAATCCAAACCCGCTCACCCCTACTCATAATATAACGGTTAAGGCAGCGCTTGGACATCCGTTTTTTCATTGACTTGCTTCACTAAAATTGTCACTGTTTGGCTCTCTTTTGTCATATACAAAGCCTGCCCAGAGCATAGGCAAATGCCTAGGGCATATGGAATATGTATGGCCAGCACCAGTGGAGCTTTGGGGCACGCGGCGGGGATCTGCTGGATGTGGGCGGCTGGAATACTCTCTGCTCTGACGGCCGCGGCTACCTTACCAGCGACTACTGCGATCGGAGCTCTCAGCTCCAATCGGGCAGCTCAAACAGGCCAGGGAGCAAAGACAGTCAGTGGGGGGCAGTGGGTAACAACAAAAATGGCCACTGGAGGGGGCTGCTGAGCAGTGAGAGGTGATGGGTGCTGTGCTGGGAGAGAGGTGCTGTGCAGTGAGGGGAAAAAGATGCTGTGCTGGTTGGGGGCTGATGGGTGGAGTGCTGGGAGACAGGGTGATGGGGACTTTGTAGATGGGTGCTGTGAGGGGAGAGCCTGGCATGCTGTGAGGGGAGAACGGTAGTGTTAATCTACATTAAATTTATTTGTATTCAAATTGGTTGGGTTTGAAAGGAAATACTAAGGAATTCATTGGAGTGCAAAATTTCATATTGAATGCAACATCTAATCTTGATGGTGGGATTATCTGCTTGGGGGCACCAGCCAAAATCTTGCCTACAGCATCAAATTGGTTGGGGGCCAGCTCTGGTCATACATTAGTGGTTCATACACCTAAAGCTTCCTCAACAAATGCTCTATAGAATAGTGAAAACTGCCTACCAGAGACTTTATTTTATACCTTATTTCTGCTATTTATAGATATGGGTCTACTATTCCTTACTAATAAAGGTACTGGGCATTATTATTTATTAATAAGGATCTAGGGGCACTAATCTTTATTTTATTTTTCTGGTACCCATCACAGTACCCAAAACTTGTTTGAATTGGGCCACACAACCTCCCTAGGAGGCCAGGTCCGATGCTGATATGAAGGGCAGGGGTTATATTCCATTTATTTATTTTTCTATACACATTATGGCAGGCTATATGGGCCTGCGATTTGAGCTATCCAGTCTTTCACAACTGTTTCTGATTTTCTTCATGAATCTCACCAATTCTATTCTTTTTTAAATTGTGCAGATTGAAAACCACAAAAGAAAACCCACAAAAAAATGACAGCTTTACAAACTTCTCTTATGTAACTCTGGCACCAAGTCTCCATTTGTATAGAACCTTTTTTATTCTTACATAAATTAGTAATTGAATCCGCAAGCAGTGTAAATCAGAATGCAGACTGGCCATTAAGTTTCAGTTGTAATAAATGACAGCGTTTTGTTGTATAAATCACAGAAGCCCAGTTAGCGTCTGTTTGTAATTATCACAATGGTTAAACTTGGTTCAACCAACACTGTTAAAAACAACTGATATGCAATAAATAAAAAATGTATTTGCCAAGTTACCACGCTTCAATATAGTGTCTTCTTAATAGGAAACATTTTTATTTTTATTTTATTTTTTTTACATTTCGCCAATCATAGCATCTGGTAATCATAATGATTTAATGTGAGTGAAATTTAATTGCAAACGTCGCTAAACAATATATACGAGAGATTAAATCATTTTCTGAAATAGTTTTTGCAAGACTGAATGGCCAGAAAAATGCTATGGATGTATAAAATGACACTGAGAAAGTCTTTTATTCTACAGGTTTAGATGAGAATTCTGGTCTGGAAACTCTTCTGCATGTTGGTGTTAGTGACAGGAATTTGCTGATCGTTAAATCTCACAGACTACAACATACCTGCAGCCACGAAAATGCGAATGTTTTTGAAAGATGTTGTCATCAACATAATTATAGATGTTTCTGGATTATTTCCAACTACAGCTAAAGCTTCTGTTTTACTGACATTCAGAAATTCATGTTGGCTCTAGATTTGCTGTATAACCTTTTCATTCAATTTTCCCAATGAATTAGGATTTTTCTTTTGTACATTGAAGTATATTGGACCATAACACATAGGGCTTGATTCTGATTTGGGTATAGTGTAAGAAAGAGCAAGTTGTGCATCTTGGTGCGGCACATGTAAAATGTGCAGAGAGATAGATGTGAGAGTGGTAGGTCCAGTGCAAGGTGTCTCAGCACCCCAGGCAAAACTCCAGCCTACAGAACCGCTCCAGCCCTCCAATAAGATGCACTTTCCAGGCCCTCAGGAGAAAGTGAGGAGGCGGCGTCTTAGAAGTTCCACAACCGTCTCCTGCATTTAGTACAACAAGAATGTCTCTTTCAGAAACATCCCTAACATTGTGATAGGCAGACTCGGTGGTGTTCCCCAGATCCCCACGCCCTAGGCAGCTGCCTAAAGCTGCCTAGTGGTAGAGCCGGCCCTGGAGAGTGGTGTGTCCAAACTCACATCTAAATTGCAGTGTAAAATATAAGATGTCCAGTTTTGGGAAGGGAGGAGCTGCCTCAGACACCGTGGGGGGCAGGGGGTGTTAGCCAGCGGGGAATAGAGAGGGAGGGAGGGGGAGGGGACAAAGAGAGACATACAGCAGTGCGGAAATCCTTGTGGAAAGTATCACTTTTCCGAAAAGCTGACTCAGCAAAAAGAGCAGTTTTTCAAAGTGATACTTTTGTGAGGGAGTCATAATTAATGCCTCCAAAACATCTTTTATACTTGCAGCAGGTTTAAAATGTTATTACTACTAATTATATCTATGGCATGATGAATGGCCCCATAAGCTCCTTCTTCAGTATGTTTAGGCTCAATAGCTTTATGTTCCAGCACAAGTAATTTACATATTATCTCTATACAGTGATGCTATCAGCAGTTGTAGAGCCCAGCACAACTAGAAAATGCTGACATCCCCCTCCTTGAACTCCCCAATCCAGCTCCAGTTGTGTAGAGTTGAGCCCTGGTGCATGGAGAGGGTGCGTGCTATGATGCCCCCCCCCCCCCCCCCCTCCTTTACAATACTGAAATACAAAACACACTCTTTCATATCCTCAGATTTTTCAAATGCCAAGAGAGCTCATCACAGGCAATTAACAGTAAAAACATTTCAAAAACTGTTAGGCTGAGGGAAGGGGGGGGGGCTAGGGTTAGGCTGCAAGGGGGGAGGGTTAGGTTTGGCTACGGGAAAGGTGGGTTAGGGTTGGGAGACACTTACCTACTTGTGTCAGGATTCTGATTGTTGGGGTGCCACTGTCGTATTCTGACAGCTGGCAAACTGCCTGTTGGGATCCCATACCCAACCCGTTAATACTGCTACTAAGAAATGCACAGCAAACACAAGCAATCATGCTACTAACAAACGCACTGCGCACACTAGTAATAGACAGTGTCTGACATACAGTACCTTTTCAAAAATACTGACCTTAGGCTGAAGGGGAACAGGTTCATATGATCCAGTTTCATTACCTGAGAATAAAAGAATTCTATAGAAACTATGAGATGACAAAAATGTATTTTAAAAAGTCACAGCTGCCTAGAAAAGTAATACTTGCTTTACATTGAGCCCTGGAGACAGAATCCAGCTGTGGAATAAATAAATAGAGCAGTACAAAGATTTAGCCTACACTAAATACACTCTATGGAGAAATTGTTTTTCACACATTACACTGGGCTTTACTGCACCAGCAAAGTTTTTAAGTTAAACATTTGAAATGGACAGGATGTTTAGATAAACATCTATTACAGTATGCAGCAGATTCCACATGATTACAGTTTAAGCAGATAGAGTTGGTATGTAGTCATTTCACAAACATAGGACTTCTCCATCAAGTACATAGCTGTCAGCAGCTGTGCCAGCCAGTCCTGGATCCTCTGTGCAGGGCCATAGCTAGGGTAGTGCGGCCGGTGCCATGCACAGGGCACCACTGGTCAGGGGGCGCTGTTTGGGCCTGTCAAATTTCTGTTTATTATCATTCTTGCTTGTAGCTTCCTCTTATTTCATCCCCAGCATCTCCTGGCCTCTCCTATCTCTTCCCTGGCCCTTCCCCATGAAGCCGTGGCCCTTTTTTGGGTGCATTATGTCCCTTTGAAAAATGAGGGAGCGCCAATGCTCTTTCTGGCACAGGGCACCAAAAAGTCTAGTTGGCTCTCACATAGACACACCTGCCCCAGTGGCATTCACACACACATGCCCCCCCAGTGGCTCTCACATACACATATATGCCCCAGTGGCTCTCACATACACACACATGCCCCAGTGGCTCTCACATACACACACATGCCCCAGTGGCTCTCACATACACACACATGCCCCAGTGGCTCTCACATACACATACATGCCCCAGTAGCAGAATCATTAAAAAATACAAAAAAAATATTAAAATGTAAAATTAAACAATTATTATTTTTGATCCTTTTAGTCTTTTCAATATCTCCAACTTAAAGGTTTTATTCAGTCGTAAACTAGAGAGTCTATGTACTAAGCCTTGGAGAGAGATACCATGGATGGAGATAAAGTACCAACCAATCAGCTTCTAACTGTCATTTTTCAAACACAGCCTGTAGTTTGTAAATTAAAAAAGGATGTGATTAGCAATGAAAATAATTTATTAGCTGAAGATTTGAACCTGTTTTACTCTAGGTTTGATCAAGAGAATAGTCTTTCCGTTATGCCCCAAATTCCCCCGGGTGGGGGAGTCTCCTCTTATGTTGGAGGAGTATGATGTGGTTGAATGTCTACGTTGGGTCGATTTGTGTAAATCAGCCGGCCCGGACGGGATTAGTGGTAAAGTCCTCAAAGGATGTGCAGACCAGTTAGGTTGGATATTAACGGTCTTATTTCATTTGTCCCTTTTTAATTGTGTAGTGCCAAAATGTTTTAAGATGGCAAACATTGTTCCAGTTCCTAAAAAGGGGGTAGTAAAATGCCTTAATGATTATCGCCCAATTGCGCTAACTTCACTGATAATGAAATGCTTTGAAAGGCTGGTATTAAGACATATTCAATCTTCTTTCCCAGCAGATTTTGATCCTTTTCAGTTTGCATATAGGAAAAATCGTTGCACTGATGATGCGGTACTTACAGTACTTCACTTTATTTTAGCTCATTTGGAAGCGAGGGATTCTTATGTTCGGATACTTTTTGTCGATTTTAGTTCTGCTTTAAACACGGTTATTCCCGTCTCACTAACATCTAAGTAACTGACAGACCACAAGTAGTTAGAATTGGAGGTGCTGTGTCGGGGGAAGTGTTGATTAAGACTGGTGTACCCCAGGGTTGTGTTCTCAGCCACCTATTATACTCGCTATTTACCCATGACTGCGTGTCGACTTCTGATTCTGTGAAAATCATTAAATTTGCTGATGATATTGCAGTCATCGGGTTAATTAGCGGGAATGATGAGTCCCATTATAGAAAAGAGATGAAAAAAATTGGTTTCTTGGAGTGGTGATAATCACTTGCTCCTAAATGGTGATAAGACAAAAGAACTGGTAATTGATTTTCGTAGGAGATGTTTAGAGCAGAAATTGCCAGCGTCTATTAGCAATCAGGATGAGTCTTTTCAATTTTTGGGTAACCAGGTTGCGTCAAATTTGTATGGTCTTTAAACACACTGTCCCTAATTAAAAAGGCGCAACAGCGCTTGTTTTTCCTAAGACGTTTGAGGGCTTCAGGAGTTAGTAAAGTAACCATGTTAAACTTTTACAGATGCTCAATTGAGAGCATTCTGAAGTTTGGTATTATTATCTGGTATGGCAACTGCACAGCGAGTGAAAGGAGTGCACTGGAACGGGTTGTTAGGACTGCTAGCAAAATCATTGGAGTGCAGTTGCCAACTATCCATGATGTTTATGGGCTTAGGGTTCTAAAGAGAACCAAGAGTATCATATTGGATCCAAGCCATCCATTTCATTAATTTTTTGATAAGCTTCCGTCTTTAAAGCGGTTCAGAGTATTACGGGCATGTACGAGTCGCTTCAGGGTTAGTTTTCTTCCATCTGCTGTGCGCATGCTGAATGCTATGAATGTATCTCTTAGTTAATTTAACATCATTATTTTATGTAACTGTCTGTAATAACCTCTACCATGGATTGCTATTTCACTGTTTTTTATCGTGTTTTTGTGCAACATAATTTCGTCTGTCAAACTTGTTTTGCTGATGATAACAAATAAATACAATACAATAGAGTGGCAATTAAGAGCTGATTGGTTGACTTGGTACATTATCTCCGTCCACTTTATCTCACTCCAAGGTGTAGTACGTATATTCCTTAATCCTCCCAACTCCTTAAAGTGGCGTCATTCAAGAGAAAATATATGTGCCCACTGGGTAGCCAGGGGCTCATCTCCCTGTCACACCAGCCTCTAGAACCATCTAACGTAGCGTAGGAACAGGGCTTGGGAACTACTTTGGATTAGCCAAAGGGGATTGTCGCTCAACACCGAAGGTATCGCCAAATCATCTATTAACACATTTACTTAAGAAACTGCCTTAAAAATATACACTAGATGGTACCTGGTGCTCTCTAAACTTTATTAAATCTATTCAACTACTTCTAACTTGAAAAAACTACACTTGTGTTGGCTCTTTTTATCATATTTGTTGGGACTGCCCTGCAATGGCGTCACTCAGGTCAGTGAAACCCAGTGCCCCACAAAAATAGGGTTTGGCCTCATGGACAATGGGTGTAGCCTCGCAGCACACCCTTGTTCCATCACTCTAGAGGCGTGCCCAGCACTTTGGAAATGCCGCACTGCACCCAAAGACTCGCCCTGCACTGCCAGGTCTTCTGGTAGATTCTGACAATATTGTTGGGCCCATAAAACAGGAAGGAGGAGGTTCCACTATTCCCTGGCACTTGGGGGGATGAAAGTGGGTAGACACAGTGTTTGAGAGGGGGGAGTCATCCCCATTGTGTGGTAGAGGAGAAATGGGAAGTCCCCAATATTTCAAGGGGTCCCTGTGGAACGCCACACCCAGTAATAAGATATTTATTGGAATGGAGGGTGAATCACTGCAAAGAGAGAGTGGTAAGCCCCCACAACAAGGCCGCTGCAGAGGACTAGAAGGGAACAAATAGACCTTTTGTCCTGTAAGGTATGGGACAGAGTAAACATCTCTACAAATAATAAAGGGAAGGATCACTGGTAAATACCCCCTGAGAAGTGCCCCATAGAGAAGGGGGTCACTGCAAGCAGGCAGTGTGGCTAGAGTGGTGTCCTGTAGGAGAGAATCCTTAAATCCTCTAATGGCTCATGACAGATTCGGCTCCAAAGTCGTAATGAATAACCATTAGACCTTAACACTATATAAATACAATATATATAATAACAGCAATAGACATAAATGACGTTCAATTGGTCAGATTATTATTTTAAATAAAAAAAGGTGGAAGAAAGAAGGGCCAGCTAATTAGTGGAGCCACTTCATATAAAAAAAACAAAACATCTGCCTGGGCCAATTACCCTAACAACAACGGCAGAGAAGTGAGTGGTCTCCGATTCCTATACCAATAACACACACAAAGCCCTTCCGGACAGGTGGGCTGCTGACCCCAGTATGGTGTAATCAGCCTTCCCAGTGTATTGAAAGGGAGCTCCCCTCACCAGTGCAGCAAGATGGCTACTGGACTACCACTCACAAATTCAAAGAAATAATATTCCAAAATTTGGAAGAAATTCAGGAAACAAAGGTGTATATTTACTAAAGTTCGATTTAATCAATTTAAAATCAATTAAAGTCAATCAACATCGATGTTGTATTTCTAGGGCTAAATCACACATTTTACTAACAGACTTTTTTTTTATGTATTTTTGTGTATTAGTAATGTGTGAATCACTGCATCACTGTTGATCGAACTTCATTGATTTTAAATCGATCAAAATAGACCTTTAGTAAATATACCTCAAACAGAGAGATCACAAGCTATCCATTATCAACTTGGAAACACACCCAATCTCCACCTCCACATAGCTATGTGTCACCAATATAACAAAATGGAAACCACAATGTAAATTACATTTTGCACACAACCTGTCCCAGCCTTGGGGTTTACAGGCCTTCACACTTATTTCAGTGTTCCGTTATTTTATGCAACAGAATGTATATAGTATGTATAGGAATGTATAAGAGAACCCAGCAGAGACATCTGTTGCACAAAGTTACCAGCCGGTACAGAAGGGAAGGTCCCTGTATTTAGGAATGTTCTATAGTGACAGAGTCCCAGGATTTTAGGATGTCATTTTGGTCTGTTGAGAAGAAAGTCCATTCAGGATGGCGTAAGGATAGGGGGTCCTCCCTACTATGAGAGGATGAGCTGCTCACTAATGGAGTCTTAGGTGCTACATAGGACGTACACTTTTCTGACTAAACAATAGGGTGAGCATCAAGTAATGCATATTCTAAACTGATCACACACCATCCAGTTTCACATACCACAGTGTTTCAGCCTCCCCACCCTACCATTTATCATACTATTAGACCTGAACTCTCGCCTACAGCCAAGTGTGTGGCTAATCCAAGTTAAAGCTGGCAGTTTATAATAGACATGAGAGTCATTCTAGAACTATGTTTGAAGAAGGCTACATGGAACATCAAAGTCTACCACACATAACTAAAAGGGTTTCTGTGCACTCTTAGTAAAAACAAATCGCAGGATTAGGGGTATACTGTGTGACTTGCCGGCACAGCTGGCAATCATCTAATATGACAAGAATAATTAAAAATGTGAGTGTTGGTGATGCTGCACTACTCCCCTCCTAGCTGTATGATATGTATCATATTGGTGATGGACAATTTTTATTGCAGATGAAGTGAGAACTTGAGTTGATTCATACATGTTTCACTTGTCCTACATTAAGTAGAGAAAAAAATATTTGTAAAGTGGCAGGATATGTAACACAGATACCATGTTCTGCCTTTTTTTCTGGGGATCTCTGAAAAATTGGAGACATTACTGGAATATTGCAATAATTCAAACTTCACAAATATACATTACCAGTCATAATAAAAGAATGTCCGTTTTTAATTATATATTGATTGTAAATGAAGCTGTATTCATGAAAATAACGGAAAGGTGGTTCCAAACCAGGGACAGACTTCGGCTCTAAATCAGACCAGGCATTCCCTTCTGTGGGTGCGCCGTATGTGCGCGCACTCATGTAAAAGGGGCGTGGCCTCATCTCACAGGTGCGTGGTTACATCTCACAGGGTCGTGCTGCGAATAATGGGGGCCTGGTCTCACAGCACGTCCCTGTCTCTCAGTATCCCGGGCCATGCAGAGCGTCGGGAGGTGGAGCTGCTTGGCCAGGCTTTCAGACAGGACTGGCCCATCAGGCCATCGGCCCTTCTGGCATTTGCCAGAAGGGCCAGGTGGCCAGTCCGACACTGTTCCAAACCAAAATATATTTTTGTACCTTTTCCTCTACTTGAAAGCTGCATTTACTAATCACCAGTTCACGATTGTAGAAACTTCACAATTGTAGAAACGCAAGTTTAGCAGAAGATCAGACACCAAATAACTTTTCCGTCAAATGTATCATCATCCTTTGTAAACATGGCTACAGATTCAGGGCACAATGCTGATGTTCATGGAATTGGGCGATTTTTTCTACTGTGCCTGCGTGGGAAACCATAAACTCCCACAGTGTGCAAGTTACACTGTCTGTACACACAGAACAGCAGTTGCGATTGAGACATACGTTATTTGAAATGTGCTGGGCATTCCTGGGCTGTGACTGGGAAGTGGCTATTCAGACACCTAAAAATGGTCCCTCGTATGGGCGTGTCATAGGAGTGTCATGGGCATGAAGTGGTTGCATATACAGATGCTTAATTCCTCACATTGAGGGCTATACTCAGATGGACAATATGCACCTACCATGGGGCTGATGCCAGTTTTGGTGGTACGACTAATTGTGGCATCTAAAGATGCACCAAGTGGTATTACAGCATCAAAAGGCACTTAAAGTGGGCATCTCAGTCCTTGCACAGTCAGATGCATTCTTGTACAGCAGAGGAAGGGCTGATACTAGCATTTGCATATAGGCCCTCATTCAGAGCCGTACGCTCTGAGCAGAGCGCACGCTCTGAATGAGGGCCGGGCTCCATTTTCATGGAGCGTCCTCCTGGACGCTCGTATAGCTGTGGGTCACCACCCACAGGCTATACGAGCGTGCTTTGTGATGCCCGCGATGGTCGAGACCATCGCGACCATCGAAATTGCGAGCCGGAGCCTGCGGTTGAGGTTTTCAACCGCAAGCTCCGGAGTGATTTTGGCTCTATCAGAGCCAAAATCACTCCCACTGACATCACTAGTGATGTCAGTGGGCCGGCTTCTGACGGGAGGCGTTCCCGTGGGAACGCCCCCGTCAGGGAGGCACGCCCACCAAAGGGGGCGTGCTGTCAATCAACATTGACAGCACGCCCCCTTTGATTGGACACAACGAGCGAAGGACTTTCCTTCGCTCGTCGCGTCTGGCGCATGCGCACGACGGAGCTCCCTCCATCGTGCGCATGCTCAGTCCATAACATCGACCCACTTGCGAGCGGACAGCCGCTCGCGAGTGGGTCTGAATCAGGCCCATAGTCCTAGAAGACATAAAGCAGTCGCAGTAGCCTGTGACTCAGATTCAGACCCTCATTGTTTTATTGTGGTTTTTTCTAACTAAATAAAGCTATTGAAAGAAAAAATCACAAGGGCTACAGTAGATATATAAAGCAGCAGGTTTAACCATGAAATTTAGGGACTGATTCATCACGGATAGCAAAAAGTCCCAGCATGCCCAGACATTAAGGGCCCACTGGCACCTGTAGTCTGCCTGGTTTATTATTATTATTTATTTATTTTTTAAAGTCATACCTAAAAAAACCCGTTGGCGGCCTCCTCTTTGTTCCATGTAGAAATCCATAGGTCTTGGTAATATTAAAAATGCAAACAAACCCACCGGACACTCTCTGTGTACAGTACCTAACCCAAAATGACCGGACACTCGTGGTTACATGCAATTGAAATGAATGGAGAAGCACTGATTGGCTGAGAGCAGCGCTCCCAAGCTCTCATTCACTCAGCTAATAATTTTGGCAAAGCCTCTGCAGGAGGAGGTGAAGCTGGTCAGAGGAATCATCTGGGCACTTTTGCTTACTGATGTTATGATCAGTTACTGCTGCTCAGTAATGGTACTGGAGACTTTTGCACACCATTACCGTAGCTGGGGTGTACCACTGTTTGTGATTGCTACTGGAGAAGCCCATTACCCCTGTGTGTATTCAACACCACCGCCAGAGCCCTTTCCACTTGAACGCTGCAGTTATTTATTTATTACCAGTTATTTATATAGAGCACACATATTCGACAACACTTTACAGAGTTGGGGCTTGTTGTTGGTATGGGAGCACCTAGTATTGGTCTGGTATTTGAAAATAAAGGGACAAATATAATAGCATGGGGTTCCCCCTATTTGGGGTGTAGGAGCACCTGGCGGGTGCAAACCGTGGTCATAGTGTTTTTTACATCCACTGAGCAGTGCTGTGCCACGTGGCCACCACTATGTATGTGCCAGACAGTAGAGTGTGTCATTCAGCCAGAGGACATTCTGGTAACTAAACATCGACTCTAATTGTGTCTGGGAACAGAATGTTTTATTACTACCGACTAATTCAGAGAAGAACGTAAACCCGATGTTTGCGTACATTTCTGAAGTATTTAGATCTGGTGGACACCGGCCTGGCTGTCACTGGAGACTAGCGGTCATCTGACTGACACCAATATGGCGACGCCCAGTGTCTAGAGCCGGCAGGAACACCGCCGGATTCCGACTCCCTGAGACCATCACCACACTGGGATACCATCAACATTGCCGTCAGCTGACCAAGCCTGCCATAGCAGGGCCCAGTGTCCGGAGCTGGTGGAAACACCACTGGAGCTCTGGGTCCCTTAGACCACCACCACACTGGGAACCTGTCAATAGCACAATATGAGAGCACCCACCAAGACAGAGCAGCACAACCCCAAGGGTAAGGATGGTTCCTGACAAGAGATTTCTTTTGGCAATTTTTTACAGTATGTTTGCACTTGGAAATGTTCTTTGGATAACGCTGAAAGTTTCATTGATTTACTGCACTAGGTGGCACTTGTGTCTCTTTTTTACATATATACAAAAAATGTAAAAACAGAGGGTGCTATACCATATGTGATATCATAAGTGTACTAGTAAAAATTCAAATGATGAATAAAAGTGTCATTTTTAAACAGTGTCCAGTCTACAGTGATTAAACAGGTTCATTCAGCTTGAGTCCTCATTGGTATCCCAATAGTGAGGGTTGGTGCATCCCATACAATCTGAAAGTATAACCCTCCACCAAATCCCAGAAAAATAAGGGTCCAAGGGCCAGTCATTAGTTGATATCAAAAATATTTTATTCTTGATAAAATCATATATAATCTTTAATATTTGTTTACAGTATAAAAGACGATGTCAGAAAATCCAATGTTGCTATTAAGGGAGATGGTACTTATTCCTGCCTTCACCCTTACGGGTATGAGCTTGAGGCAGGATGCACTCTGTTAGCACATGGACAATGGCACTCAATATCCATTGCGTAAAATATATAACCGCAGAAGACAATTCACTGGCTGTTCTTAAGAATGTGTTTGCTCATAAATATGACAATGAGCATTGACTTAAATGATTAACCAGGGAAGGTCCAAACAGTCATCAGGCAAAAAGGGGCATGCATAGTACAAAAAAAAGTGCTCAACTCCACAAACATTGGCATTGCGCCCACCGCTGATTCAGGTCCTAAGAGAAGAGATAAGAAAACTTAGTACACAATCACACTTAATCACAGCTTTCTCTAAAGGCAGAAATGCAGTCAAACCCCCAAAAATGCTGTTTTCAGAGGTTTGACCACATTTTTCATATGTACTAAGATCCGGAATGCAATGCATTCTGGAGCGTGAACCCAGTGGGTAACACCATCTTTAGATGGCATTACCCAATAGAAGCATATGGGCATATGGGCTTCTTTCCGCGTCCGGCACTGAGAGGGATCCAATCAGATCCCTCCCAGTGTAACCGACGGCAAGCGTGTCATTGTACGCATGTGCAAATGGATGCTAGAGGGACTTCTGGGTCCTAAATCCAGAAGTACCTCTATCGCAAAAGACAGCTCTAAACGGGAAAGCTGTCTTTTGCAATTTTATTTTTAGGTAGATATTACCAGCACCACCGTTCACTCACTGCATCTGGCTAGCATCTGGAACAGTACCCTACAGCCAGAATTGCTGCTTCAGTGCGCCCGGACACTCCAGGCAGGCACCCTGCAGCTCTTACACCCAATGCATACTGCTTGCAGATATGTTGGGCTATCAGGGATTGGTTGGATTTGGTAGCAGGTGGCTTTTGCATGCTCTGCAAGCATATGACTGGTGGCTGTGAGGCAGACAGAGAGCACTCCCCGGTTGCTCCAATTGCATTTCTAACTAGAGTGGCTGGGCAGCATCTTCTGCCTGTATCTCTGCCATGTCACGTACATACAGCGTCTGGCTGTGCTGTTAGGTTACTCATGGCATTACATAAAGTGGTGGTACATTATATTGCCACACAATGTTGGGTGGATGGCTGGAGCTATCCACCAATCTGGGTACATGAGGGCGTAATAAGATCCCGAGGAACTGAAGGCAGGGTGAGTCATTTGATTGGCTCGTCCTATTGATCTGAATTAGGGGGTGAAAGGGGCATGATTTTCAATGGGGGAGGGTGGTTTGCAGATTTTGGGTACGATTTTTTAATAGGGTAGGACTCTCAAATCTGGTGCAATTGTAATGGAATATGATTTTTAATTAGGGATTTTTAATTAGGGAGGTGGTTGCAGATTTGCAATATGATGAGGGAGGGGGGTCAGATATAATTTTTAATGAGGGGGTGGTCTTATGGGGTATGATTTTTATGAGGGAGGCAGATATGGGGTATGATGATTTTTAAGTAGAAGTAGGGGAGGCAGATTTGTGATGAGTTTTAATGAGGGAGATTTTTAATAAGGAAGGGATGGTCAGATTTGGGGTCTAATTTTTAATGAGGGGGGTTAAATCTAGGATGATTTTTAATGAGGCAGGGCGGGGGTTGGTCAAATCTGGTGTCTGATTTTAACCAGGGGGGGGGTGTCAGATATTCTGGGGTTTGATTTTAAACAAGGAGGGGGAAGGGCAGATGATCTGGTGTTTGATTTTAAATGAGGGGCATGAGATCTGGCGTCAGATATTATTGCACATAAAATTAAAGATAACATGGGAATGATAATTTTTCTTTTACTGTTATAAGATGGTCACTATTTTGCTCTCAAATTATTGGTGTATATGTATTAGATTAATAAATGTACATTTCTGTGTTTGCCCCCAGGACTTACAGTTGCCAGCCATCCCCTGGGAGCTACGGCATTATCCAGTATTCTCATACCCATCCCCAATAGGACTCCCCATCCCAGGAAAAACACCTTTCACATTCAGCACTGCTCATTTCTCATAAATATTTGTACAGACCATAAAATGCCAATAATCACAATAACATTATTATCTTACTAGTTTTTATTTTCTAGTGCATTTGCTTACTGTCCATCTTTTACCCATTGTGGTATTTTCATTATTTAAACTTGTTCTATTCTAGAATCACCTAATTTATGCTGTAACAGCCTAACAGGTTCATTTTTTTTTCAGAATGGATTCATCAGATGTTCTTGTATGGCTACAACTTTACCTCCTACTCTAGTTTTATACACGTCCCTCACTGTGCTTATCTAACAAAATACCAGCTGAGTATCCCAAAATGTATACACATGCTTTTGTTTAATGTGAGTGCTGCTGTGGTGGAGTGTATACACTTTGTTATGACAGCCAATGATCTCACATGAGAAGTGATGGAAGGAGGGATAGCAATTTATGGTTGTGTATCTAGAGACTGACCTTCCTTTGATTTTCTTCCTTCTAAATAGGTACAGTAAAAGAGTGGTGAAGATGAAATGGCTGCATTCTTTTCCCAGGGTTACCGTCAGTTCTTTGTTAATATTAAAATTAACCTGTATATACCCCTGCCTGTACCTTCTAAAATCCTACCTATAAACCTCTAAGGATGACGCTTAATTTGCGTACGCAGTCATACAGAGACTCCAGACTTAGAACATGTGGTTCCAAAGCACAAAGTATTATTCAAGTAAAAAGTACAGTCAGTTACACGCTATTGATCCAGACACAATTAGACGCAAAGGAATTATACAGACCCCCAAGTACAGTATACATACGCCGCGCTTCCGGACCCGGTGATAGGCATCAGCAAGAGACCCCGTCGTCATTCAGCAAGAAGACTAAAGACCCAGTGTTTGGGCACACATGTTTATACCCCCCCAGAATAGACAGGACAATAGAGAAGTTTCTTGCTTATGCCATTGGTTCCCAGGGGAGAAGCATATGTTACAGTGCATTTAACAGGCTGGCTCAAATAGACTCGCCCAGCCTCTAACAACTGAGGGTCTTTTCCCTCCCGCCTCCCCATGCTGCATCCTAACAGTTGTTCCTAAAATATACATTTTGTTGCTTGTAGTCTCTGCGGTCCATAAGTTGCGAATGCATGATGCGATCTCCACACCGATAGTACCGGAATTCTGGTGAAAGAGTATGCATCAGTACGAACCCAAACACTGCTGTCTTAACATGTATAGAACCTTAGTTATCAAATATCTTTATTTCACAGCATTTAAACTAACTGAACCAACTTAAATCATATACTTTAAAGCTTATTAAACCTTATGTATGAATATGTAATGTGTGAGTATTCGGGGTTTGATATAAGGACGCTAGTTATTAATGAGTGAGATTTAAGTGCATCATTTCTCATATACGAAGTGAACATCTAGCAGTGTGGATTGCTGAGCATGTTAGTTCCACATGCCCTCTGTCAGCAGGCCCCCACCTTTCCTGTGTTAAAAGGAAAAAGCTCTTTTGTTCTCCCAGACTCTTGTGTGAATGCAACTGTGTTACCACCTCAAGCTGTGAAGTTGGGGCCATCCTGTCTGTGTGTGGGGCTAAGACCTGTTTAGGATTCAGACAAATCCAATTGTGTAGATCAATGCCTGGATTATATTACAATTGCCACAACTATACTTTGTCTGCATCCAGGGATTCCCAATTTGTATGTAAAAATACCCATTGTCTATTCTATTTACTTTTACTCAGGAAGCTTGTTCTTCCAGTTGCCCTTGGTAGATTATCAAAAACATTGCCATCTGTTCTTTGCTCCTGAGTTGTAACTTAAAGTGACGCTGGTCGCAAAATGGCATCTTGCAGATTCTTGTTTCTAAAATGGAGTCTAGCTGCCATTTGCAAGATGGCATCGCGCACGCTTCAATTTTCTTGTCTCAGCCAATAATCCAGTTTTGACATCTTCTTAATCCTTATCCTTAATTATCTTTAACATTTTTAAAAGCAGTTATAGATAAGACCAAGATGACGATGGGATGTAGTTATTAGGTTGACAATAACAATGACATTCATAATATTGACATTGTTAAATGCTGACAGGCAACATGTACTAAGAACCTCACTTATACCTCATGGGCCTGATTCAGAGATGTAAGTGAACCCCATGGTTTACGTAGATCTCTGATGTTTTTATATCTGCACATTTGCAGATCCGGGGCTGCAATATCGCTCGCAGTGCCCTCTAATCCGTAGCATGACAGGGCAGCTACAGGCAGCGTCCCTGAAAATGGGGGCGCATAAGCCTCATTTTCTGGGTGCGTTGAAGCCAGTAGCTGCATCCTTGGAAGGTATGAAGTGGGCATGTTGTCAGGATTGGGGACTATGCCAAGTTGTGCGTACGCAGAGATCCGTCTAAATTCTTGCTCAAGTATAGGCTGATGCAAGTCCACACTGAGATGATGGCTACTTCTGCAAGCAGATAGACTAGGGCAGCTAGGCCATATAGATTAGTTCAAATTATTTCCATTCATGCAATGCGATGCAACTGCGACTGATTTGCGTGTAGCTCAGAATCAGCATCATAGTACTGGCAGCTAGGCCATATAGATTAGTTCAAATTATTTCCATTCATGCAATGCGATGCAACTGCGACTGATTTGCGTGTAGCTCAGAATCAGCATCATAGTACTGCTCTTGGATATCTGTTTCCAATGAATTATTAGGGATGTGCGCTGACCCCCGTGTTTTGGTTTTGGATCTGTATCTCCTTCGTGTTTTGGACCTGGATTTGGTTTTGACAAATCCACCCTTGCATGTTTTGATTTGATTTTGGATCTGTATTGTTTTTTTAAATTGATAAAAACTGCTAAAATCACATAATTTGGGCATTTTTTGTTCCTACAGTATTATTAACCTTAATAACATTAATTTTCACTTGTTTCCAGTAAATTTTGACCACCTCACAGCTCACAATATTGTTTACAGTTTAGGCCCAAATTTGCATAAAGCTAGCTGGCTGACTAAGCTAAGCGACAGCAGTGAGCGGCACAAACACGTGGCAGTGCAGCTTCCAACATGGCACATAAGTTTTCATTAATCAAGAGGCCTGAGGGAGATGGAGTATGTATGTTGTTGAAGGCAGGGAAAGGAAGGGTTGATTCGTTGTAAATTTAATTCAATTTTTTGTTTCTTTAAAATTAAGGTTGAAAAATGGCTTAAGAGTATTTTGCAAGTATACAAATTTCTGATTTTAGTTGAAATAAACGCAACTAACAAAAAAGGTAATGGTCAGAGCAGCGGCACACCCTTTATATGCTTCAGCGGATGAAGGAACAGCAAAAAGCAATCCAAAGCTACAAAACGGACAAAGACATAGGAAGAGGAGGGGGAATGTACCTTACTCAAGCTCAGTGGAAAATACTTTCCATGTTGTGCAAAGTGCTAAAACCCTTCGAAGCAGTCACCTATGAAGTTCAGACACTGCCAGCTTGAGTCAAGTAATTTTCCTAATTAGACTGTTGGAAAAGCAGCTTGAGAAACGGGAGGAGTTGAAACGAAGCGATTCCACTAAGTATGTTGGACTTTTAGATCAAGTCCACAAGTGGTGGAAAGAGGCTCCTCTTCGTGTAAAGTATTGGAAAGGTCAGGCTCGTACATGGCATGACATTTCTGACCACAAAATTGGTTCCTGTGCCTTAACGATTTTCATTTTTATTAAACGTCTACAGGGAGAAGAGCTTACATCATCATAAGAGGCAGAACCACCAGTCATAAATAAAGGCCAACGCCTTAGCCTTTCCTTGCCACTTCATGTGGTGTATTGCCAATTTTATGTCTTTCTGCAGTTAACTTTCCCTTCGATGGTTTTTTCTTTACCACTGTAAAAGATTGCTTCTTTGATTTTAGATGCCCTGGCTTAAGCCCTGTATGCCCTTGGGCATCGGCTTTAGTAGATGATGTAGATGGACTAGTATCGTTATGACTGGTGGCACTGGTAGCAGCTCCAGCACTAGTATATAGTTCCTGCTCTCCTCTGAACTGATTGTTCTCCATATCAACAAACACAAATGAAGTGGGGTACAGCACACACGTCAATTTGTACCAATTTTAAATATTACACTGCGGTATCAATGACCTACAGCGTCACAATATTTTTTATGATTACACTGCAGTTCCACTTACAGCATCACAATATTTGTTATGAATATTACACTGCAGTTCCACTTACAGGGTCGCAATATTTTTTATGAATATTACACTGCGGTTCCACTTATAGTATCACAACACGTGTATGAAAATGAATATAACACATGTCACAATACATGTATGAATATTACACTGCACTACCACTTAGTGTCACAATATGTGTATGAATATTACACTGCGCTACCACTTACAGTGTCACAATACGTGTATGAATATTACACTGCGGTTCCACTTACAGTGTTACAATATGTGTATGAATATTACACTGCGCTACCACTTACAGTGTCACAATACGTGTATGAATATTACACTGCGGTTCCACTTACAGTGTCACATTACGTGTATGAATATTACACTGTGGTTCCACTTACAGTGTCACAATATGTGTATGAATATTACACTGCAGTCTGACCGGCAGCATCACAGTAAAAAAAATATAATAATATAGTACACTGGGGTATAGCACAAAAAATAATAATAATATTATATATATATATATATATATATATATTTTTTTTTTTTTTTAAATCATATTGATATTTTTAGCTTTTATTTATTTCACACTTGGACAGAGCACCCAGAACACCTTTAGACCGATAGAGCACCCCTGAAGGACACAGCAGCCCCTTTATGGATGGACAGAGCACCCCTAGACTGACAGAGCACCCCTGCATGACACAGTAGCCCCTTCATGGACGGACACAGCACCTCTGCAAAACACAGCAGCCCTTTCCCTTGATGGACGGGCACAGCACCCACAGTACCCCTAGACCGACAGAGCAGAGCACCCCTGCAAGACACAGCAGCCCATTGATGGATGGACAGAGCACAGTGACAGCACGTCTGTTCAGTACACTCTCCACAGCCAGAGTGACATGGCGCCGATAACCGGGGACCTTTATAGATTCCAAAACCCATGAGAATCCGAAAGCGGGAGGATGATGTTTTGCCTCATTTTGGGATCCGAGAGAGGCAGGAAAATCCGAGCCGGACTCGAATCTCGGCTCGGACCGTGAAGTTCTGGTGGGTGCAGATCTCTGAGAACCGGACCCGCTCATCTCTATTAATTATGTGAGTTGTAGTTTACTGTCCCAATAATTGTGTAAAATGTGGCATATGCTGTAACTGCAAACTGACCATCCTCCTGGAGAACTGCTTTGGAAAAATACAAAGCCAGAAAACTGGAACTGAAATCACAGAGGGCCTGATTCAGAGGTGCAGGCTATAGCAGCTGTGACTGCGACTGCTCATGCTGCAGCCCATGGACTTCCACCAGCTTCGGGGCTAGTCTGCCACTGTGCACATTAAGGCACACCATTGCAATTTCTCAGTCTGTACATGGCCAGCATGGTCAGTGCAACTGCATCTTAAGATGCAGTCGATGACCATGACCAGCAGTAACCACCGGGACTTCTATGAATAAGGCCCAGAAGCTCATACACAAGCTACTGCATACAGTACCCTCAGACCCGACTACTACAGTATATCATACTGTACACCTGACATCCTTGAGCTTGCACTCCCTAACACCAATATCTTTTTACTAGTCAGTTCTGCTGATGCTGGTCAGATGACTGCATACATTCCAAGCTCAATCATGATGAAGTCTGAGAAGGAAAATGAAATAACCAAACATATACTGTAGTTTACCTGTGGTACATATTTGACTTTATATCATTCCGCATTGCGTTACAGAAGATCTCATAATACTGTACACACATTTTTGCCTATTATCATATATATAGTACAGTTGATTAGCAAGAGAATTGGAGCCTGATTCTGAGTCTCATGCCATTAAAATATTCCTGCAAATGGTCAATGCTTTTCAACTGCGCATGCTTCTAAGTCGCTAAAAAGTTGCACCGCGCATACAGTACGTCCAACGGAGTGCAGGCACAGAGGCACGGCTGCAATTCAGACACACGGTCTTCTTAGCCATGTATGAGAAAGATATTGACAATGACTGGGAGATGACTGAGAGAAGGTTATGTAATGTCTAATGGGAGTGTTATGGGAGTGTCACCGTGTGTCACAGAAGTGGCTGCAAACGCGGCCTGATTCAGCAAGGATCGCTATTGCGATCGCAGCTACGATTACCCACGCAGTTCAACTGCGATAGTATGCTAATTCATTGCGAACGCTATGCCGCCGCAGCACTACACAAGGACGCCCACTTTACCATACACACATCCGTAATGTTTAGCAAGACTGTGAAACCATCGGTACAATAGAGTACCATCGCAGCCACACGCACACCGGCACAAAGTCAGACCTTACTCAGAAATTGCTAACTTCAACGTATGCTATCAGGCCTCAGGCTGCATACAGCATCGCAGTGGATAATTTATGCACGCCCATGTAACGGCGTTCAAACACAGTGGGACGCCTGCATTTCGCCGACCACCTCCCCATCACCACTCACAAACAGCACTTCCTGTCAATCACTGTGCGATGGGTCTGCGTAGTCACAGCGATCGGGCGTCTTAGTCCTTGCACAGTGAGATGCATGTTTGTACACCCGGGAAAGGGCTGAGACTAGCATTAACATAACCTTGCAGATGGGAAAACTACAGCAAAAGACACTAAAGTAGTTGCAGCAGCGTGCGGGTCTGAATTATCCCCTTGGTTGTTAATCAATAATGTCACAATCAAAGATATCGACCCTTATGATGTAAGCATATATTAGCTCGTAGTTACAAAAGTAACAATTATATCCCCTGGTTATCTTATAACAGATTAATGAATAGGCAGGTAATAATGATTTGTTATAGTGTAGCAGGCACTGGCAATGACATTTTACATAAGGGGTCCTTAGTATATGTCACAGACACACGGAGGGAAAGCAGCAGCTAGGGTGCTGTTGTGCTCTGTACTACCTTCATTCTCTCTGGTTATCGCCTACAGATTACTGTTAATGAATTTGCAGACTCACTTTTTAATACCTGCAATGTTGTGAGTCTCTCTCTGTGTATAAGACAATACTATCAATCTCCATGCATACGTTGTATTGATGTCAGGCTGTGTTACATGTACTAAATGAAAGAATTCTTTGACAGTGCTAACACCATTATTTCGACGGCATTGGCCATTGTAGCTTACAAGCTACAAAACCATAAAGTGGCCTGATGGATCCCTCTCCGTACAGTGGTAGATTGGGGCATGAAGGACCCACAGGGGGAACGCAATGGCAGGCACCAATGAGGTGGGCACCATCATGAAACAGCAGCATCCCGCTGAAAGGTCATGGCTAGAGGGGGTCTAGACAACCACCAGAGGGGTACTTGGGGATCAGACCGCAGAGGACATGGCTAATGTAGTAATATGGTTGATAAAGTAAAAGTATACTAACAATAAACATGCCTCATTCATGGAGGAAAGGCATGGGCGTTCCTGGGAGCAGGGTTGTAGAGAGTGGGCCCGGGTTCCATTCCTATCGGGGATATGGCCTCATCACGGGAGGCATGGCCACGCCCCCTTAGAAAAAAAATGACCCTATTTTGTAGCGCTGTTTGCTGAGGAGGGGGCGCTGGGAACCCCTCAGCCAGGTGCAAATACAGGGGGGGGTGCAATCAGTGTAATCACTCCACCCACAGGAGAGGAGAGGAGCAGTTTCCGTGGTCCCACTGCAGCCCAGCACAAAGCAGCATGTGCTGGGCTGCTCACACGTAAGAGGGAGGGGGCAGCGGCATTGTACCTGGTCCCCTCCAATAAGCCTGGGCCCGGGTAATTAGTACCCCCACCAGGGCTGGCTCCAAGGTGAGCCACGCCCTGTGCAGGACGGAACTTAGGCATCTTTACCTGTGTCGTTACTGTTACCTCCTGTTAACGTCAGGCTGGGGGAGAACCCAGCACTACGTCAGCAGCTGGGCTGCCCCCAGTCCTCTTCCTGCACTGAATCCATTCCTCTTCTCCGGGGCCGGCACCCAGGTGTCCAACCTCCCGACCGCCCGTGGGACACTTCGACCTGCGGGGTGGAACAGTGGGGCAATGCCCCAAAAACTTGACTGTCCGCTGAAATTGGGTATGGTTTCGAGGAGTGCGCCCTCTATGGGGTGGTGCCCCTGTTCAACCGCACTGGTCGAACATGCCTCGAGCCGGCCCTGACCCCTCCTCTCGGCGCCCCTGTCTGGGAGGTGACTGTGAGGCAGCTTGAAGTGACTGCAAAAAAAGGTCCTGATTCGCTACTGATCGCATCTGCAAATTCAATAGCGATTACGCACACAGTTCAACCGCGATAGTATGCTAATGCATTTCGATCGATATGCCACCACAGCACTACACAAGGACGCCCACTTTCCCTTACACACAGGGCCGTATCTAGGGTGGTGCGACCTGTGCCATAGCCACTGTCCAGGCTTGTCAGTTTTCTGTTTATTATCATTCTCACTTGTAGTTTCCTCTTCTTTTATCCCCAGCATCTCCTGGCCTCCCCTATCTCTTTCCTGGTCCATCCCCATGAGGCCATGGCTCTTTTTCGGGTGCACTATCTTATGTCCCTTTTTGAAAAATGATGTGTGTGTGTGTGGGGGGGGGGGGGGGGCAATGCTCTTTCTGGCACAGGGCATCAAAAAGTCTAGTTACGACTCTGCTTACACACATACGTGATGTTTAGCAAGACTGCAAAACCATCGCAGTACAATCGAGTACCATCGCAGCCACACGCACACTTGCACAAGCCCTGACCTCACTCAGAAATTGCTAACTTCATCGCACTATGAGGCCTCAGACTGCGTAGGGCATCGCAGTGGATAATTTATGCACGCCCCTGCAACGGCGTTCAAACGCACTGGCACACCTCGGTTTCCCCGACCACCCCCCCCCCGTAACCACCCACAAACGGCACTTCCTGTCATTCACTCTGCGATGGGTCTGTGTCGTCACAGCTATCGCAGTGGCTGGTTCACGCACTGCAATGCATACGCATGTGCAGAACGCAATTGGACGACTGTGTGCGTAATCGCAGTTGCGAATGGTAATGAATCAGGCCCAAAGTCTGTCTCATGGGTGTCTTATGGGAGTGTCATGGGTGTGTCAGTGAACACGGCTGCTTTCTCAAACGCAGAGTCACAGACACAGTGTTTATAAAAAATTCAGAATGAGACACTGCGCCAGCCATAGGGCATCGTAAGTGGCGTTGGTGAGTGCAATGGTGGAATGTTTGAGTCCACCGTTGGACTTGTACTGACCACAGACATTGAAAGTTTGCGTCTCAGGGCTTGCAGTGTCAGGTACAAAAGGGGAAAGCAGACACTACCATTTCCATATTATCGCGGCTGCAAATCCGAAATAAATCACAGCCCACATGCATTAGCGCCCCCCTCTTGATCAGGCCCACTTGTACCGGTACTCAGATATAGACTAGCATGTGAAAGTAAAGGATGAAAGTTGATTCTTTGCGTGTACTGTGATTGCACTGAATGCAACAAGTTGCCACAGAGAAATATATCTTACTGTCACCTCCCAGTGATCAAGAAAAGTATGTCTCCCTCTCAGAATCGGATTGGGAATTTAAAGTGGTCCTGGATAAACTGTGAAAGAGGCCCTATGCGCGCCAAAAAAAATGGGCTTGGCCTCGTGGGAGGGGGTATGGTCTAATGTGAAATGCCATGCTCGCAAGCCACTTCCACGTTTAAGTCATGCTGGGGGCATGCCCACTGCTCCAGAAGCTGATAGCCATGCCCACAGCTGCTCTCTCTAGAATAAGAATAAGCACAGCGAGCATGTGAATGAGTATTTTCTTACCTATATGATTTCTCTGCAAGGGACCTCTAAAGAAATTGATCCTCCCTGAACAGGCAGTGTCATGAGTCGGTATTCACTATTCATGCAGGAGATCACATGGTCTGGAAGCCGCCTGTTTGTGTCGTAATAAAGCCAATGTCATCAACATGTAACAGAAGTTTTGGGGCAGGACAAAATGTGATGTCAAACAATTTTATATTCATAAAATATATTTGCTCATTTGGTTCGATTTGCATCAGTAATATGGTTTAATTCAAATTATTGTGTTACTGAAGACTACTGTCCCCCAGTATTTTCTTCTAAGGGGTCCTACCATCCTCTTTGTGTCTCCAGCAACATCTCTTGCTGTGTCTCCAGCCCATCCTCCCCCTATGTGTCTCTCCAGCGCCACCCCCCTGCTTCTCTCCAGCACTGATCCTTCTGTGGCTCTCCAGTGCCATCATCCTGCGTTTTCCCAGCGCCTTCATCCTGCATCTTCCCAGGGCCAGCATCCTGCGTCCCCTTAGCTCCATCATCCTGCATCTCCCCAGCACCATCCTCCTGCCTAGCACATAATAGCCCCCCTCCCCCTCAGACAGATTATCATCTCCTCTTAGGACAGAATAGCCCCCCTCCCCCACACACAGATCATCTCCCTTTAGCACAGAATAGTCCCCCTCCCCACAAACAGATCATCTTCCCCTAGTACAGCAGATCCCCCTCAGACAGATCATCTCCCCTAGCACAGAATACCCCCCCTCAGGCAGATCATCTCCCCTTAGCACAGTATAACCCCCCACCAGATAGATTATAATCTCCCCCTAGTACAGCAGATCCCCCTCTCAGATCATCATTAATCCCTCCCACCCCAGACATCCTCCACGATACAGATCTCTCCATGACTCAATCTGCCTATCATCCCAACCTGTCACCTGACAGTCCTGCATGCTACAGGAGCCGATGGTAGTCTAAGTCTCCCAGACAGCCAGCCCAGCCCTGTTGTCCCCACTGTACTGCGGCTTCCCCAGCCCGGGCTCTCATAATTTTTAAATAAACCCAGGTCTTCCTGAATCCTGAGTCTCCAAGGCACTGCAGCCAGCCCCGATTGTCTCCATTCCACTCTGCCCCCTTCCCAGGCTGTGAAGTTAAAGTTTAACTTCACACTTCACAGCCTGGAGAGGGGACAGAGTGGAGAGGAGACACTCAGGCTGGCTTCCTGGGCGGCCCCATAACTTACTCCACCTGCAGTCGCCGGCCACAGACCCGTGCCTGAGCACTCTTCCTCCAAGGTGCTGGCCCCGCGGCAACTGATCTAGCTGTTCTGGGTGGGGTTTTAAGAATAATGCGGCAAAGCCTCTTCTCGCAATAGAGGTGGGCCGCGGGCAGCTGACAGTTCTCTAGCTGTGACAAGTCGTGCTAAAAAATAAAATAACAGCCAGGTGATGCGATTCGGGGGATGGGGCTACAGTTGAGAAGCGGCCCCACAGACCAATCGGCACACTGGGATTTTTCCCGCTAAAGGTAAGGGTCAGTCCCCCTCTGCTCCCTCTGCATTATGTGCAAGATCTGCACCATGAACTAGATTAAAAGATCATTACATGTCAGGTTTTAAAAATAATTATTCTGTGAATGATCAAACAATAAAAATGGTCAATAGATATTGTAAAAGCATTATGTTAGCTTTTCTGAAATATTGTCAGATTTGGTATCTGACTATTTGTCCCATTTACTAATTATTAGTTAGATGTGATAAATATTATTTCTTATTGCTGCATATCATGGCAATAAAAATGATGTACCCCTGGGATGTATTAAAAGTAAAGAGACTGCTAATGTGATCACTTTCATTTCTGTTTCCAGGGCCGACCACACTACTGCGCGTGCAAAGTCTACTGACCATACATAAGAATGCGGAGTGCCGGATGGGATCCTATGGATCCGTCTCCCGGTAAGTTTTGCAGAATGTAGCCCATAGGGGGATCGCCAGAGCCGGATTAAGTCTTGTGGGGGCCCCAGGGCAACTAAGTATAGGGCCCCCTTCAAGCCACACAGAGCCTTCCCCCAAGCCACACGGAGCCTACTGCTCCATCCCCACCATGGCGGGGATGGAGCAGTAGGTCACTAGACCTCCCATCAGAGCTGCTTCCTAGTCCACTCATCAGCGTCACGGACATGATGTGTCACGTGACACCGATGAGGGAACTCAGGAGCAGGGTCTGGCTGGCAACTTTAAGCCTGGGGCAAACACTAGCATGTGGCTCTCAATATTCTATCAAATAACTGTGACGGAAAAAGTAGCATAATAAGCTTCTCGTCAGAGTGGTGTCTAATGTGGGTGTGGTTTAAATAATCATAGAAATTTCTTGTTATGCCAAAGAGCTATAAACACATAACCTACCAGCCGTATCTAATAAAGCAAAAACTATACTAGTGTCCTCGGCTTAATACAGTTACCAATATCAATAATTAGACTTAAAATCAGATCCACAATATGACTGACTCTCCTTGCTCATTAAGGGGTCTATTTACTAAGCAGTGTTAGGAGACAGAGTGAAAAGTAATAAGAAAGTGATAAGGTGCCAGCCAATCAGCTTGTGAGATGACAGTTGGGAGCTGATTGGCTGGCACCTTATCACTTTTCACTGTCTCCTAACACTGCTTAGTAAATAGACCCCTAAAAATCAGATGCCAGATCTGCCCCCCTTTTTTAAATTAGCCCCAGATTTTACCGACCCCCACCTACTTTATTAAAAATTGTATTCAATACACTTACACACCTAACTCATTGAAAATAATACCCCACATCTGAAGCACTCTCATTAAATAAAACAGACCCAACTTCTGTCTCTTCTTCCACATTAAAAATTGTACTCCAAAATTGACACCCCTTTTTATTAAAGATGATACCCCAAGTCTGCATATCCTCCCTACCTCATAGCACATAATGCTGATATTGGCAGGAACACAAAGAGGAGAATGATAAAGAAAAAGGGACAGGAAGAGTCCTTGGACCTCGCAGGCTGGTGGAAGAGTAGAAGATAAGAGATCAGGGGCAGGCAGTAAACTATGAGGTACTAGCTGACCCCTTCCTCTTCTCCAGATTCAATACGCCAGAATTATGGTATGGGGTACTTCAGCGGATTAATGCAAAACTGCTCCAGTGCCTAGTTTAGTTTCTTTTAAACATTAATATATATATATATATATATATATATATATATATATATATATATATATATATATATATACTGCCCCCGATTACAGCCCAGCCCCCGAGCCATCATCTGATAGGAGATTTTGCTCGCCAGAGTGGTATTCCAGCAGTGCTCACATGGGACACTGGGAGCAGCTGCTGCATGTAAGTGACATGCACCATGCTGAGCAGTGCAGAAGGTGGAACCACATGTTTGGGAAAGGATTGGAGAGGTACATGCAAGAAGTGTGCAGCGCTCCTGCCAGTAGTTGGAAAAAAAAAAAGTCCCAAAACAACGTGCCCCAGTCACCACCCCAACCCCACCACTGTGACCAACGGCCGGGAGACTCGTACAATATGTACGCAGACAAAGTCTCTGCCCAGCCACTCTTACCTGCCTAGTCCTCCTGCAGCCTTCTGAATTCTGATTGGTGGATAGCTCCAGCCATCCACCAAACAGTGTGGGAAGACATCCCACCACTATGATTGGTGGATGGGACTAGAGCGGTTGGGGAGACTCTTCTCTCTGTCTCCCGGCCACAGGGTATGTGATGCAGAATGCAGCCACCCAGCAGTTCCTTAACTTTAAAATTGTAGGGGATCTCCACAAATATCTGCAGTATATGCTGCGGTCCCATATAGTTACTTTCAGGGGACTCCTAATATTTGCAGGTATTCCGCAAATATGCAATTGATAAATAGGTCTCTAACTGTCTATACGGCAAGCTGCGTGTTGACACTGTGTTCTTCATTAGTAGTGGCATTGAACCGGCACCATGTTGTGTTTTTTTGCTACCTGCGCATGTAATCATGTGCAAAGAAGCAGCTATCCAAAATGGTATGGTAAAAACAGCTGCTTGGGGGCATTGTGACAGTATTAGGGAGAGTGTCATGTCTGGGAAACCCCCCTCAGTTAATCTTCTCTTTCTTCAGTAAATATCCAGAGTAAAGAAAAATCCTTGCTAGAAATCTATTTCAGGCATGCAGGAGCACAGACCATTGTTCAGAGACCCTCCCAAAAGGAAAGTGGATGATCCTGTCTAATAATACTGATATTCACACTGCTCAACACAGGGCAATGAAGAATTCTGTATTTTCAATATTTTCAAGTGGTTAACAATGTTGATTTGAGCAAAATAGTGATTTAGAAATTAGTCAATACTATTTGCAGGCAAATCTGAACTGGGCATACACATAAAGCCATAATAACCTACACAGAGGCCCAGATTTATATATTTTTGTCCCACTACCGAATGGCTCCCTGTCCTCCATCTTGTCATGTGTCACTGTCCCTATTCTCATCATGCCTCTATAAATAAATTGAAAGCGTTTATATAATACGCAAATAATAGAAATGTGCGCAAAACAATAACCCAGTATAGTTTTCATAACACTCATCTACCACACCAAAAGTAACAAACAAAAGGTTCCGTGTACTATGGGGAGTTATGGGATTTTTCTATCTTCAGCCTGCAAGCATTAATAGCAGGCTAGAATATCGGCACCACCATAGGAACCTATACTGTCCCAGCTATTACTAAGCAGAAATGTCACTTATCATTGGGAGTATCTTCTACAGTGACTATTTTGTCACCTCTAGCAGCTGGTATCTGCTTCTCCTCTTTCTTCTCCCACCTCTGAGGTAGATGTGCAGAGGGGAGCGAAACCCTGTCATTGCCACGTATAAGCTGTGTGGCGGGAAGGTCATGATGAGGATGGAGGGAGGTGGAGTCTTGTGGGTCGGGTCATTCAAATAGAGGCCGTGTATCGTGCATGCGCCTTTCACACATAACAGTGATATCTGTGCGGACCCTGCCTGAGGGGATGAATTTACGTTGAGTCACCCCTGCTTCCTGCTTCATCGTTGCAAATCAGGACAATGTTAAAGCTTCATCGCTACAAAGCAGGAAGTGGTAATTGCTTCTTGCTTTGCATTACAGGTGAAGCAGGAGCGGCTCTTTCTCCACAGTAAGTGGAGTGTTAGTACATGGTACCAAAAATCCCACTGGACCTAACTAACAATTATTCTTATTGCCAATAATCGCAGCACTGTACAGCTGTACAGAGAGCCTATGGGCCTGATTCAGAGATGGACGCTGTTGTATCCGCTATTGTGTCTGTTGCCGTAGTCGAGGCTGCAATAACATGCAATGCTTGTATCGGACTCAGACGCACACTGTCTGCGTCTCTGCTCGCTGTAGCACCACCGGAAATTCCTTAGATGCCACCATTGGCGCATCATCTCTTGTACCATCGCCATTGAACCAGCTCTATAGCAGGTGCAGTCGCTCTGTATGACTGTGGCTACTGTGGCTACGCATCTGGGAATGCAGCAGCTTATCACTGAAGCGCATGCGACACTCCCTTGACATGCTCATGAGACTGACTTTTTTTTTGCAATCGCTTATAGCCACCTCCCAGTCGCCACCCAGGAACGCCCCTTTTCTCGTTTCTGCCCCATTTTTTATGCCATCCGTCCCAATCACAACAGCATATTTGTATGTATGTAAGATTACGTACATGCGCTGTCAAGGTTTTCAGATTTTTTTGCGCATGCACAGTTGCTGAAAAAAACGCTCGACTACATGAACATTGGCATTGTGTGCAGATTGCGAGCAACTCATTAATGACACGGGCCTGATTCTATCATTCCATGCAGAGCCGTAACTAGACATTTTAGTGCCCTGTGCCCAGGGATTAAAGTGGGCTGGAACGGGGCGGAACTGCGTTTCAGTTCTATTTAGATATATATCCAGTTTAGCCTCCTCCAGCCCACCACAGCCCGGCGCCGCAGGGAAGTTCCATTTGCCAGATGCCCGTTCAGATTTTATCAGCCTAGGCTAGGGGTGCCCTGGAGAGGGGGACCCCTTTTTTGGGGGTTCCACAACTCCCCAGGGATCCTTGGCCTGTGCTGATGCTGCGGCTGGTGGGCCCGGTGATAGGGCTCCCCTGGCTGTGGCATCAGTCCCCTGCTAGAAAGGGTCCAGTGCTGGTTCTGGGAATTACAGGGAGACTCTACGCAATCTTTTCCCAGTAATTCCAGAACCAGGACTGGTTCCCAGAGCCCAGTGCTGGTTGTATTAAGTACAGGGGAACCCTACACAATTTTTTCCCTGTACTTAGTCAACCAGGACTGGCTAGGAAAAGTCCGGGGCTGGTTCTGCTTTGGGGGGACACCACATATAATTTTTTTTCTAAATTTAACTATTTATAAACTGTTTACAGTCAGATACATACAGGCATCACTGATGTCTGCATGTATCTGTGTGAGAACGAACTGCTCATGCTGAAAGTGAAAGCATGTAGCAGTTCATGTTCAGACGGGGATTTGCAGTTTGGTTTGAAGTGTGATTTGCTGCACAATTTGTACATGCACATGTCAAATCGAACAGCAAATCACTATTCCAAACCGAACCAAATCCAATTCGATTTAAGAAATGCTTCTCAAATCGAATCTTCGTAAATGAGGGGATTTCAGAAGAATTTGAACTTTCGATTTGAGTCGGTTTGAGTTGAGCTAAATCGAACTTCAAAACGAAAGTCAAATTGACCTTTGATAAATTGACCCCTCGGTCACCATTCTGTCCCTTTTTCCTAAAAGCTTAGAATGCTCACCACTTATTGTCCCTAGGACATTTCCAAGAGCCCACTCATTAATACATAGGTTACATGGGATCTAAACAACAGGAAGGGAGATGACAGTGAGCAAGTCAAAGTCCGCAAGAGCTGGTTAGTAAGGTAAAGAACCACTATCCATAATCATAGTTAAGAGCAAGGTAAAAACAATATCACTATACAAAAGTAGTGGTAAAGACCAAGAAAGTAAGACAAGTAAAAGTTCTCACTTAAAATGTTACCATGTCAGGATTTGTCTTATATAGGCATATTTATATTGGACATATTGCGCTATGGATTTACGCAGCCCTCGAAGTTTCCCCGCACAGATACATTCCAGCAATCAGTGACTATGTGGCCATGAACGCACCAAGTTGGACATTTGTGGGATGATTCTGAGTTGTAACAGATCTCTCCTCATGGACACAAATGGTGTGGTTTTGTATACAGCGTGTGCATAGAAGTGAATTTACACATGTTTGCTTATATCTGTCCTAATCTGAGCTGGACACAACTTGTCTTTCCATGAAATAGAGTTTTTCGGGGGCGATAAATGGGCGGTAGCAATGTGATCGTATGGGACCCCCCTGACTTGTGGGAGTGTCAATGAAGTGTTGTGGGCATGTATAAAAGTCTTTGTGCAATTCTGAGCCGTGTGTATGGGGAGGGAAGCCTGTTTCTGACAGATCTCTTGCATCTAGCTTGGGGCTGGTGCAAGTGCAGATACTAATGACTATGGTTGTGGTGACTGGTGTAAAATCAACGGGCAGCACGGGTTTACACTTTCACACACATGAACTCTCACATTATTTGAATGGGTGCTTCAGGGGTGAAGCTCGGATTTCTGTCACCCCAGGCAAAAGGCTCAGCTCGGCACCCTCCAGTCCCCCTCCCCTTCCCCCTACGGATAGTAGTCACTCTTGGCTTGCTTAAATACAGGCGTCAATGCTGTAAAAAATAAAATGTTTGTAGGGTTCCACTGTCGGAAGACTCTGAGAGATGCATCACTGTCCATACTATGCTATCTTACCTACCACAGAGCAATGGAGAGACCAGCATTCTATAGGGAGCGTCACAGTGACCTCCATATAATAGAGAAGGCATCAGTGACCGCCATTTAATGCAGACAACATTAAAGTGACTGCTACATAATATACAGAGAACAATAATACAGAGAACATATCAGTGGCAGTCATATAATACAGAGAGCACCTGTGACCACCATATTAAACAGAGCACATCAGTGACCACCATATAATAGAGAGGGCATCAGTGACCACCATATAATGCAGATAACATCATTGTGACTGCCATATAATGCAGAGAACATCATGGAGACTGCCATTTAATGCAAACAACATCACAGTGACTGCTACATAATATAGAGAACATCACAGTGGCAGCCATATAATACAGAGAGCACCGGTGACCACCATATTAAACAGAGCACATCAGTGACCACCATAAAATAGAGAGGGCATCAGTGACCACCATATAATGCAGATAACATCATGGTGACTGCCATATACTGCACAGAGCATCATGGTGACTGCCATTTAATGCAGAGAACATCACAGTGGCCACTATATAATGTAGAGAACATCAGTGACCACCATATAATACAGAGAACACCTGTGATCACCATATAATACAGAGCACATCAGTGACAACAATATAACAGAGAGAGCATTAGTGACTGTCATATAATACAGAAAGCATCAATGAAGCCATATAATGCAGAGACCATCAGTGACTGCTATATAACACAGGTATTTTTATCTATATGTAATAAAAATGAGAGAAACGGATATCAAAACTGAATTAGAGATGAAAAACCTGGAAGCATGCTGCAATCGAGAGTATAGGATATATCCATAGCGTAGTATAGAATGTTTATTAATAACCTCCCATTTGCAAAAGTAATGCAGCACAGCACTAGTAATATGTATACTTTAGGATACTTACTTACTGGCAGTCTGGTGCAAATCTCTGGGTTAAGTAAGGCCGTAAGCACCGTGACCGAGGCAAGACTAGGCGGTGGGCAAGGTAAGCTACCAACTACCAACCAATCAGCTTCTAACTCTCATTTTTCTATCACAGTCTGTAAAATGACAGTTAAAAGCTGACTGGTTGGTACTTCATCCTCTTTATCTCTCGCCAAGATTTGATAAATCTACCCCTTAGTGTTGGTCCTGGGAGGTCGCTCCTCTCATTGCCCGCCCAGCTTCCCAGCACACCAGAGACGGAAAACACTGCTATGGCCAACCCCTACACAGCAGTGTCCTCCCCTCTCCATTGTAGAACTGAGAGAGCCATTGGTGGGGAGGGCGGGCATGTGCCACTCCCTCTGTGCATGCCCATCTCAGTACATGCAATCCTCGATTTATATATACATTATGTCAATCCCTTTAAATGAAGCTTTTGGTAAAATTGTGTGCTTCGATAAAGATGGCACCTTCACTTCTCCCTTTACAAATGTGTAGCATCTGACCAATTGATTCAGTGTAGAAAACCACCAAACGAAAGCAAATATTGGTAAGAAACGTGATCTGTTCTACTCTGTATGACAAATAGATATACAATTTCATTTTCAAATAGCACATACTAATTTGGTATTATTCACACAGACTAGCTATGTCAAAAGAGCACAATAAGAACAGGTATATGAGACATAATAAACCTTCTGTCTAAAGCTGAAATAGATTCCCATTGTGACACATTCATACAGTGTTGTAAGTGCACTGCCTTACAATGCGTGAATTCCAGAGTGGCAGGGTGAGGGTTAATAAATGCATTATGTAGACGGAATTGGGAAGATCACAATGTGCGCAGCTGCTGGTTGAAGCCGCCTGTTGAAACTTACTCTGTCTCACATTTCTTTTAAAAGAGGGATTTGTGGTGTTTGACAGCGAATCATATATTACCTACCAATGTTATTGAAAACCACTAACCCCATTTCTCAACATTCCTCCCAATTGTCAGCTAATGCTCCCCTACATTACAGGAAAATGGACTTCAAAATGATTTTGTTTTGGATACAATGGACAATCCAAATCTGAGGTAAAGCTTTTACCCTAAATAAACACTGATGTCAAAAGTGTCAGTAAAATAGTTTATTGTTCTCTTTTATCCTGCCTATTGTCCATTTATATGTAGTGTGATAGAACCGAGGACCTGATTCAGACCCGCTTGCTAGATGCGTATGCAAATTCGGCAAGGCAGGTGATCGCACGGCAAGGCATTAGCACGCCCACTATGTCTTAGCGTGCGATCGCATTGTGTATGCAGACGCCCACCAGCCTATTCATAAGACGCCCACTTGCGCACGTCATCTCCAGGAAGTGTATGCAACTATTGGTACATCAAGTACTATCGGATGCGATCGCAGCACTTGTGGCTGACCATAACCTACCGCAAGCACTGAGTGATTTAGTGTAAAATTCTGTCAAGTGATGTGTACTACGATGCTGCCTCTTAATTATGCATGCCTCTGAAACGGCGTTAAGACGCTCAGGCACGCCTGCGTTCGCACCTCCACTCCCCCCGTTTCTTGGAGCATATGGTGTTACTGAGGTTATTTTCACTGAGCCTTTCCCGATGCTGAGAAACTGAGGACACCCACGGTTTAAAAATTCTGGTTAGCTGAGCCAGGCAGCACCCCCACCTCAACCGGCACCCCTGGCAAGAGCCATACTGGCTCTTATTAGCACTTTATATAATCAGACAGTAATTTATAGCAAAGGATGTGTTATTAAGCCCTATGATAAACATTGAATATAATCTACAGCCATGGCCAAAAATTATGAGAATGACACAAGTACTGGTTTTCACAAAGTTTGCTGCTACAGTTTTTTTTAGACCTTTTTGTCAGATGTTACTATGGTATACTGATGTAAAATTGCAAGCATTTCATAAGCGTCAAAGGCTTTTATTGAAAATTACATTAAGTTTATGCAAAGAGTCAATATTTGCAGTGTTGACCCTTCTTTTTCAAGACCTCTGCAGTTCGCCCTGGCATGCTATCAATCAGCTTCTGGGCCACATACTGACTGATGGCCGCCCATTCTTGCCTAATCAATGCTTGGAGTGTGTCAGAATTTGTGGTTTTTGTTTGTCCATCCGCCTCTTGAGGATTGACCACAAGTTCTCAATGGGATTAAAGTCTGGGGTGTTCCCCGAGCCACTTAGTTATCACTTTTGCCTTATGGGAAGGTGCTCCATCATGCTGGAAAAGGCATTGTTCGTCACCAAACTGTTCTTGGATGGTTGGGAGAAGTCGCTCTTGGAGGATGTTTTGGTACCATTCTTTATTCATGGCTGTGTTCTTAGGCAAAATTGTGAGTGAGCCCACTCCCTTGGCTGAGAAGCAACCCCACACATGAATGGTCTCAGGGTCTATGACTGAATAAACACTATTGTTTGGATTTACAAAAGATCAGAAAAGTGCCGCCTGCTTCATTTGTCTGGGAGCGTATAACATGCTATATTTATATTTATATTTATGAGGAAGGCACCCCGGCATGTGATTTTTTTTCTATATGGAGTGCCCTTCTACATGTATCTATCTATCTATATACACAAAGAACTAGAACTGAGTTTATTTTGACTCCATATTTCCCTTAGACACACAGGATTATCAGAATAACGCTGTGGTGTACCAGCAAGAACATGATGGCATTCCGGAGGTGTGAAATGCTCCTGCAGCGACCCATGATATAAGGTACGAAACCTGAGGTATTCCTGTATGACAGAAATAACGTTTTTCCTAGCATATGTCACTGCAAGAGCAAATCACACTCACTCAGATATAATTTTGCTAACCTTCCAACGTGTCAGGACCCTTTGCTCCTACACATTATCACTTATTTCACTGGTATCACATTAAAAACTATCTCCACCATGGGATTCAATCAGCCATTTACCTTGTGGAAATGGGTAAATTTTTTTTCACATGTCAGCACCTGAGGCTGTCTGTAGCAACCAGAGCCCAATATAAGAGATATTAGGCAACAGATATTGAACAGATTTATATACATGTACATTTTTCTTTTTCAAAGTAGCATCCTTCACATTCAATACATTTTTTGCAGCGTTTCAACGATTCAAAGACGTGCAGTAGACTGTTTTGTGACATCACTTTTAGGGGTCTAGGGGTCTATTTACTAGGCAGTGTTAGGAGACAGAGTGAAAAGTGATAAGTCTGTGGTAAGGTGCCAGTCAATCAGCTCCCAACTATCATCTCACAGGCTGTGTTTGAAAATGACAGTTGGGAGCTGATTGGCTGGCACCTTATCACTTACTTATCACTTTTCACTCTGTCTCCTAACACTGCTTAGTAACTAGACCCCTTGGTGTTGCAGCTGTGGCATTTTTCACTTCATCATCTGTTGAGAACTTCTTTCCGTGCAGTTGTTTTTTCAGGGTTGGGAATGCCCAGAAATCACAGGACGCTAAGTCCGGGCTATATAGAGGGTGTTCAAGTGCTGTCCCATTAATTTCAGTCAGTGCTTCCAATACAACAGCAGCAACATGTGTCCCGGCATTGTCTTGGAGCAAAAACCACTGTTTCTTCAGCAAATGTGGTCTTTTCTTACTCATGGCTCCACGCAAATGGGTTTTCAGGATGTTTGCATGGTAGTCTTCTCCCTACTTTACTTTTCATCTACTTCTTACTCCCCACTAGGGTACCTAACACTTGGTTGCTTTAGCTCTGCTGCTTATGTGGGTGATATGGTCGCTAATGTAGCGATGTATATTATCCATGTCCTTGTCCTGAATTCTACTGTATTGTACTGTAAGTCTGTGGTCAAGTAATTGTGTATATATTTTGTAGGATGCCGCGGAACACTTGTGGCGCCATATAAATAAATGATAATAATAATCACCATTAATAGTCTATCAACTTTACACGCCGAAAGAATCACACGTAATTTTTTGGGCTGAGGCAAATCTGCGTGTTTTCATACATTGGATTGTTGTTTGGATTCCAGGTTATAATGACGAATCCATGATTCGCCACTTGTCACAATCGATGTCAGGAAAGTGGGTATCCTCTCCGACATTCGAACTGTGTTCTTGCATCATTCAACTCGTCGTCACATCTGCTCTTATGTGAGATTTCTGGGTACCCATCTGGCACACACGCGATGCATTTTTAGTTCCTTTGTCACAGTATGCTGAACATGTTCGAATGAGATGCCAAGTGAAGCCGAAAATTCATGTAAGGTTAATCTTCTGTCATTTTGCAGCATCTCGCAGCTTTGGCAATGTTGACATCTTTAACAGCGGTAGATGGTCTCCCAGAATGCGCTTTGTCAGTCACTCGCGTATTACCCTCTTTAAAGTGCTTCCACCACCGAAATACTGCAGCACGGCTAATTGGTTCTCTGCCGTATGCTTGCCGTAACATTTCATGTGTTTCATTTCCACTTTTTCCAAGTTTAACAAAGAAATCCAATTGCACATCTCTGACTTGCTGGGAGCTGATTGGCTGGCACCTTATCACTGACTTATCACTTTTCACTCTGTCTCCTAACACTGCTTAGTGAATAGACCCCTTAATCTCACAGACACGTCTTCCTCATGACGAAACGTATGAAGATCTTCCACTCGCTGTGACCAAACAAAGAAGACTATGGCAGCCCAACCGCAGGTTCAGACACATCGATGTATGAGCATCACAATAACCAGCATAGCGTTGCCACGTCTACCTATAGGACAGAAAAACAGAGGCAATCTCATTACTGTTCAATCAGCCCTTGTGTGTATATATACATACATACATATATATATATATATACACATACATATATATACATATATATACACACATATATGAAGCTGCCCTCCACCATTGGAACAATCTCCCTCTTTCCATCAGACTATCCCCCAGCCTTCATTGCTTCAAGCGGGCACTGCTTATGTCTTCCATTTGTCTCTCCTTCCTTTTAGACTGTGAAGGATCTATTTACTAACAGTCCACATACCATGGAGTTATTAACACTCCTGCTTCATCTGCTAGCGCTGAGAAGCAGGAGCCGGCTACCGCAACTATTACTAAGAAACCAGCTGACAAAAAGGGTGAACGTTAAGTTCACCCCTCAGAGGTTTCTGTCTCCCTCCTTACTGCTAGCTGCAAAGGTCCTGCGCATACGTGCTTTCATGTGGCGGCTGACGTGATGTCCTGTGGTGAAACGCCTTTCTTATCAATGAACTAGTTCAACACAGGTAATGGCAATCATAAATTACCAGGGAAGTCAAGGACCAGAGCATTGTGTCCCTCCTGGAGAGGGTCATGTTGGGAGGTATGCATACGTCAGACGCCGTAGGTCACGCTTGACTGACATCAGCCACCAAGCGGGGATTCCTCACAAGCGAGTCCCTGAGACCCCGCGCGCTAGTCCCTGCAGTTGGACTTTACCTCGCAGCTCATGGAGGTGCAAGGTAAAATATGAGTAAAAACCACCAAATTGGGTAAGCGCAGTTTACGCAGTATCAGTGTGTTTCCGTGTGTGAATCACGATTTTTTCGGTGAGGGAAAAAGGCTTTTTTATTGAATAGCTTTTCCCCGCACCGTGGGGACTGTGGCCGGCAATTAGTCATGGGGTAAACTCCGCGGCTAATTGAATACCTGCTTATGTATCCAATTGTTTCTTTCAATTGCTACAATGTTCGGAGTAGAAGATGTCGAAGCTGAGTAATTGGCTGAGACAAGCACAGTTTAAAATTGAATCGCGCGACGCCATCTTGCGACTGGCCGCAAAACGCCATCTTGGAAATGAGATCGCAAGACGCCATTTTGCGAATGACCGCCCAAGCGCCATTTTAGATAAACTCACAATTAAGTACATATGGTGAGATTACTATTAGCACCATGCGATTGCACCTCTCATAATTTCTCATATACACAATAATACGCATAATAGCGCTGTTAACTAGTCGCATATTAGCGAATGCATAAGAAAAACACTGTTTAGTAGCTAAATGCGCACGCATCTGTCCCCAGTTAACTAGCGTCTTCATATCAAACCCCGTATACTCACACATTACATATTCACTTACAAGGTTCCATTAGCTTTAAGGTATAAGATTTAAGTTTGCTCAGTTAGTATAAATGCTGTGAAATAAAGATATTTGGTAACTAAGGTTTTATACATGCTAAATAAGCCATGTTTGGTTTCATACTGATGCGTACTCTTTCCACAGTATTCTGGTCTTATCGGTGGGGAGATCGCATCATGCATTCTCGACTTATGGACCGCAGAGACTTCAAGCAACAAAATGTACATTATATGAACAACTCTTAGGATGATTGCATGGGGTGGGAGGGCAGAGACCCCCAGTTGTTAGAGGCTGGGATGAGTCTATTTGAATCAGCATGTTAAATGCTCCGTAACAGATGGATCCCCCTCGGGAACCAATAGCATCAGCAATAAACTTCTCTATTGTTTTGTCTATCCCTGGGGGGTATAAATATGTGTGCTCCAACACTGGGTTTTTAGTCTTCGTGCTGAATGCTGATAGACGAGGGGTTTCTTGCTGATGCCTAACACCTGGTACCGGAAGCGCTGCGTATGTATACTGTACTTGGGTCTGTATAATTCCTTTGCGCCTAAATTGTGTCTGGATCAATTGCGTGTAACTGACTGTACTTTTACTTGAATATTACTTGTGCTTTGGAACCACAGATTCCAGGTCTTAAGTCTTTATTTACTGTATGGCTGCGTACACAAATTAGCATCATCCTTAGAAGGTATAGGCAGGATATTAAAAGGTATAGGCAGGATATTAGAAGGTATAGGAAGGTGTGTATAGAGGTTCTGATCCAGTATCGTTAAATAATATTGTGTCCATTAGTATCAAAATAATTGTAAAATTCCCACACTGCAGCCAGCAATAAATGTTTTAGCCAATGACAAGTCAGTATATCCTTATACTGCAGATTTTATAGGCAGCGGGTATGGGATCCAGTTACAGTGCCAACGGATGGGATGCCGGACGTCAGTATACCGATGCCGGAATCCCGATACTCGTCAGAATGCCGAAGCCGGCATCCCGAAGGGATCAAGATACCTATGTCGGCATCCCAACCTCCGGAATCCCGAAGGTAAGTGTGCTGGTTAGACTTAGGTCGGAGACTGGGGGGTTAGGTTTAGGGACCTGCCGGGGTGGGTTAGGGATAGGCACCAACTGGGTAGGGATAGGCGGCCGGGAGGGAGTGGTTAGGCACCACCGGGGAGGTTAGGGTTAGGCACCGCCCTGGGAGGGTTAGGTTTAGGGTGTGGCAAGGCAGGGTTAGGTTTAGGCACCACCAGGGGGAAGTTAGGGTTTGGCATCACCGTGGGGAGGTTAGGGTTAGGCACCACCAGGGGATGGTTAGGGGGGAAAAGGGGGAGGGTTAGATTACTTACCGGCCCCTGTCAGGATCTTCACCATCAGGATGCTACTGTCGGTCTTCAGACCACCAGCATCTGGTCTGCCGGTAAGTCATCCTAATTCCACGGATATATTTCAGGATTGAAATGTGTACTGATAGTGTTGCTGATAATTTGTAGAAGCAGCACCTTTATTTATAATATCACACTAATTAATTGTGCCTACAGTCTTGTGCTCGCTGAACTGTACGACCAATGGCCTGTTGGGAGCACAGGCCTCCATGCACTCCGTGACTGCCATGCACCTCAGACACCCAAATGGGCTGTGCAGCCGCTGGGTGGCTTCCCGCATCGCTGGAGAGCTGCGCAGCCAGGAGAGAGGCACAATTTTTCTGCATGGACTTATACATAGTATCTGTAATAATGCTGCCATCAGTTCATTCCACACCTGCAGCTAATATAAGAGAGCTCTCTCACAGCAGAACTTTTTATGTAGAGCTACAACTGTTTATTGGAATTGCACATTTTTATATGGAATATAATGATTTTTCTGCTGATGTTTAATATTTAATGTGGCTGTCTGTAATAAATTATAACTCTAATTTCATTGTTCTCACTACGCTATGTGTGTTCTGTGAGATTTATACTGATGAGCAGGGTGACAGTGCATTGTACTTATTGCCGCAAGCTAATAGAAAAAGTCACAGATAATGTCAATTAAATTGGTGCAGGGTACCCGCTCATTGGTATAGGGGGGAATGCCGCACATTATTGCTTTACATGAGAAAAAAAAATGTATAATACCAGGTACAATTATGGGGTGCCGGACTGTAGATAGACAGTAATTAGTTAGACAATGTCTAGATCGACCCCAGATGTTAAGACAGTCAATAGATCGACAGGTACAAAAGGTCGACAGGTACAGAAGGTCGACACACTAAAGGTCGACATGTAAGAAGATCGACCGATACAAATGGTCGACACACTAAAGGTCGACATGTAAGAAGGTCGACGGGTACAAATGGCTGACGGGATCAAAAGGTCAACACAAAAATGATTGACACATGATTTTTTTTATTTTTTTTTAAGGTTTAGGGTTAGGCACTTAAGATGAGCCAGTGTCCAACGTCATTCCATACTATCCAACATCATTCCCTACCATCCAAGTGGGCATGGAGGGGGAATAAATCCATGTGGCGAGCAAAGAGAGCCACCGTGCCCGCAGCGTGGCGAGCGAAGCGAGCCCGCAAGGGGCCGAATGGTATTTCTGCAAAAAAACAAAAAAAAAGGTGTCAACCATTTTCATGTCGACCTTTTGACCCTGTCGACCATTTGTACCTGTCGACTTTTACTGTGTCGACCTTTTATACCTGTCGACCTTTTGTGTGTCAACCTTTTGTACCTGTCGACCTTTTGTACCTGGCGATCTATTAACTGTCTAACATCTGGGATCGATCTAGACATTGAGGGTTATTCAATATGAAATGTTAACTTCACTGTCGAAGGTAACGTTTCATATCGGAGTTTTTACCTGCGTAAAAGTATCGGGCGCACTCCCGCTTATCCCCGTATTCAATATAAAATTATCGAAAACGGGAACCTCCGAAGTTGGATTTGCGAAAAGTTACGATTTTTTCCATAAAAAATTTGTAAGACCCCCTAAAGTTGTAAAAACATGGGGGATCACTATGGGTACCCCCGTTTTAGCCTTTAAATGAAAGTCGGGGATTTAAATAGCCGCAGCAGGTGTTTTTTTTCCTGACATTGAAGAAGTGTTGCAGAAGAGCACTTAGGTTATTTTATTCGTTTTTTTAAGTGGTCCCATCAAATTTGGGGTACATGAAAATGGGTACTAGCATATTTTTAAGTCCCTAAAGTAAGTTTTTAAAAATTCTGCATTTGTGCACCTGCCGCTATAATTCTATTCTTCAAAACACCTGCCGCATACTTGCAGAATAGCCCTGAACCTATTTCCCTATTGTTAAACAATTTTTTCCCATTTTTTTTTTTCACTCCAATTTTTATATAAATATTTTGGGGTGTCCCTATTTTTTTTTTTAAAACCCAAATTTATTTTTTTAAGGGTGTCCCGATTTTTTGTAGGACATTTTTTTTGGAACATTTCCTTTTAAGGGGACATTCCCAAAACTACAGGCTATTTTTTATAAGCCTACACCCCAAACCCCTATTCTAAATTTTTTTTCACTTGCTATAGTGCTTAGAAAAATTATCCCTGTTTTTCAAAAAATTACCCTTGAGCCAATTTAAGGAAAAAAATGGGAATTTTCAGGAAATATGTCTGGGACCCCCCTAAAGATATCCTGACATGGGGGATCACTATGGGTAACCCCGTTTTTGGCTGCAAAAGAAAGTCGGGTTTTTAAATAGCTTTGCAAGGTGTTTTTCCCTGCCGCGGCTATCAGAAACCCCGACTTCCTTCAGGAGTTAAAAATGGGGGTACCCATAGTGATCCCCCATGTCTAGACATCTTTATGGGGGGTCCCTAGAATATTTCCCGAAAATTCCCATTTTAGTTAACCTGTAAAAAAAATGTAAAAAATTTTGAAAAAAAATGACATAAGGTCCCCCCCCAAAAGCCAAACCAGCCCCAGGCTAGCCAGCCAGTGGTGGTTTCTAGAAATACGGGGAACAAAATGTGTAGGGTTCCACCGTATCAAAATATCTATAATAGACTGCAATAATTAACATGGTTTTAAATGTACGGTTTCTTAGTACATGTACTAAGAAACCTTACATTTAAAACCATGTTAATTATTGCAGTCTATCATAGATATTTTGATCATTTGTATTCTTAGTGCTTATAGTGTGCACCTGCTCCTCCCCCGCACCTTCTCCTTTTTGCTGTAGAACTAATGGTCTCAGCATGGTAGCACCTATTATCATGTTTAATATTAGGATGTGCAGCCCAGCCCCTCCCATTTCCTGTGTGTGTGTATTTAAGGTACATTCTGGAGGTGAGACCCCTTCTTTGGGCTAGCACTCTTCCTGCCTGCCCCAGGTGATTTTAACTGGTATGGGTCCTTGCATTGCAATACATACATCTAATGGGCTCTATGATAGGTAAGACCAAGACAAATTAATTAGTGTGTTAGTATTAGAGATGTTAGGGACCCACCTGTATAAGGTTCACCATGACGTGGTAGATGGGCAAACATCTTTGGCCAAACATGTACTAAGAAACCTTACATTTAAAACCATGTTAATTATTGCAGTCTATTATAGATATTTTGATCATTTGTATTCTTAGTGCTTATAGTGTGCACCTGCTCCCCCCCCCCCCCCTCTCCTTTTTGCTGTACAACTACTGGTCTCAGCATGGTAGCACCTATTATCATGTTTAATATTAGGATGTGCAGCCCAGCCCCTCCCGGCATTTGTAGTTCCACAAGTGCAAAATGGCAGGCATGCTGGCACTTGTAGTTCCAATGTAAAGTACAATAGTGTTACATTATTTGGCCCCCCTATTACCCCCATACCCACCAAGCAAGGGGTATGGGGAAGAGCCCCAGGCTTCAGCGTAAGCCTGTGGTGCTCGGGAAAGGGGGGACCCTTTTTGGGGGGGTCCCTGACTCCCCCGAGACCACCGGCTTGCGCTGACCGACTTGGGGTGTAATGCTTTGGACCTGGAGCCCCGGTGATTGGGTCTCCGGGCTGTGGCATTGCACCCCGGTCTGTTGGGTCTGGTGCTGGTCTTAAATATAGGGGGTACCCCACGTCGTTTTTGCCCCCTATATTTAAAACCAGCACTAGTCCCTGCAGCCTGGTGTTGGTTTCTAAAATACGGTGGAACCCTACACATTTTGTTCCCCGTATTTTTAGAAACCACCACTGGCTGGCTAGCCTGGGGCTGGTTTGGCTTTTGGGGGGGGACCTTGTCATTTTTTTTCTAAATTATTACAATTTTTTTTAAAGGTTAACAAAAACGGGAATTTTCGGGAAATATTCTAGGGACCCCCCTAATGATGTCTAGACATGGAGGATCACTATGGGTACCCTCATTTTTAACTCCTGAAGGAAGTCGGGGTTTCTAATAGCCACGGCAAGTGCATAAATGCGAGATTGAAGAAAGTGGTGCAGAAGAGCATTTAGAATTTTTTTTGCGAAAAATAACTATGCCCAGCAAATTTGGGGTACTTGAAAATGGGGGTCAGCATATTTTAAAGTCCCCATACTTGGGGACCCCCCCAGAGTCAAGTTCGCTATTTTTTAACTTTGTTCCCCAACATTTTTTTTTTTGGCCCCCAAATTCAAAGTGCTTTTTTTGGGGTCCCGATTTTTTTTTTTTTGACACAGATCGTTTCAAGGGGTCATTTTGAAGGGTGCAGGCTATTTTTTTTAAACCTGCACCCCTAAACCCCAATTCTGCACTTTTTTTCGACACCTATTCAATGGTGAAAAGTTATCACCGTTTTTTATCAAAGACTTTTCAAAACTGTGATAAGTCTTTGAAATTGAATATGGTGTAAAACTAAAACCAGTGATATTAATGCAAAAACGTTAAAAAGTGCGATATTAACGCAAAAAACGATGTTATCGCACCCATATTGAATACCCCTATTTGTCTATCTAATTTCTAACTATCTCTTATACCACACTCACAATAATGATACCAACTCTAATTGTATTGTTTTCACTATGGTGTTCTCTTTACGGTATGCGTGTCCTGTGATATTTTTACTGACGAGCACGGTGACAAAATTAAAATAACAGGTACAATGATAACAACTATTAGTTTTCCAATCTAATAGATGCCAACAAATCACAAAAAAGCAGCGTATTACCACATACCGTCATTTCACTACATTTGTTATTTGATGCATGCGCACTGCAGTTTAGAAAAGGCGAATTCTGGAGGATGGAACATAGTGTTAAGGGGCCTATCCATTAGCAGATAAATTTGAACGATGAATGATATATCGTTCGTTCAATTTATCTGTCATGGATAGGTCCTGAACGATGACAGATGCGCACTCTTGCGGAAGACAAATTGTGTCTTTCGTCTCGCCAACATGTTGGTCAATTATCGCTTATCGCTGACAGATATTAGAAATATCTGTCAGTTTATAAGCGGTAAACGACGAACGACGAACGATATTTTTTATGAAAATGAATAGAAACATAAAAAAAAATCCACTCCCTGAATGATGTCATGCAATATCGTTCGTCGTTTGCAAAAATCTGTCATGTACATGACAGATATCTGTCACCGCAGCCCCAGGAATTTTCAAGGGATAAATCTTTTGTCTTTCATCGTAGAGAAAGATCTGCTAATGGATAGGCCCCTACTCGCCTGCCTCTCAGTATGGTATGCTGCGACTGAGTGCACCATTATGCGGTCAGGTGTAGTATATTAGATGCAGCAAGCCTGAAGCGCTGCTTGGCAAATGGCACAATGACTTAGGGCACATCTGTAAACAGAACACAGACAGGGAGAAAGAGACAGACGATGAGAGGGAGAGAGAGACACAAGGGATAGGGAAAGGGAGACATGAGGGGGCAGGGAGAGAGACACAGGTGGTAGGGGGTTAGAAACAGACAGGATAAGAAGGAATAGAGAAGAAAGGAGGAAAGGAGGAATTGAAAAGGGTAAATAACTATGCCAACACCGGGCACAACTACTAAACCAGATTATGACAGATCCGTAATAGTAGTAACATACAGTTTATAACATAAAGAGAATGTAATAGCACATACTATTGTACATCAATTCATTATTAATATTTTAACCACACATCTTAATTGAATAATTAACACTGATATATACACTGATGTCCTGATACAGCATTTCCCCCCTATTCATTGCAGTTACGTTATGGATGAATGCATGAATTTTAGTTGTGGTATTTTAAAGGCTAAACTAAACTGTAGGTATGCAAAACAGAGCTCAGATTGGCGATAACTAGGCAATGTTTTCACAAATAGAATCCGTGTTTTTGTTGTTATATGTAGGTGGAATGAAAACAGCAATCCCCAAATGAATACCACCCAGAAAGAATTTCCTGAGCTAAGAATACAATGCAATCTTCTTTATAACTACATTTAGTTCACCTAAAAATGATATAAGGCTCTAGAAAGGTTATTATTATTATTATTATTATTATTATTATTATTATTATCCTTTATTTATATGGCGCCAGAAGGGTTCCGCAGCGCCTTACAAAGTACAGAAACAAATGAGCACACAAGACAACAATTATTAACAGTACAGACAATGCAGGACAAGTACATGATTTATAAACACTGCTGCATAACACCTAAATAAGCAGCAGGGAGGTTGTTATATATCTAGAAAGTCTGTTACATATCTTTCATTATTGAGATCTACTGTACTGATACTGCTGCAGAACTTCCCTGTGCAAAATAGGTGACAACTGGTTTGATGGTTGTGTGATAATGGGACGGGTTCTGGACTATAGACAGACAGTACTTAGTTAGACAATGGCCCTCATTCAGAGGTACTCGCAAAATGCAAGCAGTCGCTCTGAATGAGGGCGGCCGCTTGGCTTTTGAAGTGCGGCTTCCTGGTCGCTAGCTAAGCTGTGGGTTACCACCCACAGCTTTAGCGACCGACCAGGCTGATGGACCAGAACTTTAGTTATCCCGCGGCTGCCACCATCGAGTTCAACGGAGGAGCAGTTTATTGGCTGACAGGCGTGGCCTGACCTCTCAGCCAATGAAAGCACAGACACAGAGCTTCAAAGGAGGAAGCCGCGTCTGTGCGCTTCATTCGGGAAGGAGTAATCATTCTAGTTAGAATGATTATTCCTTAATGCGATGGTCGGGTTTTTCGTTTTCTTATTTTAACCCATGGATGCCTACTGGACAAGGGGACCGCTGGAGGTAATATAGGTGAGTATGTATGTATTAAATTTATACTGTGTAAGGTGTGTGTGTGTTTCTTGCAACATTTCTTTACAGGTGAACTACAGGTCCCAGTGGGTCCTTAATGCCTCGCATGCTGGTACTTATGGTTCTCCAAGTACCAGCATGCGGGTGAGGCTTGCTGGAACCTGCAGTTCTACTGGAAAGACAATGTTTTATTACTTCTATTTTTACACAACACTCACACAATCAACCCGCCACCCACCGCCCAGGGGTCGCGAGGATAGCCCCGGGCTATCAGCCTAGGCTAGGGGTGCCCTGGAGAGGGAGACCCCATTTTTTGAAGGGGTCTCCAACTCCCCAGGGATCCCTGGCTCGGGCTGACTAGCGGTCAGGGCTGATGCTGCAGCTGGGGGGCCCGGTGATAGGGCTCCCCTGGCTGTGGCATCAGTCCCCCGTTAGAAAGGGTCTAGGGCTGGTTCTGTGATTTACAGGGAGACCCTACGCAAATTTTTCCCTGTAAATCCAGAACCAGCTCTGCTTCCCATAGCCCTGTGCTGGTTGTACTAAGTACAGGGAGTCCCTACGTCATTGTTTCCTTGTACTTAGTCAACCAGACCTGGATTTCAGCAGTCCGGGGCTGGTTCTGTTTTGGGGGGGTGACCTCACGTTTTTTTTTTTTTCTTTAATTTTAACTCTTTAAACACTTTTTCAAGGCAGATACATGCAGGCATCTCACTGATGTCTGCATGTATCTGTGTGAGAACGAACTGCTCATGCTGAAAGTGAAAGCATGAAGTAGTTCTAAAGGGGGGTATCCACTTAGCAGTTTAACCAAGCGATTGCACGATAACGATAGTTATCGTGCAATCGCTTATGCATCGTGCATGTTTTGGTCGCTTCCGACATCGCCCGTACATGCTGGTCAACCTAATGATCTTGTCAGGTTCAGCATGTGCGGGGATGAGGGATGTGCCTGGACTTAACGAGTGAACGTTCAGTCTAGGCACATCACTAGCTATACAAACGAGAGCAGGACAGCAATGTCGTAATCGTGCTCTCGTTTGTATATCTATAAGTGGATACCCGCCTTTACAGCAAATCACTGTTCAAAACTGACTCAAATCGAATTTGTTTTGCAAATCGCAAAACAAATCGAATAATAGTAAATGCAGTGAAAAAACGGTTTTCACTGCATTCGATATGAGTCGATTTGAGAAGAGGTAAATCACTCCTCAAATCGACCTTTAGTAAATTTACCCCCAGATGTTACAGTTGATAGTTAGACAAGGATAAAAGTTCACCACAGACAAAAATCAGACACACTAATGTTAGACATGTAAAAGGTTCGACAAGTACAAAAGATCGACAGGGTCAAAAGTTCGACATGAAAAAGATCGACACAAAAATGGTCGACACATTTTTTATTTCTATGATTAGGGTTAGGTTTAGGGTTAGGCACTTACTGGAGGGTTAGGGTTAGACACTTCCCCCCACGGTTAGGGTTAGGCACTTACCCAGACGGTTAGGGTTAGGCACCAGGAGGGAGTGTTAGGCACCAAGGGAAGGGTTAGGGTGAAGATTTGGGCTTAAAAAACAAAAAATATTAATTGTCGACCATTTTTGTGTCGACCATTTCATGTCGAACTTTTGACCCTGTTGACCTTTTGTACCTGTCGAACTTTTTACATGTCTAACTTTAATGTGTCTGACTTTTCTATGTGTCTAACTTTTTTCCCTGTCTAACTATTGACTGTCTACCATCTGGAGTCTATCAAGACATTGTCTAACTAATTACTGTCTATCTGTTATACCACACCTGGGACGGGTTTAAAATCCATGTGGTGCAATATTACACTGCATAAATTCTTAAAACTTAATAAATACTATGCAGTTTTTGTTCTGATAGTACTAAGCAGTAGCCGCTCTTACCTGTCGACTTGAGGGGGGCTGACCAGCTAAATGCGGTGACATGTTGAGAGAACCCTGGATTCTAGGGCCTGCACCGGCTGCAGCCCCTAGAAGTAAAGAAAGGCCGGCGAAATAGAAGGGGACTGGCTTCCTATTGGAAGAGCTTTTTGCTAATCACAGTCCGGACTGGCAGTCCCAGAGGTATAAAACCCCAGTATGGGGTGCTGTTAGCAAAAAACGCTTCCAATGTGAAACCACTGCACCCAATGGGGGCGGCATATTTTTACTGAGGAGGTGGGGGTGCGGCCAGCAGCCCCTAGTATGGACACTGGTACTAAGTACTGGCAGCTTGTTATTGGGAAACAGGGGACAATGACAAACTAGTACAGGAGATCCCAAAACATTGAAATAATTACATTTTGGAAGTTGTCAGGCTGTTTATTAAAAGTCCAACAGTAACAAGACACTAGTAACCATCTTAGGTATTAAAATTAGATTTCTAGATCTCCCCGTGCTTTTTGGAAAATTAAATGATATGCTCAATGAATATCAAATTTTATGAATATGGATGTACACTACCCCCTCTGGTCAACAAGGTTTGAAATCAGTGGAAGAAGATCTTTTTTCATTTTTAGACTGCTATAATCAATGCAGAGCCTAACATTGTGCCATTTTATTCCCAACAAAAAGAGCCCCGCTCCACAGAATATGAAGGTTTGCAAATAAAGCCTCTATAAAGACTCTCCATATAGCTGGACATGTCTTGAGTTTCGGGAGATGACAGCAGGTAGACCCTAACCACGGGGACAAGTAGTTTCATGATCAAAGTAATGGTACAATCGGAAGACCAATGACTTGGCAGTGTCTCAGCCTTATGTTTGCAAAATAAGTCTGCATACCGATGATAAGTTAATTCCTGTGAAACATCCACATATGCCAGAGGTGGAAAAGAAATGAGCTTATATTCAGCCTGTCAATTACTAAAAAATAACAATGACCCCAAGAAAGGATCTGTCTAGAATTCCAATCCCTTTTATGTGAGTGTTTCTGAAGCCAGGGAAAACTGTGCTACAGAGAATTAAAGACTATAATAATCACAAAAAAATATATATATTTGTTCCTTATGGAACACTCCAACTCTAAGAATGAAAGAAGATCTTTAGAAATGAAACATTGGTACAGAGTACTGAGAAGTGGGTACTATACACAGGAGTGTATTAGGAGATGGGCCCGTGTTCACTCACCGCCCGGGCCCCCTCCTCTGTCCCTGGCTGCTGTCAGCGAACTGACAGCAGCGGCAGACTCCAGACACTAGAGTGTGCCCGGAGTCTACTGCGCATGCACAGATCACCAGGGAAATGGCGAAGCAGCCATTTTCCCAGTGATTTCCTAATGCATATGCGCAAAACGTCAGGAAAATGGCCGCAGCCACTATAAATATGTCTGACTGTACAGTGTAAACATAACATTTAGAATGCATATGTCCTGGCCTTGCAAGTGGCCAGGCTGATTAAACTTTGGCTTATGATAGTTGCGATGGTGATCCGAAGCAGCATCTACAGACGCTGAACTCAGCATCGCAGATGCATGCAGATGGTGTCTATTTCTTACAGGTACCTCCTGCTGTATTTGCAATTTAGTTGTATGGTATTGCACAGTTGCTTCCCGGAGGCTGTGCAATACTGTCCACATCTGAATCAGGCCCTGTGGCCACCACACCATAGTACACACATCTCAACAGATCAATTATTTAAGATTCGATACCTCAATAATGTAGTCACACCTCATATGCCTCTGTGATTCCACTGGTTTCTATCAAATTGATAGGCTTTAAAATGGATGCCAGTGAAGGCTGTAAAATGGATGCCTTCACTGTGTGCAGGGGACAGGTCCAATTTAGGAGCTGACAGACCTTACAGCCACAAGCTGGAGCACAGGATACAGTTTTATTTCATTCTTCTGGCCGTTCCGTGAAATGCTAAAACATCACGTTCTATCCACCAGTTATTCCTACCAGCTAATACCCTCTGAACAATCTCTTACATTCCCCACATTTGAGGTTCATGCTATACGCCTCTTCCAACCAGTAAACCTCAGAGTAGCTGTCATTTACCGTCCCCCTGGCTCTCCCTCCAAATTCCTTGACAACTTTGCTTCCTGGCTCCCTCACATTCTCTCCTCAGATCTTTCCTCCATTATCCTAGGTGATTTTAATATTCCTAAGAATCCTCTGCAGCTAAACTCCTTACCCTCACCTCTTCATTTGTTCTTGCCCAATGGACCTCATCACCCTCCCATGTGAGTGGGCACTCACTTGACCTGGTCTTTACTTACCGTTGTGATATTTCTGATTACTCCAATTCCCCTATCCCCCTCTCTGACCATCACAGTGATCGCGGTGAGTGACAAAATTTGTGGGTTCCGGGGACCCACCACTTTAAAAAAACGGGGTCCTACCTGACCATTTCTGGGTCCCATCATAATTTATGCTTTAGAGCTCCCCATATGCCTCTCAGACCTCCCCACATCCCCCTAAAATGCCCATCTGATACCCCCAACAGCATCAGCTATCCCCACAAGCCCCTTAAATGCATGTTTTAATGCCTCCACGATCTTTCAGGTAATATGACTTGTCTGTTCACAAAACCCATAGTGAGTAAGTAGGTTTACCATATCATCCCTTTAAACTGGGACACTCATGGATTACACAGGTTCTGTGGCTCATTAAAACCAGGTGAAATCCAGGCATGAAGTCAGCCAGTCACAGAACCTTTGTAATTAATTCAAGTGTCCCGTTTTAAAGCGATAGTATGGTTAGCCTATGAATAACGCTTTAGGTAATAGGCATATTTATCAAAGGATAAATGCCCGGTCTTTACACATTATGCCGCACATTAATGCCCTTTACACATTATGCCACACATTAATGCCCAGCCTTCACACATTATGCCACACATTAATGCCCGGTCTTTACACATTATGCCACACAGCAATGTAAGCTCTTACGAGCAGGTCCTCTACCCTCTTGTGCTTCTCCTTACTTTCACCTACTTCTTACCCCCCACCAGGGCACCTAACACTTGGTTGCTTACACTCTGTTGCATATCTAGGTGTTATGGTCACTTATGTATCAATTTATATTATCCATGTCCTTGTCCTATTTTGTACTGTAAGTCAGTTGTCAAATTATTTCTTTATGTACTTTTTCAAGGCGCTGCGGAACACTTGTGGCGCCATATAAATAAAGGATAATAATAATAATGCCCAGCCTTTACACATTATGCCATGCAGTAATACACCTTACAAATGATGCCGCACATGAATGCCCTTTAGTCCCCCTATGCATTGCCCACTGTAGTAGTCCCCCTATGCATTGCCCCGGTAGTAGTCCCCCTATGCATTGCCCCCGGTAGTAGTCCCCCCTATGCATTGCCCCCGGTAGTAGTCTCCCTATGCATTGCCCCCGGTAGTAGTCCCTCTACGTAGTGCCCCCAGTAGTTGTCCCCCTACGCAGTGCCCCTGGTAGTTGTCCCCCTACGCAGTGCCCCCGGTAGTTGTAGTTGTCCCCCTATGCAGTGCCCCCGGTAGTAGTCCCCCTATGCAATGATCCTGGTAGTAGTCCCCCTATGCAGTGCCCCCAGGAGCCCCCAATATGCCTCTCAGACCCCCTATGCAGTGGAGGTAGCTGCCCCCAAAATAGGAGTGAACTGGGCATTAGGCCCAGGTCACTAAAGGGCAAATTGGTGGGTCAACTACTGGGGACCCACCTACTTGCCCTTTAGTGACCTGGACCTAATGCCCAGGTCACACACCTATTTTGGGGGGCAGATACTTTCAATTGGGCCTAATGTCCCCTATGTAGCCCGGGCCTTGTGCCTGCCTCTATACCCACAGGCCTATTGCCTGAATTTATACCACGGGCCTAGTGCCCGACAACCCTCGTGGTCTAGGGAGGGGTAAATAATGGTGGCCCAAGGCTGCCTACCCGAACGGTGGAAGAGGCTGCGGGGGGGAGCTTCGATAGCTCTTTTACTTTCCACCCCCGCAGTCCTCTCCGGTCCTCAGCTTCAGTCTTCTTGATCCGCCGCCTCTTCCTTCTTGATCGCGCCACCTCCTCCTTCTTGATCACGACGTCTTCTGGCCTCTTGCACGGCCACCGGCTCTGTTGCCGCGCCGCTCTTCACTTGTTTTTGGGGGGTCTTCACTCCTCCCCTCTGCCGACGGACTGAACGTTCCCGCTCAGCAGCGTCTATTCAAGACGCCGTGAGTGGGCGGGGCTATGACGCAACGAGCCACGATTGGCTCATCGCGTCTGCCTCCTATTGGCTGCTGGACTGCGAGCCAAAAGCTCGCGGCCAGTGCCAAACCACCGCCGCCGCTACTTTGCTTCCGGGCAGCGAGCTCCGCTCAGCTCATGCCCGGAGCCAAGCTTCTCTCGCCGCCACTGGAGGAAGGGACCAGGCAGTCCCTTCACCAGGTACCTGCCGCGGTGGCTTACCCGGCGCTGAGAACAAACACTGTCCCAGCACCGGGCATGGATGCTGTGCCGATGCTGGGATCAGACACTTAATCCCAGCATGGCTTTCCACAGCAGCAGCCAATGATAGTCTATCTGACTCTCATTGGCTGCTCTAACAGACAGCGTTATGTCTGTCTCTGCAGGGGGAAGCGCTGTGCTGCAGCCAGCTGTCAGGGATTGGCCACAGCACAGAACGTCTCCGGGTACTTTAAAAAAGTGAGTCCCCAGTGACTGATATTGGGTAAAATACGTGCTATAGCGCGTATTTGCGAACACTGCCATCACCTTCTCTCTTTTAACCTATCCCTCTCTCCTTCCTCTCCTAAGGCTACCATTACTTTACCATTATTATGCTACATTAAGTATAATATTGAGGCTATTGACACTCTTGCTTTTTCCTCCCTGCTGGACTCTCTTCTCTCCCTTATCCTTTCTCTCACCTGTCCTGAACAAGCTACTTCCCTGTACAATTCCTCCCTTACTTCTGCTCTTGACTCTGCTGCCTTGGCAAGAACTACTCACCCTCGCAGATCCACACCACAAGCCTGGCATTCCAAATGCACCAGATACCTGCAAAAGTGTTCAAGAATTGCCGGGCGTCAGTGGAGAAAATCACGCTCTAAGGCTGACTTCCTCCATTTCAAATTTATTCTCTCTTCCTACAGTGCTGCCCTGTCTCTCTCCAAACAAACATATTTCAAGAACCTCATCTCCTCCCAGTCCTCAAACCTCTGGCATCTCTTTGCCACTTTCAACTCTCTCCTCTGCCCTTCCCTTCCTCGCCTCCCCTCCTCACTCTCTGCCCTTGACTTTGCCACCTACTTTACATCTAAAATTGACTCCATACATGAGGACATCATATCCCATCAGACCCTCAGCACTCCTCCCCCTCCTTTCCCTGATCACCCCTCCCCTTCTGTCTCACCAACTCTGACATCCTTCTCCTCTGTTTCTGGAGAGGAAGTCATGGCCCTCATCTGGTCCTCCCCTCCTTCCACCTCCCCGCTTGACCCTATCCCTTCCCGTTTCCTCTCCTACCTGTCTCCTTATGCCTGTTCCCATCTTGCTCACCTCCTTAATCTTTCCCTATCATCTGGCACTGTCCCTTCTGCATTCAAACATGCCGTTGTCTCCCCCATTCTTAAAAAACCTACCCTTGATCTTAACATACTTTCCAACTATCGACCTATCTCTCTTCTCCCTTTTGCTTCCAAACTCCTTGAGCGTATTGTCTACAACCGCCTTACCACCTTTCTTTCCTCCCACTCCCTCCTTGACATTTCAATCTGGCTTCCGTTCTCTCCACTCCACTGAAACTGCCCTCACGAAAGTCAGCAACGACCTCCTTGCTGCCAAATCCAATGGCCACTATTCTCTGCTCATTCTCCTTGACCTCACTGCTGCATTTGACACTGTATACCACCCTCTCCTCTTGCAAATCCATTACTCTCTCGGTTTACATGGCACTGCCCTTTCCTGGCTTTCCTCCTACCTCTCTGATCGTTCCTCCTCAGTGTCCTCTCATGACTCCTCTTCTCCCCCACTTCCACTAACAATAGGAGTTTCCCAAGGTTCTGTTCTTGGACCTCTCCTTTTCTCCCTATATACATCTTTAGGTGAACTCATGAACTCCTTTGATCTCCAATATCATCTCTATGCTGATGATACTCAAATTTACCTTTCCACCCCTGAGCTCTCTACCCGTGTTTCCAACTGTCTCTCTGCTGTCTCTTCATGGATGTCCCAGCGCTTTCTTAAACTTAACATGTCTAAGACTGAGCTGATCATCTGCCCAATCTCTTCCACTACATCACTTCCCACAATTTCATTATCTATCTAGCCCCAAAGTGTGCTGTCTTGGAGTTACTCCTCCCTCTCCTTTAAACCACACATTCAGCATCTCTTGCAGTCCTGCCGTCTCCACCTAAAAAATATCTCCAGGATTAGACCCTTCCTCACCCAGGATGCCACTAAATCCCTCATCCACTCACTGGTCATCTCCAAATTGGACTACTGTAACCTTCTCTTAGCTGGCCTTACAGTCTCTCACCTCTACAATTGGTTCTCAATGCTACTGCTCGGCTCATCTTCCTCTCCAGATGTTCTACATCTGCTTCCTCTCTCCTTCAAGCCCTACACTGGCTCCCCTTCCCCTTAAGATGCCAATTCAAGGTTCTTACACTTGCCTACAAAGCCCTCACCAAATCCTCCCCCGCATACATTTCTGACCTTCTCTCCCCTCACACTCCCGCCCGTCCACTTCGCTCAACAAATGCATACCGCCTCTCTTGCCAACTGATTACTTCCTCCCACTCCCGCATCTAAGATTTTGCCCGTGTTGCTCCCTACCTTTGGAATGCTCTCCCTCGACTCTCCACCTCTCTACAAATCTTCAAACGGGCTCTCAAGATCCACTACTTCATCAAGGCCTTCCAGCACTCATCCTAACCCACCTCATGCTCTTTCCTCCCTATCTTCCCCTTCTGTGTCACGCTTGTCTGCCCCTCCCCTTTAGAATGTAAGCTCTCACGAGCAAGGACCTCTTCCCTCATGTTCTTCTCTTTACATTTTCTTCTACTCTTTACTCCCCATAAGGGCAGCTAACACGTGACTGCCAACTCCCGGGTGCTTATTGTGAGTGCTTTAATCGCTATTGCAGCAATGTATATAAATTGTGTCCTTGTCCTGCACTGTAAGTTACTTGTTTCTTGTTCACTTATTAGTTCTATGTACTATGTAAGGCGCTGCGGAACACTTGTGGCACCATATAAAGGACAATAATAATAATCATGCAGATAAATGTGCTTGTAATGTCAGACACCTTTTTTCCATACTTGAGACATGGGAGAATCCAATTCAAGGTTCTCACACTCACTTACAAAGCCCTCACCCATTCCTCTCCAATTTACATCTCTGATCTCATCTCCCTTCACTCTTCTGTCCGCCCTCTTTGTTCACTTAACACACGCCGCCTTTCATGCCAAATGATTACTTCCTCTCACTCCCACCTCCAAGATTTTACCTGTGCTGCTCCTCACCTTTGGAACTCCCTCCTTCTCCCCATCAGACTCTGCACCTCTCTAAAATCATTCAAAAAAACTCTTAAGAACCACTACTTCATTAAAGCCTTCAGGCTCTCATCCTACCTTGCTGCTACGTCTTCCTTCCTCTCCACCTACCCCATCTGTGTTACTCCTGTTTGTCTGTCCCTCCCTTTAGAATGTAAGCTCTTTCGAGCAGGGCCCTCTACCCTCTTGTGCTCATCCCTACTGTATTTTCATTTATCTCTAACTCCTCACTAGGGCAACTAACACTTGGCTGCTTATGTGGGTGAAAAGGTTGCTAATATATAGCTATGTTTATTATCCCTGTCCGTGCCCTGCATTGTATTGTATTGTAAGTCGCTGGTTACTTTCTTGTTTATGTACTTTGTAAGGCCCTGCGGAACACTTGTGGCACCATATAAATAAATGATAATAATAATAATGGGTGCAGGGTGTGTGGGGCCCATGGGCCCCTGGGGTCCCACACCGCACACCCTGCACCCATATTTTTAATACTTACCTCTGCGGAATACCACATCGGCGCTTTCAGTGCTGTAAAAATCACCTGGAAAATGGGCACCACTGCCATTTTCCCGGCGTTTTGCGCATGCGTAGTCGGGAAATCACAGGGAAAATGCCTGCTGGCCCTTTTTCCCGGTGACCTGCGAATGCGCAGTAGACTCTGGGCACAGACTAGTGCCCAGAGTCTACTGCTGCGGTGCTGCACTCAATGAGAGAGTAGGGGGGACCGGAGGGAGACTGCACACAGGCCCCCTCCTCTCTTAATATGCCCGACTTGATATAGTAATAAGGTTTCTTATTAGATAAAGTATACTCATGTATTTATTTCAATGGGGACACAATATTCCGGTCCTGAAGTGTGTCCGGTTGAGCAACTCTCCATCCTAAATATAGGCAAGTTCTTCATGTCTATCTGCTTTAGTAATCCCTCCCCCCTCCCATCTCCCACTGCTCTCTGTCTGTTTTTGGAAATTGCTGTACAAGCCTAACATATTATCCATAATTAAATCAAATTGTCCTCAGATGCTCTTGGCCATCCGCATGTGTTCTCAGATCTCTAAATATTCCTGCACACTTGAATTATCGTCCATTAAAATGTATTATTACACATAAGAGGCCTGTTGGCCCCCTCTCTTTTCTGGGTGCTGGTCTGTTGATCTATCCGTCAAAATAGTGGAGCTACTGTAGATATCAGCTGCGCCATGTTTCTGGTGATATCTGCAGCACTGACGGAGAGGTAAGTATTGTGAATGGGTGTAGGGTGTGCGGTGTGCCCATCCCCTGTACCCAAAAGCCCATGTGCATCGCACACCCTGTACCCATTATAAATACGCCCACGCCTTCAAAGATTCTAATTATTTCCAATATAGTTAGCTTTTAAAGGAATGACATTTAAAGTACTTTGGTGATTTTTTATTTGCAAAAAGACTTTACTGGAATGCAGTTCAGCACTGCTAGTAACAATATCTTTCTATCTGCTTTTTAATTTTAAATATACAGATGTGTCCTCATATACCTTGCATCAATACACCATACGGCGCGTCTAAACCCCTGCAAGAGGTGTAAAGTACCATCTTTTTCTTTAAAGTTTGTGGGGCCTATTCATCATTACTAAAATGTCTCTGGAGGTAATTAGGTTTAGAACTCGCATGGAGTTCTACCTAATTACCGGGGGAATTCATCATTTCTCCTCTCCATAACTAGCTGTCATTTTTGCGATGACAGCTTCTCGGGAAATAGATAGTTAAAACCTCTCTGTTCTAACTTACCGCAGCTGTAATCAGCGCTGAGCATGCGCTGTTACATCTGTAAAATCAGCGCATGCGCAGCACTGCCTACAGCTGAGGTAATTGTGAGTGCGCCCCAACCCCCCCCCCCTCAGCTGACCGGATCACAGTGCAGGATGGGAGACCAGCTGACTGGAGCCACAGAGGACATCGCTGGAGGTAAGTGAAATTAAGGGAGGGTTGCAATCGCAGGGGGCGCAATCGCGGAGGGGGTAGCGACGGCTTGTCGCCGCATGCACGGGCACCTTGTCACTGTGTTTTTTCCCAACAATATAGTGATAAGGCTGCAGAGGGGATTTGCAGGGACAGAGCTTTATCGCAAGCTCTGTCCCTGCAAGGGATTTTTAATAAATCCCTGTGATATTGCCTAATAATAATGTAGGTAATATCACACTACAATCTGCATTTTAATGTGAATTCTAGTAAACAGGGCCCTAAGCCTCAGAATAATTTTGTGGCCGTATCTACAATGCGGCTAAACTTTTGATTGCTGTGAATTGGAAGCAACTCGGAAGACCCGTCGATGAAAGCCCTAATTAACAAAATCTGGTCCCTAGCCTTCATGGAATATATAACTGCCCTTCTCAGTGTTCTAAAATGTCATGCTACGTTGGACTCCTGGTACTCAACGTTTCATAGACGGCTATCTAGACTGGAGTAAAGCTGGTCTTTACAGAGCTGTATAGCGCATTAAATGCTGCCTTTCCCCCTTGTCCCCTCTTTCCACTACAACTATTGTACTTCATTTGAACTGTTTTATTGTTGGTTTTAAAAATAAAAATAGTTGCTTTATTTGTAATTTTTTTGTACACAATTTTCATTGATTTCGGTATAAATTTGACAACTCTTATATTAAATAGATTAATACAGATATATATAGATATAAAAAAAGCAAGTAACTGCTCCTGGGCAAAAACATGTTGCACTGCAGGAGAAGCAGAATTAAAGTATGTAGATAGGGTAAAGCTGGGTAATGATCTCAACGATGTGCCGACCCAGAAACACGATGTGATGTAACACTATGGGCCAAATGTAATAGGGTGTCAGTTTTAGTAACAGTACAAACTCTCACTTTCTTGCACTTTTAAAAAGTGCGAGTTTGTACTGAAACTCACAAATTCAATAGCCTGCGAACTTTTCAGCTCGAGGCTACTGCATTTGCGAGTTTAGGCGAGTTTAGGACTATGTAAACTGACACCTTTTAATGCGAGTAGCATTAAAAGGTGCGAGTTTTACAGAAGCCATCACAGATCAGTGAGATCCGTGATGGCTTCTGTGTTTAAAAAAAAAAATGTGCACCCCCTCCCCAAAAGCATAACCAGCCCCAGGCTTTATAAAGCCTGTTCTGATTCTAAAAATACAGGGGCCAAAATGCGTAGGGAGCCCCTGTTTATTAAGAACCAGCACAGGTTTGCTGAGCTGGTCCTGGTTCTGGAAAATCAGGGGACAAAACGAGTAGGGGTCCCCTGAAAATTCCAAAAACAGCACCGAACTCTTTCTAGCGGGGGGATAATGCCACAGCCAGGGAAAACCTTTAACCAGTTTCCCCGGCCAAAGCATTATACCTGACCGCTAGCCAGTCCAGGCCGGGGATCCCTGGGGAGTTGGGTACCCCCACAATAAAGGGGTACCCCTCTCCAGGGCACCCCAGGCCTAGACTGATATCCCCGGGACCCTATGGCCGTGGGTGCCGGGTTGATAGTGTTAGTGTAAAAATAAAGTTTCCATATTGTCTTTAGTTGTAGAACCACAAGTACCAGCAAGCCTCCCCTGCATGCTGGTATTTGGAGAACCACAAAAACCAACATGCGGGGATTTTCCAGAACCAGCTCAACAAAGCCCTGTGCTGGTTCTTAATATACAGGGGCCCCCTATGCATTTTGGCCCCTGTATTTTTAGAACCAGAACAGGCTTTATAAAGCCTGGGGCTGGTTATGCTTTTGGGGAGGGGGTGCGTGTAATTTTTTTTAATTTAAAAACATTTTACATAAGTACACACAGAAACATGTACATATCTCATGGATATGTGCATGTTTCTGTGTTAATCTGACCTGCTCAGGATGTACTCGCTAGCCTGAAGCAGGTCTATTATTTGGGGACTTTAGGTAATCTTTTTTTTGCGAGTCTGAAACAGACACTCTATTACATTGGGCGAGTTGATTGTTTTCAATGTGAAAACATCTGGATGCGAGTTTGAGAATGGGGAGTTTTAGTAACTCTGAAAAATGCCAGTTTTAGTGAACGGACACCCTATTACATTGGAGAGTTGTGAAAAATTGCAAGTTTAGCACCAAACTCGCAATTTACCAAAACAGACACCCTATTACATTTGGCCCTATATCTTAATGTATCAAACTCCACGTCATTGGTGGAACTGTCTCATTTGATATGCAGCACATCAGATGGGAAGATGCGACCACTAATTCATCAAACAATGAATTGGGTGGTTTTGCGGGTACACACTATTCGATGGTCGTTGCGATACATTGCGGATTGCAAGTTCGGCCAATATAACGTATAGTGTATACCCAGCTTTAGATTTGGGCCGGGCGTATCCAAAGTCAAATCAGTGAAAATATAAAGCTGCCCAGTATTTGTGTGCTCCATGCAAAAGCAGCCAGTATCTACCCATGCATAAAACACCCCTCGCTCTGCAATATGGTTTGTCCAGGTGTAAAGTTACAGTATATGCATGTTTTGCTTTGCTGCCAACTCAAAAACAGCCTCTATGTGGGAAAATGCTGGGACATAAATTCCAAGTACGGATATTCAATTGTTTATTTGCATCCAATTTCCACTATATGTATTTTTTTTTAATAAACCATCTTAAAAAAATGAGGAATAGGTTAGAAAGTAAAATGAAGGATACAGAAATACTGCCCTCTCCACATGGTTTGAAGTATGGGGAAAAAACAGCATAAAATATTTAGGAGTCTATTTATTATCCCTTAATTTCTACAAAAGTAGGTGAAAATTAAAATTGAGTATTGGGGCTATTCATTATAAAGGTAATACAGGAGATATCACTGATATCTCCTATTTACCTTTCAGTCCTGATCTGGCCCAGCGTCTCCATATTGTATAAGGACCAAAATTCATCAAGCTCCAATAATACCACATTATTACAGCTTGACAGTGGGAACCTACTCCATCTTCAGATGGCATTTGTTCCCGTACCCCGACTCCTATCTATAGGAACTCGATCCGGGTTGCAAAGAGGTATTCTTTTGGATCCCTCTGCCCGTTTGGCTGCCTCCACTGGTCATTGGGAGATTCATGTGCATGTGTGTACTCCAATTCATGCCTATACACTAGCACTGCAGAGTTAAGCTGGCCACACATCTAAAGATTATCTGTCCAACCAGCCAACTAGTTGATTGGTTGGAATAAAAATCTGGTAATGTATGGGAGTAACTGATGATCAGCAATTTGCTCCTAAATGCCAGAAAACAGATGAAAATGGTCGGTCAGACAAATTTGTTAAATGTTTGAGCTAAACAATTTGTTCAAACAAAAGTTTTTGTCCATTTTCCGGCATTTGGGAGTAAATTGCTGATTGTCATCTGCTTTCATGCCTTACCGGATTTTCATTCCAACCGATCAACTAGTTGGCTGATTGGAAAGATAATCTTAAGGTGCCCACACACATACCGATGTGCTCATGATACGATTTTTTGGCCAATTTCCTCATGAACTTTCACGGGAGCTCCCTTGCCGTCGTGATCACGATTTTGGAAAAAAGACACCCAATCTGTCGATAGATCTCACGATCTATCGGATCGTACGCATCGTGAGATTGGCCATAACAAATCGTGAGTTTAAAAAAAAACAGGCTCTTGATTATTGGTGGGAAATTTAAATAGCCATAACAATGGGAGGGGCTATCTAGGGAGTATAAAAAGCAGGCACCCTTTAAACTCTGTGTGCATTCTGCTCTGCTACTAGATGAGGCTAGGTGTATTCCTGCTGAAACCTGTACATTGCTACTGTGCTCTTTGTATTTGGCTTGCCTTTTACAAAGTTTATTCTACCTGCCAGTGTGTGCTACCTACCTGAATTCTATCCTGTTCCTGAATTCTGTACTGATGCGTCCCTATCAGTATAGAGTGTCGGTCGCTGAAGCTGGGGTCCGGGAGATTAGGAAGAGGGCCCAGCGAAGAAGGACGAGAGCATGCTGGACCAAGGAATGGCTTCTACAAAGGGATACCCGCTCTCACATGTCCCTGCTGATGGAGATCAAGGAGAACAACCCGGACGGCTATCGGAACTACCTGCACATGGATCACGCCACCTTCCAAGAATTGCTGCATCTGGTGACCCCCCACATCCAGAGACAGGACACAAGGTGGCGGAGGGCAATCCCTGCTGAAGACAGATTGGTGGCTACCCTAAGGTACCTGGCTACAGGAAGGTCATTTGAAGACCTGAAGTTTGGGACACTCATCTCACCTCAGTCCTTGGGCGTCATCATTCTGGAGACCTGCAAAGCCATCGTCAAAATGCTACAGTACCATTATTGCAAGGTAAGTTAAAAAAAAACACATTGGTTTCTTGTTTAAAGAATTTTATTTTTTTTTAATTTTTACTCAACATAAAGCAAAAAATAGCCTTCATTTAGTACAATGTGCACTAACCTGCAGGCAACTGAAAGTGTGCACTAAACTGTGTGCAATATACTTTTTTTGTAACAAGTTCACAAAAGAACATTATCACCAAATTTTATGAATCCCAATAGGTAGCCGGCTGTATCTGATAAGGTGGGTCAGACGCCAGTTTGAACAGGCCAATACACACATGGCACAAGTACACATTGTGGCCCCGGCTTCCAGCAATGTGTATATGTGCCATGTGCGTAGTGACCTTGTCCAAATGGCGTCATCACCACCCTATCCCATACAGCAAGCACCTATTAGAAATCATAACATTTGGTGACATTAAATGCAAGAAAAAATGTACATCTCTGTATATTGGGGCGACTCATCCGCTGCATCCAGCAGAGCATTATACAAGGTCGTGCTGGTGCTTGGGGTGCTTGGTGGGGGAGTAATATCTAACTGGGCAGGGGGCGGAAGGACATACCTATTTGGGGCAGGGGAAAAAAGCATTGGATCTGCAATGTATGTAGAATTTGTGAGATTTTTGCTCATACAGCGACTCAACAGGTCGTGGGTTAACCTTAGAAAATTTCTTTGGATATCTGTATCCATATTTCTCAATGTGCTGTTCACATGAGCTGTGAAATCATCTATAGCATCTGGGGGTTTCTGCAGCAGCCTTCTGCGTTTTGGAAAAAATTGACCTCACGTTCAGTAAAATTCTCCTTTCTCCCTTGTTCTTTTTTCTTTTTTTGGGGTTGTTGAGAAGATGAGGGTCCAGGTGGAAGTGGAGTTTCCACTTGTGTGGTATACTCCGGCTCACTGTCACCACTGAGCAGACTGAGGTCTGGTGTGGATGATAAATCAGGGTGTTGGGTGGGAGTCTATATAGGAAAAAAAGATATTAAAAAATATTATAGTCATGTTTTAACCCCTTTTTTACTATTTTTACAGTTTCCTAACACCGTGGAGGAGTGGACCAGCATCGCGGGAGATTTTGAACAATGTTGGAATTTCCCTAACTGCGGAGGAGCCATCGATGGGAAACACATCCGCATCAACCCACCTGCCAACACCGGATCATATTACTACAACTACAAAGGATTCTTCAGCATCGTTCTTATGGCAGTGGTGAATGCCAACTACAAATTTCTGTTTGTGGATGTCGGCAAGAATGGCCGTGCTTCGGATGGTGGGTCAATCAAAAAGACGGCTTTCTACCAGAGACTCGCCAACAAAACCTCAACTTGCCCTCACTGGACCAGACAAAGCATGGCCTAAATTAAGTTTTCGTTGCAGACGAGGCTTTTGCATTACATGAACATGTGATGAAGCCATTTGCACACAGGGGCCTGACCAGAGAGAAAAGGATCTACAACTACCGTCTATCCCGGGCACGGCGCATTGTGGAAAATGCGTTTGGAATAATGAGCAACCGCTTCCGCATTTTCCACACCACCATCAATCTCCATGTGGAGAAGATAGACTGGGTCGTGATGGAATGCTGTGTGCTGCACAACTTTCTGCGAAGAAAATCTACTCAACGAGGACCAGTCCCAGCTAGACCAGAAGATGTAGGACTCCTGGAGGACATTGAACATTTGACATCTGTGTCTGCACCATCAACTACAACAACATCCACCGCACGTGCCAAAGAAGTGAGGGAGGAGTACATATTTCAATGGACCAGGTGCTGTACCATGGCAGGAGGACTGTCTGTGAACTACTGACTAAATTGGACATTTTGGATTTAACAACAGAAACATTAAGGATTTTGGTTTAAAATGTGTCACTACTTACCAAGACTTCTGCAACCTCCTCTTCTCCCTCACACTCAGCCATCAAGACGATAGATTCCCTTTGAGGCTCTTGTTCACTGATGAATGACATCATATGGTAGTACCACAGCGCAGGACTATATATTTCATCTGTGCCCGCTCCTGATTTTTTGGAGTCATCCACCTTCTTTTTTTCTTTGATGTACACGGTCCTGAGATTTTGAATCTTTTGCCGTACAGTTTTCAGGTCTGCATCAGATATGTATTTTTTTGTATACACCAAAAGTTCCTCTAGTGCAGCCAACTTGTGCGACTTATTGTGGTACTTCCGAGAACTGATCTTCCACAGACAGTCTTTCGAGTGCAGGATTTCAATGAATCCTGTAACGAATTCACGTTCAGAATCCATGGACATTATCTATGAACAAGAAAAAAAAGGACATTTAAATATTTGTGTATATAGTTTTGTTAAATGTAATGTTGTTATAGTTCACATTTTTAATGTTTTAATATTTTCTTTTTTACAGGTTTTTAAAGGTTATGGTATTCTAATCGTGTTTTCTTTTACAGGAATGTCATGTGTTCATTGCTTGGTAATATAATGTTTTTCTTTGTTTGACAGTATGGGATTTCCACCTTTGGGCCTGTCGTTGTGGTAGAACTACAGATCCCAGGATGCCCTAAAAACAGTTTCAAAGGTGGGTGGCAGGTCATCCTGGGATCTGTAGTTCCACAACAGCTGGAGACCGAAAGGTAGAAGACCCCAGCTTTAAATAATGTGTGTTTTTAAATGTAATGTATGGTGATTATTTTGTAAAATACGTGTTTATTTATTTATTTTTTTGTTATATTACACACATTGGTGGGCAGTGGGGGAGCTTAATGCATGACCCAGCCACCGCCCGCCTCAATACGGCGGGTGGTGGGTGGGTCATGCATTTATTACCTAGGGGCACACATTGGTGGGCAGTGGGAGCTTAAATGCATGACCCAGCCACCGCCCGCCTCAATACGGCGGGCGGTGGCTGGGTCATGCATTTTTTACCTGGTGGCACACATTGGTGGGCAGTGGGGGAGCTTAATGCATGACCCAGCCACCGCCTGCCTCAATACGGCGGTCGGTGGCTGGGTCATGCATTTATTACCTGGGGGCACACATTGGTGGGCAGTGGGGAGCACATATTGGTGGTCAGTGTGGTTGTATTTAAACTGTACCAATACTCACCAAAAATTGTCCAAAACAAGAATCCAGTGTGCAGGCTCCTCAATGTGCGACTATCTTGCTCCATACACGATGCTACACAAGATGGCGATGGGGCGTGTCCAGGCTTCTGTCAGTCAAATTCCGCATTGTGTGATGAATCGTACGACTCATCATGAGGGAAAAAACCCTCACGATCGGCTTCCATCGTGTTCACGGTTGGCTAATCTGCCCTACAGCACGGCAGATCAGAAGATTCGATGTACGCGGGGACGCGCATCGGCATCGTGCTCGTGAGTATAAACTCACAATTTGTACTTTTTTTACCCGATTCGTCGTCACGATTCGTCGAAATCGGCCAGATCGTGTAAAATGTCGCTATGTGTGTGGGCACCTTTAAGATGTGTGGCCAGCTTTAAGCTGGCCACACACTAGACCAACTTACATCCAACCATCCAACTAGTTGATTGGTTGGAATGAAAAAGGAATAACCACTGCAGTGTATATGGGAGACAACCTTTATATATGGTTGAGGCTGCTCACACTGGTCTGATTCAGAGGTGGACGCAATGTCGATGCCGCACGCAAGCCGTCTTTTGCCGCAGTTGCACTGACGCTGACGGCCATATTTAGTGGGAGATTCTGCACCTCCATAGGCGTGTTGCAATGGTATACAATCGGGAAGCCGGCTGCCTTAATACCGGCAGCCGGCTTCCCAACTGTCATATCCCGGCTAGGGTGAAATGCCGGGCGTCTATTTCTAGACGCCTGTCATTTCCCCGATGCCGGGAGACAGGCACCCGGCATCCCGATCGAACAGCCGCGGGGGGGAGGGTTAGGTTTAGGGCACCTGGGGGGACTTATTGGGAGGCACCCCCCTGGGAGGGTTAGGGTTAGGCTAGGGGGAGGGAGGGTTAGGCACCCCCGGGGGGGACTTAGGGTTAGGCACCCCCGGGGGACTTAGGTTCAGGCAGCTGGGAAGGGGGGTTAGGGTTAAGCACTTAGAGGGGGGATTAGGGTTAGGCACTTGGGGGTGAGGTTAGGGTTAGGCACCCCTAAGGAGGGTTAGGGTTAGGGGGTTAGGTTAGTTAGTACTTACCTATCCACGATCGGGATTTCCAGCGCTGCCGGGCTTCCGCTGCCGGGAACTCTGCTGTTGTTGGCCAGGCGCTGCCGGTAATCGAACCGATTCCGTTGCAATGTTCAATGGTGCATCTTAATGTGCACTGCGGTAGATTAGTGCTGCATCTGGAGTCCGTCTCTGCACAAGTCCCATTGTCTGCGGCATTAGCATAAAGACACAGTCACGCTGCAGCAAAATACGCAGTCCTGACTGCAACAGCGTGCACTAACCCTTCTGAATCAGGCTCATTATATCCACCATACAAGTAAAACAATGCTATGTATAGACATGTCTGCAAGCAGCACAAATATTGGGGGGGGTTAAGCAACCATAGATCTGCCTTCTATAGCTGTGTGTGCAATTATAGTTCATAACTATTTGCTTTCAATGCCATACTGTATATAGCAGATGTGGATGTAAGCAACCCATGTCTGTTGTGGAACTACAAGTGCCAGCAGGTCATGCTAACCTCTGCCTTTAGTGTTCAGAAGAACCTTGGAGTTGAGGATCACTGGAGAAAGGATCTATAAACCGAATATGAAATAAAAACAGCCTCATATCATTCTGTAGAAAGAACTGCTAGAGATTACTGTCAGTCCTGTGCTGCACGGTGCCCTCTCGGACGTTCTCCCCGGCAGGTCACCTCTCCAACAGCAACCTGCCAGCGGCAGCACCGGGCGGGATGAGTGACAGCCCTGCCTCCCAGGCAGCTTCCCCCCGAGCCGGTGCACCAACAGCTGTCGCTGAGTCTCCCATGCCTCGCCCACTTGTTGCAGTGCGACTCCCAGGGGATTACAGCCCAGCCTCAGAGTGAGCCCGGTGCTGTGCTGGGAGAGGGGAGGGAGCCTGCACTCACACTGTCCCTGCTGGGCTCCTGCTGAGTGAGTGCCCCCTGCGTCAGGTGAGAAGAACTCTGCAGAAGTCACAGCCGGGCTGCAGCGTGCACACCTGAGTGCAGGGCAGCGACTATGTGGACGCACCCGGTGCTGGTGCTGGGGGCATGGCTGCTGCTGCTGGCCGGTGAGACGGACGCACAGAGAGGGGCTGTTGACGGGTCCCCCTTATCCTATGGACCTTTGGAAGAGGAGATCCTGGTTGCCAACAATGGAATCCGTGTCCCCTTCGGGAGATCCGTCTACCTGGACCCGGTCCTGGACCTGGTGATCCAAGTGCAGCCGGGGGATAAGTGTCACATCAGCGTGCTCAGCAACGACCCCCTGTCACAGGGGCCCGGACACCTCTCCCCAAACCGGTTCCCCTGCGAGTTCGGTGCCCGGGAAGTGAAATATTCCCACCTGGGCGCACGCAGCCCTTCTAAGGACAGAGTGAAGCTTCTGCTGCGCTATGACACCCAGACCCGCACGGTGATCATACCATTCATGGTTGAGGTGGATGTGCTTTTCACCCAGCTGGAGGTGGTGACTAGGAACATGCCACTGACTGTGGAAAAGCTGCTGGGCACCAGTAACCCTATAGACAAGAAGACTCTGGAGTTTACCTATGATAGGACTTTTGAGGTGTGCCGGATAATTCCCTTGGTGGGGTTGGCAGGATTGCCCAGGTATGGAAGACTACTACACAACAGCGGGCAAATGATGGACTGTGGGGAATTTTTGAAGCAGGGTGTCCGCTACCAGCATACTGCTTCCACCCAGTCCCCCAACAAAGACTTCCTACCCATGTTGGTGGAGTTGCAGGATAAAGTAGGGAATGTACTCAAGCAGGAGCATTTCCAAATTCTAGTCAGGATCAAGGAAGGTCTGGAGAACACTCAGCCAAAGCCTAGCTTCATAGCCATGATGATGATGGAGGTGGATCAGTTTGTCATGACAGCTATCACCCCTGACATGTTGGCCGCAGAGGATTTGGAGTCTGACCCAGGGGACCTTATATTTAATATAACTTCTTTCTTTGGTCCAGGGCAGGGGCAGATTGTCAGTACGGATGACCGTAACTTGCCCATTACTTCCTTTTATCAGCGGGATCTGCAGGAATTCAGGATAGCTTACAAACCTCCTCCTGAGGACTCTGACATTGAGCGCATATTCGAGGTGGAGCTAGAGGTGGTCGACACTGAAGGAGCTGTGTCTGATCCCTTCTCCTTCATGATTGTTGTTAAACCCATGAATACACTGGCACCTGTGGTTACCAGGAACACAGGGCATCTTCTGTATGAAGGACAATCACGTTCTCTCTCAAGTGCTCATAATCTACAGATCAGTGATGAGGACAATCTTGATGAGGTTAAAGTGACTGTCCTGGATGGGTTAAGGCATGGTCAGTTGTTCCTGCTGGGTTCTGAGGGTTCCAAGATATTTACAGCTTCTGACCTGGACCAGGGAAGAGTTATCTATCAACATGATGGTAGTGACACTTACAGTGACAACATCATATTCCGTATGACAGATGGGCGACACGAAGTGGAGTTCCTTTTTCCAATCACTGTGGTGCCAACTGATGATGAGCCACCCATAGTTAATGCCAATACTGGTTTAATGCTTTCGGAGAAAGAGGTGTCCCCAGTGTCTCCAATTGTGCTGAGTGCTACAGACATTGACTCAGAAGACTCTACTATACGTTTCATTATGGAGTTGCCTTTCTCAACATTGGGGCAGGTGGTTTTGCGTCAGCCTGAGATGCCACAAGATCCTTCTGAATGGCAGTTAATCCCTGAGCTAAATCTCTATGAGAAAGTGGTAAAGGAGTGGACGCAGCAGGACATATTGGATGGTAAATTATTTTACAAGCACATTGGACCACATAGCACTACCCCAGTCATGGATCAAATTGTTTTTAGAGTCCAAGATGACAATGACCCTCCAAACCAATCTGGAGAGCACACATTTGTAGTCAAAATAAACCCAATTGATGACTTACCTCCAGAGTTATACCCAGGCACCATACTCAAAATGGTGGTGCAGGAGTATCATCTCACCTACTTTAGGAGGAAATACTTACGATATACTGACCTGGATTCCGATGACAGGGATCTCAAATACACAGTGACCATTCCTCCATCTGACACAGATGAGAACAACCCTGTTCTTATGGGATTCATAGTCCTTACTGAAAATCCAGACCAGGTTGTTACAGAGTTCACACAGGCCCAGATAAACCATCATAAAATTGCCTACAAACCACCTGACCTAGAGCTTGGAATCACCCCACGTGTGGTGCAATTTCACTATGCTGTTGAGGATATGTCCGGGAATGTAGCTGAAGGAGATTTTAGTATTTTTCTGGAGCCTGTGGACAACAAGCCCCCTAGCATTATTAATACAGGATTTACTGTGTTTGAAAGGGGAAGTCATGTTATCACACCAGCGGAACTTGATGCCACCGATGCAGACACAGACAGAGATAAAATCACTTTTACTCTGACCCAGTCTCCAAGGCATGGTCAGGTGCTGTATTCCAATCATGTGATGGACGTTGGCGAGACATTTGTTTTGGATGACATCCGTAAAGGAAGATTAAGTTATATGCACAGTGGCGAGGAGTCAACTAGCGATTCCTGCACTCTGGATGTTAGTGATGGGGTGCATGTTCTTACAATCATTATTAAGATCAATGTGCGATTGGTGGATGATGAAGTGCCCAGAATCATGTTGCCAGCTGGAACCATTGGCTCCTACTTAGATGTACTAGAAGGGAGCTCTGCTGAAATCACATCAAATGTTATTCAAGGTACAGATGCAGATACAGATGACCTTATGTTAACTTTTATTGTAGAAGATCCTCCACATCTTGGAGAAATTCTGGTCAATGGCGTGCCCACTGAAAGATTTTCTCAAAGGGACATCATTGATGGTTCTGTTGTTTATTCTCACACTTCTGGAGAAATTGGCATGAAGAAAAAGGAAGACTCATTTAATTTAACATTATCTGACCTCTCTGAGGAGTGGACTGTTGGAGGTAATAGAGTTAATGGAGTTAGGGTTCAAGTGACCATTCTGCCTTTGGATAACCAGCCACCAGTTGTTACTGTGGGTAACCAGTTCACAGTTGTTGAAGGTGAAAAGAGTGTAATTACACCACCCCACTTAAGAGCACAAGATAAAGACACACCTAATGATGACATCCTTTGCACTATTGTTGTCCAGCCAACATCTGGATATCTTGAGAACATTTCTCCAGCACCAGGATCTGAAAAATCTAGAGCAGGAACTGCTATTAGTGCATTTACTTTGAAAGATATCAGACTGGGACATATCTATTATGTTCAAAGCATCCACAAAGGTGTCGAGCCTGTGGAAGATAGACTGACTTTCCACTGTTCTGATGGCATAAACTTTTCCCAGAAGCATTTCTTCCCTGTTGTTATCATTCCAGCCAATGATGAAAAGCCAGAGATTTTCATGAGGGAGTTTGTGGTAATGGAGGGAATGAGTCTTGTCATTGATATTCCGATACTGAATGGGGCAGATGCAGACATCCCAGCTGATGAACTTGTCTTTTTTATCACAAAGCCACCAAAACATGGCCATATAGTCAACCAGCTCACCAATGGTACCGTGATTGTCAATGGCTTTAGTTTGGAAGATATCAAAGAGAGCTCCACCATTCTTTATGAACACGATGACTCGGAGACCAAAGAGGACAGTTTTGAGATAAAGCTTACTGATGGGAAACATTCAGTGGTCAAAACCGTTCTTATCATGATCATACCTGTGGATGATGAAACCCCCAGAATGACCATTAATGATGGGCTTGAGATTGAAATTGGAGAAACAAAACTGATAACAAATAAAATACTTAAAGCAACAGATTTGGACTCTGATGACAAGACTTTAACTTATATATTACGCTATGGACCTGGCCAAGGCCTTCTACAAAGAAGAAACCAATATGGTGGCCTAGAAAACATTACACTAGGGATGAACTTTACTCAAGATGAGGTGGATAGAGATTTCATGCAGTACATGCACTTTGGTCAAGAGGGCATACGTGATCTTTTCAAATTTGATGTTACTGATGGCATTAATCCCCTTATTGATAGATATTTTTATGTAACTGTGGGGGGCATTGATATGGTCTTTCCAGATGTAATTAGCAAAGGAGTTTCTTTGAAAGAAGGGGGCAAGGTAACACTTACCACTGACCTGCTTAGCACCAGTGATCTAAACAGCCCAGATGAACACTTGGTTTTCTCCATCACAAGGGCCCCAATACGTGGACACTTGGAATGCACTGACCTGCCAGGGGTGCCCATTACATCTTTCACCCAGCTGCAACTAGCAGGTAATAAAATATATTACACTCACACGTCAGATGATGAAGTCAAGATGGACAGCTTTGAATTTGAGGTCACTGATGGATATAATCCTGTTTTCCGCACCTTTAGGATATCCATCAGTGATGTGGACAATAAGAAGCCAGTGCTGACCATCCTTGATCTAGCAGTGAGAGAGAGTGAGAATAAATTGATCACCCCCTTTGAACTTACAGTGGAGGACAGAGACACCCCAGACAGACGCCTCAAATTCATCATTACACAGGTACCAGTTCATGGGAAGATCCTGTATAACAATAGTAAATCTGTAACCACCTTTACAAAGCAAGATCTTAATGACAACCTTATCAGCTATAAGCATGATGGCACTGAGTCCACAGAGGACAGCTTCTCATTCACTGTGACTGATGGCACCCACACTGACTTTTATGTGTTTCCCGACACTGTATATGAGACTCGGCAGCCCCAGATGATGAAGATACAAATCATTGCAGTAGACAATGGAGTGCCACAGATTGTGGTAAATAAGGGGGCTCCAACTCTGCGCATTCTGAGTACTGGTCATTTAGGGTTCCTGATCACCAACAAGGTCCTTAAAGCAGAGGATAGGGACAGTGTCCACCTCTCACTCCGTATCCGGGTCACACAGGGTCCCAGTCATGGAATGCTCCTCAACTTGGACAAGGGCAACCACAGCATCAATCAGTTTACCCAAGGTAAGGATCACTTTACCTGGTTTTAATTTGCACTTCTGTGACAACTGTATATTCAAATAATTACCTTCTATAACAGTAGCTTGTACTATTATTTGTGAGTGTGTTAGCAGTACTTTTGCTTATGTTCTTTAAAGGTTTACTATACTCAGTCATAACTATTTGTATTATTATTATTATTTATTTAAACCAGTGTTTCCCAAACTCATTCCACAGTGAGCAGTAACAGTTCATAGTTTCCTTTTGTCCTAGTTGGTGCACAGGTGTAGTCATTACTGTCTGACATATTTTAACAGATCCACAGGTGGAGCTAATTATTTCACTTGAGATTCTGGGGGGTTTTCATCAAAACTGGGAGAGAGATAAAATTGTGAGAGATAAAGTACTAACCAATCAGTTTCCAATTTACATTTTGCAGGCTGTGTTTAAAAAAATGATAGCTAGGAGCTGATTGGTTGGTCATTTATTTATTACAATTTTATTTCTTATCAAGCGTTGCTAAATATCCTCTTCTGTGAGGAGACCTGGGAAACATGCACTGTTAGTGCTGCCTAATGCTGCATACACACGTAAAGATTTTCTGTCCAACCATCTAGTTGATTGGTTGGAATGAAAATCTGGTAACGTATGGGAGTAACTGATGATCAGCAATTTGCTCCTAAATGCCAGAAAACAGATGAAAATGGTCGTCAGACAAGTTTGTTAAATGTTTGATGTAAACAATTTGTTCAAACAACAGTTTTTGTCCATTTTCCGGCTATGGGAGCAAATTGCTGATTGTCATTTGCTTTCATACCTTACCAGATTTTCATTCCAACCAATCAACTAGTTGGCTGGTTGGACAGATAATCTTTGGTAAAAGCTGGTTTACACTTTATGGGCCATATTCAATTGCTGGCGAAAAGACCCGGAGCTTTTGCATGGTGCACTTTCCACCGTCATCGCTGGTTTTGCCTTCAGAAAAGTATTGCGCTCGTCCCCACTTTTACCCCTATTCAATTGCAAAAAACGCGTCCCGGCGAAAACTCAAACAGGCGAAAAGTACTGTTTGGGGAAATCAGCCTGACATCCCCCAAAAGATGCATGGGGGATCACTATGGATACCCCCGAATAGCCCTGCTGAAGGTATTTGGGGTGCTCAAATGCTCTCAGTTGCTGCTATTAGCATCTTTGCACAAGTGGTGAAGAATAGCATTTAGCAGTTTTTTTTGTCTAAAATAAGTAGTCCAAGCAAATTTGAAAATGGGTGCAAGCATGATTAACATTCGCTAAAGTGATACTTAAAAAATGCACCTTCAGCAAACACCTGCAAACAAAAAAACACCTGGGGCATACTTGGGAGACCCCCTGGAGTTTATTTCGCTAGTCTTTAAGTTTGTCCCCCAAACTTTGAACTTTTTCACCCCAAAAAATTAAAGTACTTTTTTTGGGGTGATCAATAGTACTTTTTAGATTTTTTTTGGATGCAGTTTACCTTTGGGGGACTGTCCCAAGGCTGCAGGGGTGTTCCCGCATTTTGCACCCCAAACCCCCAATTCTGCACTTTTTACCGCCTCCATTCAGACGCGAATCTTTTCCACTGGTTACAAGGTGCAGACTTTTCGCACTGGCGAAAAGGCTTTGGAATTGAATACGGGGATACGTTCACACCTGGCGAAATGACGTCACCGGCGAAACTTTTTCGCCAAAAATGGCTTTTCGCCGGCAATTGAATACGGGCCTATGTTGTTTACAACTGTTATTTTGTATAGATAAGATGTGTTTTATTTTTTAAATTATCTTAAGTGCTGGAGCTGCAGTTGATGTTCCTGTAGCCATAAATCTTTTTTTCTTAAATAACTTTTTACTGTGCTGCAGAACATCATTCAAATTTACCTATTAGAATTATTTTTTACAATATTTTTGCTGTATAAAACTAACAATAGCCAGTGTCAGAGAGCTGCTTAGTTGAAAAGTTGATACATGGTAAAACTAAGCAGACATTGGGCCTGATTCAGAGCCGCTCGTTCGCTCCAAGCGATGTTTGCCCAACTGCTCATGCGTACGGATCGTTATACGCATGCGCGAACCAGTCAGTGCGGCCGAAATTCATGTGCTCGCAAAATAGCGAATGCCTGATAATTTGAGTGACAGGATGAGGCGTATGTGGGTGGTAACAGGGGAAGGTGCTTGAAAATGGGGAGTGGAGGTCCGATCGCAGGCGTGCTTAAAGGTCAAAACGGGCGTTTTATGGGTGTGCATAATTAAAACAGCAGCGTCATTGACCACGTCACTGGGTTATTTTTTAGCCAGAACTGCTCGCAAAATTGTGGTAGCAAAAACCAACCACAAGAATAGCGAGCAGCTCATACCCTGTTCGATGTACTCGATTAATCTAATAAATAGCGGACATGACGTAGGATGCGAGCGGCCAGGGGGCGTAGTTTCCCAAAAAACGTCCGCAAGTTTTGTTCGCTCGTTCAGACCTAGAGGCGTGAACAGACCGCAAACAGCGAACGGTTCATTTGAATAGCCACCCCTATTTTCTGGACGAGCGAGCGCAAATAGCGACCGGCTCTGAATCAGGCCCATTATGCATTATTTTTATATTTGTTGATTCATCCTTTTGGGGCCTGATTGACAGTTAAGAATAAATCCAACATCTTAGCAAAACCAAGTTACCCTACAGCAGTGATTCCCAGCCTCAGTTCTCAAGGCACACTTATGCTGGCCATACACTAGCGCGATTTCGGGCCTATTGCCCGATTTTCAACGCATCGTTCAATAAATTGTGTCGAAATCTTGTAGGATTTAGGTTGAATACGATCCGATGCTCGCTCCCGCCACTCTTAAACTGTATCGTATGATCAGATTTGCAGCCCATCATATCTATCGTAATCGTTTGCAGATCATGTGTGTGTTAAAAAGCATCAAATCGTGCCGTCAGGACTGCCAGGGAGTTCAAGGGAAAACGTACGATGAATCGCATCGTACTAGTGTATGGCCAGCATAACAGTGCTGGTTTTAGTGATAGCCATGCTTGAGCACAGATGGTTGAATCAAAAATAACTGAGTTACTAATTAAATCACCTGTGCTCAAGTATGGCTACCCTTAAAACCTGGACTGTTATACCCCTTTTCCAATAGTTTGCCGGGTCGCACCTAGGATTATGTTCACGCGCCCATCCCGGGGGTGACCCGGCTGAAACCCCTGGCAGACAGGCGACCCAACCATGCACTAATGCCGGGTCGATGACGCCAGCGGCGTCACGTGACGAGACAGCTCTTTTTATGCAGAGAACGGGACCTGGTCGTATCGACTTCAGGTCACCCGTTCTCACTGCATCATAAGCAGGGTTGAACAAGCGTTCAACCCTTCTCATGACCATGGTTGAAATGCCGGGCTACTCGACCCAGCTTATTTCAAACCCTGCCCTTTCACACAGCAGAATAACCCGTGTTGCTGGGCGCTCACGTGCAAAAACCCGGGTTATTGTAGCTATAGTGGAAAAGGGGTATTAGTGTGCCTTGAGGACTGTGGTTGGGAACTCCAGCCCTACAGGGATGGGAGGATGGGGTAAATTCAGATTTTAGGCAGCTGTAGCTGGTTGGTTGCTATTGGCAACAACTTCACTTCTGAAAACCTGCACTTTAGTAAATATACCCCTCAATCTCCGTGTTAAAATTAAGCTGACCGGTATTCATGTGCCACATGCAAGAGCAAGCAGGGTTTCGACTATTTCAGGGGGAATAAATATCCTTTTCACCTCTTTGCATTGCAAATTGTTTTGTCCAGGTTCAAGTTTATTTATACACTTTAGCTGGAATTGTTCCTAACTCTAAATCAGACACTTTTACCCCTATACTATATGCAGCAATATATTTAGCCTCTCTTAAATGTTTTTTTTTATTCATTATACATATTTACACAAGTGCACTTGCTTTAGTTTATTATTTCCACATTTACATGAAGATAAACAGCTGTGTGTCGATTAAAAAAAAAAATTGCAAACGCTTTAAATAGCACAAGTTGCTAAGTGAAATCCATGGCTCAGGGTGATGAATGTGACCATTGCCAAATGGATCTAGTTCAAAGCACAGTCTCCCAGGGCAGCCTCTTACTGGTGATATATTGCACTCTGCATTAATAACACAAAACACATAGGTATCAGACAACCAGCCACAAGTAAACTGTGAACTGTTGATACTTTTCATCATATGAAATAATTAACTAGATTGACAAAATAATAAGTTGCAGAAAAGTAACAATTGGCTGCAGCATTTATACATTATTAGATTTTCATCTCCTGGCTTGAACACATGAAGCTTAACCCCTTTGTTACTGGCTGATTCTAGTTAATTATGAAGGAAAAGCCAAAATTCAGGCTCTGGGCTTGAACCTGCTGCCAGTAAGTGATTCTCCTCCCCTGACACAAGCCTGGGCTGGTGCGTGTTCCCTGCAGGGGTATGTTAAAGCCTGCAAAATGTGCTAAGTAACACAGGAACTTCTACTTAATGTGTTTTCTGATATTGTCTATTGTTAAATATGAATTAATAAATTGAATATTGTTGTCAAATACTGTAGTAGAACTGGTAATAAAATACATGGAGATGCCAGAGAACCCAGAGGGCGTTGTAATTCAGCAAAAGATCAATGTGTGTATTTGGCTGTATTTTACTTGTAGATACATTTGAATATTCCAAAAGCTAGTACTGCATTTTTTTTCTAGATAGAGGTAATGGATTGGGTATGGGATCCCAGCGGTCGGGATGCCACTGGTCAGAATACCGACAGCGGTATCCCGACAGTCAGAATCCCGACACCCTGCGGTAAGTAAGGTAAGACTAACCCTTACCCCAAACCCTCCCTCCCCGGGGCCCTAACCCTAACCTCCCCCTTAGTTCCTAGCCCTAGCCTCCCCCTCGCCGGTGCCTAACCCTAACCCTCCCTCCTTAGTGCCTAACCATAACCTCCCATCTTAGTGTCTAACCCTAGCCACCCCCTCGCCAGTGCTTAACTCTAACACTCCCTTCTTAGTGCATAACCCTAACCTCCCATTTCAGTGCGTAACCCTAACCTCCCATCTTAGTGCCTAACCGTAACCTCCCCCTTGCTGGTACCTAACCCTAACCCTCTCTCCTTGCTGCCTAACCTCCATTCTTAGTGCCTAACTCTAACCTTCTGGTGCCTAAGCCTAATCCCCTATACTTATCAGCTGTCGGGATTCCGGCACCGGTATTTCGACCATCAGCATCCCGCATGCCGGGATGCTGACTACATCCCAAGGTAATTACTGCAGAAACCCTGTTTGAGTATAAACATGTGATTATTGTGTTTTGCTGATTTTCCATTATGTGGAAACTAGTGAACGCAGGGCCTAGACCTAGAGACTACTAAACCGCTCTACTATGGTCTAATGAATGCTGATGTGATTACATCAATAAGTTCCTTTTATACTACTTTGTTTAAGGATAACGCTACTCAAGGGATGCCAGCGCTCAGAATACCGGTGCCAGAATTCCGACCTCCGGCATCCTGAGGGCAAGTATTAGGGTTAGGCTACCGCGGGAAGGTTAGGGATAGGCTGCGGGGGTGGGGTGGTTAAGGTTAGGGTTCAGGAAAGATGGGTTAGGGGGAGGGTTAGGGTTAGGACACTTAACTTTGTGTGTAAGGATTCTGCCTATTGGGATGCTGCTGTCAGTATTTTGACCGCTGGCACCTCTACTGCCGAGATCCCATACCCATCCCCTACTCAAAATAGTATAGCACACAATCCAATATATTATATGGTATGCAGTCAGGAAGCCGACGGTTGAAATGCTGACTGCCGGCTTCCCGACTGTGCAATCCCGATGGGACTAATGATAGGCGTCGAAATCCTGACGCCTATCATGACGTCCGGCATACCAAACGAAGGTAAGCCAGGCAGCGGGCGCAAACAATTGATTACTATGCCCCAGTGTTTTCTTCTAATAGTACCAGTGGTCCTACCGTCCTCTGTGTGTGTCCAGCATCATCACCTTGGTGTGTCTCCAGCCTATCCCCTTACGTGTTTCTTCAGGGCTATCCCCCTGCGCCTCTGCAGTGCCACCCCCAATTCTCTCTGGCACCATCCGCCTGTGTCTCCCCACAGTGCTATCCTCCTGCGTCTCCGAGGCGCCATCATCCTGCGCCTCCCCAGTGCCATCATCCTGCGTCTCCTCACTGGCGTCTTCCTGCCCTAGCACAGAATAACCCTTTTTCCTCACACATAGGTCATCTCCCCTTAGCACAGAATACCCCCCTCCCCACAGATCATCATCTCCCGCACCCCTAGTGTAGCAGAGCCCCTCTCCACAGATAGATCATCTCCACCTAGTATAGCAGACCCTTCCCCACAGAAATATCATCTCCCCTTAGAACAGATCATCTCAGTAAAGCATCCCCCCTCCCCCACAGAAATATCATATCTCCTTAGAACAAAAAGAGCCCACCCCACAGACAGATCATCTCAGTATAGCAGACCCCCCTCCCCCACAGAAAGTCCATCTTCCCCCAGTTCAGCAGATCTCCCCTCACCCCCTCCCCCTTAGACACATCATCTCCCCCTTAGACAGATCATCTCCCCTTACCCCCTCCCCCTTAGACAGATCATCTCCCCTCACCCCCTCCCCCTTAGACAGGTCATCTCCCCTCACCCCCTCCCCCTTAGACAGATCATCTCCCCTCACCCCCTCCCCCTTAGACAGATCATCTCCCCTCACCCCCTCCCCCTTAGACAGATCATCTCCCCTCACCCCCTCCCCCTTAGACAGATCATCTCCCCTCACCCTCTCCCCCTTAGACAGATCATCTCCCCTCACCCTTAGACACATCATCTCCCCTCACCCTCTCCCCCTTAGACACATCATCTCCCCTCACCCTCTCCCCCGTAGACACATCATCTCCCCTCACCCTCTCCCCCTTAGACACATAATCTCCCCTCCCCCTTAGACAGATCATCTCCCCTCACCCTTAGACACATCATCTCCCCTCCCCCTTAGACACATCAGCTCCCCTCAACCCCTCCCCCTTAGACAGATCATCTCCCCTCACCCCCTCCCCCTTAGACAGATCATCTCCCCTCACCCCCTTAGACACATCATCCCCCTTTCCCCTTAGACAGATCATCTCCTCTCCCCCTTAGAAGGGCCCCCACCCCAGACATCCCGAGTCTCTCCTGATGGACCTAGCCCCAATGTTCTGCACTGCAGCTAGCCAGAATGTCTCCTCTCCGCTCTGCCCTCTCCCCAGGCTGTGAAATTAAACTTGACACTTCACAGCCTGGGGAGGGAAGAGTAGAGAGGAGACAGACTGCCTGGACGGCCTCCCATTCCCGCCAGCGCCACGACTTACCTCCGCCGCTGTCAGACGCAGGCCGCTCCACTTCTTTTCTTCTTCACTCCTCCACGGCGTGTGACGCCAAAGGCATGCTGGGCGGGGTTTATATAGGCCGCGCTGGCCTCGCGAGAGAGGCTCAGGCGCGGCAAGGCAGAGGCAGAGCTGACAGTCAGCCAGCCTGGGTGCCTGTAAAAAAATAGTAAGTCTGTGTCAGGACCCAGTGGCCGCGGGTGACAGGGATAAGGGGGCGGGGCCTCAATGGAAAAGTGTCCCACAACCAATTGGCCCACCGGGATTTTCCCCGCAGAAAGTAACTGCCAATCCGCCCCTGCTTCTAGCACACTCTTGTCTGTATCTCAGCAGTTTCTTGCATCAGCTGAGTGTAGAAGTACCAGAGCAGAAAGTGACATCTCAGGCAGAAAAGAGGACCTGTACTGGTTGTGACAGGTGCAGGGTGCTAAAATGAACACTAGGAAAGTGGGCGGTCTAGGGCAGTTTCATAATCTATGCTGAATGACGTCACCCGCGCACTGCATGACTGGGAACGCTGGTCTCTGCAGCGTTCCCAGCTCAAAAAGAAAAAAGGTAGGTCTTATTTTCGGGGTAGGGCTTATTTTAGACCGGGCTACAAAAGTAAGGGTAGGGCTTATTTTCAGGGTAGGTCTTATTATCAGGGAAACACGGTAGGAGCTTTATCGGTTGTTACTGTATGGGCAAGTTCTCCATGTTATCTCTTTCAAAGGTTTGATACATCTCCCCACTAATGACCTCTGTTTTTCTTGGTTCATTTTAGAGGGTTGGGTACAGGATGCCGTCGCTCAGGATCTCGGCGATCAGAATCCCGATGCCGGCATCCCGACAGGGTTAGGATACCGACACCTGTAGCTAAGTATCCTAACACTCCCCTCTCCCTACCCCTCTGTTCCATCAGTCAGTGACCCTGCCCAGTTGCACCTCTTCCCAGTTGGGGGTTCAGCTTACGTGGCTGTGCTCTGCTGCATGAGGCAGCGCAGTCAGTGGCATACAGCGCAGAGTGGCTCCCGACTGAGTAGTCCCCTCATCGGCGTCATGTGAAACATCACATCAGTGACGCTGATGAAGAGACTAGGGAGCAGCTCTGCCAGAATCGGGAGGATGACAGGTGAGTTATCAGGGGCGGGGATGGAGGCAGTAGGGCCCCATGTGGCTTGGGGGGTGGAGTGTGGCTGGGGGGGGGATAGGCTCCGTGTCGCTTGAAGGGGGCCCCCACAACTTAGTTGCCCTGGGGCCCTCATAAGCATCAATCCAGCTCTGGGTGCACGTCTGCACTGATAGTGCTGTTGAGCATCAAACAAAACGTACAGAAAGTGGGTGGGTGCCCTGCAAGATACGTATGGGGGAATATAGAAATTTTTTTAGTTTCATAGAATACTGGATCCTCCCTTCACCTCAGCATCAGCCCCTTGCTGTACAGACAGGCTTACTTGTGTTAGTAAAGAGGCAGTGGCTCTGTATTTTTTTGCATTTGGTGGATATACCTTTACAAATTCAATCTCATTTGAAAAGATCTGCAAAATAAATCCCATAACTCAATAAACATACACAGAGGTCAGTTTATTGTATGTCCTAATATCAAACCATCCAACATGACCACTTCTACCCAGTACAAACTGTTCTGCTTCCAACCTCCCACGTCATTTACAATTACAGTTACCTGGGCTGAATGAACTCATTGATGAGATGGGTGTTTTGTTTCTAACATCAATGAATGCATTTAGTCCCGGTAATTGCAATAGTAAATGAAGCAGGAAGTACAGGAGCACAGCATTTTGTACTGGGTGGAAATGTTCAAAATTGAACTGTGTGAAACGGGTTTCAGTCAGCTGCAACAAAGCAAAGCCCTTGGCGAGACCACACATAATGTAACAGTCATCTATTTTGGGGGGGATGTAGTTGCCCTTTGATGACCCCTGCCTCAGGCATTGAATGAGTTAAAAAGTTAAGCTGCTGTGAGAAATTGCCTGCTGATGAAATGGCCAAACCCGCTGTCCGTTCTTTTCTAGTGATATATACCATGGAGGTACACAATCAGTACATTGTCACCTTAATTAACCTCTGTGCTCAGGCAGTCCTAGTTAATACCAGGAAATTACCTGTTATCTATGAATCACTGGTCTATGGTACCTTCCTTATCCTTTGCCAAAAAAACACATTTACTTGATAACACCACAATACACTGTATGAGACGAGTGATCCGCTTCCTGTGCTACTTTAAAATGTCCATATGTTATTTGTCATTTACGTTCATTGTAAAATGTGTAAAGCAGATGATAAGCAATTTAAAAAGTTAAAAAACCTATACACATTGCTCTGAGATTGGGTGAAAGATAGGCTGACTGGGACAACTAATAGGGAGGCTATTGTGTGTCAAGAAATATATAATTTTACAATCTTAAATTAAGCTCTTGAAATGTCTATGGGCGGAATTCAATTGTTTATGCGATCCGGATCTCCCGTCTAAAGTGACAGGAGATCGCGGGCCGCTATTCAATTGTTGCCGTTTTTCACGCTGATCACGCCCAAAGTGGTCGGGTTTAGACGCGTAAAGCAGCTACCCCCGACCAAAGTGCTGGGCGCGACCGCGAAAAGTGAAGTTTGGGCGCCCAAAAAGATCACTTTTCGCACATTTCAGCTCGCACACCCCTCTGGGGCTGCGAGCTGAAATGGAGCGCTGGCAGCTGGTCGTGCCCGACAGGAGCAACAATTGAATAGCTCCGTCGTGCGCAAGGGGGCTCGAAACAATTGAATTCTGCCCTTTGTATTAGTGTGTGAATGTTACAGTATTTGCAGCAGTCTTGTGTAAGGCCACTTGTATATTCGGGATTTGCAGTCCTTCAACATCTCATTTGTTCCCTTACAGCGGACATTGATGACATGAAAATCTGTTACGTTTTGCGGGACAAAGAAAATGCGACCAGTGATATTTTCTATTTTACTGTTGAAGACATTGGTAAGTACATTGTCTGAATAAACCTTCAGGAAATTAGTGAATAGAGCCACAAGAATTGAATATTGCAAAAATTTTATTTATTACCAGTTATTTATATACCATCAGCATAGTCTCTTGCGTTTTACAAATGAATATGTGAAATTGTATGAGGCACCAAGGAGACATTTGAAATTGAAATCACCCCTTCAGTTGGTTTATCTGTCAATTTTGTCCCAGCATGGTGATTTCTCTGCGATGGATGATACACAGGTCATTAAATACTTATATTTAATGATAGACCATCTGTTTGAAGCAAATATTGAGATCTAATTCTGCTCATTCTAGGTGTGGTAGATATTCTTGGTTGTTGAAACGTATCTATATATAACAAGTGAGTAAACAGTTCTATTGATGACAGCAATGTGCTAGTACTAACAAACTCCCAGTTATGTCAATGACTGTGGGGAATGTTTGCCGAATGTTTTTTTCTACATTTGTCAGCTTTGTTGGGATAGTAATAAAATGACAGTGACAGTAGACTGAGATGTTTCCTTTATGAAAACAGTATTGATCTTAATAATCATATTACAGTATTGATGCATATGGAATCCGGTTAAAATTCCAACAGTCAGGGTGCCGGCTCTTAGAATGCCGGCACTGGAATCCCGACACCTGTCAGAATCTCAACGTTGGCATCGTGACGGTAGGTAGCGGGGTTAGGGGGAGGCTTAGGCACTAGCGAGATGGTTAGGGTTAGGCACTAAAGGGGGAGGGTTAGGTTTAGGGTGCGGGGAGGGGGAGATTAGGTTTAGGCACTAGGGGGGAAGTTAGGGTCAGGCACCGGGGAGGGAGGGTTAGGGTAAGGAGAGGGGGAGGGTTAGAATACTGACCGACAAGTATCTGTATTCTAACCCTGTTGGGACACCGGCATCGGGATTCTGACTGCTGGGATTCGAGCGCCGGCATCCCATACCCAACCCGATGCAAATATGTGGTGACTGATAGCATTAATACGCTGGGAAAATATAAGTGTTTATATAAGTACATTTAAATGGCAATACAAATAAATCTGGATCTTGTTGCATTATTGACAGTCCAATGGGGAGAAACAACAACATGAAATACTGTATATAACAATTCCTGTTATGCATACCCCTTTCCTATCTGTGCATCTTCATACTATGGGCAACTTTTAGAGATTATTTTTACAAATGTTTCTTTTTGTTATTTATTTTTAGAAACATTTGCAAAAAAGGTAAACTTAAATGGCAATAATAAAACTTAAGCAAACTTAAGCAACATAAAATAAGTAAAGTGCTTTAAAAGCCTAACACATACATAATGATACAACTTAGTGTAATCATAAAACATATCAATAATACAGAACTAGGCCTGATTCAGAGTGTCACGGTATAGCAATGTTTTTTGATCTGCACATGTACAGAGGTCACACCGCACATACGCAGATCCTGATCTGCGATCTCACTGGCCACGCTGCGACAGAGACTGTTCTTCAAAATGGGGGCATGTTGCTACGGTTTTGTAGGCATGGCTTGGCAGGGCTGGATTAGCTATTAAGGAAAATAAGCACATGCTTAGGGCATCAAGGGAAGGGAGACGCTACAGAAATTTTCCATTGCCGGATTTACCATGGACCATATGGTGCAAAACTGCAAATGGTGCAGCTGTACCAGGTTTCACAAAAAGGGGCTATATACAATAATAAAATAGTAATAATAGAGGTTAATGATATGCGTTAATCTCGGGAATACAACAAAATTAGAATCTGCTAACTAGTAAGATGCCACATGGTCCACCGAGGCTCAAGTGATCGTTCCGGTCTTGGTCATGTCGGCTGTCCCTTTCAGTCGTCCACTGAGAATGAGTGCAGCTGCACTCAGTATAGTGTTGCCAGATGGGGGGGTTTCCTCCAAATTTGGAGGGTTTAAAAGGCCTTTGCGAGAATTTTGGAGATAACTTTTCTTTGGGGGTTTATTGGGAAGCAAAATATATATGGGGGCACCAAAATCTGTTAAGTGCTTAGGGCCTCAAAAGGTCTTAATCCGGCCCTGGGACCGGGGTTTTCTGGCCCCAGTTGAGGAGTTCTGTCTCCCATTTAGAGTAAGCTTAGACTGACTCAGATGGGCAATGACTGTGAGCAGTGGTAATCAAATGCTGCCTTTCTATAGGCAGGCAACCCATAAAAGGGAGACACAATGAGGGACTTGCTAGAATAGGGAGGAACCTAGATTTCTTACATGAGGGTAACAAAGCCAATTGGAGGAGGGGGGTGTAGTAGGGTATGAGTTTTAAAAATGCTGATGTTAGGGCGATTTTGCTGCCAGATTTAAAGCAACATTTTTATTCATGCAAAATTAACCTGTTTTTGCCTTAAAACATATCTCTGCTTTAAACTAAGATGCAAAATCTACTGCAAACCTGCACTTTTACAATCTCATTACCCATTGCATTCCCCCTAGTGTGACAGGTGCAGTAACTTAAGAGGAGGAGGTTTTTTTGGTGACTTTAAAATTGCAAAATCTAAACAAAAGCAAAAGCTGTCAAAATATTGTCTCTGTTACACAATTTACAGGCTCCCATCTGACTACAAAGTAGAAATGACCCGTCCACTGTTTTTCTCTAACTTTATGTTTAGTACACCTGAACCCATTTAATAAATTTACTACTAATTAAGACTTACACCAGTGTAACAGTGTTTTCCCAGCTTGCATTCCCAACAGAGCACAACTCATGAAAGCCACCTAGAGACTTTTGCTGCATAGAGATCCTCTGTACTGTCCACAGAGACATCCTTAGCAGTTAGGTCAGCAGAAGTCCCTTATGGCCTGATTCAGAGGTGGACACTGCTGCGTTCTCTCTTGCGATAATATGCAAATGCTAGTATCGGCCTACCCCTGGTGCAGTATGCAGCACCTGAATGCGTAAGCCCTGAGACACCCACTTTCAGAGTCTCTGCACTCTATAACACCACCGGTGATTCTTGACACAGCACCATCTGTTCACCGTTGACACTTGCACCAGGTCTATGGCAGGTGCAGTGTCTCCGTCTGAACATGGCCTCTCTGGCTGCGGCTGTGCCTATGGGAATGCAGCCGCTATTAGAGACACTCCCATAACACGTCCATGAGACAGACTCTTTATGCATTCACTTCAGGCTGCCTCCCAGTCACCACACATGAATTCCCATCACTTTTCTGACACCATCTGTTAAGATTGCAACAGTTTCTTTGTGTACAGCATTGCCTGTATAAGGCCCTTAGAGGGGGCAGAGTTTTCAACACGAGCCATATTTATCCACAGTTCTCAATAATTCTCATTAATACAAGCGTCGCTACACAAGACACTTTTATCCCCAGCTGCTAAGTGCACTGATTTCCGTGTTGAACATATGTTACAGGTTGAGCTCTGAGCGTAGTAACGATTCTAATGAGTAAAGCACAAGGCCAAAGTATCCAGTCAGAAGGCAGATAGGCAGCTGTGCTCACGGGCAGTAATCCTCTCTATCACACTCTGTGAATAACACCTTACGCCACCTGACACCAGGGCTGATTTGGGATCATGCCTTTCTTTGTTGAGGCACGTTTTTCCCCAGTCCTATTTCTCTGACATTCATGTAAGAAATCGCTCAGCCAGACATACACTATATGATGTCACCTAGAGATCATAGGATCTCAGCATTCAGGTTGTGTCTACACGTGCTCCTTATTAACTCTGTATTTGCATCTTCATACAGTGCAATGTTCACATTGAAACATGCTATATGGCATGCTATTGCTTTCTAAACACAGATTAATAATAAGGGAAATGGCCTACAAAGTGCAGGTTGTCTGACGATAATGAAGTCTATTGTCTAGTGCTATGTTTTTTGTCACTGTGTACTGCTCTGAAATAATATATACAGATACGTCATTCATTGTTGCTGCAGTGCCAAATAGCCCCTCTTGGCGTGCCAGATCCCAGGCATCTTAAGCTGGGTACACACTTGTCCAATCCACGGCAGATCAGACTGTTCATACAATCCCACTGCAGACCTGCTCGCATGGTCTACATCCAATCCTCGCTACTCACTTGTCCAGTTTTTTAGCAGATGTCCAATCTGTGTCTGCTGAAACAGTCTGCTGAAAAAAATACATTTGGCTGTGCAGGAAAAGGGATTTATTAATGAGGAATTTAATTAATTAAAAACAACGGTGAAGAGTGGGAGAGTGAGAATTAATAACCTGATTATTGGATAGGGACAGGATTTCAGGTTTCAAAAAACAAAAACAAAATACAACTGCGTGGGGTTCCCCCCACAAAGGCATAACCAGCCCCGCTCTCTTTGAGCTGGCCCTGGTTCAAAAAATACAGGGAACAAAACGTGTAGAGGTCCCCCATAGTTGATGAACCAGCACTAGGCTCTTAAAGCTGGCACTGTTTCTAAAAATACAAAGAACAAAACAAGTAGGAGTCCCCCATATTTTAAGAACCAGCACCGGGCTCCACTAGCAGGGGGAGTGTGGGGGTAATGTCACATCCAGGGGACACACTTGACAGAGTCCCCCGGCCAAAGCATTCATCCCCCTAACTAGTCAGCCCAGGCTGGGGATTCCTGGGGAAGTAAGGACCCCCCAAGTAAAGGGGACCCCCCACTAAAGGGCACCCAAGGCCAGGGCTGAAGCCTGGGGCTATCCCCAGCACCCCTGGGCTGTGGGTGCCGAGTTGATAGTTCATTAGTAAAAGTGTAATATTGTCTTTTACAGGTGGAACTACAGGTTCCTGCAAGCCTCCCCTGCATGTTGGTACTTGGAAAACCACAAGTACCAGCAGGCGGGGCATTAAGGGCCCGCTGGTACCTATATTACCCATGTAAAAGAAATATTAAAATAAAAACACAACTCAGAATGTTTTAATAGTTTATTTCGCTGCAGCTTCACTTGGGGGGCGGCTGCCGCCACCCAACCAGGACTTTCCCAGCGTCTTCATCCTTCAGGAGCTGTTCCTCACTCCTCCTCTGGTGCTAGACTGACTATAACAATCTACACTGGAGATTTTATACTATTTAGTAATAAATACCAATTGCTGATTTCAGCGTTCTCTTTCTTTCTTTTTTTCTGTTTTCTAAGAATAGGAGGTTTTTTTGAGTAGATCTCCAATATAGAGAGCTGCAGACTCAGCAATATATTGAATAGTCTTTTGTTTTAAATTTATATAAGATTGGTGCCAGGTTTAGTCTATTCTGTGCTATTTGAATTATAATTACTGTTACCTAGGAGACTGTAAGTCTGTGACACAGGTGTCTACTTAGTAATGCGAGACACAGAAAGCTACATTCTCATAAACAAATAGGCTGAAGTCACAGTTATTAGTCTGGAAAGGTTAATGTAAGTAGACACTCTCCAATTATTTTAAAGTCTTTAAGTTTAGTTATACACTGGTTTTGTTATATTTTATGCATTGTTTGTCAATTGTGTCCTCAAGACCCTTAACAGTTCATGTTTTCCGGCCCACCTGTGGATCTTTTGAATGTGTCTGTTAGGAATGAATAAACCTGGGCACTAGCTACGTCAGGTATGGGCAATTATTTGAGCTGGGTGGCCATTTGGCAGGTTTTTGGTAATCGGTCAAAGGCTGCAGGTGGCAGGCCAGATCTGAATGCCTGGTTACATTCTCCTGCCAAAGTGTGTGTATATATTCCAACATATAAATGCGTGTCCCTTATAGAAATGATCCAAGATTCTGAATAGTTTCCTCATTTCGTTGCTGTTTAGTTTGCAGCTCTTCTCCAAACAGACTACCAGCTCTCTCTTTTCTAACTCTCCCACTTTACATACACAACTTGTTCCCTCTCTGGCTCAGAGCTCCCTTTCTATTCTCCTCGCAGCTCACACCTTACATTACAATTTATAATACTGAAATTCTGCGGCTCTATCTTTGGAATCGGTGGCTAGTTTGCTGCCGGGTGAAACACCGACACCAGAAGCCCGAACGCTCTACATCCCGACTGGGGCTGGTAAGTACCCTAACCCTCCCCTGTCGCCCCCCTAACCCTAAATCTCCCTTTGTGGTGCCTAACCCTAACCTCCCCCCGGTGATGCCTAGCCCTAATCTCCCCCTGGTGATGCCTAACTCTAACCCCCCCTTCCCGCACCCTAAACCTTCTAAACATTACACCTCCCGGGGGAGTGCCTAACCCTAACATCCCCCCGGTGGTTCCTAACCCTAACCCCCCATGCCCGGGGGTGGCTAACCCTAATCTCCCTCGGGGCCCCTAAACCTAACCCCCCTTCACAGTTAACACCTAAATACCCTGCATACCGTTCGGCATGGAGGCTGTTGGGATTTCGGCTTCGAGCTAAAGATAGGCGTCGGGATTTAGATGTCTATCTTTAATCCCAAGTCGGGCTTTCCGCATCGGGATTCTGGTTGCCGGCATTCCGGATGCCGGTAACTTATCTACATCCCCTATCTTTTCTCTGCAGTCCTTGCTGACCGGGCTTGGCTCCATTCCTGGAGAGAGTGCGGTGTTTGGCTCTCGGCAGCAAGGGATGTCTGAAGCTGTAGTTTATTATATATCACTGCAGGGCTGGGCCAGCAACCATAATACAATACCAGAAAAGGGGCTACAGCATCAATTGACCCACACCAAATTGTCTTTCTGGCCATATCCGGCCTGCAGGCTGTATTTTGTTTACCCATGAGCTATGTGATCTGCAAGAGTTGAACTGTTAGGGCTATTTCACATACGCCGGTTTTCACCGGCCGGCAAAAAACCTGCTGTTTTTTTGCCGTGTAGTAAATTTAATTAGGTATGTAAACGGATGGTCCTTTCAGATGGCACAGACACTGCATGGTCGCCGTGTTACAGCCGGGAATATCCACTGACAAGGACGGCTGCCGTGCCGTCTCCGTGCGGTCACTGCGAATCAGTGATGCACAATTTACAATGTTTCCTTTCACACCCCCCGGCTTTTCAGAGCTTGTACCCGCCCACAACTCCATCTGCTGCTGCTGCTGCGCATGCCTACTACATTAAGATAACTAACCACATGTGTGAAATAGCCCTTAGGGGACCTGAGGACCAATTTTGAGAAACACTGTATTAACGTATCATGGTTGGTTTACTCACACAATATTTATTATTTATTACACAGTAATTAGGTTAAATGTAAAAATATTAAGGAATTGTATGTCGAAAACTCATGGGAAGAAGTAGCGATGCCTATCCCATAGTTGCATTCATTAAAGCAGTGAACTAGTCATAAAGACAGTCTGTAATCTGCTATTTCATGTCCGAATACAATGATTATGAGGGGTATTCAATATGAAACTTTAACTTCACTGTCGAAGTTAACGTTTCATATCAGAGTTTTTACCTGCGTTAAAGTATCGGGCGCGCGCCCGCTTATTCCCGTATTCAATATAAAATTAACGAAAACGGCATCTTCCAAAGTTAGATTTGCGTAAAGTTACGAAATTTTCCTTAAAAAAATTGTAAGACCCCCCTAAAGTTGTAAAAACATGGGGGATCACTATGGGTACCCCCGTTTTAGCCTTTAAATGAAAGTTGGGGATTTAAATAGCCGCAGCAGGTGTTTTTTCCCGACATTGAAGAAGTGATGCAGAAGAGCACTTAGGTTATTTTTTTCGTTTTTTTAAGGGGTGCCATCAATTTCGGGGTACATGAAAATGGGTACTAGCATATTTTTAAGTCCCTAAAGTAAGTTTTTAAAAATTCTGCATTTGTGCACCTGCCGCTATAAATCTATTCTAGAAAACACCTGCCGCATACTTGCAGAATAGCCCTGAACCTATTTCCCTATTGTTAATCAATTTTTTCCCATTTTTTTTTTTCACCCCAATTTTTAATTTAATTTTTTGGGGTGTCCCTATTTTTTTTTTATTTTTTTTTGACACAGTTCTTTTTTAAATGTCATTCCCAGGGGTGCAGGCTATTTTTTTTAAGCCTGCACCCCTAAACCCCAATTCTGCACTTTTTTTCGACACCTATTCAATGCTGAAAAGTTATCCCCGTTTTTTATCAAAAACTTTTCAAAACTGCGAAAAGTCTTTGAAATTGAATACGGTGTAAAAGTAAAACCTCCGATAATGACGTCATAGCTCCGTTATTAACGCAAAAACGATGTTTTCGCTCCCATATTGAATACCCCTGTATATCTTCCTGGTCACTTTGTATCACCTTCCCACCACAACAAGAGTCAACATCAAAGCATTGTGCTGCTTGCTACAGGTAGATTCTGGCACAAGGTCTGCACTGCCAACTTTTATTCCTACTGTATGTTCCTGGGAAGAATCCAAGTCCTGAAAGAATAAAAACAATACTGAGAGGATTCAAAGGCTCCTTTCAGTGTACAAAATCTACTCTGAAATGCTTAATGTTGCCTCTTGTGTCTGTGCTCATGAGTTTGGTTCCTCATGTTAGAAATACACATACTGTATGCTGTATTCTTGGTTTCTTGTCATTATTTGGCTATTGCGGTTACTCCAGTCCAACTATATTGTGCTCTGTTTGCTTTGTGTATTTATGTACTGGTACATAATGGCAGGAGATATTTTGTAATCGTTATTTCATTTAAAAAAAATTAACTAATGCACAACTAATATTTGCTTCAGTTGTTCTCTTGCTAAGTAGCTGAACTGTGTATTTCTGTTCTTATCAGCGATATAATTAATTGCTTGGCACAGTACAATGTAACAGGGGTTTGCCAAATGTGGCTCTGGAGGACCCAGCCAGGTGCACGCACCTACACACAGCAATTCAATGTTATTTAATCTGAAAACTGTACAGTTTCCAGTCATCAATAGTCTCACCTTCCCAGTAGTGCTTTATAGGTACTGAACAAACCAGGCAGATATAATAATTACTGATTTTTGCGGGACAGTCAAAATGCCGCCACCGGAATCCCGCCGCCTGGCATAATGCCGACGAAGGACATCAGAATATCGGTGTCAGCATCCCAACCGCCGGAATCCCGAGCGTTAGGTAAGTATGCGCGGTAAGCCGGGGATGGGGAGGTTAAGATTAGACACCACCGGGGAGAGATCAGGGTTAGGCATCAGGAAGGGGGGGTTAGAGTTAGGCATTACCAGAGGGGTTAGGGTTAAGCAACACCCCCCCCCCCGGGAGGGTTAGGTTTATTCACCACCGGGGGCAGGTTAGGGTTAGGCACCACCAAGGGAGGGTTAGGGTACTTACCTGCCCCTGTCGGGATTTTGTACCATTCGGGCTTCCAGCGTTGGTTACAAGAAAACTGTGGCTCTCTAGCAGTTGTGGAACCAAACATCCTAGCATGCACAGCCTGCAGCATGGAAGGCAGTCACATTACTATATTCTCTTTAAGGGTGAGATGTATCAAACCTTCAAAAGGAAGTGTAGAAGTTGACCATAACAACCAGTGAGCTTCAAGCTATCATTTTATAGAATATACTTGATAAATGCTAGCTAGAAGGTGATTGGTTGCTATGGGGAACTTCTCCATTTGTATAATTTATTTATTATAATGTATTGATTATGTTGTATTAAGGACTTTTTAACAGCATTGTTGGCCATGGGCAAAGCAATGCACTGGGGCCCTTACCCACCCATTTACAGAAATAAAACTGTAAACAGTCAATAAAATTAAAGCTTTAGATTTATTGGTACTTTCAACAAAATGTTTAAACTAAATAAAATGATGTAAAGCGAGAATTATGAAATCCATCTCCCTCTTCTCTTCTCCAGCTCACAGTGTAGTTCCTGCTCTGACTTCGCTGTGATTAAAATATGGGGGACCGTCTGGGGGTGGGGGGAAGGGACATGCACCCTGCATTACCCCCTTAATTTGGCTCCCTGGCTGCAGGCTGGGAGGCAGGTAGAGAATGCTGTCAGGCCGCTATAATTGTGTTTATTTCACAATAAGAGTAGTCAGGGAGAAACTATCTCTGCCTGTCTCCGTCGGCTGTCCCATGCACAGAGTGAGCGGCAGCACACTCCATGTAGATGCACCCAGGCTCAGCCCGCCCCTACTCAAACGCCCCTAGAATCGTGGGGCCCTGGGTAGCTGCCCAGTGTGCCCGTACGTTAAGATGGCCCTGTGTTGAACATTTGCTTTGACAAAAACTGCTACATCCTCGATGGGTGCATTTGCATAATTATATATATGGATTACCATTTATTTTCAATAGACACTTGTGAATATTTCAAACACTATTCAATAAACCACTACTGTTCATTTTTATATTATTGCAACAATATTGCAGCTCTCTGCAAAACAATTCTGCATAGTTCTGCAAAAAAGACTATATTTATACCATCTTCTCCTCAGCGGATGGATATAAGTTAAAGAGCAGTTTTAAATGTAACCGCACAAATGAAAAACATTGACCTCCATTTGTCTTGCAAGATCCACTTTAATAATGACTACTGATTGGGGGATAGATGTCCTAAGCCTTGGAGAGAGATAAAGGCCCTCATTCAGAGCCGTACGCTCTGAGCAGAGCGCAAGCTCTGAATGAGGGCCGGGCTCCATTTTCATGGAGCGTCCTCCTGGACGCTCGTATAGCTGTGGGTCACCACCCACAGGCTATACGAGCGTGCTTTTTTGATGGCCGCGATGGTCGAGACCATCGCGACCATCGAAATTGCGAGCCGGAGCCTGCGGTTGAGGTTTTCAACCGCAAGCTCCGGAGTGATTTTGGTTCTATCAGAGCCAAAATCACTCCCACTGACATCACCGTCAGGGAGGCACGCCCCCGGCACGCCCACCAAAGGGGGCGTGCTGTCAATCAACATTGACAGCACGCCCCCTTTGATCGGACACAACGAGCGAAGGACTTTCCTTCGCTCGTCGCGTCTGGCGCATGCGCACGACGGAGCTCCCTCCGTCGTGCGCATGCTCAGTGCATAACATCGACCCACTTGCGAGCGGACAGCCGCTCGCGAGTGGGTCTGAATCAGGCCCAAAGTACCAACCAATCAGCTTCTTACTGTCGACATTTGGCCGACATTCCTGTGTGACTGTATCATGCAGCCCACCAAGAAACTCTGCATTCTGGCTGGACCAAATTGCAGTATATAGCACCTATCCTTGTGTATCGATGCCTATTTCCCTATAGATTGTAAGCTTGCAACCAGGGCCCTCTTACCTCTATGTCTGTCTGTTATTACCCAGTTTTGTTCTATAAATGTTTCCAATTGTAAAGCGCAACGGAATATCCTGCGTTATATAAGAAACTGTTAATAAATAAATAGTTATTATTATTATTATTGTTATTATTATTTTCCTTTATTTACATGGCACCACAAGGGGTCCACAGCGTGCAAAATTCTATTATGGTAATAACCATTATAAGTATGCATAACATGCAACTGTACATGTTTGATTAGTATTAATACATATTACTAGCAGGTAGTCATGTACATATAGTATTACCACACATTTGTAGGAATATAGCAACATAGGTTTTCTCTGGTCCTCTTTATGTGTGACAGCATTACAATGCCAATATTATCAGCCCAGTGTTAGTAGCAAAGTAGCATAAATAATGCATTTTGTTTGTGGAATAATTCACAACATCTGATGAAGTTGTGGGCTGTCCCACAATGAAACGCGGCAGTTACATTACTCTGGAACTATCACTGGACCGATCTTAAAATCCTCACCTTAGTCAATTTTCTAGGAACGAGTACCAAAGTTTTGAGTACTAATGACCCCAATAGGTCAGAAAAGAACTTTGGGACACAACAATTATATTTTTTATTTTTTAATCAACTGTTTTTTGTGCGTTTGCATTATCAGCACATTGGTACATTGTTATTCCAATTCTTTACTCTGAGAGATAATCTTCGTTTTATTAATCCCAGTAAGAGAATACACAGTGAGGAAGTACCAATTCCAGCAATTAGGAGATTTACCAAACCTTCTAAAGTGGACAAGAGGAGATTTTACCCAAAGCAATCAATTTCTAGCTATTAAATAAATGATAGCTAGGATCTGATTGGCTGCTTTGTGCAATGCCTCCAGCTGTTCTCTTTAGAAGGTTTGGTAAATCTCTCCCTAAGTTCTGTTGGACACATTAATTTAAAGTCTATGTCCACCCATCATAAAAAGTGCAGTGGATGGAGTTTATATTTCTTTCCTTGCCATGCATACCAGTGGCTGGTGCATGACAACCGTGCACCATTACGCAGTGGTGGATGGAACATACCTCCCAAAGTTCCGATCCACGGGACAATCTCAATTGAAGCAACCAATACTAAGCAGCCATTGCTAACTGCCACTTCCATGCAGCTACCAGTGGTGTGGTATGGCTGGTATGAGGAGAGTTTGTAGAAGTTGAAGACATGGAAATGAACAAGCCAACTGAAGAGATGTCAAGACAGCCAACAGCTGGCAGCCTTGACTGTCCTTCACCGTTTATCTGAACTGAACTCCCTTCCACTTCTGGTTCTTGAAAAGGCTTAAACTCTTGTGATCCTTGGGCACCCTCTTGGTTATCTGCTGGCTTTGAGTAGCTTTGTGCCTGGTTTTCTTCCTTGACATCATACTCGCTGCTGGACATAGAAATGGGACACTTGTTCTTCATGTTCACAAAAATTGCAGTGCATGCTTGAATTTGTACATCCTCATCTTGTATTCTCCTACTGGGTCTAATAAGACTAAGCTTAGCTCTCTAAGTAAAGAATAGGAATAACAATGTACCTAATTATTTCAAGCATAACTGGAGCTGGTATGTGAAACAAAAACCAGTTGATGTAAAAATAAAAAAATATATATAATTGTTGTGTTCCAAAGCTCTTTTCTGACCTATTGGGCTCATTAGTACCCAAAACTTTAATACTCATTTCTGGCTGCTGTCAGTCAGTTGTCGAGAACCAAAGTAGGAACAGCAAAGCCAGTTAAACTCTCCGGAGCTGCCAGCTGGGTGAGATGGTATGCCAGTAGACATTCAAGGCAAGGCTGTTGTTGGGGTGATGTACTACTCTAGTTTCTATATACAACATTTTAAGTGTTGTATATGTTTTGTGAATAGATGATTCTGTAGAATAATGGGCACCAAGTTGATCTAAAGTGCATCTAAAAGCTGAACCATGACACCCAGTTTAAGAACAGTTTTGTTACTACGATAAAGTAGTAGATACCTGGAACAATCTTTCAGCAGATGTCACTGAAAGAACAGTAAAGGAATTTAAACATGATTGAGCTACATACAGGTTCTGAATATAAACTCAACCTACAGGAAATGAGCTGTCAGCTGCCAACATGTCCATATTGTAGAATGTTTTTCCTAAGTTCATTAAAGGGGGCAATCCGTGTAGCTTTATGTTGGTCTCAGGTCAGGTCTGATGCGATGAGTAGGTGACATATGGAATCCATCAAACAAAAATAATTGTGACACAGTGACCGTAGTCTGTTTAGTGCTACAATGACTTGTTTGGTTTCTGATTCAGCTTTGAAATTTGGAATAAGATCTTGTGCGTCTGTTACCGCAGCAGCCTCATCTGTGTCTTGTGCTAATGCCGCAGCCGATTTCTTTAAATCTGAGCGCTCCTTGGGTCTGTGGAAATCAGTCTCGGTGCATCTTTAGACTCCCTGTGGCAGGTGCAGTTTCTCCGTCTGAACATGGAGTCCTGTGTAAGCAGCTTTGTGTCATTGGACACAGCTGCTGTCAACATCACCCCCCCCCCCCCTGTTTACCTAACCCATACTTGCTGACTTTGTAAATATCCTCTCCAGGAGAAGACCGGAGAGGAGATTCTGTTGACATCTTGTGGGGGGGGGTGGCAGGGTTGGTCTGTATACGTCATTAAGCCTCACCCCACCACAGGAAAAGGCCATGATTCGTGGGTCCGCGAGTAGGGGGCGGGGCTAAATGATTTGCTTTATTTTAGCCCCACGGACCCATAAATTCTCCCCATCCTGCCCACTTCACTAGGAAGATATGACTACTCTTCCGGGGGTGCGGGGGTTACCCAAAAATCTGGATACTCCTGCAACTTTGGGGAGAGTAGGCAAGTGCGACCTAACCACCCACCCCGGCACGTCCTCTAAAATCCATACTCCCTGCGCCCAAATTCGTTCTGCGTCTCCATACAGACTCAGACGCATGTGCAGCACACTTCTAACATCGGCCAACTACGTGAACATCGGCATTGCGTGCGGACGGTTAACGTGCGACTAAGAATCAGGCACTAAGTTAGTGACATCACTGAGGTGTGAGGTTGCTTGTGCCACAGTAATGTCACTAGCCCCAAGAAAATTGAAGATTGCTTCAGCAAGCAAAATGGCTGCTTCCCAGGTATGAAGGTGGCAGTTTCTAACTATCACTGTGTTTTCCTCCCACTGGGTAAAGAGTTTTATAGTTACAGTGGGATTATTTCACCCTTTTCTTTTGAAAACTAGTACACTGATCCACTACATGTTGAATAGAAATAAAATTACTTTTGTATCTCTCTGACCCTATTATTAAGCTACACAAAGTCACAAACCCATGATGTCATTCTCATTTGTGTGCTGATTGCACATTGTCACATTTGGAAATTGTGTTTGTCTACCAGCATAAAAAATATACTTTTTATTTCCTGTTAGAATACATTCATTTATTTTATATGCTTTGAATGAAACATTGTGAAAGTTGGTTCATATGGGTTGGGTACAGGATCCTGGCTGTCAGGATGCCGATGGTCAGAATCCCGACAGAAGTTAATAAGTAACCCTTAAGGTGCCTACACATGTAACGATAAAACGGAACAATATGAACAATAACTATATCGTTCATTATTAAGAAGTGACCGATCAAACAACGACCAACGATGCACGTTCCCGAATGAACGATAACGATATCTATGGTCTTTGCAGGCCAACTTGGAAGATTTTGTAAAGATTTGCCTGTATAAAGATAACTTCACTGAAATATCTATCATAGATATCTATCAGTGTGTACAACCAAAATCGTTTGCCCTGCACTACAGAAAGTTGGAGGGAAATCTATCAACAATATCTATGGTTGTTCAAGTTGTACCGTGTGTATGCACCCTAACCCTCCCCCTAACCCAAAAATCGTTCCATCGTTCATGTCTGAAGGAAAATCTGACATATCTGACATGTTTCCATATAAAAAATGTAGAACACCGCACAAATTCTATTCGACAACCACCCTATAAACATACAATCATTATTTATTATCCAGAAATGTATATATGGGTGGTGTGCTACCAACTACCGTTATACATAGATACAACAAGGGAAAAGAAAAAGAGGTAGTATATCGGTGCACAAGTCGATTGGTTACAAATTACTTAAAACATAACTTTTATTAGATATGTATTATAATATATATCACCCCTCTAGGGAAATAAAGCAGCGAAGTATTAAAATATATAGAGAAAGAGGAAATTAAAATTAAACTGAGGGTCTTCTCTTTAATGGGTTTATTAATCAATATCTTCTAGTGAGGAGATCAACTATCTCATCTGTGATCGGATATAGTTTAAATTATACGTCTGTTATTGATCCATATCTTGGATCTCCTATGTGAACTACCACAGTATATAATTTGTATAATCTATAAAATTTGTAGATTATTACTCCAAATGTTGCAGATTCAGCTGCTTCTATAATATCGGCACCTTCATATCAATTAACATTTACAAATTGTATTCAAAACATCGATGTTATGCCGATTAAATCATTGGTCCAATTATCGCTATACTAATGCTTGGGTTGCCTCTATAAATAGGCAAATAGTTCCCTGATGTTACGCAACGCTTGTACGTCGATTAATACCTGCAGATTATATTACTGCAGTAAAAAAAAACAAAAAAAACAAAAACACTACAGCCACTTTATCATAGATCTCGATGAATAGCAGTATTCAATTTGAATCTCAATATTACAGATTCAGATGTTGAAATATCAGCAACTTTGTATCTTATATAGTATCAGCCGTTTACTATCAATTATCGTTTGAGAGTTGCATCGCTGGAATCAAAAAATCGATGTTATACCCATTAAATCATTGGTCCAATCATCACTTTATTGGTATTAAGATTACCTTTATGTATAGGCGAATACGTCCCTGATATTTAAATATCTTTATAGAGCTGCTTCTATACTATCTGCAACTTTAACATTGACAGGTTATATTGCCAGATTCAAAACATCGATGTTATACCGAATATATCAATGAACCACTCATCACTATACTGATATTAAGGTTGCCTCTGTATGTAGGCAAATAGATCCCTAAAAATGAGCAACATTAATACATCGATTCATCTCTGCAGATTATGTTGCTGCAGTTAAAAAAAAAAAAAAGGGGGACTACAGCCACTTTGTCATAAGTCACGACAAATGGCAGTGTTTGGTTTGAATCCAATTGTAGCAGATTCAGTTGCTTTTAAAGTATCAGCAACTTTGTATCTTCTATAATATCCGCAACTGAAAAATCGATGTTGTGCCCATTAAATCATTAATCCAAATGTTGCTTTGTTGGTATTTAAGTTGTCTTTGTATATAGATGAATGTGTCTTTGATATTTAGATATCTTTTTAAATAAAGTTTTTACATCGATCAATCCCTGCAAATTATCTTACTGTGGTCAAAAACATCGATGTCACACACCAGGTACTGATAGCAGTCTAATAAGCTATCATGTTAGATTACCTGCATATTAAAGCAGAAATCCATCAATATGTTACTTCTATGTAGCAATATTGAATTGCCTTCGTGTGTCAATGGAATCAATTATCTTACTGTGGTCAAAAACATCGATGTCACACCAGGTATTGATAGCAGTCCAATAAGCTATCATTTTAGATTACCTGCACGTTTAAGCAGAAATCCATCAGTATGTTATTTCTATGTAGCGATATTGAGTTGCCTTTATGTCTCAGTGTATATTCATTATTATCTTTATCATATATTAACACAAACAGACAATACAAGTATTAATGTCCCTTAATGTCTCATATACATAGGAAATCTCCGATCACAGATGGAGTTAATTGCAGTCACATTCGCTGCTTTAATGCATCTGTTGTACTAACAATGAATGCTATATTGATTGCAATACATAGCAAGTCTACGATCACAGATGGGGTTAATTGCAGTCACATTCGCTGCTATAATGCATCTTTCTACTTCAGGGTCCATAAGGGGTCCACAGGGTTGACCTTGGGGTATAGCTGGATCTGGATCCACGGGCACCACGCAGTTAAAGCTTTGCTGCTCCCAGGATGCACTTGGGTCCGTCCTCCTCTATACCTCGCCCCCGGCCACAGGCACCTCAGTTTTAGTTGGTGCCCAGCCGGAGTCGGGTCACCCTGCGCAGTGGGGCTGCATAAGCAGCCCCTAAGCTTTAATTATTTATTTATTTTATTTAAAAAAAAAAGAAGATAGATGATTTGTTATTTTATTTTTTACTCTTCAGAGCGGCAGCAAGGGACTGTCCATCTGGACATCCACGCTGCCGCTCCACCAGCCCCGCTGGCGCTGCGACGCCGGTACTGATCCGGGGATCGCAGCGGGACCCCGGAGTCAGTACTAGCATGGCTCCGGGACCTTCCAAGGACTGCTGCCGGACTGAAGGGGCCAGGTAAGCCGCGTGCAGTGCTTCGCGCTGTGCGCGGGGATTATGCGGTCTTGTAGCCGCCGGTCTCTGGGGACAGACCGGTGGCACTAGTAGCGGCGGCGGGCTACCCCCTCTGTGGAATACCCCGCGTGTCTGCTGACCTCCAGGGTGTAAGACCGGCGGGGAACCGGCTTCCCTGGGGGTTTCATACTAGCAGGGGAGGCAGCCTTCCCTGCTTCAGCGCTCCTCCCCTCAGCCCAGCGCGCCTTCTCTCAAGCGTGCTGGCGTCGCTGGGCTGTGCTCTCCTGCCCACTCCTCCTCTGTGCTCTCCGGCGGCCATCTTCAGGCAGCATCGCAGAGCTCCCAGGCAGGCTTACAGTGGACCAGTCCCCCTGCGTACCTCTCCCCTGATCAGGACGGTGTTCGCAGCGCTATAGCCCTCCCAGACACTGAATCTGGGAGGTTGATTGTAGCAGAAGGTGCAGTGAGTACTATCTCTGCATGGTATGTGACTTTTTGCTAGTGCTGCTGTCTGTGCTTATTTCTACTTACTGTCAGCTTTTTACCTATCCCTTTCCTTCTCCTACGACCCGCAGGTGCGTGGGGGAGGGGTGTTCTTTCTGTGTAACCTCACTTATATAAATCTATGTATTTGTGAGGTCCGTCACATACTGCGGTGTGCTCCTCAGTACCATATTGTGGGCTGTTTGGGTTGCATACTTGGGAGTGCGTGGGTGTTATACGCCTTACCTCGTTTCGGTGATACGCTTTTATTGCGAAAAGTTTGTGTCATGTCTGATGAGGAGAATGTGCGCTCCGAGGCTCCTGTGCTGTTTTCCTGCCGACGCTGTTCGGCAGGGGTTGAGGCAGATTTGTCTCAAGACGGTCTGTGCGGGCGGTGCCAGCTGGTACCTGGTCCCTCTAAACCCCCGGTGGCGCAGGATCCTCCGTGGGCGATGTTTACGCAAGTCCTGGCATCGATTGCGGACCGGCTTGCGGTCCCGGCTGCGGCCCCTTCTAGGGCGTTGCCCCAGCCTACCATCCCCCGTTCCCCGGGTGTGACGCGTCTGGTGCAGTCTCCTCCCGGGTCTCAGACTGTGGGTCCTTATGCGGGTTTGCCTGTATACGTGCAATCCCCTACGGTGCCGCAGCAGTCGATGGTACCTTTTCAGGGGTATCCTCAGGCGGCACCCCCTCCTTGGGTGGACGTTCTCTCCAGCTCCGTTCAGAGCCTGGCGGCTTCGTCATCGGCCTTTCAATCTATGTTGCACAGTGATTTGCCCCCACGGGCGTCCAAACGACCCGTTCCGGCTTCACTGGCGACTCAGTTCACGGACACGGACGTGTCTTCGGATGACTGGGAGATCCATGAAGACTCTGACTCGGATGCCGGGGCCCAGGAGGTGTAGGCTAAGTCCTCCATCAATGTGCCGGCATTGGTTAGGGCGGTGCGGGCCATCCTTCATATTGAGGAGGATGTGCCGGCTCCCAGGTCGAAGTACCCTAACTTTAAAAAGGCCAAGGTGACTTCGACGGTTTTTCCCCTGTCTGATCAGTTAACAGATCATATGGCAGGGGCCTGGCAGTTGCCCAGCAAGAGGTTCCAACCGCAGAAGCGGTTGGCTTCGAACTATCCGTTTCCGAAGGCTCATTGCAGGAAGTGGGAAACTCCGCCTGCGGTGGATTCCCACATTACCCACTTGATTAAAAGCGCTACTCTGCCTTTGCCGTCGATCTCCTCCCTGAAAGATCCCACGGACAGGAAAGTGGAGACTTGTTTAAAGTCTATCTACTCTCTCTTGGGGGCAGTGGCCCGTCCGTCCATGGCCATCTCTTGGGTGGCTAAGGCCATCGAGAGCTGGGCCAATGCTTTGGAGGATACCTTTCCGGAGGATTCTCCGGAGATCCAGAGAGCGTTGATAGGCCAAATGAGGGATGCGGCTTCCTACATTGGAGAAGCATCGTTAGATGCAAGCCTGCTGACCTCTCGGGTGTCGGCTGCAGCGGTGTCGGCACGTCGGTCCTTGTGGCTGAGATCTTGGAGAGCTGACGCTGATTCCAAGAAGGGACTGGAGGCCTTACCTTTTAATGGGGAGTTGCTTTTTGGTCCAGACTTGGACAAAATTGTAGACACTCTGGCTAAGTCTAAGTCAGCCTTTCTCCCTTCGGCTTCTGCACCTACCAAGGTACGGAGCTCTGCCTTTCGGTCCTTTAGGGTTCAGGGCAAGGCCAAAGGTCAGTCCTTCCCGAGGCAGTCGACGTCCAAGGCCGCTTCTAAGCCCAAGAAGCAGACCTGGAGTGCCAGGCGTCCTTCTTCCAAACAGGAAGATAAACCTTCTGCCTCATGGGACGGGCCTCCCTCTGGGGGACCCCAGAGTGGGAGGCCGACTTCTTCTATTTGCCCAGTGCTGGCATAATACCACCACGGATGCCTGGGTTCGAGAAGTGGTCTCCCAGGGGTACGCCCTGTCTTTTCGGCACAGACCGCCCCACCAGTTTTTCTGCACGAGTCCTTCTCAGGATACGACCAAGTCTTTACAGATTCAGGAAGCTATAGAGTCCTTGCTGACAGCAGGGGTCCTTGTTCCCGTTCCTCAATTACAACGAGGGACGGGGTACTATTCTTCTCTGTTTCTGGTGCGGAAACCCAATGGTTCTCATCGCCCTATCCTCAACTTGAAGTCTATGAACAAATTCCTCAGAGTTCCCAAGTTCAGGATGGAAACGTTACGTTCCATCATTCTGGCGATGGAACCGGGGGATTACATGGTGTCCCTGGATATCCAGGACGCCTACCTCCATGTTCCGATAGCACCTTTGCACAAGCGGTATCTAAGGTTCGCTATCCTTCAACACCATTACCAGTTCAGGGCGCTACCCTTTGGTCTCTCCACGGCACCGAGGGTGTTCACGAAGATTATGGCGGTTATGGCCGCACATCTTCGGAACCAGAATGTACGGCTACTACCGTATCTGGACGACCTCCTGTTGCTGGCGAGTTCTCCGGAGGTACTGCTTCAACATCTCCACTTGACGGTTGCTTGCCTGCAAGCGCACGGGTGGCTGATAAATTGGAAAAAGTCCTCCCTGATTCCATCTCAGCAGATGGTTCATTTGGGAGCCCTGCTGGATTCTCGTCAGCAAAGGATCTTCCTGACCCCGGAGAAGGTCTCCTCCCTGCAGCTGAGGATACACAGTTGCCTGAGCAGTTGCCGCTTGTCGGTCCATTCGGCTATGAGGGTTTTGGGCTCCATGGTGTCAACAATCGACATGGTGGAATTTGCCCAGTTCCATTCCCGGCCCCTGCAGGCGTTGATTCTATCGAAATGGAACGGGTTACCTCACCGGATCCGCTCTCAGTTGCTGGTGTTGTCCCCGGAGGTTCGGTAGTCTTTGGCTTGGTGGCTTCAGACAGCTCATCTGGTCGAGGGGCGCCCCTTTTGGATCCCGGACTGGGTCCTGCTCACGACGGATGCCAGTCTTCGGGGTTGGGGGACAGTGACCGGCTCGTTGTCACTTCAGGGTCGTTGGTCTGCAGAAGAAGCTCTTCTTCCCATCAACATTCTGGAACTGCGGGCAGTTTATCGGGCCCTGCAGTCATCCGGTCCCGCTCTTCACGGAAGGGCGGTTCAGGTGCAGTCCGACAACGCCACCACGGTGGCATATATCAACCACCAAGGAGGAACTCGCAGTCGGGCAGCGATGTCGGAGGTGTCTCGCATCCTTGCTTGGGCGGAGTGTCACATTCCAGCGATCTCGGCAGTCTTCATTCCCGGAGTCCTCAATTGGGAGACGGACTTCCTCGACGTGCATCCCGGGGAATGGTCGCTTCACCCAGAGGTGTTTCAGCTACTCGTGGACAGGTGGGGGCTGCCGGAGCTGGACTTGATGGCCTCCCGTCACAATCACAAGTTGCCCGTTTACGGGTTAAGGACAAGAGACGCAGGCGCCAGTCTGGTAGACGCGCTGTCGGTGAAATGGACGTTTCACCTGGCGTATCTGTTTCCTCCGATATCCTTACTTCCTCGGGTTCTCCGGAAATTCAAGCAGGACGGCGGCACGCTCGTGCTGGTTGTTCCGGCGTGGCCCAGACGTCCTTGGTACTCCGATCTGAGGTGTCTCTCCATCGACGCTCCATACCTTCTTCCTCAGCGTCGGGACCTGTTGTCTCAAGGGCCCTGCCTTTACCCGGATCTAGGTCGGCTGTCTTTGACGGCGTGGCTCTTGAGACAGCCGTCTTGAGGTCTAGGGGTTTCTCCAGTTCGGTCACTGGTACCATGCTTAGGGCACGCAAGCCTGCCTCCGCACGGATTTACCACAGGGTGTGGCGCACTTACTTTCAGTGGTGTGAATCCAGAAACTATGATCCTCAGGTGTTCCGGGTTTCCAGAATCTTGGAGTTCCTTCAATCAGGTTTGGACCTCGGCTTACGCCTGGCCTCTCTGAAGGTTCATGTGTCTGCTTTGTCTGTGTGGTTTCAGCGATGGATTGCTACACAACCGGATGTTCACACCTTTTTCCAGGGTGTTCTCAGGATCCAGCCACCCTTCGTGCCTCCTGTGGCTCCTTGGGACTTGGCAGTGGTGCTACGGGTCTTGCAGGGTCCTCCTTTTGAGCCTCTTGAGGTGGTGGACCTCAAGTGGCTGACGTTCAAGACCGTTTTTCTCCTAGCAATTGCTTCTGCCAGGAGGGTGTCAGAGTTGGGGGCGCTTTCCTGTCGCCCCCCTTTTCTGATTTTTCATCAGGACAGAGCGGTGCTCCGCACTTGTCCTGAGTTTTTGCCCAAAGTGGTCTCAAAGTTCCACATTAATCAGGAACTTGTTGTGCCAGCTTTTCAGTCACCTGATCTTTCAGCTGGTGAGGCTTCCTTAGATGTAGTCCGGGCACTTAGAATCTATGTGGATCGGACTGCTTCGGTTAGGAAGTCGGATTCTTTGGTTGTCCTCTTCGGTTTTCACAAGAGGGGTTGGCCTGCCAACAAGCAAACGTTAGCCCGTTGGCTTCGTTCCGTTATTTGTGAGGCTTATGCACAGGAGGGTTTACCTGTGCCAGCCTCTGTTAAGGCTCATTCCACTCGTTCTGTTTGTCCCTCTTGGGCTGCTAGACGTGGTGCCTCCGCTGTTCAGCTGTGTAAGGCGGCCACTTGGTCTTCAATTCAAACGTTTTTGAGGTTCTATGCGTTTGACACCTTCGCCTCTCAGGATGCATCCTTTGGGCGCCGGGTACTCCTTTCAGCACAGGAGCGTCCCTGCCCTTAGTTGAACTGCTTTGGGACATCCCCAAGGTCAACCCTGTGGACCCCCTATGGACCCTGAAGTAGAAAACAAGAGATATGGTAAGAACTTACCTTTGTTATCTCTGTTTCTACGAAGTCCATAGGGTCCACAGGGTGCCCGCCCTGACGCACCTGGCTTCAAATGGGCTGTGTGGCTGGTCACCGGTTTTCCGTCTCCCATTTCTGTGAGTATGGTTTCTTGTGTGTTCCAGTCTTCCTTCTCTCTGTTTAGTCTCCTCCTCCGGCCATAGCTGCTTACCAACTGAGGTGCCTGTGGCCGGGGGCGGGGTATAGAGGAAGACGGACCCAAGTGCATCCTGGGAGCAGCAAAGCTTTAACTGTGTGGTGCCCGTGGATCCAGATCCAGCTATACCCCAAGGTCAACCCTGTGGACCCTATGGACTTCGTAGAAACAGAGATAACAAAGGTAAGTTCTTACCATATCTCTTGTTGTTGTACTGACATTGAATGCTATATTAATTGCAATACATAGAGAATCTGCGATCACAGATGGAGTTAGTTGCAGTCACATTCGCTGCTATAATGCATCTGTTGTACTGACATTGAATGCTATATTAATTGCAATACATAGAGAATCTGCGATCACAGATGGAGTTAGTTGCAGTCACATTCGCTGCTATAATGCATCTGTTGTACTGACAATGAATGCTATATTGATTGCAATTGTTTGGTTGGTCATTTGTTGAACATATTAAGATATAACCCAGTGTGCATCTAATAGTGAAGCCATAATAGGCATAATATCTTTGCACGCACAGAGAGACCCTCAGAGAGGTCCGATGCGCATTTCGCTAGTGGCTTTTTCAAAGGATCAACCCGATGGGCATGTCTCAGGGGTTTAAATACCCTTACTTATTCCTTTCCGGCCAATCGGCGCTTCGCAAAAACGGAGATTGTGAGGCAGGAATAAACATTGCTTGCAGATTCATTCATCAGGCCAAAGCAATAGAGTGTGGAAGTGATGATTCTATTAAGATGAGCCTATGGACTTAACACCGCTCATCCATCCATTCTATGAAATAAGGAATTTATATGATGTTATTATAGAATTAGCAATCCATTATGCCAGACAATATAGTATTACTGAAGATATTGTTCCCAATATGAACTAATCATATTACACTCATTACCCAAAGAATAACCTCCTACAATTAATGCCTAATATTTATTCATTTATTGGTTGTACTCATAAGTGTGTGTGTATATGTGTAAACATACTTATCTTAGGTGCCTAATGTGTGTTAGAAAAAAAAAAAAAACCTGTGAAAGTGCAAGGATTATATTAAGAGAGAGAATAAAAGAAATAACGTATGACTCTCATAGTGGTGACAAATGATACATAAATATACTAATTAAAAATCATAAAGTGAAACTCCTAATTAAATATATACCAAATCAATTAATGGGTGATTTATTTATCTATACAAGTATGAATAAAAAAAAACAATACCTGGTGTGACATCGATGTTTTTGACCACAGTAAGATAATTGATTCCATTGACAAAGGCAATTCAATATTGCTACATAGAAGTAACATATTGATGGATTTCTGCTTTACTATGCAGGTAATCTAACATGATAGCTTATTAGACTGCTATCAGTACCTGGTGTGTGACATCGATGTTTTTGACCACAGTAAGATAATTTGCAGGGATTGATCGATGTAAAAACTTTATTTAAAAAGATATCTAAATATCAGAGACACATTCATCTATATACAAAGACAACTTAAATACCAACAAAGCAACATTTGGATTAATGATTTAATGGGCACAACATCGATTTTTCAGTTGCGGATATTATAGAAGATACAAAGTTGCTGATACTTTAAAAGCAACTGAATCTGCTACAATTGGATTCAAACCAAACACTGCCATTTGTCGTGACTTATGACAAAGTGGCTGTAGTCCCCCTTTTTTTTTTTTTTAACTGCAGCAACATAATCTGCAGAGATGAATCGATGTATTAATGTTGCTCATTTTTAGGGATCTATTTGCCTACATACAGAGGCAACCTTAATATCAGTATAGTGATGAGTGGTTCATTGATATATTCGGTATAACATCGATGTTTTGAATCTGGCAATATAACCTGTCAATGTTAAAGTTGCAGATATATCAGGGACGTATTCGCCTATACATAAAGGTAATCTTAATACCAATAAAGTGATGATTGGACCAATGATTTAATGGGTATAACATCGATTTTTTTATTCCGGCGATGCAACTCTCAAACGATAATTGATAGTAAACGGCTGATACTATATAAGATACAAAGCTGCTGATATTTCAACAACTGAATCTGTAATATTGAGATTCAAATTGAATACTGCTATTCATCGAGATCTATGATAAAGTGGCTGTAGTGTTTTTGTTTTTTTTGTTTTTTTTTACTGCAGTAATATAATCTGCAGGTATTAATCGACGTACAAGCGTTGCGTAACATCAGGGAACTATTTGCCTATTTATAGAGGCAACCCAAGCATTAGTATAGCGATAATTGGACCAATGATTTAATCGGCATAACATCGATGTTTTGAATACAATTTGTAAATGTTAATTGATATGAAGGTGCCGATATTATAGAAGCAGCTGAATCTGCAACATTTGGAGTATAATCTACAAATTTTATAGATTATACAAATTATATACTGTGGGAGTTCACATAGGAGATCCAAGATATGGATCAATAACAGACGTATAATTGAAACTATGGGCCTGATTCAGAGCCGCTCGTAAGCGGCCGCTCGTTCGTTCCGAGCGATGTTTGCACAACTGCGCATGCGTACGGATCATAATACGCATGTGCGAACAAGTCAGTGCGGCCGAAAATCGTTTGTTCGCTAAATAGCGAATGCCTGCTATTTTGAGTGACAGGAGGAGGCGTATGTGGGTGGTAACAGGGGAAGGTGCTTGAAAACGGGGAGTGGAGATCAGAACGCAGGTGTGCTTAAAGGTCAAAACGGGCGTTTTATGGGTGTGCATAATTAATACAGTAGCGTCATTGACCACGTCACTGGGTTATTTTATAGTCAGAACTGCTCGCAAGATTGCGGTAGGAAAAACCAACCACAAGAATAGCGAGCAGTTCATACGCTGATCGATGTACTCGATTAATCTAATAAATAGCGGACATGACGTAGCGGCCAGGCGGCGTAGTTTCCCAAAAAACGACCGCAAGTTTTGTTCGCTCGTTCAGACATAGAGGCGTGAACAGACCGCAAAGAGCGAACGGTTCATTTGAATAGCCACCCCTTTTTTCTGAACCAGCGAGCGCAAATAGCGTCCGGCTCTGAATCAGGCCCTATATCCGATCACAGATGAGATAGTTGATCTCCTCACTAGAAGATATTGATTAATAAACCCATTAAAGAGAAGACCCTCAGTTTAATTTTAATTCTAATTTCCTCTTTCTCTATATATTTTAATACTTCGCTGCTTTATTTCCCTAGAGGGGTGATATATATTATAAATACATATCTAATAAAAGTTATGTTTTAAGTAATTTGTAACCAATCGACTTGTGCACCGATATACTACCTCTTTTTCTTTTTCCTTGTTGTATCTGACATGTTTGTCAGATGAACGATGAACAATGCGCGTTCCCGCTTGTCACATAATGATATCTGACATCTGATGTGTTTGCAGTTAGATTTGGGCAATTCCATTCATTTTGATGCAGTCAAAAATCGTTCGTAGTTCAAATCGTTGGTCAAACTGTTCATCAAATCCTTCAGATCGTTCAATCATACATCTGACAAATCTGACCGTGTGTATGCACCGTTACCCACCTTTCCCGCTGCCTAACCCTAGCCATCCCCTTCCACAGCCTAAAGGTGCGTACACACGGACAGATATATCGTAACGATATGAACGATAACGATATCTTTCAACGATATATCGATCATATCGTTCATTTTTTATTCAGTGAACGACCAACGATGCACGTTCCCGCATGAAAGATAACGATATCTATGATCGTCCATACATGCAGGTCAATCTGGACGATATCGTCAACTTTGCCTGTTCAGAGATGTGGCAGGATGACTCACTGAAAGATATCTTTGAAAGATCTTTGGACGATCTTTGAATGATCTATGAACGATATCTATGAAAGATATCTCTGATATCTCTTTTGAACGATATCTTTCAAGTCGTTGGTGGTACAGATCGTTTTGTGTGTATGCACCTTAACCCTGATGGTGCATACACACGGTCAGATATGTCAGATGAACGATTTGAACAATTGAACGATTTCTGACTTCATTAAAATGAATGGAATTGTCCAAATCTATCTGCAAACACATCAGATGTCAGATATCGTTATCTGACAAGCGGGAACGCGCATCGTTCATCGTCCATCTGACAAACATGTCAGATATGTCAGATTTTCCTTCAGATATGAAAGATTGAACGATTTTTAAAATCGTTATTGTACAGTTCTGAAGGAAAATCTGACCGTGTGTATGCACCTTTATCCACCTTTCCTGCACCCTAACCCTCTTTCCCTCGCGGACACTAACCCTAGCCCTCCCTCCCGCACCCTATCCCTAGCCCTCCCCTCTCGCCGCCTAACTCTAACCCTCCCTTTACTGCCTAGCTCTAAACCTAACCCTAATACTCACTGTTGGGATGTCAGTGGTCGGGATTCTGTAGCCGGGATTCAGACTGTTGCCGGGATTCTGTCTGCCGGCATCCTGACCATCGGGATGCCAACTACATCCTGGTTCATAGATGTTCTGTGTTGATGTTGTTTGGGTGGGCAAAATATTTAAATCTGTGCCTGCTCAGGAACCAGGCGGCCAGCGCTGTAACAAGTGATTGCTGTCACCTCACTTTTGGGAGTCATTATTACTAATATCAGTGAATGCACATCTTTACTACTGTAGTTCCTTAAAAAAAAATGTTTTATGTGTACATGACTGAAGGGCTGAACACTATAAATGTCAGGTGTCTCTCGCACATGGCCGGTAAGTAATATAAGGGGTCAAACGCAAGAAAAGTCTCGGGGGGATTTTTTTTTTTTTTAAATGGAATGATTTATCCAGCAGCAGTTCTGGCATCTGTGCATCCTCTGCACTATCATTGTTATTACAGAGAACAGGAAATCCTTTCCTACTTTATTAATAACCCTGCATGTTACCCCTGGTCACTGCTCCTTTGCTTTCCAGTGGTGTCTCTGCCAGACAATGGAAAGTCCAAATGATTTATGTAGAGAACATTCTGTAGATGCTGGTTGTTTAAAATAAAAAAAAATAAAAAAATTAATTAATTAGCTGCCATCAAAACACTTTTTAAAAAAATGAATTGAATTAATGATAATGAAAAGTTCCTGGCTAAGTGGTACGTTCTAGACCACTGTACAACACTCGCGGTGTTTGGGAATTCTCGCGAATGCGCGGTAATAGTCAAAATGGCGGCCTTTGCCGGAAATCCTTGTATGGGCATTTACAATTAGAGAGGGTATAATAAGCAGTTGGGTACTCTTTGTGTTATCCTCCTGACGAAGTCCTACCGGAGTGGTGTAAGAGACGGAACGCGTTGAAGAAGCGGGGACCTCTTTGAACCGATGCTGGTACTTTTTCAGATAAGCATTTTTGAACTTTTTAAATCTAATTACGCATAAATTTGTGTGTTTTATTGTGTGTCCGAATAAATTGTCTCTGATACACTATGAGAGTGTTCTTTCGCTCCATATATACAATCAGGTGCATAAATATTGGGACATTGACAGAATTTTCATATTTTGGCCTCTATTCACCACCACAATGGCTTTGAAATGAAACAAACAAGATGTGATTTAACTGCAGACTTTCAGATTTAATTTGAGGGTAATTACATCCAAATCAGGTGAACGGTGTAGGAATTACAATGGTTTCTATATGTGCCTCCCACTTTTTAAGGGGCCAAAAGTAATGGGACTATCAACTCAAAAGCTATTTCATAGACAAGTGTGGGCTATTCCCTCATTATTTCATTATCAATTAAGCAGGTAAAAGGTCTGGAGTTGATTCTAGGTGTGACATTTGCATTTGGAATCAGTTGCTGTTGACTCTCAATATGAGATCCAAAGAGCTGTCACTATAGGTGAAGCAAGCCATCATTAGGCTGAAAAATCAAAACAAACCCATCAGAGAGATAGCAAAAACATTAGGTGTGGCCAAATCAACTGTTTGGAACATTCTTATTAATTAGATGTAAACCATTGGTGAGCCACAAAAACAGGAAGACCAGATTAGAGTTTGCCAGACAACATCTAAAAAAGCCATTACAGTTCTGGAACAACATCCTATGGACAGATGAGACATAGATCAACTTGTACCAGAGAGATGGGAAGAGAAGAGTATGGAGAAGGAAAGGAACTGCTCATGATCCAAAACATACCCCCTCATCAGTGAAGCATGGTGGTGGTAGTGTCATGGCGTGGGCATGTATGGCTGCCAATGGAACTGGTTCCCTTGTATTTATTGATGATGTGACTGCTGACAAAAGTAGCAGAATGAATTCTGAAGTGTTTCGGGCAATATTATGTGCTCATATTCAGTCAAATGCTTCAGAACTCATTGGACGGCGCTTCACAGTGCAGATGGACAATGACGCGAAGCATACTGCAAAAGCAGCCAAAGAGTTTTTTAAAGCTAAAAAGTGGAATGTTATGCAATGGCCAAGTCAATCCCCTGACCTGAATCCGATTGAGCATGCATTTCACTTGATGAAGACAAAACTGAAGGGAAAATGCCGCAAGAACAAGCAGGAACTGAAGACATTTGCAGTAGAGGCCTGGCAGAGCATCATCAGGGATGAAACCCAGCGTCTGGTGATGTCGATGTGTTCCAGACTTCAGGCTGTAATTGCCTGCAAAGGATTTGCAACAAAGTATTAAAAAGTGAAAGTTAGATTTAGGATTGTTTAGTTTGTCCCATTACTTTTGGCCCCTTAAAAAGTGGGAGGCACATATAGAAACCGCTGTAATTCCTACACCCAGGGGCGTATCTACCCATTGGCCAGGATGGCAGTCGCCAGGGGCTCCCCTGCAGCGGGTGATGGGAGAGACGTCTCATAGTGCAAGAGAAGAGCCGGGACTCGGAGCAGGGATCAGGTAAGTTGTATTTTTTTTTCTTCTGTGTGTGTAAGCCTGGCACAGCAGGGGGCCACCATATAGGGGGGTGGCTGCTACTGAGGGCACTTTATGGGGGGGTGCATGCTATTGGGGGCAATGTATAGGGGGGGGCGCTACTGGGGGCACTTTAGGGGGGGTGCCCGCTACTGGGGGCACTGTATAGGGGGGACCGCTACTGGGGGTATTGTATAGGGGGGCTCCTACTGGGGGCAATGCAGCATAGGGGGGATTACTACTGGGGGCACTGCATAGGGGGGGGTGCCAGTCCATTACAGTGCCAGGGGTGCTTGGATCCCTAGATACACCCCTGCCTATACCGTTCACCTGATTTGGATGTAATTACCCTCAAATTAAATCTGAAAGTCTGCAGTTAAAGCACATCTTGTTTGTTTCATTTCAAAGCCATTGTGGTGGTGAATAGAGGCCAAAATATGAAAATTCTGTCAATATCCCAATATTTATGCACCTGATTGTATGTATTAATGAGCTTGGAATAAAGCCTGTTCTAAAAACTACAAGAGGGCGATACAGAGATTTTTAAGATTATATACTATATGCCTGTTTACTAGGGCATTATGGAATGCATATTTATTGTGGGTGATGCGTGCATATAACCGATAAGCATTTTATACTATGAGGCGCTTGTTTTTCACTTTTGGTACTATATATATATATGTTTATTTATTTAAATGTGAATAACATTGTAGACTGGTTTATGCCTAATAAAGGGTAATTTTAGGAGATAATTCAGAGATCTACATAAATTCGATGTTTGCGTACATCTCCGATGTTTGCAGATCTGCACGTGCGCAGTGCCCCAAAGCCGCAGCATGATTTACATACTTGCTGGTATTTGGGGATGGCAACGGAGCGTGCCAGAAATCAGGGCTGTGACGGCTCCGTTTGCTAGACGTGCAGAAGTCAGAGGCTGCATCCTTGGACGCAGCTTCACTGGCCCCAGCTGCGTGATTTCACCGGACATCCTGAGTAACCCGAGGGTTACTCAAAAATGTGATAGTCACGCGGTTGATCCGATGCCGTGCCTTTAGATGCAGCAGCGGATCAGAGATGCCGGCAGCCGGAGTCTTTTTTACTTATATGCCTCCTGCAGCGTTTGCTTATTTTCGCACAATCGCTGCGCACAGAAATGCTTCAGCTGTGCTATAGCGTCCATCTCTCCATCAGGCCCTTAGTGACAAGATATTGTTTGTTATTGTTACATGGTTATATTTATATTTAATACATTTCTACACATAAGGCGCCTTCAGTAGTGGCTCAATGGCCATACACAGACAACAATACAAACGTGAACTCTGAATAAAATCAAAATGTGTTGTTTTTTTTGTCAGATCAGATTGAGAGCATTAGTGCACTGTGACATCGGGAATGAGAGCTTAGGGCCTGATTCAGACCCACTCGCGAGCGGCTGTCCGCTCGCAAGTGGGTCGATGGTGTGCACTGCGCATGCGCACGACGGAGGGAGCTCCGTCGTGCGAATGCGCGAGACGCGACGAGCGAAGGACTTTCCTTCACTCGTAGTGTCTGATCAAAGGGGGCATGCTGTCGATGTTGATTGACAGCACGCCCCCTTTGGTGGGCGTGCCGGGGGCGTGCCTGCCAGACGGAGGCGTTCCCAAGGGAACGCCTACCGTCAGAAGCCAGCCCCACTGACATCACTAGTGATGTCAGTGGGAGTGATTTTGGCTCTGATAGAGCCAAAATCACTCCTGGCCTTGCGGTTGAGAAACTCAACCGCAGGCTTCTGCTCGCACTGGCGATGGTCGCGATGGTCGAGCGCTCTGGTCAGAGCGTCCGGCTCTGAATCAGGGCCTTAGTGCACTGTGACATGGGGAATGAGAGCATTAGTGCACTGTGACATGGGGAATGAGAGCATTAGTGCACTGTGGCATGGGGATTGAAAGCATTAGTGCACTGTGACATCGTGAATGAGAGCTTAGTGCACTGTGACATGGGGAATGAGAGCATTAGTGCACTGTGACATGGGGAATGAGAGCATTAGTGCACTGTGGCATGGGGATTGAGAGCATTAGTGCACTGTGACATCGGGAATGAGAGCTTAGTGCACTGTGACATGGGGAATGAGAGCATTAGTGTACTGTTTCATGGGGAATGAGAGCATTAGTGCACTGACATGGGGATTGAGAGCATTAGTGCACTGTGACATGGGGATTGAGAGCGTTAGTGCACTGTGGTATGGGGAATGAGAGCATTAGTGCACTGTGACATGGGGAATGAGAGCATTAGTGCACTGTGACATGGGGAATGAGAGCATTACTGCACTGTGGCATGGGGAATGAGAGCATTAGTGCACTGTGGCATGGGGATTGAGAGCTTTAGTGCACTGTGACATCGGGAATGAGAGCTTAGTGCACTGTGACATGGGGAATGAGAGCATTAGTGCACTGTGGCATGGAGATTGAGAGCATTAGTGCACTGTGACATGGGGAATGAGAGCATTAGTGCACTGTGGCATGGGGATTGAGAGCATTAGTGCACTGTGACATGGGGAATGAAAGCTTAGTGCACTGTGACATGGGGAATGAGAGCATTAGTGCACTGTGACATGGGGAATGAGAGCGTTAGTGCACTGTGACATGGGGATTGAGAGTATTAGTGCACTGTGGCATGGGGAATGAGAGCATTAGTGCACTGTGGCATGGGGATTGAGAGCTTTAGTGCACTGTGACATCAGGAATGAGAGCTTAGTGCACTGTGGCATGGGGAATGAGAGCATTAGTGCACTGTGACATCGGGAATGAAAGCTTAGTGCACTGTGACATGGGGAATGAGAGCGTTAGTGCACTGTGACATGGGGATTGAGAGCATTAGTGCACTGTGACATGGGGATTGAGAGCGTTAGTGCACTGTGACATGGGGATTGAGAGCATTAGTGCACTGTGACATGGGGAATGAGAGTGTTAGTGCACTGTGACATGGGGAATGAGAGCTTAGTGCACTGTGACATGGGGAATGAGAGCGTTGGTGCACTGTGACATGGGGGGTACAGCGTGGAAATGTTGGGAGCTGGTGATACCAGAGATGTGTCAGTGTGGAGCCTTTATAGTTCCAAAAACAAATATTTACACCTTTGTTTGGAATTTTTTTTTAATTTTCCTAAATCAATGGTCAACTTTACATAGCAGCAAAGTAGCTGTGGGCCTTATTCACAGATGTATGCTAATGCTGCAGCACCTGCATCTTTATACACAGCGGCTGTGTGAATATATGCAAACCAGGATTTATACTGAGACACCCACAGACAACATCGCAAATCTTTCAAAGACAAGGCAGATTCTTCTATAATTGATCTCCTGAGTAATCCTATGGCTGCTTGTACTGAGACGCAAGAGCCGTACAGGATCGCAGATGCAGGCTTTGACACGCCCTGACATCGGTCGCAACACGCCTGCATTTTTGCCGCCACTCCCCCATTACCTCCCACAAACTGTCTCTGATGGTCAATCACACTGTAGGTAAAAAGTCGCTGTGAGTGATGAGGGTAATGTACCTTGATGCATGCACAGTGCGACTAGCAGTATGCGCAATTTACCGATTATTGGTAAACTGCATAAATATCAGCATAACTGCATAAATATCAGCATAATTGCATTAATATCAGCATAACTGCATAAATATCGGCTTTGCATACATCTCTGAATCAGGCTCTGTGTGAGAAAAGTTTGGGGGAATAGGGTTGAAAGTTAGTCATGCAGAATTTTTAGTTTATTAATACCTCTCCATCCCGATTTCAGCAAGACAGTACCTGTTTGACTGATGTATCCTGCTATCATAATGGGGACCGAATTATCGTCTGGAAGTTGGGAGTATGGGCCTGAGCCGTACGCTATTTGCGGATGGTCGTTCTGAAAAAGGGGCCGGATATTTAAATTAAGCGCTCGCTCTTTGCGGTCTGTTGACGCCTCTATGTCTGAACGAGCGAACTAAACATGCGCTCGCTATTTTGAAAAAACGCCTCCTGGCCGCTCGCATCATACGTCATCTCCGCTATTTATTAGATTAATCGAGTACATCGAACGGCGTATGAACTGCTCGCTATTCTTGTGGTAACATTTTCCTACCGCAATCATGCGAGCAGTTCAGACTAAAAGACAACCAAGTGACGTGGTCGATGACGCTGCTTTGTTAATTATGCACACCCTTAAAACGCCCGTTTTGACCGTTTGGCACGCCTGCGTTCGGATCTCCACTCCCCGTTTTCAAGCACCTTCCCCTGTTACCACCCACAAACGCCTCATCCTGTCACTCATATTAGCAGGCATTCGCTATTTTGCGAGCACACGATTTCCGACCGTACTGACTGGTTGGCGCATGCGCATTACAACCCATACGCATGCGCAGATGTCCGAACATCGCTCGGAACGAACGAGCGGCCGCTTACGAGCGGCTCTGAATCAGGCCCTATGTCTGTCCATTACTGGTGCGTTAGTAGTGTAGGGGTGATGGGAGAGGGACAGGAGAGGGATTACATGACACCCCAATGTTTTTAAGAACTAGTAGACTCCTGGGGGTCACAGCCACTCCCTCTCCACAATATGCCCATGCACCTGTCCCCTCCAATTTTGGAAGTTATGCTTTTTTTGTTATTTTTTTTATTATCTATAATTATTATTATTATTATTATTATTATACAAAATCCATATCTACCTTTGCTGACAATCAACTCAACTGAACTCTGCATTTTAATTTATAATGCACAAGAAGCCTGAATATGAAAGTTTGATGTGTAATTTTTTGGTAGTGATAATTCAGGTATGCTGTTTGTTTTTACCAAAATTATATCGTTTCTCACTTGCCTATTTTCCAGGAGATCATTGTGCAGATATGGCAACAAGTTAAATGTGGATATATTTATATATATATATATATATATATATATATCTGTCGACACTCACGTCATTTGGCATAAATTGCTGGGGTGACTAACCCATAAAGGACCATCAGGGCCCTTATACGTAGAAAAAAGAATATAGGGGTGCACTCACCAGTCTTCTCAAAAAGGCTTCTTTATCGCATATATAAAAAAATATACTAATACAGCATCTGCAGCATCGACGTTACAAAGGTCCATGCACGGGACCGAAACGTTGATGCGGCAGATGCTGTAATAGTATTTTTTTCATATATGCAATAAAGAAGCTTTTTTGAGAAGACTGGTGAGTGCACCCCTATATTCTTTTTTATATATATATATATATATATATATATATATATATATATAAAATAAACCGGCACACTCATTTAATGAAAGCAATATGCTGTGGTGCCCTCCTAGAGTGAATGCATCACTCCGTATAAATGGAAGGTGAGGCGGCACTCGTCAGACTTGAATATGAAGTTAAAAGTCCTTTATTTCCAATGCTGTTTTGGGGACAATTCCCCCATATTCAGGGACAGACAGTGTAAAATACAACAGATTTTCCAACAGCTTATATCCCCAATGCACAAGTCCTGAGGAAAAGGTCCATAGTGACCTTGAAACGTCGACACAGTTGTGTTCATGTTGTCTCTATAATACAACGTTTTTTTCACTATCATTGGAGCGCCGCTTCTGTCTTCTGCTTTGGGGCTGTTCATAGTTCCTGAGGAGATACTCGCTGTGTATCAATGTTCCAGGAAGGCACCCATCATCTGTTGCATCTATTATCCTGAGTGCCCAGTTATATTTTTTCTATATATGTATATATAGATAGATATATATGTGTGTGTGTGTGTGTTTATATATATATATATATAATATGTTAATTCCAGGATACATACAGTATATGCACATTCAGCATTCTGAACTAGCATTCTGTTTACTTTGTGTACCACCATAGTTGTAGCTACTGTCAAAACATACAGCACTGATCCTATTTCTCTTCTCATTTTCTATAATAGAGCTTTTATAGTTTTTACAACAAGCAAAGGAATCTGTATGCCACAAACATAGAAATTAGAGTGTGCACCTGGCAGTCTAGGTGACCTCTTATAATGGAGTGTAAGTAATTGACTTTAACCTATGTAACACAAGAATGACATGCCTAGAGCTGAAACACCTCCCAGACATTTGCTGCTTCATCGCACCATAGTGTGTAACCCACTACATTAATGTAATACTAAACAAAAGGTAACGTCCTATGCTCTCTCTGTTTCTGGATATGACCTCTGTATGCATACTGATGTCCATGCTCTTGTAAGCAGTGCCATGCATCTGAGGTGTGTACATATATATTTATATTAATGATCCTGGGTGTTTCAGTTAAAAGCTTAACGTGTTTGCTTTTGTTTTAAACGTTTCCATTCTGCACTTGAATTCTTTGCATGCCTGAACTGGTGTCCTACCTGCCAATAAGCAAAGCACCTCTCAAGCTCAGCTCAGCCTATAAGCTGTGTTGCTTTCTTTTACCCCTGAGTTAATGAAGCACACATACAGTATAGTGCACTTTTTTTTTTAGGCAATTTTGCATTTTTCTAACAAAAGAAAAATAGTGGGCGACTGACTATGCCTTGTTTGTGTGTTGGTAATTTGAATGAAAAGTATGATTTATAACATAATAAGCACTGTCTGCTAAAGATTTCAGGTGGGAATAAAAAGAGGACTATCCTGGGATAATCAGAACACATGAGAGCCCTGGAAGTAAATTTACTAAAGTGCGGTAATAAAAGTGGAGTTGTTTGCCCATAGCAAACAATAAGATTCTACTTATCATTTATCAAGCACCTTCTAGAAGATAGTAGCTAGAATCTAATTGGTTGCTATGGGCAACATCTCCACCTCTAAAAACCTGCACTTTAGTAAATATACCACCTAGTCTCTGTGGCCAGCCGTTCAGTGCCTAAAATGGCTGATATTAGATGATGCTTTCACTGAGGTAAAAAAAAAATAAGATTCCTTCCATAACATGCAAGTTACTCCGATATGAAAAGGTATCTTCTAATATTAAATGTAAATATGAACGTTTCAGTACATGACATGTTTATTTAACTTACAAGTTCTATACAGCTCTTGATTTCTGTTAGCCATTTTGAACTCAGAAAGGCCAGCCTTATGTCAGTGTCCTTCAGTAGATTATGGGGTCTGTTTACTAAGCATTGTTAGGAGACAGAGTGAAAAGTGATAAGAAAGTGATAAGGTGCCAGCCAATCAGCTCCCAACTGTAATTTTTCAAACACAGCCTGTGAGATTACAGTTGGGAGCTGATTGGCTGGCACCTTATCACTTTCTTTTCACTTTTCACTCTGGGTCTCATTCAGACCCGCTCGCGAGTGCAGGACGCTCGCAAGCGGGTCGATGGTACCCAAATGCGCATGCGCGCTCCGTCGTGCGCATGCGCGAGACCCGGATAGCGACAGCCAAGCTGTCGCTCCGGGTCTCGCACCAAAGGGGGCGTGCTGTCGATGGTGATTGACAGCACACCCCCTTTGGTGGGCGTGCTGGGGGCGTGGCTGCCAGATGGAGGTGCTCCCATGGGAACGCCTACCGTCTGGGGCTGGCCCCACTGGCATCACTAGTGATCACTAGTGATGTCAGTGGGAGTGATTTTGGCTCTGATAGAGCCAAAATCACTCCAGGGCTTGCGGTCACCGAGACCCTACCGCAGGGTCTCGTCGCAAGCCCGATGGTCGCAATGGTCTTGACCATCGCGACCATCATCATGGACGCTCGCATAAGCTGTGGGTGGTAAAAAGGCCGCTCCAAATTTAAATAGGACGGCCCTGATTCAGAGCGAGTGCTCTGAATCAGGGCCGCGGTCTCCTAACACTGCTTAGTAAATAGACCCCTAATAGAGGTGACACACGGCAACTCTGCTACTTAGCCCAAGTACCAAGCATTGCAATCACACCAATCAATTTATTATCAGGCATTGCAGTTAGTTTGGGATCTCACATCCATGTGGTAATATTGGGCCAATTGTAAACACCACATTTATCTTTCTTTATTTTTTTTTTGTACTATCATATTGTTTTCTCCCATTTGAAGCAGATCATGGCTAATTCACTGTTTCACCAGCAAGATTTTAAAATAAACGATTAAAAATTACTTTTAGGGCAGTTTAGCCATAATTTAAAACTTTAAATATTTGACTTTAGCAACGTAGATAGATTACTCTGGTGCTAACAAAATGTTGTACGTGATATTTTAGCATTTTATTTTTCTCAGACGCTAGATGGATTACAGCTAAGTAAATGGTTATAAATCATATGTAAGTGGCCTTGACTTGTTGTTGCTGGTCTGAGAATTCAAGTAAACTCTCTGTGGTCTTGTTTAACGTTGGTTCATAAGCGACTGTCAAAGCCAGACATTTTTCATCCTAAGAGGAGTTTGCAGAGTCTTTGATGCATAAACGGCCTTGATATAGATTGGCCATTTGATCCAGTATGCGGTCTGTTTATGTCATGGAACATTGGTATATCCTTGGAGATATCTGGCTACATGCATTAGAAATATAGGGGCCTATTTATCAACGAGTTTTATAATTCACAAGTGATAAAATTTGTTTCGTATGATAAACGATGCTCATGCCAATCAGTTCCTAACTGTCATCTGTCATCTGTTTGAAAAATGACAGTTAGGAGCTGATTGGCTGGAGCACCATTTATCATATGCAACACATTTTATTACTCGTTGTGAACGATAAAACTGCCACTACTCACCACTGCGCCAGCGTTCTTGAGCTTAGGTGTTTAGTCTCGCTGGGTGGAGGTGAGGTGAGTGGTGGGCTGTGTATTCTCCCTGGGGTCTGCTAGGGCTTCCGTTCGTGCGTCCTGGTTCCCGTGTTGGCGGGCATGGGCACAGCCATGTTGATCCGTACCACCCGACTCTCCCAATGGTAATCCTGCGGTCACTCAGCTAATCTTCTGATCCAATGACCAACTACCTAAGTGTATTTAGTCTGACTCCAAGAACAGGAAGCTGCTGTTCAACTTTGCTACTTCCAGTGATTATTAGCTGTTGCAGCTTTCCAGCTTCCACGTTCCTTCCTACCAGTGTTATATCCTAGTGTCTGCAATCGCTCCTAGCTTTGTACTATTTATTTCCAGTGACTCCTTCCAGTGCTTCTCAGGATCACACTTCTCCAGTGATTTCTTCAGTACTTGTCTCTGTGCTGAAACTCCAGCACTAATCAGCATCTAGTTCTCCTGTGTATGTGTCAGCACCTGTGTATATGCTGAAACTCTAGTTATAAATCTCCTGTGCCTGCGTCTGAATAACCAGCATGTGTACTCAGTTCAGATTCTGTGTACTGATTCCAAGTGTCAATTGCCTGTGCCTGCATCTGAATCAACAGCGTGTGTACTCAGTACAGTATCTGTGTACTGACTTCAAGTGTCATTCTCCCGTGTCTGTGCCTACGTCTGGATCACCAGTGTATGTACTTAATACAACATCTGTGTACTGATTCCAGGTGTCATTCTCCTGTGCCTGCGTCTGGATCACCAGCATATGTACTCAGTTCAGTATTCGTGTACAGACTCCTAGTGCTGCTCTTCTATACAGTCCTGCGTCCGGATCATCAGAGATACTCCCTAGTATAAGCCCCTGCTGGGATCTCCAGTGTTCTCAGAATTCAAGTTCCCTTCATTGTAGTCCAGTGTATGAACTCACATTATTCTTTACATTCATTATCCTGAATTCATTCCCGCTATTCTCCCGGTCTCCTCATCACTCCCAGGTACCTGACCAGAGGGCCCCGACCTGCTCACTTGGTGTGGCAAAACCCAAATCCCAGTAGGAGGGGTCACTGGTGAAGACCCCCAAGTGGGTTAAAGTGCGTATCCACTCCGCGATCTTACTGAGCGAGTGCGCAATTACGACATCATAATTGTGCATCCGCTCAGTAACTGGCCACAAATCGGGCGATGATAGATGTCAAAAACGACCAGCAGGCACAAGCATCGCTTGTACATGGTGGTCTATCATCGCCCGTACATGCTGGTCAACCTGACTATCCCATCATGTACGGGGATGATGGATGTGCCTACACTGAACGACTGAACGTTCAGTGTAGGCACATCACAGACTTCTGACTTTTAAACTATGAATAATGTTTCATTCTGTGAGGTTGTAGAAACGATTTACATACATTTTTATGAACTTTACAGGAACCCTTTTGGTGCCTGGCCATATTGGGTTTGCAGTGTTTCAGTCACTCCTGCACAGTATATATTTTGTGTGCGTATATCCCCTGAATTCCTACCTGTCAAGCCCCACAGTGTTTCTATATACATTTCCATACTTCGGCAGGGCATATAATAAACCATCATGTTATTTTTACAATCCTAGTTTTCCATTTGAGCACATCCTTGAAAGTAGGTGAATGTTACATCTACAATTTACAGTAATCTGTTACTGTCAGCAAAAGAATTAAGTGCACTTGTCGGCGTGTCGCCGACAGAATGTGGAGGCTGTCATTTACGTAGCTGAAGCAATATTCAGGAGATGCAGCCTATGTAATGTTACACAGGGGCAGGGCCATTAATTCAATAGAGAGCAGTCGCCTCACTGAAGGTGCCTACACACTAGGCGATGTGCTCACGATGCGATATTGTGTCCGATTTCCCTTGAACTCTCCCCAGCGGCTCCCCGGCACTGCAGGACACTGCTCTTCTGTAGTTATTACCACATACACACAGGATTGTCAAGAGGTTTATGTATTAAGGCAAATATATAGAAAAAAAGCATACATTTTCTAAATTTTTACCCATTATTGCCTCTGGTCAGGTGCTTTGTGTGATTCTCAAGCATGGCTTATGTCTGGAGGAGAGTTGGGGAGGAGCCTGTGTGCATATATGACAATGATTGGATATGAACCTCAAGGCTGGGGGCGGGCTTTTATGGGATCAGGTGATAATGTTGTCCAGTAGAATTTAGGGGTGTTGTTTCTTAGGAGTAGCTTAGGCATGTGAAGCAGGGATCAGTCTAGGGATGGCCATCAGGGTGGTTGCCATCGATGGTTACCATCAATGTGGCATGAACCATTGATGGTATAAAACTATGCAGTTCTATATCATTGATGGTATAGACCAGGGGGTGGGGAACCTTTTTTCTGCCGAGGGCCATTTTGATATATATAACATTATTTATGGGCCTGGTGCAGGCCACGCCCCCTCAATGTAATGTTACACAGGGGCAGGGCCACAATCGCCGGTGATTACAGCAATGCCCGGAGCATCCTGAGGATGCTCCTGGGAGCTGTAAGGGCAGTGGTGTGACCATCTCAAGCATCCTAAGGACGCTCCAGGCGGCACTGGTGCATAGATTCTGACTGCAGGGTGCCATCCTAGGCACCCTGCTAGCCCAATGAGGCTAGCAGAAAAAAGCTCAGAGGGCCAGACCAAATGTTTCCGGGAACCTTATACGGCCCCCGGGCCTGAGGTTCCCTATTCCTGGTTTAGATCATCAGAGATTCACGCATGCGCAAAAGAAGCTGCCTATAAAGCATGCACAGCAGCCGGGCAGCTTCTATCTTCTGACACGATACCCTGGGGGGGGAGTCTGCTGACCAGAGCCGTAACTAGACTTTTTGGTGGCCTGTGCCAGAAAGAGCATTGGCGCCCCCCTCATTTTTCAAAGGGACATAATGCACCCAAAAAAGATGAATTGCCTCATGGGAAGGGCCAGGGAAGAGATAGGGGAGGCCAGGAGATGCTGGGGATGAAATAAGAGGAAGCTACAAGTGAGAATGATAATAAACAGAAATTTGATAGGACCAAACAGCGCCCCCTTTGGTGCCCTGTGCGATGGCACCGGCCACACTACCCTAGCTACGGCCCTGCTGCTGACTGACAGCTGAGCTTGCCAGTCAGCTCTAGAGTGAGGCGGGCAATATGCATTCTGAGTCCCCGACACATTGTATGTGTCACACACATACAATGTGCTGGGATGCCGAATGCTCACCTCGCTCTGTAGCTGACTGACAGGCTCAGCTGTCAGTCAGCAGCCTTACACCAGCTCCAGCACTTACATACAGTGCTGCACTGTGTAAAGGGGGAAAGGGGGAGGGGGGGCATGGGGCCCATAGCTACCATTGATGGCTGGAAAATATCTGATTCTCCGCCATTGATGGTAAAACTATTTGAAATCGGATGGCGACCATCAATGATTTCTAGTCATCAATGGTCGATGGCCATCCCTAGATCAACCTCGTTTGTTCCTGTCTTCCTACCCTCCCTCACTAGTTGTGTGTTTCTGGTTTGGATATTTTAGTGGGGAAAGAACATAAGGTCCCCGGTTCTGGTGCTGAATTTGTATTACGTTTGATTTGTTGTACTTTTAGATGCACTCACCTCCATTTACTGTTTATGTCTGCTACACCACAATGACGAGGGCAGCATCATTACCCTACCAGGTGAATACTCAAGTTCGAAGGTCCGGGTGGATTCCTTTTGTTGCGTTTTGTTTATTAGGTTTTTTTCTGTGCAGCTATGGCGGTATTCAGCTGCATTGCTGGTTACTACTGGTTATAGTGCTGTTTGGTTGGGCTGATGCTAGCTGTGCTTTGTAGCCTTACTATCCTTTAACATCTTACAGCATATAGTTATTTTATATACCACTTTTAAAATAGTTAACATTTTTCTGCCAAATCTATGTCTGTGTCTTTATACAAGTTCAGTTTTATTTGGTTATTATTATCATGGATGCACCCGCAGGGCAGCCCCCAGCTGATAGGAGGTTTAATAGTAATGAGATGAATCATTATCATGCAGTGTTTTGCCCTACTCTTTACCTTCCTCCCAGCGCCAATCCAACATCACCTCTATATACATGCCTACCCTCCCAGGACCTGCGGAAGCCTCCTGATATTTCAGGTAATCCCCACACACCCTGAAAGGGCAGGCACTTCTCCTGCATTCCGCACACTTCCTAGTGAAGTGGGCAAAATGGGGGCAATTGGCCCTGCCTCGTATTTAAACATGCGGCGTTCGTGGCAAAATACCACAAGGGGGCGGGGTTTAATGACACAAACCATCCGCTGCCGCCCCAAAAAAGGCCACCTGCTTCTCCTCCCCAGGCTTCTCTCCGGGAGGAAAACTTAGAGGTCGGCAAGTATGACCTCTGAGTCCTTTATGTCTAACAGCTCACTAGCTAGTATGTGGAGCCCAAAGTACTATGGCCCTCATTCAGAGCCGTACGCTCTGAGCAGAGCGCACGCTCTGAATGAGGGCCGGGCTCCATTTTCATGGAGCGTCCTCCTGGACGCTCGTATAGCTGTGGGTCACCACCCACAGGCTATACGAGCGTGCATTGTGATGGTCGCGATGGTCGAGACCATCGCGACCATCGAATTTGCGAGCCGGAGCCTGCGGTTGAGGTTTTCAACCGCAAGCTCCGGAGTGATTTTGGCTCTATCAGAGCCAAAATCACTCCCACTGACATCACTAGTGATGTCAGTGGGCCGGCTTCTGACGGGAGGCGTTCTCGTGGGAACGCCCCCGTCAGGGAGGCACGCCCCCGGCACGCCCACCAAAGGGGGCGTGCTGTCAATCAACATTGACAGCACGCCCCCTTTGATCGGACACAACGAGCGAAGGACTTTCCTTCGCTCGTCGCGTCTGGCGCATGCGCACGACGGAGCTCCCTCCGTCGTGCGCATGCTCAGTCCATAACATCGACCCACTTGCGAGCGGACAGCCGCTCGCGAGTGGGTCTGAATCGGGCCCTATATGCCTTATAGTTACTATGAGATATGCTGCTATACAATGTAATGAGACGGAAAGCAGCAGGGAGAGTGTGGATCAAGAAAGGTAAACTGTGTTGTATTAGACTTTAGACACGGTGATATGGAAAACCTTAAATCACAAACCATCTGAGTAATTACTTTGTGAGTGAATTAGCCTTTAAAAGCACATAGTTATATAGAGCTATCACCCCTTACAAATAATAAAAAAGCCTTAAATAGCCAGGTTGTAATATCTGAGGTGGGACATCATGCCATTCCTGGGAGTGGCACCTTAGGGATCTGTGCGGTGATTTCATTCTCTTGCAGTTGTGAGTTGACGATATCAGCAGCTTTTGTGTCCAGGATCCCCTCCCCGCATAATCACTGACTTTATTTGGTGCAGGCTGAGAGGTGATTGTTACTAGATCAACTGATCTGTAGAACTACAAGCCCCTTCCCCCAGCATATCATGGCAGCCAAAGAGGACCTGCAGCTCCACGTCACCCATACTTGCCTACTAAAGTATTTCAGGTAGATTGTGAAAGCAACACCTATGAGAATAGCGGCAAAGTGGACGTGTACTGCTACATCTGAGAGGCGTGCCATATAACTGGCTTACATCTAAATGTAAATGAGCCCCAAAGCAGATCTATTTGTTGGTAAAAATACACTGATACTTTTCAGGGCTTGCTCACGTGTTGTGTTTTATTAGTGGTTCCATATAAGTGGCCATGAGAAACCTTATGTGAAAATGCATGGAGACATAGGGATCGGGTTGGGTATGAAATCCTAACGCTGCAACCTCTAACATGCAGAATCCCGACAGCAGTGGTAAGTATACTATTTCCTTCTTTCCCGCCCTAACCCTCCCTTAGTGGTGCCTAACCTCCCAGGGGGCTCCTAACCCTAACCTGCCCCCGGGGGTGCCTAACCCTAACCTGCCCCCGGGGGTGCCTAACCTTAACCTCCCAGGGGGATGCCTAATCCTAACCTCCCAGGCGGATGCCTAACCCTACTCCCAGGGGGATGCCTAACCCTAACCTCCCAGGGGGGTGCCTAACCCTAACCTGCCCCTGCGGGTGCCTAAACCTAACCCCCTTTCCCACACCCAAAACCTAACCCTCCCAAGGGGGTGTCTAACCCTAACCTCCCCCAAGTGGTGCCTAATCCCCCATCCCCACAGCCTAACTCTAACCCTCCCCGGGGGGTGCCTAACCCTAATTTCCCCCCGGGGGTCCCTAAACCTAACCCCCCTGCCCTGTGCTACCCGCGCAAACTTATCTGGATCCTCGTTTGGGATTCCGGTGGTCGTGATGCCGACGCCGGTATCCTGATCCTATATGAGATAGCGGCGTCTGCATTTTGCCGGGCAGCAGGATTCCGGTGGCGGTGTATCCACGGCCAGCATCCCGTCTGCTGGCATATTGACTACATCACATATGGATCATTGTGCCTTATAACCAATGCAGGGAAGTGGAACTGATTATAACATTTGAATGTATATATCTCTGATTTGCTTTTTTTCTCAAGTACATAACAGCTACATAATGGGGGTAAGGTGCAATCAGGGAGATTGCTGGACTCTTCAGGGAGTCAGGGAGATTGCTACCAGGGCCGTAGCAAGGGTAGTGCGGCCGGTGCCATCGCACAGGGCACCACAGGTCAGGGGGCGCTGTTTGGGCCTGTCAAATTTCTGTTTATTATCATTCTTGCTTGTAGCTTCCTCATCACCAGCATCTCCTGGCCTCTACTATCTCTTCCCTGGCCCTTCCCCATTAAGCCATGGCCCTTATTTGGGTGCATTATGTCCCTTTGAAAAATGAGGGGGGGCGCCAATGCTCTTTCTGGCACAGGGCACCAAAATGTCTAGTTACGGCTCTGATTGCTACTATTTCAGGGAGTCTACCTGACAATGAGGGAGAGTTGGCAAGTATGATGTCACCTTGGGAGCTACGGGTTACCATTGCTTTTACTAAATACTGAAGTCATAGATAGAACTTAATGCTTTGGCCATCCCAAAAAAGTATTTTCTAAAAATAATCTTAAACTTGTTTATAAATAGTATTTATTTTATCTTAATTTCTCCTGTCGTCAGACTTTTACTTTGTTATTTCCCCAGTATGTCTCTCTTTATTATACCTCCCAAGCTTTTCAGTAGGTAAACCAAGACAAAATACACACAAACAAGAATGGGGCATGGTACGGCTATGGGGGAGATGTATCAACGCTTGGAGAGAGATAAAGAACCAACCAATCAGCTCCTGTCATTTTTTCAAACAGCCTGGAAAGTGGCAGTTAGGATCAGATTGGTTGGTACTTTATCTCTCTCCAAGCTTAGATACATCTCAATTATGTTGTATTACCAAGTCATTTTGGGTGTGTCACATTGCCTGGGGGCAAGTCTTGTACTTCTGAAAGACCACACATAGACCCCTACATATGCACCAGAATACACTCCATTGGTACGCAAAGCATTGAAGAGGTATTGGTAAGTAGGACATACAGCAAAGCTGTTCCTGAATAGGGCAAAAACTCCTGATCCCCAGGATTGCGGGGACTGTCACCTCGAAATTAAGGCAGTTGGGAGGTATGCTGCTTACGGAATTGGTGTGAAATACCGTTGGCCGCATGGCCGGCAGTTCGATTCCCGTCAGCGGCAGCCCGACAGAAGCAGAGTGCGACGCAGCGGAAGCCCGACAGCGCTGGGAATCCCGATCGTGGATAGGTAAGTATCCACTAACCTAACCCCCCTAACCCTCCTTAGGGGTGCCTAACCCTAACTTCCCCCCCAAGTGCCTAACCCTAATCCCCCCTCTAAGTGCCTAACCCTAATCCCCCCTCTAAGTGCCTAACCCTAACCACCCCCTTCGCCGCTGCCTAAACCAAAGTCCCCCGGGGGGGTGCCTAACCCTAACCCTCCCTCCCCCTAGCCTAACCCTAACCCTCCCGGTGGGGTGCCTATCCCTAAGTCCCCCCCGGGAGCCCTAAACCTAACCCTCCCCCCCCCGCGGCTGTCCGCTCGTGGCGCCCGGCATCACTACGATCGTGATGCCGGGCGCCGGTCTCCCGGCGTCGGGGAAATGCGGGCGTCTACATCTAGACACCCGGCATTTCACCCTTGCCGGGATAAGACAGACGGGAAGCCGGCTGCCGGTATTTAGGCAGTCGGCTTCCCGATTGCCTCCCGCTGCTTACAGCTTGCATTTCATGCAGTGTATGTCAGCAGGGCCGGATTAAGCCCTTGGGGGGCCCAGGGCATTTAATACAGAGGGGTCCTCCCCCTCTTCTCAGCACTGCCCCCTGGCTTTGCCTGCTGTGTGCCTCCTCCCCCAAACATTTTCATGAGGCAGCAGCGCAGGTGCTACCTGCACTGGGGGTAGACTTGGAAACCTCCTCCAGGCTCCATCACCAGCAGCGTGCCATTTTGTTGTGTTGCTGCTGGGAGCTGAGGCTGGAAAGGAGTAGAATCGTCCGTGGACCTGTGGCAAACACAGGAAGGGGAGGGTTTATATATATATATATATATATATATATATACATACATACATACACACTGTACATGAAAAGTCATGTGCACTGATTGCAGCTGAATACATTATCTTTTACCTTGTAGCCAATCAGGTCGGTTTCTATGATATTGGAGGTTCAGTAGCACATAATTCATTTAGAGACAGGAGAAGACTTATGGAACATATTGTAGGTAGTGCATAATGCTACAGCCATTACCCTGGAGGGAAATCCGCCTCCCAGACAGACAGTGGAGCATGGTGCCCACACTACTCACCTCCTGAAGTCAAATGGCAATGGCAATGTGTAGTGTACTGTCTCCCACCGACACTAGCTGCTGACTTGCAGGGGCTCCTGCGTGCGAGTCACAGTCTCTGTAGGGTAGACACAGAGGAACTGGCATCCGCAGTGGGTTGATAGTAGAATCTATCCAACCTAACCATCAGCGGTGCTCAGGAGCTCGCTGTGATTGGGAGCTGAGCGGAAGGCTGAAAAGAAGCATCCGGCCTTGGTTACATGATAAATTCAAGTCAGAGAGCTCTGCTCTGAGGAGCTGCCGGCTGCCACGCATGCACAGCAGTGTCGATCAAGCACCGCAGGCAGCGCAGTGACAGTCCCCAACCAGTGTGAGAAGGAGTGTGTCCAGATCGGACAGCAGTGCAAGTACTCAGTCAAGGTGTCTCTGAGTATGGCTGGGAAGGGGGCCCCTTAAGAAAGGGGGGCCCGGGGGTACTAGCCTCCTATGCCCCCCCCTTAATCCGGCTCTGTATGTCAGGAGAGGATAGAAAATGCAAATACAACACTTCCTTTATATTTTGAACATATTGTCTACAGTCCTGATTTCCGGCTATCAGAACTGATGTACAGTAGTTGACATTACTTGCCACAATTTTGAAATTCACAGTGTATAATATATACAGTATATTAGCACAAATTCTATATCAGATGTTCTAAAGACTCTACCATACCTCCCAACATTTGGAACCTGCAAAATCAGGACGGGGCATTGTCACAGCAATCTAACAACAGACACCATTTTTTCCTTTCACATATATGATATTTTTAATGCCGATGCTTTGTAGTTACATACCTCCCAACTCGGGACGGTGAAACGGGTTGGGTACGGGATCCCCGCGGTTGGGATGCTGGTGATCAGAATACCACCAGTGGCATCCCGACAGTCATAATCCTGACGCCTGCAATTAAGTCCCCTTACCCTAACCAATATTTCCTGCAGCCTAACCCTAACCACCACCCACCCCCAGTGCCTAACCCTAAACTTAACCCTCCCCCTATCTTCTCCTGTCGTGATTCCGGTGCCAGTATTCTGCTGTCGTAATTCCGGCATGGGGCGTATTTATAATGGGTGCAGGGTGTGTGGGGCACACAGGCCCCTGGGTCCAGGGGGGGACCTGCTCCGCACACACATTGCGCCCATATTGAGCCCTCTCTGCAGTTCCACGTTGGTGCAGGTGTCTGCGCTTTAAAAACGGCTGTAAAATGGGCGCCGCGGCCATTTTCCCGGCATTTGCACATGCGCAGTACAGGGAAAATGGCCGTCGCGGTGACCTGCGCATACGCTTTAGACTCTGGGCACACTCTACTGCCCAGAGTCTATAAGTGTGGCACTGGCCGCACACCTCTCAGTGCGCTGCCTGCCACCGAACGGAGAGGAGGGGAGACTGCACATGGGCCCCCTCCTCTCTAGAAACGCCACTGCTTCTGGCGCTGGTATTCTGAGCGCCAGTTCCCGAACTCCACGATAGTAACTATATCCCGGTGGAACAGTCCCACAGGATTGATACTGTCCTGCTGAAATTGTAACGGTTATATTAATTAAGTACAGTACTACAGGTGCCCTTTAAATGTTTGGAAACAATACAACAAAATGTTACCTAGAAATTAGTGACACTTTTTCCTGAGAAAATAAGACTACCGTACATAAGTTCAGAAAGAATGCGCATGCAATTTACATTTCTATGAAGAATTATTCTCTCGGATGTTTACATTACTTTCTCAAACACTTTTATGCATTAACTCCTCACAGATGTCATCTAGTTAAAATGATTGACATGACAAAGTATGTTAAGACCTAAACTATGTGAGATTAAACTTTTCTGACCCCCATGCATTTTAGAAATGAACGGATTATTTAGAGTCTCGTATTGTCATCTTTGTTTTGTGTTTTTATTATTTTGTTCATGGTGAATATGTTGGTTTGAGCATTTTTTCTCCATCGCTGTGTGGGTTCTAGGTAATGCGCATTTTATCTTTGCATATCAATACATATAGGGACTGATTTAGAGATGCGCAAAGTTCCATTTCATGCACTGCGGAAGCGTAAGAGAATATGCAACAATTAGCAACTGCGGATGATACACAGTTGTAGGCTTCAAGGCACATCTCCATTTTCGGTTGAATGGGCGTAACCAGTGGCGGAAGCAGCGGGTTTGTGCACGTGCAAGCGGAAACCCGTGCCGCCCATTGATTTTATGCGGACACACGCAAAGTGCGCTGAATGAAAAAACTCGCTGTTTGCGTTCGTTCACTGTGATCAGTTCAACTCAACATCAGCCCCAAAAGCCCTATCTATGCTGTAAAAAATCAATATGAACTTTGCTTAGTAAGCCCATTTTCAGATAGTCCTCCGGAAGAGTGGGTGGATCTCCTGTATCCTGCCTACTTCCTCACGGATCCATAGGGCCATTTAGCCCTACCAGGACTTGCCTCATTTTAGCCCCTCCCTATGGACACGTGATTCAAAACCATTTTGCAACAACATGGGCTGGGCCTAATGAATCAGGGGTCTATTTACTAAGCAGTGTTAGGCAACAGAGTGAAAAGTGATAAGAAAGTGATAAGGTGCCAGCCAATCAGCTCCCAACTGTCATCTCACAGGCTGGGTTTAAAAAATGACAGTTGGGAGCTGATTGGCTGGCACCTTATCACTTTCTTATCACTTTTCACTCTGTCTCCTAAAACTGCTTAGTAAATAGACCCCTTAAAGAATATCAATTTAAAAAGTTATCATTGCATTGAGGCTCACATAGGGGTCATTGATGACTGTGGAGTAATGCACAGGCTTTTGTTCTATAGTACTTTTAGGATGACATTTCTCTCTACTTTCTCCCAGCCATCTTCTTTCAGTTATTAAATTAAAAATACCTGTATTTTCAGCCAGGGTTTTTTTCCATAGAGATCAATAGATCTTATGTGGTCATCCATTCATACTCCCTTTGGGCAAAACCTCCCTTAAGATGAATTCATTAAGGCCAATTGTCTGTTTTCTGGCTGTCCAACTGGAAGCCTACGGGCCAGATGTGGCCCCAAGCCCTCCAAGGCTTTTGGAAGTGGCCACCTTCCCTGACAACCTCAACTGATATTGCTGTAGTGAATCCTAGTTTTATCCGTATTCAGGCAGTACCTACAGTACAGTAGCTATAGATGCAGCCACGTTAATTTACATACTTGGAGAGCACTGGTTTATATGTTTAAAATGAACATGATTTTTGATTTACAGAAATATTTTTTATGCAGCACTTGTCCTGTTATGCTGACCACAAGTTTTTCTAAAGTGCAAATATGTCAATCAGTGATGTATTAAGCAGAAGATAGGGCTGTAATTAGCTGTGGGCGATCGGTGCTGTCGCACAAAGCGCAGAGGCTCGGTGCCGCCCCCAGCCTATGTTCCTGTAACGGCACCCTGCAGCCAGGATTGCTGCTGCAGCACCCACAGAGCATCCTGTAGACGTTCCAGAGAGGCACCCTGCACAGTATATGCAGCCGATCAGGCGTCCTGAGGACGCACGTTTAGCGCTGCACTAACTGGAGCAGCCGGTCACGCCCCCTTTTGTGCGACGTAATGACGTCATGATGTCCCATGCTCAGTGGGCGGGACCAGCACAGGGTACAACCATGTCCTGTTACTGCTCTGGCAGAAGATATAAGTTACAGCTACTAACTTTTGTAGATGGATGAAATTCCGTCAGCTGTGAAGAAGTAATTGTGCTAATGAGGTGAAATGACAGAGGTATTAAATGTTAATCTAATTTTCTAGCACTATTGAACTTGCTCCTTTTAGTGCAATTAGTAATGTTAGGCTGACAGTGCTTATAAAGTGGATCTAACACAATATATACTGCAGTAGTATATAGTGTGGCTTTCGTCTGAGTATGTCCTTTAAAACTCACATTCATACTTTACAAGTTTAGTATTCTCTAAGATTGTGGGGTCTATTTACTAAGCAGTGTTAGGAGACAGTGAAAAGTGATGTCTGTGATAAGGTGCCAGCCAATCAGCTCCCAACTGTCATTTTTCATACACAGCCTGTGAGATGGCAGTTGAGAGCTGATTAGCTGGCACCTTATCACAGACATCACTTTTCATTCTGTCTCCTAACACTGCTTAGTAAATTGACCCCTATGATATATACCCAGGGCCGTAGCTACAGTAGGGCTGTTGCGAGCGGTACCATTGTTCAGGGCCTTGGTTGCGGCACTGTTGCCGCCTCACAGCCCCTGCATTTGGCTTACAGGCTGCCTGGAACTGCACCCTCTAGCCAGCATCACTGTTGCAGAGCTGTCCAGAGCATGCTTTGGATTCTTAGAAGACACACCTTGCAGCTTGTGCAGTGCTATACTTCCCAACGCCGGTACCCTGCCCCCTTTTTGTGGGTGCTATATTTTAATAAACTTGTTGTTTCCATAGCAACCAATCAGCTTTTGGGGGAGATGTACTGTATCGAGCCTTCTGAAGAGGACAAGTGAAGTTGCCCATAGCAACCAATCAGATTCTACCTATCATATTATAGAGGATACTAGATAAATGATAGCTAGAAACTGGTTGCTATGGGAAACCTCTCCACTTGTCCCCTGTAGAGGGGTTGAGGCATCTCCCCCATTAACGTTCATTAGTCTTACTTCATTAAAGAGGTAAAAGAGGATATCTCATGGTGCTAAGGTTACAGCACATCAGTGCTCTTATTGAACTGCAAGCCTCTATCTACAAACGTTAACAGTGCCAGGCTGCTGATGCAGTTGCTCTGATTTAATCATACTTGCCAACATTCCAGCTGCCTCCTCTGGGAGGGGGCAGCCAAGTCGGCACAGCAGGGGTCATGGCAGAAAACTGGGGGGGGGGCGGGGATCGTGGTGGTGAGTCATCGTGGACCCGCCCCCTGCTATACAGTGCCGAAATCACAAGCATTATGGGGTGGGGCTACAATGACGCAATTCAGAGCAAATTGCGCTACCCCCAGCATTGCCCACTTTTGCTTATTAAGTGGGCGCCTGGACAGTGTGAGTTGGCATCTGCGATTTGGCATCTGGGGGTGCAGGTTCGTGGCGGCTAGGTGCAGGAGACTTCCCCAGTATCCCGGCCATTCTGGGAGAGTAGGCAAGTATGGCTCTTTTATACATGTTCCTATCCAGTATCCACAGTATATATTGTATGGTCTGCTGTTGGACTGTTTCAGAAAGGAACATGTAAAACATTCATGCTCAGGTATGTTTTGCACTGTCCACTCAGAATGACGTCAAAGCTGTAATAGATTTGTTAGTGATTTGTGGAATGTGACTAGTTTTATTATCACTAGTCCTGTACTGAAGCAGCTTCTTACTAAAGAATGCAAGATGGGAGATAATGTTTGAACTAGTTACATATTCGAAGATTTGAAAAGCCTATTGCAAAATAGTAAAAGTGTGTGGTGCGTCAATAGGCCTAGATTTGTGCCATACGCTTGTGCTATCAGCCAGTAACTAGGATCTGTGAAAGATTTGTTTATAGTCTAGGGGCCTAATTCAGACTTGTATGCAAATCTGATGGTTTTCCTACAAGCACGATGGTGGAGAGGGCTACATATGCGCAGGGCCCATTCTTTGCATGTGCAGAATGGATCCTTCGAGATGGCTTGCAGTACCCACTAAGCCGCAGCCTGATTGACACACTGCGGCCATTTGGGGGCGGTGCCAGCCAGCGTTCCTGTGTCTTGTTTTTTTTTTTTTTTTAAATAATCCAGACTTCTTTGTTATAGCATACTTGCCTACATTCATCTCCCTCCTTCCGGGAGGGAGCTGAATGTCTGAGCACAGCGGGGGGCGTGGCCGGGTTATGATGTGGCATTGGGGGCGGAGCCGTGCGATTGTGTCATCTTAGCTCCGGCACCTCTTCACAATGCCGAAAATATTGGCATTGTGAAGCAGGGGGTGGGGCCACGATAACGTGATTCTGCGCAAATCGCGTCACTGGCCCCCTCCGCTGCGGGGGTTTCTGTAATTAAGGTGGGGATCCGAGGGCAGCCCGGAGGCTTTCCTGCCTTTCTGGGGGGTCGGGATCGACGCCTGATATTCGGGAGGCTCCCGACCAAATCGGGAGGGTAGGCAAGCCTGTGTTATAGTGTAGTGAATAATGAGCCTCACAACTAAACAGAAGTAGCTGTTTTATGTTGGATGCACCCAGCATACAGTAGCCGAGATTAAACATAAATCTTTTTACTTTTAGCCCTATAAGCTATACATTTACTTCTGCTCTGTGGCAGATAATCATTATAGATAAATAAGATATTACAAGCTTTCCAAATTCAAATAAAAAAAACAACAACCTACAGTATATCAGTGATGTATTTCCCCATATAGACAGAAATATTGTATTAAAAGACTGTGCTTCCCCACTTATAGTCATCTGCTCTGATTATTTCTCTCTGCCTCTCCCAGGGTACAGGATCATGGACTCCTATTGCTATATGTCACTCACTTAGATGTATAGAAATCTCACTGTTTGACTTCCAACCCCTTGTACTGTCTGCTTGAATATATTGAATTCAGAGTAGTAATGAGGTCTCGCCCAGGCCGCAGTGACCTGGGGGGAGGTATGGCCACTACTCTAATGGTAATTGTGCCCATGTGGAATAAGAGCCGGGTACTGGCACTACCTGGATGATGTACACTGCTCAGGGGGGGTCCGGACCACTCGGCTGCAATACAGGAGGTGTCATGATGCCTCCTACCACTCCCTGTGCATTCAACTGTCTGCAAGTGAATAAGAGGAGCTGCTCAGCCTAAGAAGAGCAGCCCACCGGAGAGAACTACAATAGAAGAAAAACTAAAAGCAGAGAAGAGAGTAAGTACGGAAGAAGTGAAAGGGGGTTATATTGTGTACTGGGGACTCTGTGTTGCATATTGTGTACTGGAAGGGGCACTGTGGCATATTAGGTACTGGAAGGGGCACTGTGTGGCATAGTGTGTACTGGAAGGGGCACTGTGTGGCATAGTGTGTACTGAGGGGACAGTGTGTGGCATGTGTACTGGGAGAACTGTGGGATAGTGTGTACTGGGGCAATGAGTGGCATAGTGTGTACTGGGGCACTGTGTGGCATAGTGTGTACTTGGGGGTACTGCATGCAGGGCCATCGAGAGCAGTGATGGGTACGGGTACTGGGGGCATGGACAAATCTGGGAGGTGTGGCCACGCCCCATCCAAATAATTTTTAAAAAAGAACTGCACTGCGAAAGACTGGGAAGGGGTGGGTGAATTTGTCCCCCTTGGCCAGGGTGTAGATTAAGGAGGGGTGGGAAGGGGAAGAACAGTGTGATCGCTCCCCCCTGTGACACTTGTTGGGGGAGAGAGGAGAGACAGCAGCCTCCCTGGGCTCTCAGCAGTGCTGGGGAGAGCGACTGCTGCCACTGAGCAGTCCTCTCTCTTCCTGCCCAATGTGCTACTGACCCAGGACCCCATCTGGCTCCTTCAGCTGGCACAGGGTTGCAGGCCAGTCTAGTGCCTATATATGTAGTGCCTATGTAGGTAGTGTAGTGCCTATATATGTAGTGCCTATGTAGGTAGTGTAGTGCCTATATATGTAGTGCTTATGTAGGTAGTGTAGTGCCTATATATGTAGTGCCTATGTAGGTAGTGTAGTGCCTATATATGTAGTGCCTATGTAGGTAGTGTAGTGCCTATATATGTAGTGCCATTGTAGGTAGTGTAGTGCATATATATGTAGTGCCTATGTAGGTAGTGTAGTGCCTATATATGTAGTGCCTATGTAGGTAGTGTAGTGCCTATATATGTAGTGCCTATGTAGGTAGTGTAGTGCCTATATATGTAGTGCCTATGTAGGTAGTGTAGTGCCTATGTAGGTATTGTAGTGCCTATGTAGGTAGTGTAGTGCCTATATATGTAGTGCCTATGTAGGTAGTGTAGTGCCTATATATGTAGTGCCTATGTAGGTAGTGTAGTGCCTATATATGTAGTGCCATTGTAGGTAGTGTAGTGCATATATATGTAGTGCCTATGTAGGTAGTGTAGTGCCTATATATGTAGTGCCATTGTAGGTAGTGTAGTGCCTATATACCGTGTTTCCCCGATAATAAGACCTGCCCCGAAAATAAGCCCTACACTTACTTTTGTAACCCGGTCCAAATTAAGCCCTACCCCGAAAATAAGACCTACCAAAATCCCATTTTGAGCTGGGAATACTTCAGAGGCCAGCGTTCCCAGTCATGCAGCGCGCGGTTGATGTCATGACGTCACCCGTGCGCTGAGGATCCTGTGTGGCCGCCCCTGCTGGATCATGTTAGATCCAGTCAGCGCGCAGCTGAGAGGGACATCCCGGACGGCGGCGAGTCAGGTAAGTACCGTACTGTACTGGTGGGTGGGGGATCAATTACAGGGGGTCTTGCACTGCAATAAGGGAGGCTGCATAAGGGACACTGCTACCGTACAAGGGAGGCTGCATAAGGGACCCTCTACAGGGGGGGGGGCTGCATAAGGGGCACTTCTACAAGGGGGCCTGCATAAGGGGCACTGCTGTCAATGTTAATTAAAATAAGACCTACCCCGAAAATAAGCCCTATGGTGTTTTTTTTTAACAAAAAAATAAATAAGACAATGTCTTATTATCGGGGAAACATGATGGTATGTAGTGCCTATATATGTAGTGCCTATGTAGATAGTTTAGTGCCTATATATTTAGTGCCTATATAGGTAGTGTAGTGCCTATATATGAAGTGCCTATATAGGTAGTGTAGTGCCTATATATGTAGTGCCTATGTAGGTAGTGTAGTGCCTCTATATGTAGTGCCCGGTGTAGGTAGTGTAGTGCCTATATATTTAGTGCCTATCTAGGTAGTGTAGTGCCTATATATGTAGTGCCTATGTAGGTAGTGTAGTGCCTATATAGTGCCTATGTAGGTAGTGTAGTGCCTATATATGTAGTGCTTATGTAGGTAGTGTAGTGCCTAATTAGGTAGTGTAGTGCCTATATATGTAGTGCCTATGTAGGTAGTGTAGTGCCTATATATGTAGTGCCTATGTAGGTAGTGTAGTGCCTATATATGTAGTGCCTATGTAGGTAGTGTAGTGCCTATATAGTGCCTATGTAGGTAGTGTAGTGCCTATATATGTAGTGCTTATGTAGGTAGTGTAGTGCCTAATTAGGTAGTGTAGTGCCTATCAATGTAGTGCCTATGTAGGTAGTGTAGTGCCTATATATGTAGTGCCTATGTAGGCAGTGTAGTGCCTATATATGTAGTGCCTATGTAGGTAGTGTAGTGCCTGTATATGTAGTGCTTATGTAGGTAGTGTAGTGCCTATATATGTAGTGTCTATGTAGGTAGTGTAGTGCCTATATATGTAGTGCCTATGTAGGTAGTGTAGTGCCTATATATGTAGTGCCTATGTAGGTAGTGTAGTGCCTATATATGTAGTGTCTATGTAGGTAGTGTAGTGCCTATATATGTAGTGCCTATGTAGGTAGTCTAGTGCCTATGTAGGTAGTGTAGTGCCTATATATGTAGTGCCTATGTAGGTAGTGTAGTGCCTATATATGTAGTGCCTATGTAGGTAGTGTAGTGCCTATATATGTAGTGCCTATGTAGGTAGTGTAGTGCCTATGTAGGTAGTGTAGTGCCTATATATGTAGTGCTTATGTAGGTAGTGTTGTGCCTATATATGTAGTGCCCGATGTAGGTAGTGTAGTGCTTATATAGGCACTTCACTACAATGCTGAGAAGAGTACGTAATAGATCAGAACTCCATTGTGACACATTTGCTATGCAAAACTAGTCCCTTACTCTCCATAAATGGGAGCCCTGCAATATAAAAGTGTTAAAGGTACAGAGATGCCATTACACATCTTTGTTGCAGTTGAGCAAAAAAAACCCTCTCGGCGTGCCATGTCCCATGAGATCCTGCTAGCATCGGGCATCTTCTTTGCGTCTTTTTTTGCCAAAAATACATCTAAGTCACAATGCAATGTGACTAGGATGCACCAGGAGACTGCACTGATTAATTTGATATTCAACATATCTGTGTGCGACTGAGCCTCTGAATTTTTATGCGAAGTGCTGCAATGTAGCGGCCGTAGCTTTTTTCATTCCAAGTTCTGTTGTACAGACTCAGGTGCACACAGATGTGTTGCATATCAAATTAATCAGCACAGTCTGCTGGTGCATCCTAGTTGCATCACATTGAGACCAAGATGCATTTTCGGCAAAAGACGCCCCACACTAGCAGAGTTGCACGGGACATAGTGACTCACTAACGCCAGGCAAGTTTCGCTGCATGGCGTACTGATGCTAGATATATGAGGACACAACAAAAAATTGATAAACAATAATCAATTGATGTATTAGTTAGATTAATGGCTTCATATTGCAGCTCAGTATTGTCATGGATAAACGAAATGTAAAAATAACAAAATAGTTTTTACTATTGTAGAAAACAATGGTTAAAGGAATAAATCAAAATACAAATAATTTAAAAACATAATATCACAAGTTAAAAATCAGGCTTCAAAAATAAAACCTAAAAGGAAAATGATATTCTCATGTAAAATTGCAATGCACTTCACTTCACCTGACCGCTTCCTCAGGCTGTGTTGAATAAATCGGCCAGATTCCGGAGCAGACCATAGCTCCGCCTCCTGATTACCCGCTGCCACCCCCTTATCTGATTGGCCCACCTGTTGTTCACATAACTTCGATCCACGACATGCAGCTTAGTCGCCAACCCTCTTCTTGATTGACCCACCTGAAGTAGAGATGTTCATCGATGGTGCACTTTTTAAAAAAAATTTTTATACTCTGAAGTTTATGTGGGTTATATTCAGTGCCTTGTCAGACAATCTGAAGGTCAGAATTTAGAGCCTAATTCAGACCCGCTCGCGAGCGTAGGACGCTCGCAAGCAGGTCGATGGTGCCCTAATGCGCATGCACACGACGGAGGGAGCTCCGTCGTGCGCATGCGCGAGACCCACATAGCGACAGCCAAGCGTCGCTCTGGGTCTCGCACCAAAGGGGGCGTGCTGTTGATGGTGACTGACAGCACGCCCCCTGTGGTGGGCGTGCCGGGGGCGTGGTTGCCAGACGGAGGCGTTCCCATGGGAACGCCTACCGTCTGGGTCCGGCCCCACTGACATCACTAGTGATGTCAGTGGGAGTGATTTTGGCTCTGATAGAGCCAAAATCACTCCAGGCTTGCGGCCACGAGACCCTACCGCAGGGTCTCGTCGCAAGCCCGATGGTCGCCATGGTCTTGGCCATGGCGACCATCATCATGGACGCTCGCATAAGCTGTGGGTGGTCACCCACAGCTATGTGAGCGTCCAAGAGGCCGCTCCATTTTTAGGTAGGAGGGCCCTGATTCAGAGCGAGCGCTCTGGTCAGAGCGTCCGGCTCTGAATCAGGCCCCTAGGCTGTTCCACTTTTGAAGCTGAGTTACACAAAAGTCAGCACTTTCTGTACAATATGCTAATTATTATCAGTACGGTAATGTTCTTTTTTTATAATAATATATATCAAATGTTTTAGATATACAGTATGTACCAAACCTTTTAAAGAGGACAAGTGGAAGTAATGCCCATACCAAGCAATAACATCCTAGCTATCATTTTTATTGAATGTAATTGATAAATGATATATAGAATCTGATTGGTTGCCATAGGAAACACCATTAGAATGTTTGATACCTCACCCCTGGGTGATTAATTATAGTTGCTTAGAAAAACAGTGCATGATAAAGTAGAGACTTATACCTCTTTTCCACCAAAATCCTGACCTTGGTTTTTGGACATGGTTCCAACCCAGGTCAGACCCAGGTCCAGGGGCGTATATATAATGGGTGCAGGGTGTGGTGTGCACACAGGCCCACAACCAGGACCGGTTCTAGACATTGTGGAGCTCAGGGCGGCAGTTCCCAGTTGCGCCCCCCCCCCCCCCCTCCCAAAAAAAAAGTCTTTATAGTTTACAGTTGGCTTCTGGAAAGGGGGCATGGCTGATTGGGAAGGGGACTTGTCCTTGTGCAACACCCCTATTTCACCCTTTAGAATACATTGTGCCACACACATGTAATGCCGTTTCTAACACATTAAGCCACACACATGTAATGCCCTTTCCAATACATTATTCCACACACATGTAATGCCCTTTCTAATACATTATTCCACACACATGTAATGCCCTTTCCAATACATTATTCCACACACATGTAATGCCCTTTGTAATACATTATTCCACACACATGTAATGGGGACTGATCCCCCCCCCTTCCCCCCGCGGAGGTACAGTTACCTGGTGGTGAAGCACATCTCTGCTTGTCCCGTGCCCAGTCCGGAGTGCGGCAGATGGGAGCACCAGCCAGGGCCCCTACCCCCATGTGAGACCAGAGGAGACAGAAGTCTCAGGCGGCATCCAGAGTGCGACCGATGGAAGTGCCTCTACAGTAGAGGGCAGAGAAGCAGGGCCTCTCTAGCCACATGACAGCCGGGCAGGGTGGAGTGAAGGATGTCTCAGCCGGACTCCGGAGTGTCAGTGCGGCTGATGTGAGCGCCGAGCAGATAGAGCGGAGAGCAAGGGGCCCTTCCTGTCAGTGTCATGTGACACCCAGGAGGAGAGGAGGGAAGGTGGCGATTGGCTGCAATGTCACTGCCGCTGGGATGATTCGTTAGGGAGACGCTGACAGTGCGTCCTGCTGCAGGACCCGGTAATTTTTAAAATTTGAGTCCTGCCATGCTGCCTGTAGCGCGCCGCGTATTTAGCGTTCACTGCCACTGGTCGCCGGCGGGTGGAAAGCGGCAACGGCCGGTTCCTCTACAGCTCACTGATGGGGAGGGGACTCTGCAGCGCCTTCTAGGGCCGGCGCTCCGGGCGACGGCCCTGTTAGCCCGCACCTAAAACCGGTACTGCCCACAACGCACACCCTGCACCCATATTATGTAAAACTTACCTCTCCGAGGTCCCACGTTGCGTCTCCCAGTGCTGCACAAACGCCAGAAAACTGCCACCGCAGCCATTTTTCCGGCGTTTTGTGAATACGCTGTGAGGAAATCACCAGGAAAATGGTGCCGCACCATTTCCCCGGTGATATGCGCAATAGACCCCGGGCACACTCTAGTTCCCAGAGTCTATTGATTCTGCGGTGGTTGGCCATACGCGTCAGTTGGCTGCCAGAGTGAGAGGAGGGGGCCTGTGACGGGGGATGCACACGGACCACCTCCTCTCTAAAGATGCCCCTGCCCAGATCAAACCCCATTTACACTACACCTTCGATCTGGGTTACTCCCAGGTCAGCCCTGTTCACACTGAATCTGGGTCTGCCCTGCTAAACTTGTGAGGTCATAAAAAGTGGGAGGTGACTGCTCTACAACCACAAATCAACTAATTTTAGGCATGACCCAGGTCGGATAACCCGGGTTGCGCTGTTTACATTGCACCATTACCCAGGTCCATCCTGGGTCCAACCCTGGTAGCTACCTGGGTTGGATTGCAGGATCACTTGACTCGTGTTATTTTTCAGGGACCCTTTTACACTGAGCTGCAACCCGGGTAGACCCAGCAATAACCCAGGTTTTTGCTCTGTTGTAAAAGGGGTTACTAAACCAGAAAAAATCATCACTATGATGATTTAGGGCCTGATTCAGAGCCGGACGCTCTGACCAGAGCGCTCGCTCTGAATCAGGGCCCTCCTCCATGAAAATGGAGTGGCCTCCTGGCCGCTCGTATACCTGTGGGTGACCACCCACAGCATATGCGAGCGGCCAAAAAGGTCTCCCTGCCACAAGCCCTGGAGTGATTTTGGCTCTATCAGAGCCAAAATCACTCCCACTGACATCACTAGTGATGTCAGTGGGACCGGCTTCAGACGGTAGGCGTTCCCATGGGAACGCCTCCGTCTGGCATGCACGCCCACCAAAGGGGGCGTGCTGTCAATCAACATCGACAGCACGCCCCCTTTGGTGCGAGACCCGGAGCGATGGAAAGCCCATCGCTCCCCGGGTCTCGCGCATGCGCACGACGGAGCTCCCTCCGTCGTGCGCATGCGCAGTGGGGAACATCGACCCGCTTGCGAGCGTACTGCTGCTCGTGAGCGGATCTGAATGACCCCCTTAGTTCACATGAATTTGGGACAACCGTTTAACATTTCATAAGTTCTATTACAAATACACACAGCAGCTTAGTCAATGATTATATGTGAATAGTTCTCCATATTTATTCTTCTTAATACTTAGTATGTCCCAGGTTTTAGAGATTTTGCTATGTGACAGAATTGTTGCATGTCAGGTGTTATTAGGTTGCACAATAGAATTATTTAAAAGTATTGACTATGGCCCTCATTCAGAGCCACTCGCTAGCGGCAGTACGCTCGTTCTGAGCGATGTTCGCACTTCTGCGCATGCGTACGGATCGTTATACGCATGCGCGAACCAGTCAGTGCGGCCGAAATTCATGTGCTCGCAATATAGCGAATGCCTGCTATTTTGAGTGACAGAATGAGGCGTATGTGGGTGGTAACAGGGGAAGGTGCTTGAAAATGGGGAGTGGAGATCCGAACGCAGGCGTGCTTAAAGGTCAAAACGGGCGTTTTATGGGTGTGCATAATTAATACAGCAGCGTCATTGACCACGTCACTGGGTTATTTTATAGCCAGAACTGCTCGCAAGATTGTGGTAGCAAAAACCAACCACAAGAATAGCGAGCAGTTTATACGCTGGTCGATGTACTCGATTAATCTAATAAATAGCGGACATGACGTATGGTGCGAGCGGCCAGGGGGCGTTTTTAACAAATAAACGAGCGTATGTTTTGCACGCTCGTTCAGACTTAGAGGTGTGAACAGACTGCAATTTGCGAACGGATCATTTGAATAGCCACCCCCTATGGGCCTGATTCAGAGCCGTTCGCTATTTGCGGTCGTTCGTTCAAAAACAAGGGGTGGCTTGACCTTTAAGCACGCCTGCGTTCGGATCTCCACTCCCCATTTTCAAGCACCTTCCCCTGTTACCACCCACATACGCCTCATTCTGTCACTCAAAATAGCAGGCATTCGCTATATTGCGAGCACATGAATTTCGGCCGCACTGACTGGTTCGCGCATGCGTATAACGATCCGTACGCATGCGCAGAAGTGCGAACATCGCTCGGAACGAGCGTACTGCCGCTAGTGAGTGGCTCTGAATGAGGGCCTATATCTCCAGATATCATAGTAAACTTGTAGAATAAATTTCATGTTTCTCACACAGTTTGAGCCTATTACCTGATGTTTAAAGAGGCCCCTAAATACTGTAACACAACAACCAGGATTTAGCTTTTTTATTCCCTTGAAAGTGACGACTAACCTTTTATATAGACAATCGAACTATAATGGCCTTGCTTAAGCCAGCTTATTCATGCTGTGCCATTCAGCTGAATAAAGGTATAATGCCTCCATGTAACTACCTCAGAAAAGTTTTTTAACACTTTACTATCAATTTTGTTAACTCCACCTTATGGGGTGTTAAATGTGCAAAATAGACCAGAAGGATCTATTCTGCAGACTTCATTCCTGTGCATAGAAAATGCTTACATCGAAGTGGTCGATTTGGGGACTTGATGATGCGTTTTGCTGTGAATCAGGTAATTGTGGTCCTACACCCCCTGTCACAAAGGGCAGCATTGCACAGCTGGGGGTGGGAACATGATTACCCGAGTCTTGCATGCAAAAAGAATGCATAAAAAAATTATATATAAAAAGAGTAATTATTCAAAACGCAAAAATATGCATCAAACTTCAAAAAAAAAAAATTCTGAGCTTTCATTGGATTTTTTTTAAAACAAATTGTATAGTAAACAGAAAAAATGCATGGGGTTGGGGGAATTGTTGTGACTAAGTGTAGAGGAAAAACTTCCAGAAATGTCTGAATGATACAGTATGACCAGAAAAATCCTATACAAAAATAAAACAGAAAATCATGTTATATCTTGTAATTTGATCACTGATTGGAGCTCGGCCTGCCCCTTCTGGTACATACCAGCCTGTGCCTTCAGATCAGTGCAGTTTTTGGCACTGGAAGACATCCTGAGCAAACTTGCTTAAACCATAATTTTAAGTCAGAGACTCCACGGCCTACTCAGGGGGCACAATGTAGACCTCCATGGCCCTGACCGACTTCAAAAATAGCTAAAAACTTAATCCTGGTCAATCTACACCACCATGCTGTGGTGGAGCTAGGTACAAAACTCTGCCCGTGCATAGAGGACAGACACACACACACTTTATCAATTATATAGATATATAATAAATTCTCACTAATTTCTACCTAATTAAAATGACAAAATAATGAATCAATATATTTATGGAAGCACAATTATTGAATTTAATAATAAAAAAAATTCAGTTAAGAGTATAATATAATATGGAATAAATATTAAATTATCAATATTACTTATGATTTAAGTAGCAGAGGCAATAACATTTTTATAATAATTCGGCTTATATTCTTCATTTGACCAAATTGGATGGGCATTATATTGTGTGTGGTCCTCCATGATCAATCTGGCTGATGTGATTAACTTAAATGCAAAATATAGTTGGCCTGTGACACCCATGTGTTAGCTCACTGGTGAGTTTGCAAATAGTGGATTCAGATTTTCTATTGCAATTCAGCCTCAATTCTGTCACCAGATTACATGGATCTTTAAACTTTGGTTCTGGGCAGGTGGCCAAAGCACTCACAAAACAACGCTCAGCAATCAGGTATAGGGTTGTAGTATATCTATTTGCTCCAATCCAAGACCTGGCCTAGGCATACCTCCCAAATGGCTCAAATTAGGTAGGGCAGACTTAATTTGAGGGGACTGTCCTGCCAGCCCACCAGCCGAGATGTTTGTACCAACTATCAGGAAGATGGGAGTTAGGTCTTGTCATAAGGAGTGGGGGCAATACAAAGGATTTTTTAAGGGAGACCCCTCATTTTGTGACTACCCAAAACCGTTATATGACCATGCACCATTTTTGTATGTGCTTTTATTTTGCAAAATTAAAATACTAAGAAGACCTTATACTTGTAGCACACTATTCGGAATCCTCCCACATCTGTTGTTAGTGAACTCCTCATTTATGGTACCCAAGGGGGAAGCAATCTGGAAGCATTTCCCCGATGCCGGGAGACCGGCGCCCGGCATCCAGATCGTAGTGATGCCGGGCGCCGCGAGTAGACAGCCTCGGGGGGGGAGAGTTAGGTTTAGGGCTCCCGGGGGGGACTTAGGGTTAGGCACCCCCCCGGGAGGATTAGGGTTAGGCTAGGGGGAGGGAAGGTTAGGGTTAGGCACCTACGGGGGGGACTTTGGGTTAGGCACCCCCCTGGGGGACTTAGGTTTAGGCAGCGGGGAAGGGGGTGGTTAGGGTTAGGCACTTAGAGGGGGGATTAGGGTTAGGCACTTGGGGAAGTTAGGGTTAGGCACCCCTAAGGAGGGTTAGGGGTGTTAGGTTAGGTTAGTAGATACTTACCTATCCACGATCGGGATTTCCAGCGCTGTCGGGCTTCCGCTGCTTCTAACTCTGCTCTTGTCGGGCTGCCGCTGACGGGAATCGAACCGCCGGCCATGCAGCCGGCGGTATTTCATACCCAGTCCACCCAAGGTACCCTAACAGCCTAGGTTGTAAGGTTATCCATGCTTGAGCACAGGGGGATTAATTTGTATCCCAGTCAATTTGATTTACCCATCTGTGCTCAAGCATGGATATCCTTAAACCCTGGACTGTTAGGGTGTCTTGGGGACTGAGTTTGGGAACCTCTGATTTAGACAATGGCAGTTTTCCCTTTTTCCTGATCCACCATACTATATCAGCTACCTATGAGTTGTTTTATTTTTATTCCTTGACAGCATATCAAACATTAATCCAGAGGAAGGTAACATAGTATTTTCTTATTTTATCTATAATAAAAAGGTTTTTTTTCTCACTGGCCAAGAAATTCTTCAGAACATGTGATATAAATATGTGAACTATCTACAGTTCTGGATAGGTGGGGTCAGTTGTGGAGAGTTACATAAGTTATCCATCCAGCACTGAAGTTTTAATCTTCAGATTTACTTATGTGACACAGTTGGCTGATGAAAGCTCCTCTTCACTACTGAATTTAGAACACTGAGGTCAAATGAAGCCTCATTGGATTAGACTTAAAGATGTTTCAACCAGAGCATTGACAATTAATTTCATTAAGATTTTGTGACTTCTCCAAAGAATTTTTCTGTATTGTACTTATAGGCCACAGGATGTCCAGCTCTCCCTATATAATCCAATATAGCGCCGGGTGTCCGCACAAAGAGAGTTAGATACATACGTAGAGGAGATGCAGCACTCCTGGCGACTTAAAAACAAATACACTTTAACACGGCATGTTATATCAGCAAGGTTTCGGTGCCCTTTATAATAGCACTTTCGTCAGGCTATATTGTACTTATATATATATGTTGTTGTCTCTAGAGCACGGAGTAGGGGCAGTAATTATAAATGTAGCAATTTAATAAGATTAGTAATCCCTTATTTTTTACAGGACTTGATCACTGGAGCAGTAATAATGATTCACAAAGAAATAGGGTTAGGGAGAGTTTTAGCTATTTCCTTGTAACAATTTGACAATGTGCACTTAGGAAGCTCCTATTAGGAGAAGCGACGTCTGGGAAATAGGATTTACATGAGTCACTACTTTACCCTCTAGGCATTCAGAGCGTGATACAGGCTAGTGCAGAGTCAAAATTCCCACCTGCAGACAATCTATTTTACCCTTATTGTGTCTCATCACTGCAGGACAGGGGTTTACTGGTAAGCAGCTATTTTACTCACATTTTAGACACATCGCTTCTTTATGTTCCAATGCAAAAACTGCGCTTTGCAGCATTTTTTTAATGTTTCCCTTTTTATTTCGTTGCGTCTGATATGTGTCAATGTTGCTGAAAACTTATTTTACTGTATTCACTAGAAAGCTATTGTAAATATAATGAATTGTGTTTAAGTAGCATATTCATATGTGTTTACATTTACAGGCACATTTGGCTTGATTAAATATCTTATGTCACCCATGTTTTCAATAAAAACATAAACTGAATGTACTAATAAAAACATGGAAACAAATGGTATAATGCAAAGCAGTGTTATTACTTGCAAATGCAAAATAAAGGGCCTCTCAGCTTTCCCATCATTATCCATCCCCTTGTTAGGTCCTACTATCTCTTGCTGGCGTCGTCTACGTTCTCAACCAGAATCCTAGCTTTCCCCACGGAGTTCCGAATAATGCTCTCCAGGTTTGGTGAGCACAGGGGATAACCTATAATAAGCAAATTACTAGAGGCATCGGGTGTACTGACTTTCCCTACTACTCAAACTAATTAGGATCTACCCAATAAAGATATATGGAAATGTCTTCAGATTACACATATTCTTTTGAGTTTGGGCCCCCATACAGGTTAATGTCGTGGGACTACTCAGTTTGAAAACGTGTTCCTCCCAATCATACCCCTTGCACCCCTTGTCCTCTATTTATAAAATTTTGGTAGATCACATCTTCTCCTCTAGTCCCAAATGTGCACGTGACTGGGAGTTGGATTTATAGGGTTTAGTGGGAGAAGATGACTGACAAGAGATCTTCAAAAATACATTCTCTAGTTCCTCAAACATGTTGGTAATGGAAAAGCAAAATAAAATTCTTCCGGCTTGTATCGTTGCCCCAGCTTACTAGCTAAAATGTATCCTGGTGTCCCGAACATTTATTGGAGATGTAATATAGCAGTAGGAACACCTTTGCATATATGGTGGGACTGTTCTCTCCTTCGGGCCATTTGGAATAAGGTGGTATAAACAGCCAGTCTCATTCTTCAGGAAGACCTGCCGACGTGTCCTAATTTCTGATAGTTACATTTTTTACTGAGACCTCAGGCACAATACAAAAAGACACTACTTAGACACATACAGTACTAAGCGGCTATTTACTAAGCCTTGGATGGAGATAAAGTGAAAGGAGACAAAGTACCAGTCAATCAGCTCCTAACTACCATCAGACAACCTGTGTTTGAAAAATGACAGGAGCTGGTTGGCTGGTACTTTATCTCCGTCCACTTTATCTCCATTCAAGGCTTAGTAAATAGACCTCTTAGGGCCTCAAAAGCAGTTATTCCAGTACATGTCTATGGACGATCTTATATTGTCTTTGTCGAACACTCGCCAGCAGGGCTGCCATCAGTCATTATGGGGCCCGTGACTGACAAAATAGGAAGGCCCCCTTGCCTCCCAACCCCCCCGTCACGTGCGGGGCTCACCAGCCCCTTCCTCCCCTACCGTTTTCCTTTTTCCCTGGTTTATTGGCGTATTAAATCTTATGATTTACTTACCTTACTCCGAGTCCTTTCTTCTGGCTTCTTCTCCCCCGGCTGGTGCTGCTCCGCTGCTCCATCGGCATCTCCCATCCAGATACAGGCGCGACGTGACGTCATGACGTCACGGGCGCCGACTCCAGGATAAACTTGATTGAATACAGTGACTGGCAGACCTCAGCGCGGCATGCCATGTAGTTTAGAGTCGCCAGAGAGGGCACTTTATGGAGAACGGGTAGTGCGGTCCAGGTCAGCGGCGGATGTTAGCAGCAGGTGAGTCCACCTTTTTCACTCAAGGGAGCTGCGGGCTGTGCATTGGCAGTAATAGCGGGCGGGCCCCCCTGTCCTGCCAGTGTCCGGGCCCGGTACTACAGTCCCGGCAGTCGCCCCGTGATGGCGGCCCTGCTCGACAGGGATTTTCTATGATATGATACCCATGGCTGACCTATAAAGAATCTGAACATTATGGGGCATAGGCAAACGCAGGGGGGTTTCCGTCTGCCTGGAAATCCCCCTCCCCAGCACATACCATGACCACAGTAGAAATAGTAATAGAATAGAATTTTACTAGTTCAACATGTACTTCTCAGTATCACAAATGAAATAATTAGCACCACTTGTGGATCTTTTAACATGTATCAGCCAGCAATAAATAACCTGTGCACCAACTAGGAGATCTGGAAAACATGCACTGTTAGGGATGCACTGCTATAGAGCCCAATATCTACATATATGTCCAGGGCAGTGCTAGGTTCTTCTGCTGCTCCTCCAGGCTCCCGGACTTGCTCCAATGTTCTGGAATGGTGCTCACATCTCAAATAAAAACATTCAGCTCAGGCAGGATGGCTTACTGCCGCATCAAATGACTTACTGTGATCCTGTAAATGCTGGAATCATGACACACAATACACATTGTATGACGCATATTAAAGCTGGTTAAGTACTAATTCTACCCTCTTCGTGGACTGGCCACACTCGCTCTAAAATCAACCATTTGGAAACCCCCCTCTAGAAATCCTGCATTTGCCACTGTGGGGGTATTTATCAAAGCTTGATGAGAGATAAAATTGTGAGAGAAAAAGTATTAACCAATCAGCTCCTAACTGTCATTTTTCAAACACATCTTGTAAAATGTATTGGTGCATACACACGGTCAGATTTTTCTTCAGATCTGAACGATAACGATTTTAAAAATCGTTCAATCGTTCATATCTGAAGGAAAATCTGACATATCTGACATGTTTGTCAGATGAACGATGTACGTTCCCGCTTGTCAGATAGCGATATCTGACATCTGATGTGTTTGCAGCCAGATTTGGACGATTCCATTCATTTTAATGCAGTCATAAATCGTTTGTAGTTCAAATCGTTGGTGAAATCCTTCATCAAATCGTTCAGATCGTTCATCTGACACATCTGACAAATCTGAACATGTGTATGCACCCTAAGTTAGAAGCTGATTGGTTAGTGCTTTATCTCTCACAATTTTATGTCTCTCCAGTCTTTGATAAATACCCCCTTATGAGCACTATGTATGGGTTTGGGTTGAAGGCCGGTAGAGATACAATTAATAGTTGTCAGGTTTGTTACTTCCTTACATTGTTGTGGCAGGTAGTTCTAGTATAGTCTTATTTTTCTCACACAACTACTATATGATAGTGTTGCCCATATATGAGGCCTCTTCCTTTCCTTTTATTTTTTCCTCATTCACTTCTCCTGTTTCTTGAAAGTTTTTGATTTATGATAAAATAATACTAACCAAATGGCAAAACCTGTTTATGGTTCCACTTATGTCTTACTTGCCTTGCTGATTTGTTGTATGTGTCATACTCTGATTATTTTTTCTTCTCATGGTATGATATGACAACTGTATTTTATGTTAGTATTCAATAAAAATAGTTAGCAAAAAGAAAAAGAATGGGCCATCCACTAAAGGTTAATTTGCAAAAATAGTGATTAAACTTTTTTAGTGATTTGTAAGATGATTGCCCGGTTGCTTAGGCAATCGATTTTTGTAAATCATTGTATCAATCACCATTGGGGGAAAAGAATCACCAGGCATCACAAAATCACTGAACCAACTTATTTTTCAGAGTTAAGTATAGAACTAGTGATTTCATGAAATAACATTTTAGTAAATTGATCTTGGAAATAACCAAAAAATGTTTTCTCTGGTCTGAAACACTTCCTAATCCTTTCTTTGCCATGGGGGTCTGGGATGCTTAGTAATAAGCCAGTCCTTTTAGCACAAGGGGCTTAAGGCTGCTAAATAAATATAACCCCTGACATTCAAGAAATACAAAATACCCAATCCCGTATCACAGCTGGAAGGTACAATGTGCAATTGTGTTTCCACCAAAATTGGTGGTCATCTTTGTGGGCTATTTCTAAACAAGTTTTGTAAAAACTATAGTAAAAGGGCATAACAGAGACAAGTCTATCTCATCCTCAACACACGGCAGAGTAAATTCACAGGACCCAGCTCCTTTTTTAGATTATAAATTCTGCTAAATTAGAATTTGCAAATACTGGGTCTGGGTTTGAGTAATGTGGTTGGAATTCTGGCTGCTTCCATCGATTTGTAAGTACTATGCGATCATCTGCCTGTATTTTGAGTTGGGTGCATCTGTCCGACCGCAGCCTCCCGCCAGTCATCAACACTAGTGACTCCACTTACTCCTACCCCATGTTTGGTGCAGAAGAACCAACCAAAAATGTCATAAACTCTGCTGCATATTCTCAACTCAGAACAGATGGCAACTAGGTCTGCACACCTGCGGGACACTTCTACTATGTGCGAATCCCTATTACCTTCCAGTCGCTACCCAATAGCGCTCAATTGGGCATCAATGAAACTAGACTGAGATGTTTCCGACTTATAAAGGCTCATAGATGATCTAAGTTACACGTGTAGGAGATGACACATACATGGTTTGCTAAAATTCGCGAGATGCGGCTGCATACAGAATTGTGTGCGACTCAGAATGAGGCCCCCAGTGCAAAATAGCAAAGCAGTAGCGGAACTTCGCACCTCTGCATAATGGTCTGCTCCTCTGAAAACAGTATTGTATCCCTTGTATCTTATTTAGTCTTACCTCCGGCCAGTAAGCAGTATTTCAGCTATATTAACAAGATTTCCTGTGCAAGCTAATATATGTTAATACATTTTACTGAACATTTTAAAAAAATATATATATTTTTTTTTTTTGGAGTTCAAAATAAATGAAACACTAATTTTTAGTGAAAAACCATGAATGTGTTATATAATTTACTTCCACCTTCACCCATTATAGAAATATAAGCCAAGATCGTGGGAATGCCAAATATTTTCTTGGTTCTGAAAACAACTGTTGACTGTATAATCTTTTCACCCGCTTAGTTTCAATAACAAAACTTTTAAGAAACTTTTTTTTATATATTCACTCCATGCACACATGCATGATGCCCATGAGCTATCAGGTCCCCAATTTATTTTAATTTGTTGTAACTAATAGTAAAAGAATGATTTGTTTCCGAATTGTCTCTACACAAAATTATAAACAATATTGTCATTGTGATGTAGCAGACACAAGAAAATCAGTCACAAATAATATGAACTTATTTGAATTTTAAAAAAATTAGATATTGCTTAACGTTTTAAAAAGCATGAATGCAAATGTTTTTTTTTAATTTGGTATTGATGCTGTTTAATGCAGTGTATTGATACATAGTATATTTTAGTAATTACTAATTAATAACATTTTAATTTAGTAAAGAACAAAAATATCTAGAGTTTAATTGTTAAATGCCATTTTGATATAATAGCTCCAAAGTTCATCATTGCCCAAACCATTAATTAGTTACGGTATAATAACCTTTTAATTCAGTTTGTACTTTTTCTAATTAGGTTGATCAAAGCATGATTATACAGAGGTGGGACCTAACATAGTTATAACTTTGAAGCTAACAAGTTTTAATTAGAGGTTTCACATTTATTTTGCAACAAAGTAAACATGGATTTAGATAAAAATGGCAGCCCTTCAAAGTATTCCATCATGATGAGTTCATAAGGCTATATACATAATGTGGCAATTGTGAGTTAAAGATGTAGATTGTATCTCACGCAAGGTACAGTAAGCACACAAGCAGATGTGAATAGGAGAATCATTGTACCAAATGAGACAGAACATGTTTGTGTGTTGTACATGCATTTAAATTGTGTTACACTGCAGGGCATTTTTTTTATGTATTTATATATTGTTCTGTGTACTATACTATTGCATATGATAAAATTGCATTGCAAACATCAGTGTGTACATAACCTACCTCCCACAGACAGAAGGGGTCATCTTATAAAGGTTTATATGCTGAAATAGTGATACAAATTTCCTAATCCACAAAATCTATTCAAATCATATTGGTCTATTAATCACCAGTTTTCAAAAAAAAAAATGGGGGGAAGGGATTGGGGAATCACCAGACCTCGCAAAATCCCAGATCTTAAAAGTGTAGAACAACTAGTTGATTATTCTCAATATTGAAATCTTCCTACTATTTCATTAATATAGTTGCATTGGAAGTATTCAATATTCAGCATAATTACACAGTGTTGATGAAGGACCTAACCACGCAATTTATCACATCCAAATCTCTTTTCAGGTCATAAAAGAAAAAAAAAATAATGCTACCTGGGATTTCTGGGGACTAAAAATGCCGGATCATTTTGTATTCACTGGACAACCGCAGGGTGCCCAAATGTCAGACTTTTCTACAACTCAATATACTGAGCTATTCATTTCAATGAGGTGGGAACACTATTCATATTAATGGGCACGCTGAGATAAATTGGAAAAGCTCATAGATTTTTAAACCTTGATGGTGAATCAACTTTTATTAAATTAATAGAAGCAGCTAAGAATCACTGCTTTGTAGATTAGAGAGTTGGACAAAGAATTCCCTTATTTGTGACTGTTAGAGATTTTAACTGCCGGTAATTAAAAAAAAAGCTGCCCTATAGTAGACTTTACCTCCCCCCCCCCCCCTCCCCAAATAAAACAACAACCATTACCAGGGGATGTCTATCATTCATCTGCTGGACTAAAAACAATGATTTTATATATATATATATATATATATATATCCACTATAAAACAGGCGACACTCTGAGTCTTCAGAAACGGTGAAATCAAATGTGTTTTTTAATCAACGTTTCGAGGAATGAATCCCCGTCCTCAGGATACACAACATACAGTATATATTATGGTTAGATGGGATGTTGGTTTTGTAAATGTTTATTCGTCGTCGGTATTTTATTAGATTGTACTATACTATCAGTGGTAGGTATAGCATACTGTAGGTATTATATTAGATGGTACTACAGTGGCATAGGTAGGTATAGCATACTGTAGGTATTATATTAAATGGTACTACAGTGGCATAGGTAGGTATAGCGTACTGTAGGTATTATATTAGATGGTACTACAGTGGCATAGGTAGGTATAGCATACTGTAGGTATTATATTAAATGGTACTACAGTGGCATAGGTAGGTATAGCGTACTGTAGGTATTATATTAGATGGTACTACAGTGGCATAGGTAGGTATAGCATACTGTAGGTATTAGATGGTACTACAGTGGTATAGGTAGGTATAGCATACTGTAGGTATTATATTAGATGGTACTACAGTGGCATAGGTAGGTATTGCGTACTGTAGGTATTATATTAGATGGTATTATATTAGATAGTACTATACTAACAATGGCATAGGCACAGTATACTGTAGGTAGCAATGTAGTCACCATCCCAGCGGTCGGGATGCCGGCACTCGGAGTATCGATGCCAGAATCCCACCAGCCGGCATATTAAAAATAAAAAGAGTCAAACGGGCATATATACTCCTTGGCCAAATATCTCATTGCAAATCATATCAAATTCATCACATCTGCATCTGAGATGCGGATTGTGATAAATAGGGCACTTTGTGCAGGTAGACTGGGTCATTTTATTGCTTGTATGTAATCTAAACTGACTATAGGATCATAGGCACTCGATTAATCGTCTGTAGTACGTGGTCCTGTGTTTTGTTCTAGATGGGTTAATTGTGTCAAAACATACTACCTACTCTTCTGGCAGGTGTGGGTGACTCCAGTTTTTCGTGTCGTCCCCCATACCCCCGGAAGAGTGGGTGGATCTCCCACTTCCTAGTAAAGTGGGGAGATAACTAACAGGTATCATGGGTGGGTAGGGAGGGGGCGGGGCTAAAATGACACATTTAGATCAATATGGATCCTTCATCAATAAAGGGTCATTGTGAAACGTGCAGCACAAGCTGTAAGAACTGATTTTCTTATCGTAGTCCTGTTAATTAGAAGCAGTGAAATAAGTAAATAAGGAGCAGCCATGTTTTGTGGCGAGCCATGGAGATTTCCCAGAGCTGACAGACGGCTACACTGACCAATTAGACCCAGAATATGTAAATAAGCTGGACAAGGTAGAGTCTGCATATACTGTATAACATTATTTTACGTAATGCTTTAGCAGTTTTAAACAATTACCAGAAATGTATACGGACAAAGATTATTGACAGCTGCACTTTATTATTACACTTTTACTGATTGCTATTAACTACAAAGAAATGGGCAATATGTATTTTTATTGCTACCTAGAATATGTACAGTACAAATACATGACTAAGTTTATGGGAAATGATGCTCGTCTGAGACAGTAAGTAGTGGTCTCCTTTAGAGGAAGGGAAAGAATCTTTTCTAAGTAACAGAGTCCAAATTACATGTATGAAAGTGCTACGTATATCTTCTTGACAGTTTAAAGCACGCAGCCCGAGGATAATGAAGACCTGTGCAAGCCACAAGGAACAATATCATGTTTGTTCTTTAATATATGCTTAGACAACATAAATTGAAAAGAACAAGAAACCACAGCTGTCCTGAACACCTGTATGTCTGTAGAGTGCAGGAGGATCAGGAAGAAATGCAGACACACGGCACAGTGGCTGTTTCTATGACACAGAACAAGTAATCTTCCTGCCAACTAAATCCAACCCGCTAGGTGAAGCATGGGGGGAATCCTATATAACATGGTTTGCAGTGGTACAAAAATGGCAATAACAGAAATCTTAAAAATTAATGCTTTACTATTAAAATAAAGCATTTTTTAAAATAGGTCCCTCTTCTCCTCCTCTCTCTCCAGCTCATCCCTACCACTCTTTCTCCCCCTTTACTCCATCTATCTCCCCCCTTCATCTGTCTATTCCTCTTTCTCCCTCTGACACTCTTCCTCCTTTTTCTCTGTGCATTTTATTTATCTCCCATTACTCTCTCTCTTCACGCTTTCTCTGTGTTGCTTTTTCCCCCCCTTGCTCTCCTGCCCCTTCTTTTTCTCTCCTACCCCTCTGTTTCTTGACCCGCCCCATCCCTCTTTTTTTTTTTTTTACTTTAATACCTCCTCATCCATGGGCCCATCTTCTGTTTTTCTAGTTGTTGTGCCTACCAGACACTGGCAGTGATATTATAGAAAAGAAAATATACAGCGCTGAAAGACCTCTAGTAGCTGCAGCAGGGAGCCAGGACATTGTAGTGAGGGCAGGGAGGCAGCGCCTCCCTGCCCTCACTACAATGTCCTGGCTCCCTGCTGCAGCTACTTACTTTTTACAGTAAGAAACAAGAAAACCAGGCACTCATCATTTGGACACTATTCAGGAACTGTATTGGAGTTTTCTCAACTTGGGACGCCATCCCTGGTTCCAGCATCAATCTTTTAGAGGTCTTTCCGTGCGTTGGATGTTCGCCGGTGTGATACCATCGCTAATTTTGGGACCCTCGTTTCATCTGGACATAAGCTGGTAAAATCTTTCCCATTGTTGGATTTACAACTATATCCCAAGTTACCTTGCGAGACATTACATCAGTGCCCATCCAGTATATTGCTGCAGCAAGAGTGCCTATAGGATAATATGCATGTTTTATGAGGTTGTTATTTGGACCTCCATCTACTATTGCAGTGGATCCACAATATTACCACACACAAATTATATTTTGATATGTTTTTATTTTCATGATTGTATTGTTTTTATATTTATATTAAACTGTATCTATTATCAGCGCTGCATATTTTCTTTTCTATATTGTCATATAGGAGGCTGACTACCTCCCCTTTTTGCAGCTGCTGGGAAGACTTCTCACCACAGCGCCCTATTTACGAGTTCTATTCTTGCACTGGCAGTGATATGCCCTGTGCACGTCAATGCGTTACCCCCGCGCCAGTGCACGGCAGACCTAACCTGTATTGTGTATTTAAGGAGGGTTAGTTCAATTATTTTGTATTTTTTTCGTAAGCAGAATTGGAGGTCGGCGCACACAGGGCTAGATTCAGTACTGAATGGAATTGCAAAGCTGGACACAAGCAGCTTTGCAATTCCGTCCGTGCAGATATGGTAATGCACAGTGGATAATTTTGCCTATGGGCTGCAGCCTCCCACAGTAAAATCCACTACCTCAGTGTAGACAGTGGAGTCCGTGACTGCACTGGCTACACTGTGACTGGCAGTAACTTCCCATTGGAAGCGCTACCTGCCAGTCACATACACAACAGGCAGTCTCAGGGGACGTGTCTCCTCCCCCTGGGACTGCCAGTTCGGGCTGCTGTTCACAGAAAGCGGCTTCCAGTAGGAAGCCGCTTCTCTGCATTTCAACCAGCCGTAACCGGCTCCTTGGGGCTGCAGCCCTTTGGAAGCCAGTGATATGCGCATGTGCAGCGCCCCAACACTAGTGCGTAGGCGAAGCCGGGTGAATGTTTTTGGCCGGTGATCACGCCCCCTGCTACATTCCTTATCCGAGCTGTGCTGTACATCGCATCATCAGATAATCTGCGGGACCATCGGCCAGCCAAATGACCCATGGTGTCATGCAAGCCGGCCTTTGCAGATGAGAGAAAGAGGCCAGGAAATCTACATCAGCCGATGAAGAACCTGGAAACACATATAAAGTGCTTTGAGATTGCATATCTCACAAATATCTTAAACACCACTCTCACTGCCCCTTTCTCCTTGCTTTCAAAATGTTCCTCTTTTGACTTTGATGTGTTGATTTTTATCTATAAAATTACTTAACTGGCTCCAAATATGTTAACTAGGTAAAATGCAAATAACAATATACTTAACATTCCAGGGCAGCAAACCTGTGCCTGCCAAGTCAAGCCTACATCATGCCCATATTTACTGTACCACACCCCCAAATATATAATTCTCAATATCAGCCAATTGTACCAATAGCGCTGGCGTGCCACATAAAAAGATCCAAATCATCTGCCAACTGCTTTCAAATGTAACATGGTCACTTGGCCAAGTTATTGGCCCTGCCTAAATTGTATTAATAAATATTAGTTTATTGTTGTATCCAGTGCTGAGGCTCGCTTGTACCAATTGAGTGAGTCAGTGCACACAAATTTTACAAATGTCCCTTTCTGACCACTTGAAATTAAATTATTATATTTATATCTAAAGTGGATGAACTGGGATATATTAGTTCAGCATTTTATTAAATGCGCAATGGGCAGCTAAAGAGGCCAAATCATTTAATGTTATTGAGAGGAGAGTTACAGCTAAATCATTTTCTATCTTTACTCTCACCTTTCCATGACACCATATAAAGTGTTTTATCTGGAATAACAGTATGTACCTGGCAATCACTGTCAGGCTGCAATCACTGTCAGCAAAGAAAGCTGTTAAACCAAGTCAGACCTTTTAACAATCAAAGTACTGCATGTTACCTCAGAACATGCTTTTAATCTCAAGTAGCACTGTCACGTGTCATAGTCTTTACCTGATGGTCTCCATGAAATTTGTAACCCTGAATATTTATTTATGAGTAATTTGCATTTCTGTTGTGCATACTGTATATACTGAGAAGTAGTGCTGTGCGCGGACTGCCATGTTTTGGATTTGGCAAAACCACCCTCAAATGTTTTGGTTCGGATTCGTTTTTTGTTTTGGATTACATTAAAATTGATGAAAACAGCTAAAATCATGTGATTTGGACCTATTTACATGCAATACAAAACTGAGATTAGTTTTTTAAATCCGAGTTCTGAAACTACAGCAGAACTATTCGGAACTACCCCAAAAGTGATCTGAGCCGGGACCTCGATTCGACTCGGAACTCTTTAGTTTGGGTGTGTTCATTTTTCAGGAAAACTGTACTGCACATCTCTGCTGAAAAGTCAGGCTGGCTTATCTCAAATCACGTCTCAACCCTGTACTTATTGTGATGGGACAGTTCAGATCATGCTTGCCGACAAGGAAGGGAGCAGCCAGGTCGGTATAGCAGAGGACGAAGACGCTGCATAGGGGGGCACAGCCTGGGTATTACTAGGTATTGGGGGCGGAGCATGGCGTGGCGTTATGTTGGACCATGCCCCGCTACACAATGCCGAGATTGCCGGTATTGTGAAGCAGGGGCAGGGTCATGATTATGCAATTCAGCACGAATCGTCTCATCGCCCCTCCCCCGCACTGTGGGGGTTTGTGTTGTAATTGCGGGGGGCTCCGGTGGGGCTTGCCTGCTTTTCCGGGGGGGGGGGGGGGGCGGGAGCGCCATCCGATTTTCGGGAGGCTCACGGCCGAATTGGGAGAGTAGGCAATTATGGTTTAGATATGTAGGCCCTCTCCCTCTTGATTGGGACTGCATTGTTTTGGTTGGCCAGGCAGATGGATATACAGAGTATTGGTAAAATAAATAAATTTGCCACTCTTGAATGTGGCAGTGAAAGTGTTATTTAAGGGGACTAAGGGTGGGGGGGGGAGCAGTCTAGCAAATGGCCCACCCCCGGCATGATGTGGACACACACGCTGTCCTGATCTTTTAACAGTAACGTTGGGAGATGTGGCTAGTCCCTGCCCACATCCAAGCCACACCCATTTCAGGCAAAGTTATATCCCTTCCCTCTGCTTTATACTAAGATAACCAAAATGCACTTGGTATTGCATGTCTGTCACTAGACTGCTCTCTGTGATCACTAGAACAGTCTGTGCTTTGAACATTATTCAAATAAATCATTTTCATATTGTTACGATTTCCAGTGACCACTCCTAGAAAGCCATCTAGAACTTAGGTTACGAGGTCTTCCGCCAATAATAACCGCCCGTTGTTCCCTTAGAGATAAATAGCTCACTGGTACTTAGGCGGCCGCCTGGACTGTCGACTGGTATCCTGAGATGGAAGTAAAGAGTCTTGTACAGGAAGAGCAGATGATACAGCTGGAGAGATGCGGCTTGGGAGCCAATGGTGTGAAGGTGCAGCTACTGTGCCAATGGTGCGGTACAGGTGCTGATGATGCGGAAAAGGTGCCGATGGTGCAGCAATAGACCGTGATAGACAGTTAATAGTAATGTTGCGGCTTTGGGAGCCGATGGTGCGGCAAATGTGCCGATGATGCGGCTTGTGTGCCGATGGTGCGGCAATAGCTGGTGGTAGACAGTCAACAGTAATGCTGTGGCTTTGGGAGACGATGGTGCGGCAAATGTGCCGATGGTGCAGCTTGTGTGTCGATGGTGTGGCAATAGCCGATGGTAGACAGTCAATTGTAATGCTGTGGCTTTGGGAGCCGATGATGCTGCAAATGTGCCGATGGTGCGACTTGTGTGCCGATGGTGCTGCAATAGCCGGTGGTAGATAGTTAATACTGCATCTTGGAGAGCCGATGGCAGCATGGTGGTGTAGGTGCGGCTTGGAAGCCGTAGAAGAAGCTGGATAGCCAGGAACAACATGGAAGCCACGTCGGGACGGCCAAGATCTGCACCACGAGGAGGAACAGAACGCTGACCATGCAGCCAAGCCGATAGAACTCACAGATACGCTATAGTCGGCGAGGCTGCAAAAGTCCAGTGTGTACAAATAGGAGGAACCACCAATCACGCTGCACTGTGGATGACACGTCACTTCCTGAGCCGTGCCGATCGCCTAGCAACAGGAGAAACTTTAGTAACCCCATCCTGACTGGGTAAACTGCTCGAAGGAGACAAGTCATAGCCGCGATTTGTAACACATATTTAATTGCTGGTGTAAACACAATCCCAGCTTGGGGCTGTATTCTGGTTTCTTTCCTTAACATTACAGATAATCACATTTTCCTGCCTATTGCAGTAAGCAGATACTGCTTGCACCTCCACAGGCTGACATTAATGCACATAAGCCACTGGAATGGGTCATGGTGCCTTCTATGCTTAATTGAATATGTCTCCTGACAATGGCCTGATTCAGAGACGGATGCTAATGCAATCGCAGCTGTGATTTCGCACGAAACGCAGCTGCGAAAAAAATGGTAATGTCTGCAAAGATCACCCGAGCATAGAGGCTCCCACTGCTGCCTTCTTACCTGCGTGCGTCTACGCATACCTTAGTAAATATCAGTAACATCGCCGCACATCAGTGGCCATCTTGCCCTTGAGGAAGGTCTGACCAGCCACAGCCTTGGGAGCAATCCTGACAGGCAGAGCTGCGTATGCACTCGCAGTGGCTAATTTATTCACGCCCATGTAACGGCGTTCAAACGGACAGGCACGCCTGCGTTTTTCTGACCACTCCCCGTTACCACCCCCAAATGCTGACAACCCGTCACTCACTTTGCGATGGATTCCTATGTGCGTCCGCAATCGCAGTCCGATCGCTTGTACGTGCAATGGCAAACAATCACTTGATCTCGATAGCATCCATCAGTGGCATCACAAGTTATCGCAGGCCGCACCCGTGTGTCACCCGCCGGGGGGGTGACACAAAATGCCGACTCCTCCACTGTGACAGGATCAGGGTGCTGCACTGTAGCATTACGTGCAGCACTCAGCTCCTGACACAGTGAGGGAGCCGGCACTCCACATAGACTGGTCCCCAGGGGCAGTCCATATCTCCAGGACCCCCGGAGAAACTAAAATGGGGATTCGGGCCGCAAGGTCATGCCTCCTGTCTGCGAGGCTGCGCCTCCTTTTTGCCGGTGCACGGCTTTGCCACGCGCACTACATTCCTCCCTGCACCGGGTGTCACCATAGGAAGGAACTCCACTAGTGGCTATCTCTGAATCAGGCCCAATATACCAATTCCATGGGTATGAGATTTTCATGTGCTTTGCCATATTGGCCACAGGGGCAGCTATTAAGTGTTTAGGTCATACAAAGGGATCTGGCCATGTGTGGCCAACTTGCGTAAACCCCAGTTAAATAGTTACATTTGTCATAAAAAGGGACGTACTGTGGAAGCTTTAGTAAAATGACCCACGCTCCATTTCCACTTATCATTACATAGCCACCACATACATATTCCACTCTCCATGCAGTGTACAGGAAGTTTTTAGTCGGCTTGATATAACAGTAACGGGCTCAACGGTAAACTCCTGAGAAGTGTGCCTAGTCAAGCATTATTAAAAGTTAAGTAGCCAAGATTACTCTGCACAATTAATCTGAAATAAATGAAAAATAAATAGAAAAGAACGCATGTGGCATTTCTCCACAGCCGCGGTATTTATGTGTTCTTTTGCCAGAACACCAAGAAGTGAAAGAACATTAACAAAATATTAATATCTAAAATTCCTCAGATTCATTTTACCAGGTTGTTGGGCAATTTCTGTCAGTGGCCATATTCAGCATCATTTTGTTACATTCATAATTGTCCCCTAATATTTGTAACTTCTCCTTATTTGGTACTAGTCAAAGCTCTTTTCACTTTCTAGGAATTAAATCCACACAATTCTATTTCACTTTCACAAACTGATATTTTAACACACTGGAAATATAGGTTAAGTGAAACCATTATTATTATTACTGGGCACAGTAAAAAAATGGAAACGCATATCCACTAAGGGTCGTATTCAATTGCCGGCGAAAAGTCCCAGACTTTTCGCCTTGCCAGAGTTTTTGCCGTCATCGCTTATTTTGCATCCGGAAAAGTATCACGCTCGTCACCGCTTTTCGCCCTATTCAATTCCAAATGATGCGAGAACGTGTCCCAGCGAAACTCAAATCGGCTAAAAGTCCTGTCTGAAATGGGGAAATCATTCTGACACCCCCCAAAAGATGCACTGACATGGGGGATCACTATGGATACCCCTGATTAGCCCTGCTGAAGGTATTTGGGGTACTTAAATGCTCTCAATTTGTGCTATTTATTGTTAATGTGGTAAATGACTGTACTAGCTGCAAACGTCTATTTTTTAAAGGAGTATCTACATAGGTGTATAGAGGCCCATTTCCAACCATCACTCCAGTGTTCTAATGGTACATTGTGTTTGCTAAGCGTGTTAGAAGACTAATGGATGATTAGAAAATCCTTGAAAACCCTTGTGCAATTATGTTAGCACAGCTGAAAAAGGGTTTGCTCGTTAGAGAAGCTATAAAACTGGCCTTCCTTTGAGCTAGTTGAGTATCTGGAGCATCACATTTGTGGGTTCGATTATGCTCTCCAAATGGTCAGAAAAAGAGAACTTTCATGTGAAACTCGACAGTCTATTCTTGTTCTTAGAAATGAAGGCTATTCCATTTGCGAAATTGCCAAGAAACAGAACATTTCCTGAACGGTGTGTACTACTCCCTTCAGAGAACAGCACAAACAGCCTCTAACCAGAGTAGAAAGAGAAGTGGGAGGCCCCGGTGCACAACTGTGCAAGAAGACAAGTACGTTAGAATCTCTAGTTTGAGAAATAGACGCCTCACAAGTCCTCAACTGGCAGCTTCATTAAATGGTACCCGCAAAACACCAGTGTCAACATCTACAGTGAAGAGGCGACTCCGGGATGCTGGCCTTCTAGGCAGAGTGGCAAAGAAAAAGCCATATCTGAGACTGGCCAATAAAAGGAAAATATTAATATGGGCAAAAGAACACAGACATTGGACAGAGGAAGATTGGAAAAAAGTGTTCTGGACAGACAAATCAAAGTTTGAGGTGTTTGGATCACACAGAAGAACATTTGTGAGTTGCAGAACAAGTGAAAAGATGCTGAAAGAGTGCCTGGAAGAGTGATTACTGCAGACACCCTTCTTGGCAAACTGTCCACAAGTTCCTGGATAACAGCAGGCGGTATGTTTTGCCATTCCGCCTTAAGTACAGTGACCAACTATGTAACTGAAGGTCAAGTCTTCCTAGAATGCACCCATCGCTCAAATTCGTCCCAGAGGTTCTCGATGGGGTTAAGATCTGGTCTCTGAGCTGGCCAGTCCATCCGAGTTACCGATTTTTATATATACTAGTCCAGCGTAACCCTGGAAACACGACAGGTGGCATTGTTGCCCTGATAAAAACATTTGTTGTTTCCATAGAACTGCAAGTGTATGGGCCACCCTACAAAGTGTTCTTGTTGAAACTGCCATAGTATGCATGGTATACATTTCACCTGCGCGGGGGTGTCCAATCACTTTCGTCTACATAGCGTGTGTGTGTGTGTGTAAAACAGGCAACCATGCTAAAAAAGAACAAAAACAACCCCTAAGTCGCACAGACACAACCCGTGTGCAGGTATCCTGAGTGTTGTCACTGAGGATACTATTTCATGTGCCCCCAAGATGTCTTCTTTCTCATAGAAATCAGGCTGTTGTACGAGATGAATTGTTTAGCTAGTAACCTGTACACAGTCCCTGGTATGTGCCTGTCAGTCTGATCCTTAATCCTATTAGCCACAACTTGTTATCAACCATTCAATATTTATATATTCCAAACTTTATCTTTGTCACACAAGCAGTCTGCCCTTGTTTTCACATCTACGGTAATTTGACAGTGCGCAGGAAGTAGTCTGGCGCCACCAGAGGAATTATACTAGTATGTGACTAGATACCTGCAGGCTATAAGGTTTATTTTAAGAATGCACATCCAGTGTTTCAGCAAAGTGCTTCTAGCTGCAGGGTGTGTATTTATATCCTTCTCAGCCAGGTGCTTTTACAGTAAAAAAAAAAATTTACACACGCAGGGCGTGTATCCTAGTGTCAAATCACTAGACTGCTCATTGTTTTAACGCCTGAGCATGTCTGCCGATATCTTTCTGCGTGGCTTGTGTTCTAGTGTTACTTGGGTTTTTGTTATAGTGTAGTCTATACATTGCATGACAACAGTTCTAATCCTGTGTGTATAGTGCTTATAGAAATAGTGATTACAACTTTTTTCAGACAAGCTAAATTGTAATTATATCCAGCTATTAGATTGTAAATCCTGTGTTGTTACTGGTTTTTCCCTGCCCAGATTGTTATATCGAAAATATATAAACCTGGCGTCTCTCCGTTCCCCCTTTTTGGTATGTCTCCCCGTTCCCCCTTTTTGGTATGTCTCCCCGTTCCCCCTTTTTGTACATTCATTTCCTTTAAGCATATCTCCAGCTGTCCCAATCTCAGTAGCTCTGTTCCGCATTCCCAGTTGGGACTGCATTGTCCCAATTGGCCAGGCATTTGCGGAGGTAAGTTCCTTTTATTAGTGCTTTGAATACTGCAGCAATAAATGGGTGCCAGTGCATGGTATTCAAAGTGCAGGGAACAGGGTGGTCAAGCACTGGATATATCTGTATAATGTGGTCTTTCTCATATGCTGTTGTCCTGCTCTGGCTGCTATAAATGTTGGGAGTCATGGTTTTAGATTTTAAATCCTCTGATCAGGAACAAATGTAGAATTTCTAGAGGGGGGTTTTCAAATGCTTAATTTTAGAGTGGGGCCGGTCCATGATTAGCACTTAACAAGCATCATAGAAAATGCAACATATGTAATACTTCAGACATATACAGGGCCAATGATCACAGCAAGCAATGAGATGTGCCAATAGGGCACAGCTCTGTTACGTCCCTTATTCCTCATGTTGTCGCTGCAGCTCTGGTACGATTGTATTATATACAACTGCTATTGTGGTCATGATTCAAAGCATTAGTCAGGCTGGGAAAGGGGGTTTCCAGGCAACTGGAAACCCTCCCTTCGTTTGCCTATGCTGGTAAGGGCAGTTCCTTGGGAATTCTGCTACAACCTAAGTCAAGCCATTGGAGAGCTGAACTTGACGTTATGCATAGAGAGGGAACCGCACCATCAGGCTGATTCCAGCTTAACCATTCTGTCTGCTATGATGTGGGTGTGCAGTAAACCTACCATCAGGTTGAATGGCCAGCAATGTCACAGAAGCTTAAATGACTGTTGCCTTCGTTTTTTTTAGGTCCCAATAAGACACTGTCCTAAATATTCATTGGCAGCTGTTCAACCCTAAACAATATTTTACCTTTACGGTTCATATCTGAAGATGTACATTTCGGTGTTTAGTGACACAAATACAGTATACCCAGTGCCCCAGATGATGCATATCTAGGGCCCCCATAGTTTTAGAAAAAATTGGTAAATTCCTGATACCTGAACTTTTCTCAGGGGAATAAACCCTCCTCATGCCTTCATTTGGATATGGGGTTTATTATCAAATATCCTGTTATACCGGGTGCATCGGGAGGCTGAATTCTGGGAAAATAACCACTGTGATTTAAACATTTTGGGTGGAAAGAGAGGTAACCTTCCAGATAAAACTGGGACACCTGAGCGCCCTACAGTATGTATATCCTGCTTAGAAAGTACGATTCCTCCTCCTGGTAATTAGAAGTGCAGATACAAATCCTCTTTCTAGGAGAAGAGAAAGCAACCAGTCATGCGCCTCTTTTTCTGAGACACTTGATTGGGATCAATGAAACCAAAAGGTATTTCATGTGTTACATTGTCTAAGTGTTCGGATAAGATTATTTTTCATCATTTATTTAACAAAGCAGCTTTTACGTTACAGAGATCACAGGGGACAGAGCTATGTAATGGGCATCAGTAAGAGAAGTAGGCCATGCTGAATTAATGAGCGTTCTCTGTATCTTCTGGCCAAATGCTGTTCTGCGGTACTTTGTGCTAAAATGTACTAAAATATTACTTTATACTGATTATATGTATTTCATGCACAAGCAAATTCTCTTGGTGAATAAAGTAGGTAGTGGTACAGAGAATTGCACGTGTTACTCATATTTTATATAAAATAAAATAAAAAAATAATAGTCTCTATTTAGGAATAGGATATTGTTTTCCCTTTTAACAGCTTTTTATTCTTTCTGTTAAATACTAAATACATTTATCTATGAAATAAATAATTCAACTGGTTACCTAATGGTGTTCCTGCATGAGTGGGTCCATCCTCTTGACCCATTTATCTCTATTAGATTTGCCCATTATTATTATTAATATTATTACCAGTTATTTATATAGCGCACACATATACATATTCCTCAGTGCTTTACAGAGAATATCTTACCATTCACATCTGTCCCTGCCCCAGTTGAGTTTACAATCTATATTCCCTACCACATGCTCGCAAACATACACACTATGGTCAATTTTGAGGGGAGCCAAGTAACCTACCAGTATATTTTTTGGAGTGTGGGAGGAAACCGGAGCACCCGGAGGAAACCCACGCAAGCATAGGGAGAATATACAAACTCCACACAGTTAGGGCCGTAGTGGGAATCGAACCCATGACCTCAGTGCTGTGAGGCAGTAATGCTAACCATTACACCGTCTGTGCTGCCCCGACATGTGTGATACCAAATTGGCATTTTGGCTGTATGATCAGGCCTGGTGGTGAGCACCCAGTGTAATGTCTTAATTTACATCTCATAGCTCCTGGTTAATTGGTTAATTGTTTGTTGTACATGAACCGCTTAATGGACATGTATACTGAATGATTGGCCATTTTGGGGAGATGCATCAAACCTTTAAGAGAGAGAAAGTACCAATCAATCAGCTCCTAACTGTCATTTTCCAGGCTGTGTGGGAGATGTATGAACAGGTGATATGTGGGAGGAGTGTTATCAGCGCACGTTATGACAGGGGCACTATGCTATACTTTATCTCACTCCGCTTTATCTCTCTCCAAGGCTTGATACATATCCCCTTAGTGCTGCCAACCATTCACCAACAATTTTTCATTGCAAACGTAAATTAGCTTTGATTGGATTTAATCTTAGTTTCTATCCAGTTGTGACAATTTTACTACTTGTTTGGCAAATCACTCACAGATTTGTCAATGAATTTACTCTTCTTTTATTTGGCTTTGCAGGAGGAAATAAGTTGAAGAACCAGCATTTTCGCTTGAACTGGGCTTGGATCTCTATAGAGAAGGAATATTATGTGGTGAATGAAGATGCCAAACATTTAGAGGTTCTCCTCAGACGTAGAGGATACTTGGGCGAAACTTCATTTGTCGGTAAGTTCTTTATACCCCTATCTCTTACAGATGGTGCATAAAGTAGCCGTTATATGAGGAGGAAACTGTTGGAGAAATGTACTCAATTATTTTTTTGTACAGTGTGTGTCATTTATTAGCTGGAATGGAGCCTGAAATTTATAGAGTAACAACACATAGGAAAAAGGCTCATCTTGTTCTAACAGTTTTACTCTCATTTGTATATAATAATGTCCCTGGAGTTACAGGGAAGGAGACGATCACAATGTTTCTCTTAATCATTACTTCTTCTCTGTCTGGGGCATACTTACCGACTTAGCTGCCCCCTACTCCGAGAGGGGGCAGCCAGGTCGGCAGAGAGGGAGAGTGGTGGCCACGAAAGTGGGCGGTGCGGAGGGTTTGGTGACACGATTGCGTCTTTGAGGCCCCGCCCCTCACTATACAGTGCAGAGAAAACAGGCATTATATAGTGGGGGGCGGGGCTACGATGACGCAATTCACTGTCATTGGACCGCCTACTTTGCTCTGTAAATGGGCGGACGTAGGGGATACTTTTGGATGGAGAGGGGCCGCGGGTGGGGGGGCTGGGCAATGCGGGAGTACTTTTCCGGGTCGGCGGTGGAGCCACACGATTTTCGGGAGCCTCCCGGCCATTTCAGGAGAGCAGGCAAGTATGGTCTGGGGTAGATGTACTAAACCGTGGAGAGAGATAAAGTACCAACCATTCAGCTCATGTCACTTTACAGGCTGTATTTGAAAAATGACATTTAGGAGCTGATTGGCTGATACTTTATCTCTACAAAAGATGGTAAGGGCAACCAGCGCCCCACAAACTGCAGCTTAGTCCACTCTTAGGGGTACCACACCTCCAAAGCAAATGCAGAAAACAACAAAGAGAGTGATCCAAAAGCGCGGTCTACTGATAATTGGTCCTGTTGGGGTGGAGAATGTCACTTCAAGAATGGAAGAAAGAATACATAGCAGATTATGCCTAAGGTACAGGAACACCTCAAATACTCTGGAGTCTTCTGTCTGTGACTCACCTCCCAATAGAAAAATAAGTTCACATAAAGGTATCTTTCCTGCATCAACCACCGGTATAGATATTAGTTTTCACACGTTTCCCATTTGAAACCCCTTTGGAAAGACACTCACCTGAGACCAGGTACATACGTTCCCATCAAGGTTTCTTTGCTTTAGGGGGGACTTCTTACTCCAGAATTCAAACAAATGAATCCACTCCTTATAGAAATAATCCAAGGGTGTATACCAACGACAGATGAAAAAATCCAAGAATTTATTGATAAAAGGCAATGATCAAAATATAAAAACAATAAAAAGCATAAAGTAAGATCCAGACAAAATTCTCTTTCTTTGTTATAAATCGGTTATTTTAAAGAAGGTATCTCCTCCACTCCCAGGTAAATGGGTGGGGATAACCCAAGAAATAGTTGAGCTCAACCCATTTACCCAGTGGTAGCATTGGTTGCGCTAAGCTGACAGTGTCCTCCAGTGGATTGCTACCTTAGGGTATATAACCGTGCTCTGGATAACAGGAAGTTGCATGTACTTCAAGTTTTAACTTGCTGTTGCAAGGTTCCAAGCTCCGTTCCTTCTAGTGACTTGTTCCTAAATTTGTGCACGGTGTATGTACTCAGAATGTCTTCTGAATACATTCTATTAACAGTCATCTTCTGTGTTAGCTCCGCGGTTGAATCCTTAGCGTGTGTTATGAGTTCATCCTTCAAGTACCATCTCGTGATGCCATTCTCCTGTGCTGCGTCTGAGGTCACTCTGTGTGTACTGAGTTCATCATTCAAGTACCATCATGTGATGCCATTCTCCTGTGCTGCGTCTGTAGCCACAGTGTGTATACTTAGTACATTATCCAACTACCCGCTCATTATACCATCTGCTGTGCCAGCATTGCGACTGAAACCACTAAGTGTGTTCTCTTTACATCACTTGAGTACAATCCTCCAATATATTTCTCTTGTGCTTGCCCTGTGGTAGTGTTTCCCCACTTGTGCCGGATACCTGACCAAAGGGCCACTACCTGCCTACTGGGTGCAGTTTAAGCCCAAATTCCGCTTGGAGGGGTCACTGGTGAACACCTCCCAGTAGGTTAGACGCCTTTGATCAGGTTTCACCAACATCCAGTTCTGGCGGATGAGGAAGACACTAATCCAGTCCCTCGTCTCCTCCAGATTAAACTGACCCCTATTTTAGGTGTGTGTGGGTAGGGGGATGGGGTCCTAAACCACTTTTCATCGGTTAGTTCCCAATGTAGTCTTCATTAGATTCTGGGTTGTTGAATGCATTTCCATTGCAACTGTTTTAGACAACGGGTTGGGTATGGCATCCCAACGGTCAGAATCCCGTCGATCAGAATGCCGGCATCGGAATCTCGACGGTGCAAATGCAGTAGATTTTCAGTAAGTATTCTAAGGCTAACCTTAACCCTGCAGCCTAACCCTCCCTTTTGGCACTGAACTCTCCCATTCCAGCAGAGTAACCCTAACCCTCCCCTACCGCAGCCGAAGCCTAACCCTAATACTGTTTTAAGTTGTCAGCATTTGACCCGCCAGGATTCTGGATTCTGACTCTCGAGATGCCGACTACATCCCTGGACGATTACATTTTTATTAGTCTAGGTGAGACTAATGTAATTGCATAGGAATTATATGCTTGTCTGGTCATTTCATTAACTTTTTATGGTAGCAGCAACCATATTTCAATTTTAAACTACTACAATATTGCTGACAATACTGTTTCCACCCCATATTTCATATACGTGACAACCAAGTTAAACAGTAAAGAGGGTGATGAAGAAAATAAATAAAGAAAAAGTATTTCCAGAAAAATTTATGAAACATGACATTTAGGTATTTATACTTATTTTATATACTCTTATGATGAGAAATATTATACATTAAAATATATGTAACAACACCTATGTAAATAGTAAAACAAGTATGAAGGTATAAAACAAGCGGAAGAAAATACAACAAAGCTTAACATGAGATTAGCGTCCGCCAGCCGTACTGCTGTGAGCTGATTTCATCAAGTTGTAACAAATTCCGCAGACCCCATTGAACTGACTACTGTACTTCTTTTCAGTCTGTTTGGCAGTCAACGTTTATACAGGAGGTGTTGAAAACTAATCAGTGTCCAATGAGCCAAATGGTGAAAATGAACACACTATCGTATTCTACCCACTGACATTTATTTTTGGCTACTGCTGTGTGTTTTTGAACACATACTGTTAACAGGTTGCCGCACAAATTACAAAAACTCTTCTGTGATCCCTTGGGGAACTAGAAAAAAAAAATTATAATATTTCAGCATGCCCTAAAAAAAAAAAAAAGTTCATTGATGGACATTTTCTAAACATTCTTATAGAGTAACAATGTTCTATTTGTAGAAACAGTTTTATGCTGGTCAAAAAAAAAAAAAAGTAGGAAAGTTTTTATAAAATCGCTCAATCGTAAATTATTTTTTCTCTCTAAAATGTATTTAATTTACCTTAAAAGCATAAACGAGATTACAAAGCAGTACTTGCAGTATTATATAACCAGAGATAGTGTGCAGCGCTCAGAAAAGCCAAATGCTTAAGATATTGGGACAATGCATTTTATTATAGAGCGAGGATACATCCCTGTGCTTGCTCTATCTCTCTCTTTTTGTAGCTATACTCGGTTGGTTCAACATTTGCCAGACATTCCATGGCTCATTTGAAGATGACAGTAGAGTCACAATGTTATATAAAAAGAACTGTGTGTCACAAGGGTAGCTGGCAATTTCTTTATCAAATTGTATCCATTGCATTTTGTTTGCCAAATCATGATAAGAAGAACTACTTATAACAAACAGGTCTTTTTTTATTTTTTAATCTCTCTTAAAATATCTTAAAAACTATATTTTAGTTAATAGAATATATAATACAGGCACATGGTTGCCCTATATTCATACTCTACCCCCATCACTTAATGATTCTTTATGGAAATGTTTCCAACTAACATCATGGTTTAATTTGGAAGTACTTGATAATGGCCCCCCTTTTTGACTTGATTTGATCTGTGATTTTGATCTCTACCATTAATGGTAGCTGATTTATTGACTGTAATAATATATGTAATAATGGATGTAAATGTTTCTTATATGCGCAACTACAATTTATATCTGGATTTACACACTGCAAATATTATAATTATTTTGTTGAATGATTATTATTGCAAAGTGATTATTCTATTTTACTATGTTGAAGATGATTGTGAATATATTTGTATCACAATATTTTGTTGTTCTAACAATAAAAATTATTTTGAAAAAAGAATATATAATACATGTAGTAATACAAGTTCAGTCTCCCATATCCAAATATTCCGAAATACGGAATATTTTTAGCAGGACTGAGATAGTGAAACCTTTTACTTTTTGATGGTTCAACGTACACAAACTTTGTTTAAGGCACAAAATTATTAAAAATAAAGTATAAAATGACCTATAGGCTCTTTGTATAAGGTGCATATGAAACATAAATGAATTTCCTGTATGTATACAAACATTGTTTGAGCCACAAAATTATTGAAAATATTGTATAAAATTACCTTCAGGCTGTGTGTATAAGGTGTATATAATACATAAATACATTTTGTGTTTAGATTTGGGCCCTATTCCTAAGACATTTCAATATGGTATGCAAATATTCCAAAATACGGAATATTCCGATATCCAAAATACCCTTGGTCCCAAGCATTTTGGATATGGGAGACTCAACCTGTAGTAGCTTTGCGACACTGTTAAAAAAAAGCATAAGATAGAAACAAGTTAGCAAAAATCTATGTATATGAGGAATACTGAAGGGGGGGGAATCCACTTTTAAATGTAATTTAACATGTTTTATTAAAGTGCTTTAGATTATAGAAAAAAAATATTTTCCATGAAAAGCTATGTTCCAAACTTTCTGAATAATAAATCCCTACCTGTATCTTCCAAATTGGTTGAAGTACAGTAGAAGGGGGTTATGTAATCGGTTCTGAGATTACAGAACTGCCATGATTTTAGCGAATTTGCCGCTAAATTTAATGCAGCAATCAGTTATAAAGCAAAACCATCCTTGTAACTGAATTGTGCCTTTAAATGTAGTGCCGAAATCAACGCCAGTTCTGTAATCTCGGAAACTATTATGTGACCCCCAAAATGTACAATTAGAAAATGACTTAACAAAAAGTGCCATGAAGACAGATAGAAACTGGCGCAGAATGATAATTGAGAATTTGTGTAAATTAATTTGTATTATTCAGATTATAGTTTCTGTTATTATTGATATTTATTTATATATCCCCAACATACATTTTAGCGCTTTTACAGTTGTGAATATTTTTTCCTTGTATTTTAGCTAATTGTCTGTGATGTGGTCCTCACACACTATATATCCTGTACAACATTAAATGTTTTTACCTGTGTGACTCCCAAAACAGAGCAACTAGTTATGCTGGCCATACACTCTGCAATTATCGGGACGATCCGCCCGATATCGGCGGATCGCCGCGATAATTGCAGCGTGTATGCGGGCGACCAAGGGTTAAATATTGCTCGGTCGGGCATGCTGGATTGTCCAGCATGCCCGTCCGATGCGATATTTACCCGGGAAACTGTCGGCCGCATCGGGCAGTGTATGCCCAGCGCAGCCGACAGATGGACATTTCCTGTGTTCCTTCCTACGGAAGGAACAGGGAAATGTCTCCGCCCCCGGGGGCGGAGCGCGGATGTCGGGCTATACACTGTGAGATTTCTTTCACAGTGTATGCCGGCGACCTCTGCGACTGGCACGCTGCCAGATAAAATGTCTGTCGGTCTGACAGACATTTTATCTGGCAGTGTATGCCCAGCATTAGTGTTACCCAACATACTGCTACATTATGTAAGATGTAGCAAAGATTAAGATTAAGTAACAAATTCTCAAGTCTAAAATCATCTCATCCATAGATAATAGACATATAACATCATGGTAAAAAGAAAGCACAGGTAATGTAGGTACAAATGTGAACTAGGTCAAGGGCAGGTAACTTATTGCCCACTGCTGTCACTTAACTGTAAGTTATAGTTCAATAAAATCACAGATTTCGTAACCTGATACAGTTTTGTTGTGTGTTATGTTGATGTGAAATAGCATCAAATATATACGTCTTCTTTAATAACTTTCAAATGACCTTTTAAAATAAAATGAATGTATATACGTTGTCAACACCTCATTCTGATTCCCGCTGAAATACAATGATGGATGAATATCAGTGATTGTGCATTATGCTACGCTCACATCGAGATTACACATTCTTAACATTTCTCAATGTCCGCTTTTCCCAAAGGTATCGGCACAGTGGACGGAACAGCAGAAAAGGACAAAGACTTCAGAGGGAAGGCTCAGAAACAAGTACAATTTAATCCTGGCCAGACTACAGCTAGCTGGAGAGTACGGATCCTGTCTGATGGAGAGTATGAACAGTCCGAAACCTTCCAGATTGTCCTGTCAGAGCCTGTTATGGCAGCACTAGAATTTCCCGAAGTAGCAACGGTGGAGATCATTGACCCTGGCGATGGTACACATAACATATATTCATACTATTATTCATATGGCATACTAATAATTTGAAGTGGAACATGTACTAAAAATCGCTATTGTGTAGTATGGGTTGGGCACGGGATGCCGGCACTCAGGATCCCGGCGGTCAGAATCCCCGGCATCCCAACAGCCGGGAAATAAACTACATCCCTGTAGTATACGTTTTTTGCCTTTTATGGCTTGTATTGCTTTTGTCATCGTAGAGCCCAGTGCCGCCAAACTGTGGGTTGCCATGGTAACTCAGAGCCAGTAAGCACTGAGGAACTCGTTATGAAGCATACTTTGGAGATGTATCAAACCTCTCTTAGAGAAAGTGAAGAAGGTGTCCATTGCAACCAATCAGCTTCTGTCATTTTATAACTGTGCTGGATAAGTGATAGCTACAAGCTGTTTGGTTGCTATGGGACACTTTTCCCCTTTATCTCTTAATGCGTTGTACGAATCACTGATTTTGCATCAGTGTTCCTCTTTGGCCCACCCAGCACTTGTAAAAGGAGCATACACTTCAGACAATTAAGTATAACGACTTTCAAGTATATTATTTAGCCCAATAATGTAATATGCTTTGATTGATATCAAACTAGGAAACCCCTATGAAATACGTAACACCCACTTTACCCAATTTAATAGAACTACATGGGTCAGGTGACCAAGATCACCCCCCTTCCTACCCCCCACTGTATGTGACCTATTCCTGCAGCCTGACTGACCGATTCTCCTATGAAAGGAACCAGTAAAAGTTTGAAATACGTTTTGGGCTGAGAGGGCTGATTGGATGGTTGTCTGGCCACATATCTCATGCAATTCTATATTCTGTTTTATGTTTATTTATTTTTTTAATGAGAGCTCTAAGAAGTTAACCCTTCGAGACTTCAGCTTATGGCATTTTAAACGCTTTGCTGTTGCACCCTCAATTGATCAAATCCTGGACCTCCACGGTTCCTGCGGGATTGCGGGTCTTCCAGCATAATTTTCTTCTTTAATCTCCCATGAGCATTGGCTCTTTATTATGTGTGCTCTCACGTGACCATTTTCCTAGCCAGCTCACTGTGTAATGACTGTTCTAGTATTGATCTTTTAGCTTATTCTCATTTTTGGGTTTACGCTGATATTATACCAGTGGGAACTAGAACAAATTTTACTTCTCCTGAAAAAAATAGTGAAATAATAAAGTGACATGTTTAAAATGATAGGGGAGAACTGGTTTGTGTAAGATGATTCATTTAGGAGTGAAGAGGTGATAAAATGATTGCTAAATGTAAAATAGTAGAGATAAGTGATAAAGAAGGCATGCGCTGGCAGAGGGCCCACTCAACATCTGTTTTTTATTCCTGGACCAAATTCAAGAGGTGAAAGTTAAGTGCCTCAGTCCCGTAGTGGTGCAGTTTGTACTTGTAGGAGATGCCCCCAGATCTATCATTTTTCATTTCAATAAGTGACTATAATTTATGGCCTCTGCTGGAGTTCTATGAGGTTCTAGACTGATGATATCCAGGGGTGATTCTCATTACATTCAGTAAAGATTTTCCCACATATAACCATAGGAAGCTCTAAGCCCATCTGCACCGTTCTTCAGTAGCTGATCAGTTAAAAATGGTCAGTTGGATGGAGAACACTGAGGCGAATCATGTAATGCTGTTACTTAAAATATCCTTATTATAGTCTCATTAGGCAGCTGCATTCATGTAGACACAGAGTAGTATATTAGGCATGTAGTCAGGATGTCATCAGTCAAAATGTCAACATGATCATAGTGACGACATTGAAAATGTCAACATTCTCAAAATGTTGATATACTGTATAACATGCCTATTAGAGAGCAGTGTGCACCGACATTGTCTCCTCTCTCTATTATACATGCTGGGTACTAGAACCCAGAGTCAGGGGGAGGCGCGACCTCCGACCTGATGACGTCATCACTGTGCAGCTGGCGCCATCTTTACTGTATAGAGTGTCACAGCACAGGCCCTGATTCAGAGCCGGACGCTCTTTCAGAGCGCTCGCTCTGAATCAGGGAGTTTTTTTTTTTTAATGGAGCCGGCCTCCTGGCCGCTCGCACAGCTTTTGCGAGCGGCCAGGTGATGGTCGCGATGGTCCCGACCTTCGGGGCTTGCGACGAGACCCTCACCACTGACATCAGCATTCTTCGGGAATGCCTCCGTTTGTGTAGCCCCCCCCCCCCTGCCCGCCTCCAAAACGGGGCAAGCTGTCAATCACAATCGACAGCCGCCCCGTTTTGGTGCAAGACCCGTAGCGACGGAGCGCCCGTCACTGGGCGGGTCTCGCGCATGCGCACGCCGGAGGCGATATTGGATGTGGCGGGCCCAGCGGGGGCGTCGACATCGGTAAGTGTACACACACTTGTTGATGTCGGCCAAGACGAACGATGGGTGGGGGATCAGGGCCATGCTGCATTCGGCAGCATGCAGGGGCATATCTATAATGGGTCCAGGGGCCCGTGTTCCCCGCACTGCACACCCTGCACCCATAATATTACTTCTCCGAAGTCCCACGTCGACGCAGGGGTCCGGCGCTGTAAAACGACTGGAAAATGGCCACAGCAGCCATTATCCCGTCGTTTGCGCATGCGCCCTACAGGGAAAATGGCCGCCGCGGCCATTTTCCCGGTGACCTGTGCATACATTATAGACTCTGTGCACACTTTAGTGCCAAGAGTCTATAACTCCGGTGCTGGCCGCCCACAGCTCAGTGCGCTGCCGAGCGGAGAGGAGGGGGCCCCTGTTGGAGACTGCACACGGGCCCCCTCCTCTCTAGAAACACCCCTGGCAGCATGACAGCGTTAATGATATCCCCAGATTGAGCTGCATTTTTAGCCGATGGGGGCCATCATTTATAACCCACGGGAGCGCACGTTGTTGATCGTTCACTGTATACACACTGGACGATATGAATGAAATATCGTTGAGCGATATCGTTATCGTCCATATCGTTCATAGATATCGTCTAGTGTGTCACTGTCGCATTCCGCCTGACATCTATTGTGACCACCAACCCAATAGACTTTATTAAAAAGGTTAACATTCAAAATGTTGATATTATGAATGTCGACAGTCAGAATGTCAGCACATGAAATTAGTGTTGAGCTGCTTAAGGGTTAAGCTAATATATAAGTGTCAACATTCATAATTTCAGCATATTGAACATGTCAACATTATTTCATTGTTAAAATTATGAATGTCAGCATGTTAAATGTCGACATCCTGACTGTTGACATGAGTGTCGAGTTTCTGAAGGTAGACATTACATACTGAAACTGGATGTTATAATGCTTACTCTATATAAATAAAATAATGTTTTGAGGCTGTTTATACTGTAAATAGTTCATCTATTTATGCTGATGATAGATCGATAGCTGCAGCTGTCGACAAAATATAACAAACACGTTCTTTATATGCTTCATATGCAGTTCTAGATTGTATAAAGATCTCTAACATGAGAATGAGAAGATGTGGCGTGTATATGTCCGTCACCCCTATGATGTTGGAGTACGGGTTTTGGTCCCTGTGGCATGAGCTTTCCTAGGGAGAAAGCCAGTGTTTTCAGATGATGAAATTAAGAGCAAAATAATTATAAATCAAACCCCTAAACATTTTAATTAAGATCCAAGTTAAATGTAAAAACCCTTTGATATGAAAAACATCAACTCAAATGATCAAATGTATACTTACTGTATAGTGGGCAATAAGCAATAGGTCATTATAAAGATGAGAACCAGACAGGGCCGTCTTTACCATTAGGCGGCTGCCTAGGGGCGCCAGGACCTGTGGGGCGCCACAGAATCTGCCCATCACACTATTAAGGATGTATATGAGAGGACATTCTTGTTTAACTAAAGGCAGGGTGTGGCTATGTAACTAAGATGATGCCTTCTCACTTTCACCTGATGGGTTGGGAAGTGGATATTGGTGGCGGTGGTGGGGGCGGCTCAGTAGGTTGCAGTTTTGCCTAAGGTGCCGAGAAACCTTGCACCGGCCCTGGACCCAGAGACAAATACTCACTCTGTCCTGTGATCAGGGCCGGATTAGCAATGGGGCGGGTGGAGCTACAGCTCCAGGCCCCCTGTCAAAATAGGCCAATAGCATCATGCATCAGTCAACAGCGACTGTTGTAGTCAGGATTTTTTTTACCAGGCTGCGAGTGGCCTTCCGATGCCCCGACCGCGGGACGCGAGCACCCCCCCCAGCAGGCTGCGAGTGGTTGTCCGATGCACTGCCCCTCCCCCCGCGGCGTATCACCCTGGGAAGGGGCATTAGGCCACGCCCCCCCATCCACCCCAGCAGGCTGCGAGTGGCCGTTTTCAGTTGCTGTCCGAAGCTCCGCCCCCCAGCTGTGGATCACACCATGAAGGGGGGAATCAGGGCTGGAGCATGGCTCGGCGGCCAGTGTCCACAGTCTGCCTGTTCATCACGGATTACACCAGGGAGCTCCAATGCCAGATTGATGTCGCAGCACTGTGCTGCCACCAGGGCACATCCCGCAGATGTTTGTTTAAGTATGTACAGTCCTGATGAAAAAGCCGGTAGGATTTGAAATGTCAACTTATCTGTACCAATGTTAATTTACATTTAAACATTTTTTTTTTCACCTTTACATTGGAGAGTGCCACCTATCTTTCCTCATATTTGTGGTGGTGCCATACATCACTAAATAAGGGAGATTCTTCCCTTCTCTCCCTCTCTCTCCCCCCCCTCTCTCCCCCCTGTCTCTCTCTCTCTCTCCCTCCCCCCTTCCCCCCTCTCTCTCCCTCCCCCCTCTCTCTCTCCCTCCCCCCTTCTCTCTCTCTCTCTTACCCCCTCCCCCTCACTCTCTCTCCCCCCCCTCTCTCCCTCCCCCACTCTCCCCCTCCCCCCCCTTCTCTCTCTCTCTCTCTCTCTCTCTTTCTCTTCTCTCTCTCTCTCTCTCTCTCTCTCTCTCTCTCTATATATATATAGTGTAGAGGATTGAGAGGCCTTTTTCCCACTAAATTAAGGATCTATTATATAATATCTTTTGAGGTCAGTCCAGGGCATACACAGTTTACACACAGCACAAGCAATGGGATGCAGGATCCCGAGCGTCGGCATCCTGTGCCCATCCTGCATGGAGATGCGGTAAATATCCCGGCTGCGGGATATTCACAGACATATAGCTGGTACACACCCTCTGACGTGCCCACAATGTATTGGCCATTCATTTGAACAGCCAATATATTGAACGGCCAGTGTGTACCCAGCATAAGTGGGAAAGAGTGTTATGTGGGATTGAGTGATTATGTATGAGAGCAATATGCAATGATACTGACAAAGGAATGGATGCATGCTGGGAGCATGAGACTGAAAACTGTATAGTTATAGTACAAAGTGCATGTTCCCCTAGGAGCTGACAAACTGCAGATCATGGACTGTAGTAGATGTGCTGAAGCAAAGTTGGAAGCAGTGCCCATTTGGGTCTGTAAGACTGCTGCAGCATGCCCACAAAAATGCCCTTCATGCATATATTGGACCTCTTATTCCAGAGAATTCTGAAGTAAATTAAATTAGGCAATAGGATTATATAGGGTGATAGGTTTTCAGAACCTACATGCATTTGATATATACTTCTCCCCCTGCTGGACATACATATTACCACTTACACCTCGTGTATAGGAAGATAATCATTTATTACAGGCACCATTAACCCCTGAGTGGTGATAACAGGCTTCTCTCATACTGATGTTGGATTTAAATGAACCTCTATTATGAACACATTCAGATAGACAAATCTGTTCTTGATATTGACAAGACACTGATAGGGGCTGTATATAGAGAAATCCCTTAAAATTACAATCATTTCTAATTTCTCACAACGTATTAAATAAATCATATATGATATTTTCCCAGGAAATTACATTTCATTTAGTTACATTTTGGTCTCAATAGGTATTTTAAAATCCTCTTTGAATACAAAGACGTCAATAAATATTCTTCAACCTTTAATTACAAGCTGCTGTCTTTAGTGGGAGTAAAATGTTTCCAAAAACACGTATGCAGGTAACCAGTCACCATGAACCAGGTGATTACAGAGGATAGGTTTCTGTTTCTAAAGCTTTTGATTACAGATGTCATGAAAAGTTTATATAGTGTGCAAGTGTCTAATTATGTTGTGTATAGAGATAGTAAAACCTTTATGTAATTCTATGTGGAAGGTTAGTTCTCAAGCGCGCACAAATATTGTATCCTCACCCGTTCGCCCCCCTGTCTCTGGCTGGGCCATGAATTAATTTGTATTGGTAAAAAAATAAGTGTCACACTTCATAGACAATACAAAGAAAAAAAACGCTAATAATATTCCCAATTATATATGTAATTATTTGGGGAGTTTAATCAACTCTGAACATACAGATGGACTAAAAACCAGTAGTGTAATACAACCGAGTCACAGTGGGATCACCAAATATCACCACAATAACCCCGTCTCTTAAATTTAATGTCTGTACTAATGGGACTGGGTTAACTGTGATAGCACCATCAATGAAAATAGAGAATGGGTCTGTGTCACACCGTCTTCCTCTCCAGAATTTGAGATCTGGCTTTCAGCATGAGAGAGGGTCCTTCAGCATACCAGGTTTCCTAACCGAATGTGAAGGACATTGCAGTAAGCCTATCTGAGTTTAATATGATTTATAATAGACTACAGTAACCTTGTAGGGAGATGGATAACAAGTTTTATTCTAAATTCTGCCACTTCAGTCACAGTTTAAATATATTGTATATATTTGAGGTTGTAACAAGACCCCCTGTGTTCCAGCTATATGATCTGGAAAACATGCACTGTTAGGGTTCAAAGAAGTCCTGGTGTGAGAAACACTGCTCAAAAGGTTGCAATCTATGAACCCACAAGTGGCTTGTGCCTCGCTGATGTCACTAGCTTCTAATGCATTTATTGGCTGAGATTAGGGTTAGTGCACAAAGTGTCTGCCTCTGATCTTAGCTCTGATTTTATGCTGGGATGCATAAAATGTACAGACTTGTATTATAAATGTTTAATGTATTTTTTATTTTTTATTTCTAGAGTCAACAGTGTTTATACCTCAGTCGACCTATAAAATCGAAGAAGACATTGGTGAGCTGTTTATACCAGTAAAGAGAAGTGGAGATGTGAATCAGGAACTGATGGTTATTTGTTTCACACATCAAGGTAAAAACATCACTATACATAGGCCCCCATTTACTAACGAGTTTTATCACCAAAATGAGTGATAAATTTCATTGTGTATGATAAATTGTGCTCCAGCCAATCAGCTCCCAACTGTAAGTTGACAGTTGGGAGCTGATTGGCTGCAGCATCATTTATCATACAAAGTGACATATATCACTCGTTTTGGTGATAAAACTCGTTCGTAAATGAGGTCCATAAATATATATATATATATATATATATATATATATATATGTCACAGACAGCTTCTATCTCTCATATTTCCTATACCCAGGACAGGTCTCCTCTTCCCCAGCCAAAATGTTTATTTCTAAATAAATATTTTACCATAATCCATCTCCAAATGACCCTAATGGGGCGTACACACGGTCAGATTTGTCAGACTTGTCAGATTTGTCAGATGTACGACTGAACGATTTGAACGATTTTACCAAAGTTTTGAACGATTTGAACGATTGAACAATTTTTGACTGCATTAAAATGAATGGAATCGTCCAAGTCTGACTGCAAACCCATCAGATGTCAGATATCGTTATCTGACAAACGGGAACGCGCATCGTTGATCGTCCATCGTTCAGGCATGTCAGATATGAACGATTTTCCTTCAGATATGAACGACTGAACGATTTTTAAATCGTTATCGTTCATATCTGAAGGAAAAATCTGACCGTGTGTATGCACCATAAGGGGGAGATGTGCTAAGCTCTGAAAAGTGATGAAGTGGAGAGTGATAAAACACCGGCCACTCAGCTCCCAACTGTCATGTTACAGGCTGTGTTTGAAAAATTACATTTGGGAGCTGATTGGCTGGTGGTTTATCACTCTCCACTTTATCACTTTTCAGAGCTTAGTACATGTGGCCTATGTTTCTTGGACAATGGCAATATGCTTCTCTAACTGTGTTACCTACATTGTAAGGCAGCATGGGTGGATTTTTTCAAACAATTTCAGATCACATGGGCGTCTTGGTATTTTAAAATGATGGTTACGCTGCTTATGACCACTATACATAGCTGTATTTATCATATAATGGTGGTCAATTCAATTAGGGGTAAAGTGTCTCAGTATATTGCCAAGATCCACAGCTGTACACATATGATTACCCCTAGAGCTGATTTTCCTGTGCACTTCTGTGGCTGTGAGGCAAAATCTGCATTGTAAGGGTCCTGCAAAGTATGTGTGGCACATCGCAGCTACTTGAATTGACCTCCTAGAATCTAGTAATATTTCTTAATTTCCAAATTCACCGACTCATTCTCCAACAGGCATTGCCCCTTTCAGGTATCACAATTTGGATGTTTCACATGAAAATCAGGACTGTCTGTAGCTATGTATATATGGCATGAGTATATGACCTGCATGGTCACTAAATGTATACTGTACAGTATTTACTCACATTGCCTAGGGTGGTGCCACTTTAGATGGACGGTGTTACTGATATATGTATCAGTGCCCTTGTGACTATATAAAAGACATTAGGAGGTTGCTGTGTGTTTATATTTTACACATAACTGACTCAATGTTTATTTGATACATCTTTTGTATCGGTGGTTATTCCTCTAGTACAGGCATTAATTGTACTAGTTACTATATTCTGGGCAGATGTGCTCCTTAGCTGTTTGATTATAAATTATGACATCATTACTCTCATTCTAGTACTATAATACATCAGTGATTTATATACTATGTGTAGACTAGACTTCTATAAATAATATCAGTATAATCAGGGTGTTCTATCCTCATTTAGGGGTCTATTCATCATCTCTTAATTTCTACAAAAGTAGGTGAAAATTAAGATTTACTTTGTAGAAATTAAGTGTCAGGGTTATTCATCATTCATGTAACGCAGGAGATATCACTGATATCTCCTGGCTACAATTGTCCCCCGATAATTCCCATAGTCCCCATAATGGGGATGTAGAATTATGTAATTCATCAAGTTCCAAAGAAGCATTTTTTTCAGAACTTGACAGTGATACTGAACGCCATCCTGAGATGGCGTACAGCATCCGATACATTACCTTAATGAAGCTCCATCCTGGCTCCCCGAACTCTCCTCATGTGAGCAGGGCCCAAGGGAGAGGGCACAGCAGCGGGGGACTGACGCTGTGGGGCTGCACAGTCTCAGCAGGGGTCACAGACTCAGTCAGGGTACAGGCAGCGGGGTTGGCCGAGAGTGTGCGGGGAGGTGGGGGGAGCGAGCGGGCGAGTGAGCGGGCTTGGGGGAAGTGGGGTCTGGACTCCTCATTCTTCTCTCCTGCTGCTACTCTGTCTCTTCACAGCCTGTTTTCAAGCTGCACATGCGCGAGACAGGCTGCGCAGAGTCCAGTCAAGTTCAATCCTTAATTATCACAGGGGTATTTTTCTCTTAATGAATAGACCCCTTATAATTGGTGAGTTCTTTTGGAAACTTGTGTATTATAAGGAACTCTCTGCTGTAAATTATTATATGGGTATTAGAAGGCATCTGACATTTCTTCACCCTCTATAGAAGCTCTCATGCCAGCAGCCTTCTCTTCCATAGTGCCACAGAAATCCTTGGTGAATTACAATATCCATATAATTTATAATTAACAGTTAGATGTGCATTATCCCATATACAGTATCATCCAAAGGGAATAATATAATGAATGTTTACCATGGGTTATAAAAGATCTAATTCTACATGTTGACCACAAGCATTCTGGACAGATAGACGTTTTACAACAAGTAGTGCAAAGTTTATACTTAGCATGAATGGGATAGCAGTAAATAAATGGCTAGGAATGGGATCCCCAGGGTATAAAGTGTACGTTGGTATCTGTGTCACGTCCCCATCTCTGATTCTGTACTTACAATACCAACATGCTTGGAAATCTGCCAAATGAAGAATGAGGATGCAATATTTTTACACTGGGGGCTGGGTTGTGCCCAAAATACATATAGTTATTTCTAAGTGGCAAACTTAGCAATCGCTAAATGTGTCCTGCAAATGGTATGAATGTCAGGACGTCAAATCCAAGTTCAAACTGTGAGATGGTGAACAGGGGCCTTGAAGAAGCACCAGCTGTCCACCTGATTGAGTGGGGCAGGTTATGCATGGTGCCCCAGTCGCCCATGGGCCAGTGTGTAACACACACCTTGCACCCATTATAGATACGCCACTGTAGGGTGAGCAGAAACAGCTGCAGCATGGAGAATGACTGAGGCACGTAAGTGAGAGAGGCCGACAGCACCATTATGCAATCCTAGCTGATGCCTAAGGCGCCAATGGTAACAGGACTCCTAAAGCACTGAATCACTTGTATTGTCCAAACTGCCTCTTCATGCTGAGCACCAGATTCTGATATAGAGGAGAATAAACTGACACCTTCTTACCAGTGGAGCTGCCGCCTGCTGTTCCTCCATGTCTTTGATAAACTGGGATTGTGGTTCTAGTCATTGATGGTTTCTTTTTCTATGGTATATTTACTTATTTAACACAGAAATCACCAAAGATAAACCTAGAGTAGTGGAAATTCTATGGGGTATATATGCAGAGTGAAGGTGTTGCCCATAGCGACCAATCAGATTCTACTTATTTCTACTTCAGGGTCCATAGGGTATCCACAGGATACCTTGGGGGTATAGGTGTGACGTCAGTCATCGGGCACCATAGAGTTAAGCTTTCAGCCTCCCAGGATGCACTAGGGTCCCCCTCCTATACCCCGCCCCCGAGCCAAGGCACCCCAGTTTAGTTTGGTGCCCGGCCGGAGTCGGGTGCACCTGTTGGAGTGGGGGCTAAGAAGAGCCACTGAAGTTTTCTGCATGCAGCTGTGGCTGCACATCTGGATGTACAGCATGGACAGTCAGTCCTGACGTCCATGCTGTCCTCCCTACACCCCCGCCGTTACCAGAACGCCGGGACCGATCCGGGGATGCTGGTGAGCATCTGGGGTCACAGCTAGCGGTGACCCCAGATGTTCCGGACCATGGCCGGAATCAAGGGGGACAGCAAGGTAAGCAGCGGGGTCCCGCGGTGGGTCCCCGCTGTTACATGGTCCAGAGTCCCCAGGCAGGGGGCTCCCTGGGGACTGGCTGCAGCGTGGAGCCAGGTATATAACCTGCGCTTCCACTACCCCCCTGGGACAGTGGACCGCAGCAGAGCGGTAGCGCTGCGGCGTCCCGGGGGTTAAATGCATGCCAGGGGAGCGCGCCTTCCCTGTCTCACAGCCGGCACCTCCCCCGCTGCACACAGCCCTCTCTGCAACACGCCGACTGGCCCTGTGGCAGCGCTCCTCCCCCAGGCCAGCCTCCTCTCTGCTCCTCGGCGGCCATCTTCCAGAACGCATGGTGAACGCTGCTGGAAGTCTGGACGGAGGCATCGTGGTCTGGGTCCCCCCGCATACCTCTACTCCACTGTGGTCAGGTCTGTGTATGCAGCGCTGTGTCCTACCAGACTCTGTGTCTGTGTAGTTGATTTATCAGCGCTGGTTAGTGCAGGAATTGAGTTTCTTTGCATTGTATGTGACTGTGCTAGCGCTGCTGCCTGTACTTTCCATTTCTGACTGTCAGCCTTATTACTGTCCCTGTTCTTTCTGCTAAAGCCCTTGTGGTGCGGTGCTGCAGGGTGGTCTCTCGCCTTTTTAAAAACAATTGGTGAGAGGGGTCACATACTTTGTACCATCATGTCTGAAAGTGACTTTCCTCTCCGGCTACAGTGTACTACGTGTAAAGTACCTTTAGCGGAGGGGGAGGGTAGCGCGGAGGGCCTCTGCCGACAGTGTTTGTCAATGGCGCGGCCTATTACGGTTACAGCACCGGTACAGGAGCCGCCCTGGGCTTGTTTCGCTCAGGCGCTTACAACCTTAGTGGGCAAGTTAGCTCCGCAGCCCGCGTTTACGCAGATGGGTTTGTCCCAGCAATCAGTGGTGTCGTCACCCATGCAGGGTTTCCCAAGACAATTGGTGGTACCCCGCAGTCTCCCTATTTCCCCTCTCCCAGTTTCTCAGGAGCCGGCGTGGGTTAACTCCCTGACAAGTTCTGTACAGCACTTGTCGGATGTGTTGCAGGGGGAGGCTGTGATGCGGCCACATAAACGGCCGGTGGCGTCTCTGTCGGCTCCTTATGAGGATGTCGAAGGGACGTCTGATGATGGGGAGATTCTGGATCCTTACAATCAGGAACCTCTCCATACTAAGGACGCAGACTCTAGGTCCAAGGTGTATATTCCTGGACTTATTCGGGCAGTCCGCACAGCCTTGGTGATTGAGGACGAAGTTCCCCCAGCGGCTAAATCCAAGTATGCCTTTTTTAAGGATGTGAAGGGTGACGCCACAGTCTTTCCTCTTTCGGGTCAGTTGGTGGACCATTTAGAGGAGGCGTGGAAACAGCCTGGCAAGCGATAACAGCCGCAGAGGCGCCTAGCGGTGGCTTATCCGTTCGTGGATAATTATTTTGCTAAGTGGGAATCCCCTCCACAGGTGGATTCTCATGTGACACGTCTTGTCCGTAGTGCCACATTACCAATGCCATCCATGTCCTCCCTTAAGGATGCTACGGACCGCAAGGTGGAGATCTGCCTGAAGTCCGCTTATTCCCTTGCGGGGGGGGCAGCGCGGCCGGCTATGGCCATTTGCTGGGTTGCCAGAGCTATGGAGCGCTGGGCGGATTCGTTGGAGGCGTCCTTCGATTCCGACTGTCCGGCTGAACAGGCGGAGTTGATTGGTAATCTCCGTGATTCGGCCACTTATATCAACGAGGCGGCCTTAGACATTAGTACCTGGTGTCTCGAATTTCTTCAGCAGCAGTGGCTGCTCGTCGCACCTTGTGGTTGCGATCCTGGAAGGCGGACGCTGATTCCAAAAAGGGTTTGGAGGTGTTGCCCTTTAACGGAGAAGTTCTCTTCGGTCCAGATCTGGACAAGATTGTGGCCACGCTGGCGGCAGCCAAATCGGCATGTCTCCCGTTGGCCGCTGTTCCTTCTGGTTCAGGACCATCGTCCTTTCGGTCTTATAGGGCCCAGGGCAGGCCCAAACCACAGTCTTTTCCCCGACAGGCTGGTCCCAAGAAATCGGCCAAGCCCCGGAAGCAGGCATGGAGTACCAGACATCCGGCCCCTAAGCCAGATGACAAGCCTGCGGCCTGACGGTCCGGGCCTCCCTTTGGGGGATCCCAAAGCGGGAGGCCGCCTGCTGCAGTTCGCCCGGTGTTGGTCGGTCACCACGACAGACACTTGGGTTCTCGAGGTGGTCTCCCACAGGTACGCCCTCTCTTTCCGGCACAGACCCCCGGCTCGATTTTTCACCACGGGTCTACCATCAGACCGGAACAAGGCGATGGAGCTGCGGAAGGTCTTGCACACTATGCTCCAGGCTGGAGTTATAGTGCCTGTTCCATTCTCCCAGAGGAGCCAAGGTTTCTATTCCAGTCTCTTTTTGGTGCAGAAACCCAATGGGTCGTATCGTCCGATTCTCAACCTCAAAGCACTCAACAAGTCTTTGCGGGTGCCGAAGTTTCGGATGGAGACCCTACGGTCCATCATTCTGGCGCTGGAACCTGGGGACTACATGGTGTCATTGGACATACAGGACGCTTACCTGCATGTCCCTATTCTTTTGCGCCATCAACAGTTCCTCAGGTTTGCAATCCGCAGCGACCACTTTCAGTTTCGGGCGTTGCCTTTTGGCCTGGCGACAGCACCGCGTGTGTTCACCAAGGTGATGGCGGTCATGGCGGCTTCTCTGCAGCTGCAGGGAGTCCGCATGTTGCCATACTTGGACGACCTTTTATTAGTGATAGGATCTCCGGAGCTCCTTCTGCGCCACTTGGACCTGACCATTGCGCTACTGCAACGGCACGGCTGGTTAATAAACAGGCAGAAGTCCACTCTAATCCCGTCTCGGTGGATTCTGCACCTCGGAGCCTTATTGGACTCGGGACAGCAAAGGATCTTTGTGACGGGGGAAAAGATCTCTGCTTTACAGTCGAGGGTGAGCAGTTGTCTGCACAGCCACCGGGTGTCTCTACACTCGGCGATGAGGTTACTGGGCTCCATGGTGTCGGTGTTCGACATGGTGGAATATGCCCAGTTTCACTCCAGACCTCTGCAGCACCTGATCCTGTCCAAGTGGAACAGGCTGCCTCAGTCTCTAAAGTCCCAGGCGATAGTGCTCACCCCGGAGGTTCGCCTGTCCCTTGCCTGGTGGTTGCAGACGACCCATCTCAGCAAGGGACGTCCATTCTGGGTACCAAATTGGGTCCTGTTGACAACGGACGCCAGCCTTCGGGACTGGGGAGCAGTTTCAGGTCCACACTTGTTCCAGGGCAGGTGGACTCCGACCGAAGCGGAGCTTCCAATAAATATCTTGGAACTCCGTGCGGTCTTCAGTGCTCTCCAGCAGGCACATCGGGTTCTCCAGGGTCGCCCAGTGCAAGTCCAGTCGGACAACGCTACCACCGTGGCCTACATTAACCGGCAAGGAGGAACCCGAAGTCGGACGGCTCTCGTAGAGGTGTCTCGGATCCTTGTATGGGCGGAGTGCAATCTTCCGGCCATATCAGCTGTCTTCATCCCGGGAGTGCTAAATTGGGAGGCGGACTTTCTCAGTCGCCAGGACGTTCATCCGGGGCAATGGTCCCTGCACCCGGACGTTTTTCAACTGCTGGTGGACAAGTGGGGTCTTCCAGAGATCGACCTCATGGCGTCCCGGCACAACAACAAGTTGCCGGTGTACGGGTCTCGCACAAGAGACGAAGAGGCGTCTCTGGTGGATGCTCTGTCCGTCCGGTGGACGTTCCGGTTCGCATACCTGTTTCCTCCGGTTTCCCTTCAACGGGACGCTCCTGTTGATAGCTCCCACGTGGCCCAGACGGCATTGGTTCTCAGACCTTCAGGGTCTGTCCGTGGACAGTCCTCTGCGGTTGCCGCTACGACCAGACCTTCTGTCTCAGGGTCCTTGTCTTCACCCGGACCGGACTCGGCTGTCTTTGACGGCGTGGCTGTTGAGACGGCCATGTTGAGGTCCAGGGGGTTTTCCAGCTCTGTAGTGCGTACCATGTTACGAGCTCGGAAACTGTCTTCCGCGAGGATATACCATCGCGTGTGGCATACGTTCTTCCAGTGGTGTCGACCGAGAGGTTATGCACCGCGGGAGTTTCGTCTGTCTCGGATACTCGCCTTCCTACAAGCGGGACTAGATCATGGGCTTCGCCTTGCTTCTTTGAAGGTACAGGTTTCGGACCTGTCTGTCTGGTTTCACCGTAGGATTGCTACAATCCCGGATGTGCGCACCTTTATGCAAGGTGTTCTCCGCATTCAGCCGCCCTTTGTTCCACCTGTGGCGCCTTGGCATTTGGCTGTGGTCCTGAGGGCTCTCCAGGGACCGCCGTTTGAACCACTGGGCTCAGTGGATCTTAAATGGCTAACAGCTAAGACTGTTTTCCTTCTGGCCATTGCTTCGGCCAGACATGTTTCTGATTTAGGGGCTCTTTCTTGTAGACCCCCTTTCTCCGCACTCGGCCGCACTCGGCCTGAATTTCTTCCCAAAGTTGTTTCCCAGTTTCATGTTAACGAGGAAATAGTTGTTCCGGCCTTTAACTCACCTGGCCTTTCAGTGAGTGAGGCCACTTTGGATGTTGTGCGGGCCTTAAGGACTTATGTTGACCACACTTCTTCGTTTAGGAAGTCGGACGCCTTGTTTGTCCTCTATGACTTCTGTAAAAAGGGTTGGCCTGCTTCAAAGCAAACTTTGGCAGCCTGGATCCGTATGGCTATTTCTGAAGCTTATCTTCATGAAGGTCTGCCAGTTCCTTCTTCTCTGAAGGCTCATTCCACTAGGTCTGTGGGTCCTTCGTGGGCAGCTCGACGTGGTGCCTCTGCAGTCCAGATCTGCAAGGCTGCTACGTGGTCCTCTGTCCATACCTTCGTGAGGTATTACAGGTTTGACACCTTCGCCTCTCAGGATGCTTCCTTCGGGCGGCGGATTCTCCTTTCAGCACAGGAGCATCCCCACCCTTAAAGGATACTGCTTTGGGACATCCCCAAGGAATCCTGTGGATACCCACTGGACCCTGAAGTAGAAAATATGAGATATGGTAAGAACTTACCTTTGTTATCTCTATTTCTACGAAGTCCATAGGGTTCCACAGGACTCCCGCCCTGTCGCACCTGTGCTGCAGGTGGGCTTTGCTCTGGTCACCGGTTTTTCCGTCTCCCTCTGGTGAGAATGTGATTCTTGTGTGTATCCAGATCTTTTTTCTCTCTCTTCCTTCTCCTCCTCCGGCCTATGGCTTGGTAACTAACTGAGGTGCCTTGGCTCGGGGGCGGGGTATAGGAGGGGGACCCTAGTGCATCCTGGGAGGCTGAAAGCTTAACTCTATGGTGCCCGATGACTGACGTCACACCTATACCCCCAAGGTATCCTGTGGAACCCTATGGACTTTGTTGAAATAGAGATAACAAAGGTAAGTTCTTACCATATCTCATATTTTATCTAACATCTTCTAGAAGATAATAGCTAGAATCTGATCGGTTGCTATGGGCAACACCTTCACTTCTATAAACCCGCACTTTAGTAAATATACCCCTAGGTATAAATAGGGCCTGCCTCTGAGTATAACACATCAGCGGATGTTTTTCCATACAGACGCGGCAGGCTGCTTGCTACCTTATTCTAATACGTGTATCCGCCCGGCTATGGCGATTATCCGTTTTCATGGGAATGGCCGGCCCACCAGCTGTTTTTTCGTCCGCAGCCATCATGATTGGTTTTTGGATTTAAACACACTCCATGCAGGGTGCAAAAGATAGATCAGAAACAGGCGTTCCATCTCCATGTGCACGCTTCAACAAGCGCACAGTCAGCCTACACACCCACGACACTCCCATGAGACTGATCTGTTCCATGTGTTGCCGCCCAGAAACACCCAATTCCAGAAAGAGAGATCAACAGATGGATCGCTGCGTGTGCACTTCCAGTCTCCATCCGTGGTGCGAGCATACGTAGTCTGCGATTGCTTCTTGCAGATATCCGCGGACTTGCGTCCAACACATGGACTTGCGTCCAACACAGAATCATCCCATAGTGAGTAACAGCCTGCTCAATTAGTTACATATGAGTACCAGATATTGCAGTCACTCATTTATATATAGTATAATATACCGTACTTATACCAGACTGTCATAATACTATTTTTATATCAACCTGTTAAACTACAAAATAAGAAATTCTGTAAATTTGTGTTGTGTTGTTCAGTGTTTGCCTCCCAGACACATCAGAACATGACAAATTGGTGGTGTAAAATGCATTCCAATTATCTGTTTTACAGGTACAGCTACTGGAACCGTCCCAACATCCGTCTTATCTTACTCCGATTACATATCCAGGCCCGAGGAGCACAACAGCGTTCTCAGGTTTGATAAGGGCGAGATAGAGAAAATGTGCCGTGTGGTTATAATAGACGATTCCTTGTATGAGGAAGCCGAGACTTTCAATGTCACGTTAAGCATGCCTATGGGAGGACGGCTTGGCTCCGAATTCCCCTCTACTCAGATTGTGATTCTGCCTGACAAAGATGATGGTAAGAGCCTTCTAAATATTATTCTATACCTTTGTTGCATTCGTTTATCTTATGATTTTTAACAGTTTTTTTATATACTGCACAGATATTACGCAGCACTTTAAAGTTACTTTTTAGTCCTTCACATCAGTCCCAGTCCAGTGGAGATTACAATCTATACTCGGTATCACCTGGACACGCATACTCATAAGGGTTATTTTTGATCAGAAACCAATTAACGTATCAGTATATGTATTTGGATTATGGTAGGAAACCAGAGCACCTAGGGGTAACCCAGGCAAACACAGGGAGAACGTACCAGCTCCACACAGATAGGGCAGTGGTGGTTATCAAACCAGAGACCTCAGTGCTGTGAGACAGCAATGCTAATCACTGCACAACTGTGCTTTGTTTTAATGACTGTTATGAAGATTCTTGTTAAAAGTGCATAAGAAGGTACCACTAGTGATATCATTAGTTCCTAATGAAGTGATAGGCTGAGCATTGCTTCAAAATATAGCACCATGAGTTGGCAGATAAGATCAGGGCTATTTTTGTGGAAACATAGGTTCAGGAACTGGGGGTGGAGCTATAGAAAATGTGTGTGTGTATATATACATGTGTGAGTGTGTATGTGTGTATATATATATATATATATATATATATATATATATGATAAATAGCACTGCTTAAGATTAGTAACATACTTGCCTACTCTCCAAGAATTTCCTGGAGACTCCAGAATTTTAGGGAGTTTCCTCAGACTGCTGTGAGAGGAAGCCTCCCTCCTAGATGCCACCTATATCTCTAATGGGCATGGTGAGGTCTTTTATGGAATTGTGTTAAGCAACGGGGCCATGATGGCTTTACTCACATGCCAAAGGGTAATATTTTCTCACACACTTGGCAAACATTTATAATGTATGAGGGTACGTGATACAAAAAAAAGTTTAGACTAAGCAAACTTCATGTCACATTAGTGTCGTTCAAAATGATGGAACCCACAGCATGAAACCACACAGGATAATGCATTTGTCTTTTTCATCGTTGCTGTCTGTTACATTTATGTTTTCTTCCTATATATGGAAAGTAGAGATTATGTAAACTCCGGATATTTATGTCTGTTATACATATGTTTAATGTAGTCATAACATTTATCCATATCCCTGCTTCTAAGATCAATCAGACGTCTGACCATGTATGAGTTTTACACATACAGATGACATGTGCGCTAACTCGCTTTCAGGAATACCTCAATTATTTTTTCATTACCTTATTCCAGTCCGACTCCCACTAAATCAGTCCTATATAGTCAGCACATTACTGAACCCAAGAGCATGGTGAGTGCTATGGAGGAGGAGATAGTTTCCAGGAAGGATTCATTACTCAATGACAAAATAACTTGTACAGTTCATTAGAGCAGAACCCGGAGTGGTCACTAAAACAGCACAATTATATGTAGTTCTTTGCAATGCATATACCAGTGTTTACCTCCCTGTTTTCAGTGAATGGCCATTATTATAGACAAACAACTCTTAATAGTGCTTATAACAGCTGTGAGCAAAGTTCTGCTAAGCGTGGAGCTGAGTGGTGACCTGGAGAACACGTAACTATCCATCACTTACTAATTGACAGGGACCAGAAGAAAGGGTAGAGCGCAGAGATAGGATAGGAATAAGAATCAGACAACTAATGCCTTAAAAATGTTGAGCATAATTTGGGGTCATCCAAGGATATTTTATCAGAGGAGGGGGCCTGTGCGCAGTGTCCATCCCCCATTGCGCTGGCAGTGTGCTGGAGTCTACTACACATGCGCAAAATCACCAGGAAATTGGCACCGGCTACCGCAAGGTAGTGGGTGCAGTGTGAGCCCAACTGGCCCCGGGAACCTGTGGGCACTGCACATCCTTCACCCATTTTAGATTTGATCCTGTTTAAGAGGTCTATTATTTCACTAGTATCTAACAGAATTGTGTCATTTTTGTCAGGGAGGACTAATTGTAAACGTATCTTAAAATGTTTTTGAATTAAGCGGTTTAGGGGATGGTTCTACCCCAAGAGCTCTAATTTCTTTCCGGCTTAGCTTCTATTGGCCACACAATCGTTTGTCCTCACCTATGCCCTGTTCTGCATGCTTTGTGCAGTGCAGCAGCTTGCTTATCCCAGCAGCTAGGAAGTCGCTAGCCACCTGTTCACATGTAGCATTGTCATGTAATGACTTAAACTCCAAATGGGAAGAGCAGTCACCATGGTGAAATACTGTGCTACAGCTGTGTCCTGATGACTTACGGGATGCTGTCTAAATGCCGACCGTCAGCATCCCGACTGTCTAATCACGGTAACTATCAAATGACTGGTGTCGAAATCCTGACGCCTGTCATTAGACCTACGGCGGGAGCTCGAAAACCCGGCTTACCGATCGAAGGTAAGCCGGGCGTGGACAGCCGTGGGGGGGGGGGTTAGGTTAGGGGTTCCCGGGGGGGACTTAGGGTTAGGCACCCCCCTGAGGGGTTAGGATAGGTGAAGGGGGGGTTAGGGTTAGGCACCCCCATGGGGAGGTTAGGGATAGGTACCCCCCTGGGAGGCAGGGTTAGGCTGCGGGGAAGGGGAGGTTAGGTTTAGGCACTTAGAGGGGGGTTAGGGTTAGGCACTTTGGGGGGAGGTTAGGGTTAGGCACCCCTAAGAGAGGGTTAGAGTTAGGGGGGAGGTAAGGTTAGGAAATAGGAAAAATACTTACCTGTCGGGATCTTCACTGCCGGGCTTCCGCTGTCGGGATTTAAACCACTGGCCGCATACTGATCCCCTGACTTACATCCATTCTGAGAAGTTGTTACTTCTCTACACTGCTCCAGTGGTGCCCTCTTCAGGCTACCATGATCTATACTGATGCAAAGAGCCAAATACTAATAAAATGTTACATTCCTCCTCAATATTGGAATCAGCAGAGTAGTGTATTGTCTTGTTTGCTCCGGTTGATCATGTGGATACGATGTTTCCTTGTAAATATAAAACCTGTATGAGTAGTGCCTTATGAGATTAGGAAAAAGGAAGTAGTTGAGGGAGCGGATGCAAGAAAGCGAAACAAGTCCCATTAACATTTTTAATCAGGCTGTCACAGCCTTTTTCAATATGAGGAACTCTGCCAAGAAAAAATGAACTGTACACAGAACTGTTGGCAAACGCTGCAAAGCTGGGAAACCCAAGGACGGTTTTCGGACAAATTTGAATTAACGTTTGTTACATGAGTTGTAGAGTAAAGTAAAACAAATGGCATTCGGTTGGCTACAAGACTGTGTTATTTTAGAATGAATAAGCTGGGTTAAGCCTTCACAGTTTACATTCTGATAATGTGCGCTACCCCTGCATTTCTCCGGCTCTGCTCATCCTCTGTCTCAGTGTGTGTGAGACATTGCCAATTTCCCTCCAACACAATAGACATGTTCTGCCGCTTCAATAGCAGTGAATAATATAACTGACTACGTAGTCCACATAATGTTTCACAGGTGCAGTGACCTTGAAGCTAATGTACAGTGTAAAATATACGTCCCAGAACCTTGCTACTCTCAGGGCAGACATGAGAAAGTCCTGAGCCCCAACAACGAGTTGATACTCTCGTTTTTTCATACCATCACCATAGATGTAGTGTATGGAATGTATTTTACTAAAGTGAGAGTTTTTAGAAGTGGAGATGTTGCCCATAGCAGCCAATCAGATTCTAGCTATTCTCTTCTAGAAGGTGCTAGTTAAATGTTAAGTAGAATCTGATTGGTTGCTATAGGCAACATCTCCACTTCTAAAACTCTCACTTTAGTAAATATACCCCTTATGGTCTGATGTAGAATGATTGCCACACACGTTTACATTGTACATCTTGCGTTAATTTTTATTGATCATGCCCAGAACAGTGGGCGCAGGAATATACGTCCACGCCGATTTGCCTAATTCTGCCAATTCCAAGTTAAGTAAGGGCATTATCACAAAATTGCGAACACATGCAGAATGGGGAAAAGATATACACACCTGGGAATGTTACATTATTTGTGGGTGGTCACCTACGGTACAGGGTAGACGGGGGTGGCACAATGTGCTTTTCCGTGGTTCCTGTATTTGGCTTGCAAGATGACTGGAACAGCTATGCATGAGAAAAAGGACATGACCGCGTGGTCTGGAGCATAGCTGTGTGGCACGACCCTGGTTTTTGTTATGCTAGGAGCATGCTCAACGCTTCCCAAGCTGATCTCCATAGTGTATGGATTTTGCGTGCAATGTGCATTGCTTTACATATACCTCTGATGTAGATGAGAGGGTGGCCTACCAAGCTGGTTCCCCTGTCCTGCAGAACACTGAAGACGGCGGGATTGTCCCGGTAAAATTAGAACAGTTATCAAGTATGTGTACATGATCAGTCCAACAAAGGTTATTTAAAAACGGCATCTCAGGCAAGTTTATCGTTCAAATAAGGAGGGTAAATGTGTAGCACAGTGGTTTCACAATGCGCTCCTCAAGGCTCCACAACAGTTCAGGTTTTACAGATATCCATTATTGAGCACAGGTGGTTACATCAAATTGACTGAAATACTAATTAAGTCACCTGTGCTCAACCATGGATATCTCTAAAACCTGAACTGTTGAGGTGCCTTGAGGACCGTGTTTGAGAACCTTTGGTGTAGTGTGTATACAGGGAATCAAATGCCGTTTCAGCTGTCCAAAAAAAATAAAAATGTGGATTGTTCCTCTTACCTGTCTGGTGTGTGCCTGGCTTTAGCTTCTTTCACTAACCATATTCTTCCAATCTAAACACTGCATTTCACTGAAAGCTGGTGTTTGGCATCATTAGCTGTGTTGTAGGTTGCTAGATATTTAGTAATCCATGCGATTTAATTTATGGTTAGTTGAGCAGTTATAAAACATGGAGTTACTGGAATAGATTCTATATATACTACAGTTAAGAAAAAGATACATCAGCAAAATCACTCAACAAGGCAGCTTTAAAAAAAAAAAAATATTATCTCATTATTTAGTTTGTAATTTATACAGCTGCAGGTCCAGCATACTTGGAACTGAAAGGTTGAAAAGAGCAAATAGTATTCTAAAGTTTCAATGTATTCTTAGAACGAAGTAGAAAGCAATATCCTTTGGGCTTTGTTGCATGCAATGTAAAGTTCCTGTAGCAACCATCGGTACACTAATCATACCAAACGTGTGTGCATGGATTCCTGCGGGCCGGGCATACCATTCCATAAACAGAGAAGCTTCCCTGGATCTCTTCCCTTCACTGTAACTCTGCTAATGGCATTAAGGGTGTCAAAATGCCTAGAGTCTAATAAATGACTGTTGCTACTTAAAGAGACCCCCAAAATCCCCAATTGACTGTATTATTTTGGAATACAGAAAATTACAATATCTATTTGTTTACATAGATAAAAGGTGTAACTAGGCGTAACCTCATACTTGCCTACCCTCCTGATTCAGCTGGGAGCCTCCCGAAAATTGGGTGCCGCTCCCAGCCCCCCGGAAAGGCAGGCAAGCCTCCCGTCGGCCACCGACTCATCTAGACCCCCTGCGGTTACAATAGAAACCCCCGCAGTGGGGGTGGCCGATGATGCGGTTCACACTGAATCGCTTCATTACCCCGCCCCCTGCTTCACAATACCAGTAATCTTGGCATTGTGTAGTGGGGGCGGGGCCAAAATGAAGTGACCGAGTGGCCACGCCCCACAAATGTTGGATAATATGTCCGGCCACCCCCCCTCCTATGGAGGGGGCAGCCAGAATGTCGGCAAGCATGCGTAACCTATTCCACCCAGGGTAATCCCTACCTAGATGGCTGCCTCATCTGATACCTTTTGTGAGTGGAATATACAACCCGTGGAAGTTAATTCCCAAAATGTCTGCTCCAACCCTGCAATATGCTTATTGTGCTCTCTAGGTTTCGGTTGTTTTTAATTATCTCTGTTATGTATGTGCGCTGGACCATTTTTGCCGGATTTGGATTTGGTTCTAATTCGTCGTCCGTCTTTGGATATGGATTTGGATTTGCCAAACTGCGGTAACTGGATTTGGATTTGGATTTTTTACAAAAATGTACAAAAAAAGTGTTATTAACCTCAATAACATAAATTTCCAGTAATTTACAGTCAATTTAGACCACCTCACAGCTTAAATTATAGTTTTCACCATTATTGGCCAAAGGGTGCAGTGAGCTGACTGGTTACCAAGCGTCAGAGCAGCGGCGCAGTAGCACAGACACCACAGTTTAAAGCACATCTATGAAACACTGCCACACAGCAGTGGCAGAAATGAAAGGTAGTGCAAGATGGAATTGTCCTTGGGCCCTCCCACCCACCCTTATGTGGGGTATTAAAAAGGACATGCAGAGTCACACTGCTTTTATACACAGAGGGCTACTTTCACGGAGTTTGTATACACACAGTGGGCTTATGCCCTGTCACAAGGCTTGTATACACACAGTGGGCTATGCCCAGTAAGGTTACGGAGCTTGTATACACACAGTGGACTTATGCCCAGTCACGGAGCTTGTATACACACAGTGGGCTATGCCCAGTAAGGTTACGGAGATTGTATACACACAGTGGGCTTATGCCCTGTCAATCAGGTTGTATACACACAGTGGGCTATGCCCAGCAAGGTCACGGAGCTTGTGTACACACAGTGGGCTTATGCCCTGTCACGGAGCTTGTATACACACAGTGGGTTATGTCCAGTAAGGTCACGGAGCTGGTATACAGTATACACACAGTGGGCTTATGCCCTGTCACGGAGCTTGTATACACACAGTGGGCTATGCCCAGTAAGGTCACGGAGCTTGTATACACACAGTGGGCTTATGCCCAGTCACCAAGCACCCACAGTGGGCTTATGCCCAGTAAAGTCACGGAGGTTATTTTTTTTTTTTTTATGTGATTGTGTATCATAGTCAGAGGGCTAATGCCCTTTAAAGTCCAACGGCAAGAACAAAAGTTGGAGGAACTAGTCTAGTAACTGCCTACTACTCTCTCTAGTCTAACTCTAACTACGTCCGTCCTCACTGTCCGCAAAATGGCGCTGAGTCCTGAGCGAGAATCCGCCGCCGGCCGGGTGACGTTCGGCCTCGAGGTGGAATCCGAGTTAGACGCTAGTTGACTTGGATTCCACCTGTTCGGAGCAGAATCCGAACCGCTCATCTCTAATCTCTGTGTGGTTTTCTATTCTCCATGTACCATGTTTTCTGATGTCTGTAAAGGGACTTTGAGTCCTACGGGAGAAAAGCGCTATATAAATAAAATTATTATTATATTTAATATAAAGGCCTTAGATTACTATATAAACTGCTTTCTTAGCAGCAATGTAAATTAAAGTAACCTTAGTTTTCCCATTGGTTATTACTGTTTTACCTATAACTTTTAAAAAAAAGACAATAATAAATAATAACCAATTCTAATAGCATATAAATTAGCTTGCTCTCAGTAGACTGTATATGCAACAAATTACTGTATGCCTGTGTACGCCGTGTACTGTGAGAGATGCATCATCTGCATGTGATCAATATGTACACATGACAACTTTTTATTCGAACCGTCTGTGAGAAGCCGGAGAGGGAGGCCCGGCATGTGTGGGGGGTGACGTAGGTAACCACATCATCACGCCCCTATCCCATCGTACAATACTGCAAATAACATCACTGAGCCTCCAATCCAACCACTTCTCTGGGAGACTGGTCTACTCTTCCGGAAATCCGGCAGACCTCCCTGAACGTCCAGGTGAGTAGGTAAGCATGGCAATATGTGCATATAGAAATATTGTGAATTAATATCAAATCCCCATTTATCACCTATAGGAAAAGACACTTCTTATATGTAGTTTTAAAATCAGTGCTGTAATTTTTTGGGTCTAGTTCAGTTCTTAAGCCTGTGCCCAGAGCCTACTGCGCATGCGCAGGTCGCCGGTAAAATGGCCGCGGCGCCAATTTTCTAGCATTTTGTGCCGGGCTAAGATACCCAATGCGGGACCTCGAAGAGGTAAGTATTAGAAAATATGGTAGCAGGGTGTGCAGAGTGGGCTCACCCAGGACCCAGGGGTTCGTGTGCACCACACACCCTGCACCCATTATAATTATGCCCCTAAGTGGGGGCTCAGGGGGCTGATGACACTATTCGGGAAGGGGGAGGAGGCCGAGATACATGGGGAGTGGGGGCTCAGGGTGCTAATGACACTGCTATAGGGGGGGAGGGGGAGACATTGGAAGTGGGGGCCCATGGGGATATGACGTTGCTATGGGCATGGGTGGACTCCATCATCCACGTTGGTAAGAAGGGACCCAGTGTGTGGATTAGTGATGATGATGGTCACCAGGATAGAAGGGGGTAGGGAGTAACAACAAGCTGCAACCATCGGCTACTATTCCATTGAGATGTGCTGCAACAGCCTACATGGGTTCCCTGCAAACTTATATGAAGCGGGTGGGTGTCAGCCTATACTGTGAGTGATGGGTGCTGACTGTGCTGTGATCTGTGCTGGGTGAGGGGTGATGTGTGCTGTAATCTGTGCTGTGAGGGTTGAGGTGCTGCGAGAGGGGTGATGGGTGCTGTGCTGTAATCTGTGCTGTGAGGGGTGCTGTGCTGGGTGAGGGGTGATGGGCGCTGTGCCGTGATCTGTGCTGTGCTGGGTGAGGGGTGCTGTACTGGGTGAGGCATGTTAAGTGCTGCATTGTAATCTGTGCTGTACTTGGAGAGAGGTGAGGGGTGATGGGCGCTGTGCTGTGATCTGTGCTGTGCTGGGTGAGGGCTGCTGTACTGGGTGAGGCATGTTGGGTGCTGTGCTGTAATCTGTGCTGTGCTGGTAGAGAGGTGCTGGGTGAGAGGTGATGTGTGCTGTGCTGTGAGGGGTGCTGTGCTGGGAAAGGGTTGCTGTGCTGAGAGAGGGGTGATGGGTGTGATCTGTGCTGTGTGAGGGGTGTTGGGCGAGGGGTGCTGTGCTGTATTGGGTGAGGGGGGATTGGTCCTGTGCTGTGAGGGGTGCTGTGCTGGGTGAGGGGTGCTGTGCTGTGAGGGGTACTGTGACTGGTTCTGTGCTGTGAGGGGTGCTGTGCTGTGAGGGGTACTGTGACAGGTTCTGTGCTATGAGGGGTGCTGTGCTGTATTGGGTGAGGGGGGATGGGTCCTGTGCTGTGAGGGGTGCTGAGCTGGGTGAGGGGTGCTGTGCTGTGAGGGGTACTGTGACAGGTTCTGTGCTGTGAGGGGTGCTGTGCTGGGTGAGGGATGCTGTGCTGTGAGGGGTACTGTGACAGGTTCTGTGCTGTGAGGGGTACTGTGACAGGTTCTGTGCTGTGAGGGGTGCTATGGAGTGAGGGAAGATGAGTGCTGTGAGGGGAGAATGTGCCCTATAGAATGCCTTCTGAGGTGTGGGTATAAGGAACTTTCCCCTAAAACCTGTCCCTTTTTTCTTTAGTTACAACAGTGTGCTGTGATGGGAGAGGGGTGCTGTGAGGGTAGAGCCTAGCATCTGCTGAGGGCACCAGCCAAAATCTTGCCTAGGGTACAAAATTGGTTAGGGCCAGCTCTGCTTGAAGGTACTTAAAGGCTACCAAATCCTTATCTAGAGCTCTAACAAATTGTTTCATAAGGCCCAACTTGATGTGCAGTGGAGGCATCAGCACCTCCCTGGAGTCCACCCACTTGACGTTATTTGTCTCCACACAGAACTCTGGGCCTGATTCAGCAAGGAACGCAGTTGCTAATGCGCACACAATCGGACGATGAATTCGCACTGTGTATGCATTGCAGTGCACTTGCACGAACTAGCGTTTGCGATCGAACTGCGATTGCAGAGGGTACACAGACACAGAGCAGAGTGATTGACAGGAAGTGCCGTTTGTGGGTGGTGACGGGAAAACGCGGGCGTTCCAGTGCGTTGCAACACAGTTGCAGGGGTGTGCATAGATGATCCACTTCGTGGCCATACGCAGCCTGAGGCCCCATAGCGTACGCTAAAGTTAGCAATTCCTGAGTGAGGTCTGACCTGCCTTAACTGTGCGTATGGGTTTGATGTTACTTGATGTTACCGATTATTTCACTATGTTGCCCAAGTATACGGATGTGAGTAAGGGGAAGTGGGCGTCCTTATGTTAGGCTGTGATCGCAATGCGATTTCAAAAATTTGCATATCACCGCTGAAATTAGCAACTGTGTAGCATGCGTATTAGCAGAATAGCGATCCTTACTTAATCAGGCCCTCTGTCCGATTTGGTCAGTGTCATCTGTTGTAGTGCACCTTGGTGTCCCTGCTGTCCCAAAGGCAAAGAAAACATGGAAACCTGGTAGGGATGCAACTGAATGCTCTGTCCTGGCGGCGGCTGTGATATACACCCAGCTGATCCCTGGTGAGCTTACTGTTCCCGCAGACTCCCGGCAATATGAAGCAGCATGTGCAGGTACAGTCAGTGTTATTGGGCTCCCCCTGGCAGAGTTGGACTGCTCTGCAGCCCCCGTGTTGCAACTGAGCTGAAACCGCTCTGAAGTATCTGAAATGTCCTTTAAAATAACAACATTTCAAAATATCTCTGACCAGGTCACAAAAGCAGAGGTTGTGGGGAATAATTAGCATTTGCTATACTCTTGGGGCATAGACAATTAGAAAATAATACTTCAAACACAAGGACATACAAAAAAATAAAATGTCACATAGTCTAAAGGGCCCCCATACACAATGCGATATGAACCTTGCGATGCTAGGTCGATCCGATGGCCGACATCGGGGGGTCCCCACACACGGAGCGACCGCCCGATATGCCAGCACCCCCTCCCCCACCCGCATAGCGCTTCATGGGATTGTACATCGCTCCCCCAGATCAATGAACATGCAGGAAGATCTGGAGGAGTGATGTACGATCCCACGGGAGTGTGCACTGGCCAATATCATACCCACATACGGAACAATCTAGCAGTGATATTGTTCCAATCCGTCAGATCGGCTGCTATATCGCACTGTATATGGGGGCCTTTAGCGATCTTCTAATTTTAACATTGTAAACATATTTTATTGGATATATTGATACCTGGAATTTATGAAAACCAGGATTACACTATGATGTTTGTATTCTTTTTCTACTTTTTTCCTTTGAGCACTTTAATAAAAGGAATAAATATTCCTTGTGGATATCCAGTTTGGTGCCACTTTATATTATTACTACCACATTGATGGTGGAAATGTAGAATTGCTCTAGGAAGTGCAGTTGTTCTCTTATATTTTCTTATACAGTATATAGTAGATTTTATATATATATATATATATATATATATGTGTGTGTGTATATATATATATATATATATATATATATATAAAAATAAATAACCCTAACGTGTGTCTATCATAAGCATTCCTAGAGTTGATACAAAGGTCTATACTATGAAATTGCTTCCTACAATTACAGCAGCGTCTTGTACACAACTGGTTTTCAGATGAAAGAACCTTTAAGAAGTGTCATTTACAAAGCTAATTTTTTTTTTTTTTGTACATTTACAACCACTTATTGCCTCCACACTGATAACAACTCCAGAGCTCGGAAAGATCAGCCGTGTCTAAATAACAGCTTTTTATTTTTCAGTTATTATGGCCATTGCTAAGTCACTTTTAGTTTGGATTCTAGGGTTGATTCCTAGATGTTAAATTGGTAAATCTATTTCACATCTCAGATTATGGAAGATGTTGAGGCAGACATACTTCTGGATTTATAGCAGGGGCGTATCTATAATGGGTGCAGGATGTGCGGTGCACAGGGTCTGTGGTCCGAGAGTAGGCAAGTATGAGTTAGCCACAGTTATGTCTTCAATGAAACATGAGAGTGAGGCGGCATCAGAGCTCACTCTGTTACATGCGTGCAACATGTACACAGATATGTTGGCACTGTACAGCGCGTAGCATGCAGCAAGGTACACGGATGTGTAGGCACTGTACAGCGCGTAGTGTGCAATGAGAGGCACAGATGTGTAGCCACTGTACAGCGCGTAGTGTGCAATGAGAGGCACAGATGTGTAGCCACGTAGTGTTCAATGAGAGGACCAGATGTGTAGGCACTGTACAGCGCATAGTGTGCACTGAGAGGCACAGATGTGTAGGCACTGTACAGCGCACAGTGTGCAATGAGAGGCACAGATGTGTAGGCACCGTACAGCGCGTAGTGTGCAATGAGAGGCACAGATGTGTAGGCACTGTACAGCGCGTAGTGTGCAATGAGAGCCCCAGATATGTAGGCACTGTACAGTGCATAGTGTGCAATGAGAGGCACAGATGTGTAGGCACCATACAGCGTGTAGTGTGCAATGAGAGGCACAAATGTGTAGGCACTGTACAGCGCGTAGTGTGCAATGAGAGCCCCAGATGTGTAGGCACTGTACAGCGCATACTGTGCAATGAGAGGCACAGATGTGTAGGCACTGTACAGCGCATAGTGTGCAATGAGAGGCCCAGATGTGTAGGCACTGTACAGCGCGTAGTGTGCAATGAGAGACACAGATGTGTAGGCACTGTACAGCGCGTAGTGTGCAATGAGAGGCACAGATGTGTAGGCACTGTACAGCGCGCAGTGTGCAATGAGAGGCACAGATGTGTACGCACTGTACAGCGCGTAGTGTGCAATGAGAGGCACAGATGTGTAGGCACTGTGTCCATGACTGCTAGTACTGACAGATGGACACACACAAAAATGTGTAAATGTGTATAAATTCGCTTCTGCACGTGTGCCGCATGCAAAAATGTGCCATTAGCATCCGTGCCGAGATATCTTCCCGTCTCAGGTATATTAGCTAAAGGTCGCTATTAATCAATTTAAAATCGATAAAAATTGAGCAACATCAATGTTGTGTTTCTGGGGCTAAATCACACATTTAATAACAGACAATTTATGATTTGGTGTTAGCAAATGGTGTGATTTAGCCCCAGAAACAAAATCGATTAAAATTGAACTTTAGTAAATATACCCCTCAGAGCCAAGTCCTACGTGAGCTTTCTCCACCAATACCAGCTCATTTACATAATCCATATCACAAAATGAAAGTTTTTGGACTGTAGTGTTAGCAAGGAAGGCCCATAACCCTTCCATCACCTCATTAGCTGGTGCAGACTCTTCTCCCTCACAGACACCACAACAGATCCACGAGAAGCTATATGATGTAATAATATAATACCAAATGCACTGCGCTTGTGCACTTCTGAACAGTAATAATTAAAAACACATTTTTATCCCCCAATTCATGATCAGATTATTTTTCATGTTTTACTAACTACAAAAAAAATAAAACTGTTTGTACAAAATCTTAATATCTGGAGCATTTGATCTTAAACAAAAATAGGATTGACCATCTCCTTATACAATATGATGCTTATTAGTTGCTTTAAAGATTGGGGTACTAAAATAGGTGTCAAATATTATTAATAATAACTAATTGTTCATAACATAATTGTTGTGAGATCCCATTTTTAGCAATAGGAATCCCTGATTGCATATGTGTAGCATAGTGTAATATATGTGTTTGGTGACAGCTCTCAGCCTGGAATTCACTCTAGTGCTGCTGTTTGGAGTACAGCGATAAGCTACAGGGTCTGAATAAGCCTTCTACTCTAATAGAAGTGATGAAACTTCATCCTGTCAGCAGGAGTAACAATAAATAGATGTTCTCCACATCACTCTCCTGTTACTAGTAAGTTAACAGAATCAAGTACAGTGGGGGTGAATTACAAATATATATCAGTGCTATTTGCGGCCCTTCTGTAAGTGCAGACTACTTTATTTTCTAGCCTATTTGAAACTTTTCTGCTGTGTTCTGATAAGAAATAAGTATACATGAAATTGCTACTAAGGGGACTATTTATTATCCCTAAATCAACATTTTCACCTTCTTTTGTAGAAATTAAGTATCGGGCCATTTATTACATAGGTAATATAGGAGATATCTCCAGCTTACCATTCAGTCCTGGTCTGGCCCGGCATCCCCATACAGTATGTAGAACGAAATTCATCAAGCTCAGACTATACAACAGCGGAAACCTTCGGCATCTTCAGATGGCGCTGGTTTCCGGACAGCCGCTCCTTCTTATAGGAAGGAGGTCTGGATTGCGAAAAAACAAATCCTTTCGTATTCCTCCACCCCTGTTTGGCTCCCTCTGCTGGCCTTCGGGAGCTTTGCGCGCATACGTGAAGCTAGCACTGCCATGTTAGACCCCAGTTCAAGCAGACCCCAGTCACTGCTACCAATGTAGCGGTGATAGGGATTGCAGAGACAGCTGATCTTCAGGTCAGCTGTCTTCGTTCCAGAGCAATATTGAATTGCTCCAGTGATTTAGTATCCACCGCTGCTACTCGCAGCAAGTAGGGTACTAAGCAGTGCTTAATGAATAGGCCCCTAAACCTTATCCCAAAATTTAGCTCACGTTTACAAAGATTTACAAAAAAGCCATACATTCACATATATAATAGAGCTAATTCAAACCCCAGTTGTTGGGGAGAAAGTGGCGAAGCATATGGGGGCATGGCCACACCTGCAACAGCAACCTCAATGCATGCTGCTCTAAGAGGGAATGAGTCCATGCCCCTCCCCCCTCTCTGCCCCAATAATCATAAATAGTCATAACATACCAGTTGAACCTTCAGCTTCTCACATTAGATGTTATTGGTTTGTTAGTACATGATATTATCCTACACAGTGGGGTGGTGCAGGCCGCACCCGGTTGTCCCCCTCGGAGGAGTTACACCAGAATGCCGGCTCCTCCTGCAGTGACCGGATCGAGTGCTCCAGTATGACATTCTCCTACAGCACTGGCTCCTGTCATAGAAGAGGAGCCGACAGTGCTGACAGCCCAGTCTCCGGGGGCAGCCCAGCATCTCCGGTGATGCTGGGCTGCCCCCTGAGTGAAGTCATTGGGATCCCCCGTGAGGCCTTTTCAGATGGGCTGCTTCTGCTGGGCGAGCAATTGCTTCCCGATCGCTTGGACTAGTTCGCGCACGCGCACTACGATGCATGCGCAATTGCATAACATCGGCCAGGAACGAGCGAGCGGCGGCTCGCGAGAGGGTCTGAATCAGGCCCAGAGTGCGCACCGGGTGTCACTAGACCCATTGACGCCTCTGATTCTGGATACATTATTTTAGATTCATGTTTCATAACAATCATAGATATAAAAGGCAATTTACAAAGGCATGCATTGGTACTTTGGGCCTGATTCAGAGCCGCTCGTAAGCGGCCGCTCGTTCGCACTGAGTGATGTTTGCAGAACTACTCGCAAAATAGCGGTTGAAAAAACCAACCACAAGAATAGCGAGCAGTTCATACGCTGTTCGATGTACTCGATTAATCTAATAAATAGCGGACATGACGTATGATGCGAGCGGCCAGGGGGCGTATTTTTAAAAATTTCGACCGCAAGTTTTGCTCGCTCGTTCAGACTTAGAGGCGTGAACAGACCGCAAAGTGCGAACGGTTCATTTGAATAGCCACCCCTTTTTTTTAAACGAACGACCGCAAATAGCGAGCGGCTCTGAATGAGGTCCTTTATGTGCTCTAGAGCACTAGTGCACAGGTTCTCAGGACCCCTAACAATGCATGGTTTCCAGGTCTCCTCACAGAATTACAAGTGAAATAATTAGCTCCACCTGTGGATCTTTTAAAATGTATCTGTGAGTAATGACTACACCTGTGCCCCTGCTGGGTGACCTGGAAAATGTGACCTGTGTGGGGTCCTGAGGACCGAGTTTAAGAACCACTGCTCTAGTGCAACTACTTACTTTCATAGCGCATTTCAGTCTTGTATGTTCACAGATGCACCAGAAAATGTTCCTGGTTTGGTTCCGTAATTATTTAAGCAGTTTCCACACAATTATGCCTCGGGATTTATTTTGTCATTTTTTTTTCAAAAGGTTTCTAGAGAATAGCATTAGTTTGCTTATTTCTCCTCACACTGCAATACCAATCTGCCAAAATGGCCAAAAACGTGCTTTTTTTATCGTGATTGCAAGAAAGTGAAGGTAAAGCAAATGTGTGCCTTTCTGTCTAATCACCACAAAGAAATACTTGGTGCTTCGGCATTATTCCACCTAACCAAGCAGCAAAAAGCTGAATTCTGCACATCGATTTTTACAATAAAATGTGCACTTGAAAATATTAATGCATTTTCTATTTATGTTTGAGTGAAAGGCATAAAATGTGTAGGAACAATATGGCAGCCCAACAAGGCATAACATCAGGCTTGCCTACCCTCCCGATTTGGCCGGGAGCCTCACGATTTTCGGGTGCCGCTCCCGGCCCCCCGGAAAGGCAGGCAAGCCTCCCGGAAGCTTGCGACCCTCCCGACCTGCCCCTGGAAAAAACGGAAACCCCCGCAGCGGGGGGCCCGGTGACGCGATGCACGCAGAATCGCGTCATCGTGGCCCCGCCCCCTGCTTCACAATGCTGAAAATAACAGCATTGTGAAGAGGGGGCGAGTGTCACGATGACGCGATCGTGCGTCCCCGCCCCCAGTGTGCCACCTCTGACTGCAGAGTTCAGATTTGCAGTGAATATGGCTGATCGCTCCTATCTGAAAAGGATGTCACACTCTTCTGCACTCTGGCGGAGTAGTTCTACAGGGAGGGGGGGGAGACTGTTACAGGGGTGATATATTATTATGGATATCTACATGATTATAGGGGGGGGGCACTGATGTGGGGAGGGATGCCAAAGTGGAAGGAATTCTGAGCAGGGGCGTTTTAACAAATGAGTGTGCCCCTGTGTCAGTTTTTGGCAGTCTTCTGCGCTGGAATATATACGCAGAAGGGGATGCGGACAATATCCCGACCGCCGGAATCCCGAAGGTAAGTAGTGGGGTTGGGAGGGATAGGGGTTAGGGTTAGGCACTAGGGGTAGGGTTAGGCACTAAGGGAGGATGGTTTGGTTTGGGGTGCGGGAAGGGGGAGATTTGGTTTAGGCACTAGGGGTGGAGGGTATGGTTAGGCACCAGGGAGGGTTAGGGTAAGGAGCGGGGGAGGGTATGATAACCCTGTCGGGATGCTGGCGTCGGGATTCTGACTGCCGGGATTCCGAACACCAGCTTCCCGTACCCAACCCACGCAGAAGATAGCAATGACTGGCACAGCGCCACAGTATTACCTACCTTGTGTACAAGTGCTGTATTGGACACTGGCTCAATACTTCCGGTGATCTATTTGTAAAGAAATCGTTAGAAAATGGCACTGGCCTATGCCCAATCAGACTCCTTACAGGATGTGCAACATGGGCCCTTTAAGCTTGTGCCCATTATAGTTACTCCCCTGGGGTGGGGGGATGTGGAAGGATTGCGGAATACAGGCACTGGCAGAATGCTGACAGAGGTGAGGAGTGCTATAGGGGGAGTAATCCTTACAGTGTAGGAATGATGGGGAGAGAATGATGAAGATTAGATTACTTATGATATACAGACTACAGAAGGTGCTATCAGGTAGAATATTCTCAGTGTCTGGTTCTTTCTGTTGCGCCAATGGACCAAGCAGACATTTAATTGCCTCTACCTGGCAATACGTACAGCGAGATTCTGTTCCTTTCTGATTGTACAAGGTATGCCAACAATGAACAGAAGATGAAAGGTGCTAAGATTACTGCCCTGGATCTCAGCAGCTAATATAAACCACATCAAACAAAACCATGCTGGCAATATTACAAAAGGCTTCCACTCACTAACTATAGCCTGACTCCCATAATGACCTTTAATACAGCACAGTACGGTCACAGCTTCTGGCCAGCGAGAAGCATTTTACAATAGAGAAGCTTTCATTTTAATGTGTTTGCAAATGTGTCGCCATTCGGTTTATTTGTGCTGCAAGGAATTTGTGACCTTTTCAGATAATTACACTTACCGTTCTCTGCAGCAGAGTTGTCCTTTGTGACTCTAAAGCTGTTGTGGAACTACAAGTATCAGCATGCTCTGCCACCCAAACCACATTAATACGTCACATTGTGATCCAGCAGTTTTCCGGCCACTTGGCCAGGATATTAAGCATCCAGGCCCAATCTTACAAGTGTTAAAGCCATCTTGCTGAATGCTTTCGCACTGGGGACCTGAATGTGTTTATATTTGTCCAATTGTAGACTGCTAATTGTGATTACGGAAGATATATTTTATACACGCTGCAGTATGTCTGTTAGCAATCTCAGCAAAGAAACACTGCAGTCAGATTTATTTGGCCCTGATTTGTCTGAATTAGGAGTACAGCTGGCCACACACTGACCATATTCTGGACAATCCACTGGAGAGCTTCATTTGTGTGGTTGGATGTAATCAAAGTACCTCGTGCCCTATTCGACATTTGATGGATCATTCGCTATGATATGTAGATACTTGGTCTTTTGGTGCCCAAATTGCAGTGTATGGGCAACTTTACACGGGAAAAATAGTCACTACTTAATAGCAAGTGAGGTATCAAATGTCTCAAGTGCTATCAAGCCATCAGGACTTTACAAACTTGTGCATGTTATTAATGGTTCTTTGAGTACAGTATAAGGCAAAATGATTTAACAGTTTACAGTACTATATGTTAAACACTGTACATAGTACATACCAGCAATCCACGGCTTGTTTCTGGCTACTCATCATGGCAAATATACTGTGGCTTTGTATTGCTTTAATTTCTCAGGAATGTGGAAGTTTAATGTGCCAAGATATCTTGACAGGAGTAGCAATGTTATGCATGCTTGGTTTGGTAATATCTCCAGTTCCTTAATTGGGTTAACAGGACCCAGTCTGAAAACTATCTAAGGTGACCTTAGCTGTGACCAGTGAAGCACAGGACATCGAAGTCGTAGCTTCAGCACCATGTATATATAACACATGCAGTCTGTATATATATTTGGGGTGAGCGGGTTCGGATTTCTGAAATCCGAACCTCCCCGATCAGAGGCCGATCCGATTCGACTTTTCCCGCCTGACTCGGATCTGAAATCGAGGCAAAACGTCATCATCCCGCCTTCCGGGTCTCGCGGGTTTTGGATTCTATATAAGGTACCCACGTCAGCGCCATTTTCTCACTCGGCTGTGGACAGTGAAGAGGGAGGGTGGGAGTTAGGGCTGGCTGGGCTGTGTAGTGTAGTGCAGTGTAGTGTTGTGCTGTGTTGTGCTGTGCTGCTGTTGTCCATAGGGGCTGTGTCCACTCCTCCAAAGTCCATAGGGGCTGGCTGTGTTGTGCTGTGCTGCTGTTGTCCATAGGGGCTGTGGGCCTGATTCAGGCTGAGCGCTCGCAAGTGGGTCGATGGTGCCCTAGTGCGCATGCGCACGACGGAGGGAGCTCCGTCGTGCGCATGCGCAAGACCCGCATAGCGACGGCCAGCCGTCGCTATGGGTCTCGCACCAAAGGGGGCGTGCTGTCGATGGTGAGTGACAGCACGCCCCCTTTAGTGGGCGTGCTAGGGGCGTTGCTGCCCAGACGGAGGCGTTCCCATGGGAATGCCTACCATCTGGGTCCGGCCCCACTGACATCACTAGTGATGTCAGTGGGAGTGCTTTTGGCTCTGATAGAGCCAAAAGCACTCCTGGGCTTGCGGCAGCGAGACCCTACTGCAGGGTCTCGTCGCAAGCCTGATGGTCGCAATGGTCTTGACCATCGCGACCATCTTTTTGGCCGCTCGCATAAGCTGTGGGTGGTCACCCACAGCTATGCGAGCGGCCAGGAGGCCGCTCCAATTTTAGGTAGGAGGGCCCTGATTCAGAGCGAGCGCTCTTGTCAGAGCATCCGGCTCTGAATCAGGCCCTGTGTCCGCTCCTCCAAAGTCCATAGGGGCTGGCTGTGTTGTGCTGTGCTGCTGTTGTCCATAGGGGCTGTGTCCACTCCTCCAAAGTCCATAGGGGCTGGCTGGGCTGTGTTGTGCAGTCAGTTGTCCATAGGGGCTGTGTCCACTCCAAAGTTCTGTGCAGTGTCCCAGTCCTAAAGGGGTGCTGTTGTGTTGTCCAGGGGGTGCTCTGTCCATCAGGGGTGCTCCCCCAAGAGCAAAAAAAATAAATATTTTTTCTGTGTTTGTGAATTATGTGCGCAGTAGCCGCACGTGCATCAACAAAGTAGCGCCAAGCGTGCGCCTGTGTCATAAGTGAAGGGCCGGCTGGCTTGACCGTTAAAGGGTGCTGTAACCCCCAAAGTGCACTCCAAACCAAATAAAAAAATATTTTCTGTGTTTGTGAATTGTGTGCACTGTGGCCGCGCGGTTGTCAACAATGTAGCGCCAAGCATGCGCCTGTGTCATACATAAAGGGCCGGCTGGCTTTTCCGTTAAAGGGTGCTGTAACCCCCAAAGTGCACTCCAAACAAAATAAAAATTTATTTTCTGTGTTTGTGAATTGTCTGCACTGTGGCTGCACGTGCATCAACAAAGTAGCGCCAAGCGTGCGCCTGTGTCATAAGTAAAGGGCCGGCTGGCTTGTCCGTTAAAGGGTGCTGTAACCCCCAAAGTGCTCTCCAAACAAAATAAAAAAATATTTTCTGTGTTTGTGAATTGTGTGCACTGTGGCTGCACGTGCATCAACAAAGGAGCAGCGCCAAGCGTGCGCCTGTGTCTCATAAGTCTGTTAAAGGGTGGTGTAGCCCCCAAAGTGCACTCCACAAAAAATAAACAATTCTTTTTTTTCTGTGTTTGTGTGCGAAATGTATGCGCAGTAGCCGCACGTGCATCAACACAGCAGCAACGCCAAGCGTGCCCCTGTGTCATAAGTCAAGGGCCGGTGAATTGTGTGCACTGCAGCTGCACGTGCATCAACAAAGGAGCAGCGCAAAGCGTGCGCCTGTGTCATAAGTAAAGGGCCGGCTGGCTTGTCCGTTAAAGGGTGCTGTAACCCCCAAAGTGCACTCCAAATAAAATAAAAAAATTATAATTTTTTCTGTCTTTGTGAATTGGGGGGGCATGCACCTGCATTCTCAAAGCAGCAGCGCCAAGCGTTTGTCTGTCTGTTAAAGGGTGGTGTAACCCCCAAAGTGCACTCCACATAAAATAAAAAATTCTTCTTTTTTTTTCTGTCTTTGTGAATTGTGTGGGCTGTAGCCGCACCTGCATCCTCAAAGCAGCAGCGACAAGCGTGCATCTGTCTGTTAAAGGGTGGTGTAACCCTCAAAGTGCGATCCACAAAAAATAAAAAATTCTTCTTTTTTTTCTGTCTTTGTGAATTGTGTGGGCTGTAGCCGCACCTGCATCCTCAAAGCAGCAGCGACAAGCGTGCGTCTGTCTGTTAAAGGATTACATCGGTGACAGCATCCAAGTAGGCATGTCAGACAGTCCGTATCTGTACTGGCAGGAAAAAGAGGCAATTTGGAGACCCCTGTACAAACTGTCTCTATTTTACCTGAGTTTCCCACCCCTCCAGTGTGTACTCCGAAAGAATGTTTAGTGCAGCCGGGAACCTTGTCAGCGAAAGGCGTAGGAGGTTGCATCCACAAAATGTGGAGAAGATGATGTTCATAAAAATGAATTATCAACTCTTCCAGGGAGACCAGCCTCCAGAACGTACAGAGGGACCTGTGGTGGTGGATTCCAGCGGGGACGAATTAATACTCTGTGAGGATGAGGATGTACACAACCCTGAAGAGGGTGAGGAATCGGTGGATGAGGAGGATGAGGACGACATCTTGCCTCCGTAGAGCCAGTTTGTGCAGGACAGATTAATTGCCAGCTTGTTTTGTGGGGGCCCAAACGAACCAATAATTTCAGCCACAGTCGTGTGGCAGACCCTGGCGCTGAAATGATTGGTTTGCTAAAGTGTGCATGTCCTGTTTATACAACATAAGGGTGGGTGGGAGGGCCCAAGGACAATTCCATCTTGCACCTCTTTTTTTTCTTTGCATTATGTACTGTTTGGGGCCTAGTTTTTCAAACTGCCATCCTGTCTGCCACTGCAGTGTCACTCCTAGATGGGCCACGTGTTTGTGCTGCCCACTCGTGTCACTTAGCATAGTCATCCAGCTACCTCGGTGCAACCTTTTGGACATAAAAACACTATTGTGAGGTGTGAGGTGTTCAGAATAGACTGGAAATGAGTGGAAATTAAGGTTATTGAGGTTAATAATAGCATAGGAGCAGAAAAACCCACAAATTCTGTGATTTATAGCTGTTTTTATGCTTTTTTTTCAAAAAAATACAGATCCAAAACATAAAACCCAGAACCCAAAACACAGAAGGGTGGTTTTTGCAAAACCATTCCAGATCCAAAACACGAAGAAAGATTCAGATCCAAAACCAAAACACAAAACACGAAAAGTGGCCGGTGCACACCCCTAAAATATATTATATATATGTGCGTGTTTGTGTATGTACAGTATATTGACGATATATATATGTTGACGATTTGAATTAATCGAAACATTGGACACTGGTTTACAGTATCTGCGATCATCCTGTTGAAATGCCTAAATGCCACCTTGCTGACTAATATATATATATACATACACACTCTGATCAGCCATAACTTTGACAAGGGCCAAATTGTGATGGCCAGATGACTGGGCTGGCTGTGATAGCAATGTGTCAGAACAAACAGTGCATCTCAGCTTGCTACATATGGGGCTGTGTAGCCGCAGACCAGTCAGAGTGCCAATGTTGACTCCTGTCTACCACCGAAAGCACCTACAATGGGCGCATGAGCATCATGAAGCAATGGAAGAAGGTGGCCTGGTCTGATGAAACATGTTTTCTTTTACATCATGTTAACGGCTGGGTACATATTCGTCGTTTACCTGGAAAAGAGATGGCACCAGGATGCACTATGGGAAGAGGCAGTGTGAAGCTCTGGGCAATGTTCAGCTGGGAAACCTTGATTCCTGTCATTCATGTGATGTTACTTTGACACATACCACTTGCTAAACATTGTTGCAGCCTTCATGGAAACAGTATTCCGTTGGCGGTAGCTTCTTTCAGGAGGATAATGCTCCCTGCTACACTGCAAGTCAAAGAGTTCAAGGTGTTTACATGGCATCCAAATTCCCCAAATTCATGTGTGGGATGTGCTGGAAAAAAAGTCCTAGCCATGGAGACCCCACCTCGCAACCTACAGGACTTAGAGGATCTGGTGCTAATGTCTTGGTACCAGAGGTGTAGCGTGGAGCCATGGTGCCCGAAGCATGCAGCCTTCCGCCCCTTACTGAATTCTGCTAAAGTGGTCATGGCCAGCCGGCTCCGGAATCTGACAACGCACATTTGTACACTGTCAGATTTCACGGTGGAGCCTTTCACAAATAAGAAAGACTTCCCCACGTTGATGTAGATGTAACTCGCAGGCACAACAGTTAGCGCTACTGCTGTCCCTGCAAGTTCACCTTAGTACATAGCGGAGATATCTTCATTCAAAGTTAAAATACCCATCGGGATACGGTCTGTTAATAATTACAGCAGTGCCGAGATTAATACATACAGTAGATCCCATAGAGTGAAAGAAGTGCGCAGCCACATTGTAAAGATGTCGGCGATGACAGAACCCAGGATTTTTACTTAGTTTTTACTTAAGAGATAATTGTTGTGAATTGTTATTATTTGAGATGAATCTGCAGGTGGCGACTATCTGATTATAGCATTATATTTTATGTGTCCTATTAATGTGTCTATTATATATCATTATTTACACCATGTGATATGGCCCATATCACATAGTGAAAATAGTGACATATAATAGAAAACATTTATAGAACACATAAATTATATTAGAATCAGACCTGCAGATTCCTCTCAATAAATAACTGTTTGGAGAAACACAATTTGCTAACCTTAACCCAGGCAGTGTCGCACTCGGTCGCGGTAAGGGGATGCACTGTAAAAATGGTGCAGCTATTCAGCTGGAAGCCCGGAACATCCTTAAGGACGCTGCTGGGAATCTGATGTAAGGAAACAGCGCTGCACGTTATGTTGCTGGGTCTGGGCTCCTCTACTTGTGCGTGTGATGCATACTTGCCTACTTTTGAAAAAGCATTTCAGGGAGATTGTGAAAGCAACACCTATGAGCGTGGCGGTAAAGTGGACGTGGAGTGCTACATCTGTCATAAAATTGATTTACATCCAAGTGTAAACGAGTCCCAGAGCAGTTAGTGCAATAAGGGAGATTGCTAGACTCTTAAGGGAGTCAGGGAGATTGCTACTATTTCAGTGAGTCTCCCTGACAATCAGGGAGAGTAGGCAAGTATGGTGTGACGTCATACGCACCACGCTGCCAGAAGCAGTGCGCACTGCGCCTGGACCCTGGAGCCAGCATCCCGGCAATCACAGAAGCCACCGGTGTCGGTCAGACAGAGTGACTCCAGCTGCAGCCAGCGCCCTCTAACCTGTTCGGCGCCCAGAGCTACGCCCTGCTTGGTACCAGATACCACAGGACACCTTCAGAGGTCTTGTGGGGTCCATGCCTCGACGCGTCACAGCTGTTTTGGTGAGATGAGGGGAACCTGCACAATATTAAATAGGTGGTTTTAATGTTGTCTCTGATGGGTGTGTATCTATAAATATGTATATATATATATATATTTGTCTTGCTAATAGGTATTATTACTAAGTCATAGGTTTTACTTTATTTTTACAATATACAGTATGAACAAAGCAATTAAATATGACAGAACAAATGCTGAAATGTAATTGCAGAAATATTATCTCCTGCTGAGTTTATTGTAAGATAGCTGTATCCTGTGCACACTTAGTGACTGCAGTACTGAGATTGCTATTGTAAATAAGAGCCACAGGGCCTGATTCACACCCACTCACGAGCGCTGAGCTCTCGCAAGCGGGTCGATGTTGCCCTAGTGCGCATGCGCACGACGGAGGGAGCTCCGTCGTGCGCATGCGTGAGACCCGGATAGCGACGGCCAAGCCGTCGCTATGGGTCTCGCACCAAAGGGGGCGTGCTGTCGATGGTGATTGGGAACGCCTACCGTCTGGGGCCGGCCCCACTGACATCACTAGTGATGTCAGTGGGAGTGCTTTTGGCTCTGATAGAGCCAAAAGCACTCCTGGGCTTGCGGCAGCGAGACCCTACCGCAGGGTCTCGTCACAAGCCCGATGGTCGCGATGGTCTTGACCATCGCGACCATCTTTTTGGCCGCTCGCATAAGCTGTGGGTGGTCACCCACAGCTATGCGAGCGGCCAGGAGGCCGCTCAAATAATAGGTGGGACGGCCCTGATTCAGAGCAAGCGTTCTTGTCAGAGCGTCCGGCTCTGAATCAGGCCCACAGTTTGTTGGCAAACCCTGTGATAAAACATTGTCCATTACAGGAAGCATTATTTTAGATATTAGCAGATATTATCAGTAATTAGTTGTCATTACTACATAACTAATACACACGTCATATGCTCTGATGAGCAGGATGTGGATTTAGATTTTACTACTGTGTTAATATTGGGTAGTATTTAATCCCCATTTGTTATACTGTAAATTAAAACTATCGGTGACATTGAGCAGCATATCATGGCCAGATAATGGCAGCAGAGATAGCAAAGACATAATTAGGATCTTACCTAGTTCTTTTTATTTATGAAAACATTTTTTCAGTGCAATTGGTTCTAAGCTGCTGATATCATGTTTAAATTCATCATATACAAGATAGAGCCATTCAACTGCGGCAACGTCGTCTGTCCCACCACAAAATATATTCTGCACATTAACGTACATATAATTAAACAAGGATGTGTTTAATTGCCATAGTTTTTATTCCCCTTCCATCTCTTGCTTTGCTACCTTTAGTAATTCAGTATGCCAAATGCAGATTAGCATTAATACAATACCTGCATGATACTGCATATCTCTATGAATCTCAGATTCCTGGAAAGGATGCTTAGAGTCATCTTTTAGGGCCTGAGATTGTAATTGAGTGTTTCCATTGGCTTATTACACAAATAATAGCCACCAGGTAGAAGTGACAGTAAGTAATATCTTGCAGGACTTATGATCCATCATGATTGAAGTGCATGTGTGTTATTTGCTGTGACAGAAAAGATTGCACTGTGCAAACTGTACCACTCATACATATCATCATCATCATCATTTGCGTGTAAGACACCACAAACTCCTCAGTGGCAGATAGTCCGCATTACAAATAGGAATTAAACATAAAAACATAACAAGTGCAAACCATGGAGATACGGAGGGTAGAGAGGGCCCTGTCTGTGAGAGTTTACAGACTAGAGAGCTAATAAAGCAGAGACGACAGAAGCTAATTTGAGCAAGGATGAAGGAGGCAGGTAGAGCATGTAGCTGGAGTATTCTCAGGTGGGAGTAGGATCAGCTATAGTGAAAAGATGGGTTGTTTGTGAGAGAGCACTTGAGAGACTGAAAGTGGAGGATAGCCTGGTCATGTAGGTTGGGAGTTTCATAAGTGGGGAGCAGTCTAGGAGGTGGGAGTGAAAGTTAGTTATCACAGTGAGGATAGGCCTAGATTGGAGAGCTTGAGCCTTGGATGCATATTGTGCCGAGGTCAGAGATGTATTAAGGGAAGAGGCTGGTGAATCCTGTGTATGGTTTGGGATAAACTTGAATAGAACTTTGAAAATAATCGTGACTCAGTGAAGGGATCTGCAGAGTGGTGCTATGGATGAGGAACTGCGCAAGAGGAAATTAGCCTTGTTGCTGCATTCAGGATGGATTGTAGAAGGTTTTTGTTACATCTTGAGTGATAAAAGGGCATTTGGCACTATTGGCCATGCTTAGGATGACATTCTGTTGTATTATATTGCACAACAACTGGCTTTAATATATTTTACTATATTTTAGAAATCCCTTTATACAAAATACACAAAAAGGAACAAGCCATAAGAAATGTAACTAAAAATATGTATGCAGTATCTAGTGGAATTCTGTCTCTGAGAACAGCTTGTATACTTACAGTATTTATCCAGCCAAATAAATGAATTGATCTGTCCATGACTAAAGAAATCCTAATATGGTCTGTTGAATGTACTTAAGAAACGTAGCCTTGGAGAGAGATAAAGTCGATGTATATAAAGTACCAACCAATTAGCTCCTAACTGTCATTTTTAAAACACAGTCTGTAAGTGAGTTGGGAGCTGATTGGTTGGTACTTTATCTCCACCCACTTAAGGCTTAGTACATAGGTGGAGATGTACTAAGCTCTGGAAAGTGATAAATTGGAGAGTGATAAACTACCAGCCACTCAGCTCCTAACTGCCATGTTACAGGCTGTGGGCCGCATTTATATATGAACGGAAATACCATTAGCAATTTCCGTTTAGTATCACTGTGATACAAATGAACATGCCACTAGTATGTATCAATACTTACCCCTCCGGCGAGGTCCAGCGAAGTCCTCCTAGTCGACGGAGTACTCAGCTCACCTGCTAGCAGCCTAATGCTGCCAGCACCGGGTGCCAGTGTAAGCGCATGCGCGTCATTCCTTCTGCGCATATGCATGACGGGGGGACCTGGCTGTGCCTCGAAGGCTTTGCTGAAGCTGGAATGTCGCCGCCAGGTCTGCATTGCCGTCAGTGGGGAGCGCATCGCTCTCGCCATCTAAAAGATGGCGAGAGCGATGCTTGACAAACAGCGGTAATCTTAGATTACCGCTGTTTGTTAAATCCAGAAAGGGTGGCATAACCCCTTTAGCGAGTGCTAAAGGGGTTATGCTTTGTTGGTAAATGGGGCCTATGTTTGAAAAATGAGTTAGGAGCTGATTGGTTGGTAGTTTATCACTCTTCAATTTATCACTTTCCAGAGCTTAGTACATCTCAGATGATCTGCCTCATAGACCCCAAACTTGGGAAACTATTGAGGTGCATCAACTATACGGTCACTTGTGAGCTTGAATGGCCATTGGGCACAGATATATAGATTACTATGATCAGTGGGGGAAACACATTTTTATTAATGACTGTGCTGTTATATAGCTATGATGGGAAGCTGTTATCTTATTCGTTTTATCTGTATGCCAACAATATGCCTAAAGGAATGGTTTAAAGTTAAAATATCATTTTTGAAATGGGAGGTCACGGTTTGTTGGCAAAGACCATTAGGAGGGGACATCCTTCTATAAGTCATACGGATGGGATTGAGTATGCAAGTGCCACTCAGCATTAAGCAGACATCAATGCCTCACATTATGTGGGAAAACACTGATATATGAAAATCTAGAGCAACTCAGGTTTACTACTAATTATCTTTAAAGCACCTAGAAAATCCAAGTTTCCGATGCATTATCCCCATAACAAACCATGACCTTTTCAAAAAGTAAAGGTTTGTTTTATGATTATATATGCTGTACGGTACAGGAGATGCAACTGCAAAAATAATAAGGACAGGATATGAGAGAACAAAGACCAGATTTAGGTTTTACCATAAAGCCCTGGCATTCTCAATTTACTAATTGGTTCTTCTTTAAGCCTGTCTTTCCTTTTCCTCTTTTCTGGCAAATCTACTTTACATACTTTTTATATTTACTTTATTTACAAAGGAAGGTCATTAATATTTGAACTTTATTCTTTTAGACAGCTTACTTGATTAAAGATGTGCCGCATGCGAAACCAAATTCATTGTACGCTGCTCTCTTTGTGACCCATGCCACTCTATACTAATCATGGCTCCTAAATTTCCCTCTGGAGATCTGCTAAAGCTGCTTTTAGGAAATTAGCTAGGATCTGGGCTAACATGTAAGTTAAATACGCTTGTACAATGTACCTGCAATACTTAGACCAAAGACCTAAATATGCAACAACAAATGCTGAAAATACAGCATAAGAACTTATGGTGCATACACACCAGTGGCGTAACTATAAATTTTGCTCCCCCGTGCCAAAAAAGTTTCAGGCGCCCCCGCCCAAAGATCAAACACACCCAAAGACGACGTTTAAGGTGTGTGGTTACATGATACAGCAACGTGCCTTACACATTATGACACACTAAGGAATGCCCCTTACAACACATTATGCCACACCGGAATGCCCCTTACAACACATTAACACATTATGCCACACAGCAATGCCCCTTACACATGCCACACAATAATGCCACGTATAACACATAATGACATACAGTAAAGCCCTTATAACAAATGTATGCCATGCTGTAATGCCCCAATTTCACATTATGCCACACTGTAATGCCACATACAACACATTATGCCACACAGTAATGCCACATACAACACATTATGCCACACAGTAATGCCCCTTACACATTATGCCACACAGTAATGCCCCTAATAGCACATTGTCCACACAGTAATGCCAAAAATACATTATGCCAAACAGTAATGCCCATTACATCCCACCCTGACAGATCTACTTCACCAACCCTCCTCTCTGCTCCTGCCAGTCTGTCACCTCAGCTCAAGACAGGTTGCACAGTTTTTATGTCCGTGTAGAACCAGATTATTGGGAACAAAGATTATAACCGGTAAACTGTGTGTATCAAGTTAGTGCCCCTTATACAGTACCCCCTGTAGCTGTGCACCAAAATGCAATACCCCCTATACTAGTGCCCCTTATGCAATGCCCCCTGTAATAGTGCCCCTTATGCAATGTCCCCTGTAGTAGTGCCCATTATGCAGGGCCCCCTGTAGTTGTGCCCATTAAAGTAGTGCCCCCTGTAGTTGTGCCCCATATGCAATGCCCCCTATACTAGTGCCCCTTATGCAATGCTCCCTGTAATAGTGCCCCTTATGCAATGCCCCGGTAGTAGTGCCCATTATGCAGGGCCCCTGTAATTGTGCCCATTAAAGTAGTGCCCCCTGTAGTTGTGCCCATATGCAGTGCCCCTTGTATTTGTGCACCTTCAAGTAGTGCCCCCTATAGTTGTGCCCATTTTAGTAGTGCCCTCTGTAGTTGTGCCCATTTTAGTAGTGCCCCCTGTAGTTCTGCCCAGTAGTTGCCCCCTGTAGTTGCCCTCAGTAGTGAGCCCCCTGTAGTGAGCCCCCTGTAGTTGCACCCAGTAGTTGCCCCCTGTAGTTGCCCCCTGTGGTTGCCCCCAGTAGTGAGCCCCCTGTGGTTGCCCCCAGTAGTGAGTCCCCTGTAGTTGCCCCCAGTAGTTAGACCCCTGTAGTTGCTCCCCCCCCGCGCACACACAAACACACAAAAAAAAAACCCACTTACCTCTATGCCCGCTCCAGTGCTTCTGCCGTCCATACTCCGGCGTCCGTTCCTCGGCACTATGGGAGTGACGTCACGATGTCACTCCCATAGTGCTCTGCGGGACCCGGAAGACGGAGCTCACTCCTGAGCTCCGTCCCCGGCGTCCGCTCCTCGGCACTATGGGAGTGACGTCATGAGCTCCATCCTCCGGCTGTCGACGGGGGTTTGAATAGGAGCCGGGCGCCCGCTGGTAACACACTCAGCGGGAGCCCGGCAGATGGAGGGTGCAGGGGGTGCGACCGCATCCCCTGCACCCTCCATAGTTACGGGAGTTCCACCACTGAGTGGTGTAACTACTGCCCCCGTCGCCCCCAAGCTACCCAGCTCCTCCAAGCCACTGCGGGGGCAGTAGTTACGCTACTGATACAAAGTTAGATTTTCTGTCAGATCTGAACGATAACGATTTAAAAAATTGTTCAATCGTTCATATCTGAAAGAAAATCTGACATGTGAGCCTGCAACGATGCGCGTTCCCGATTGTCAGATAATGATATTTGACATTTGCAGTCAGATTTGGACGATTCCATTCATTTTAATACTGTCTGAAATCGTTCAAATCGTTGGTAAAATCTTTCAAATCGTTCATCTGACAGATCTGACCGTGTGTATGCACCATTACAATTTGATGAAGATAAACCCTAATGTAAATAATAAAATTAAGCAGGAGAGGCCTAAATGATAATCCTGTCCTGTACTTTAGCTCGTCAATGTGACTTCTGAAGTCACCACTGCAACGTCTATAGGTCTATACTGCCCTTTAGTATTCAGGTTATCTTTAGGTTGGCACAACTTTACTTAACCTTTAGGTTACCAGTACAACACAGTTAGAAAGTATAATTATGTATTTTAGCTATATTTATGATGTTTTAAAAAATGACTGTTGTGTCATACACTTTGACATTTTTTGCCACCTGATTCCCCAAAAACTCAGCTCTTCAAACAAGCTTACCAATTCCAGAACCATCCACATAACTCTGTGCATTATTCTACCCAATTAACTCCCCTTTACAGAGTCCTCACATAATTTTATATACAGTATGTGTTCCCCTTTCGACACATTTTTGTGTGACAGCTCACCAAGAAGCTCTGCAATCTGGCTAGACCAATTTGCGATACGTAGCACTAAACCTGATTTATCAAATGCCTAGATTGTAAGCTGCTGAGCATGGCCCTCTTACCTCTCTGCCTGTTATTATTACCCAGTCTCTTTTTATTACTGTTTTGTTCCCAATTGTAAAGCGCAAAGAAATCTGCTGGCGTTCTATAAATACATAAATCCTCAGTGGTTTTAAAGCTGTACCGCCTCAAATAGCTGGGAGAACAATGCAGATCGGCACTATATACCCTACACGTCGTATAGTGTGTGCATCCAATCGGTTGTCCATTGCATTGTCCCATCTGCAGTTCTGCGTGGCAGATTGGACTATGCAATAAATGACGCGTTGCTGTTACATGCAGCATGTAATGACATATTGTGCCGTCGTACACAACGCATTGTGCAGTGTGGAAGGCACGCGCAAAGTATCGTACATCGTATCGCACCGTTGCCGGGTTGCACCATCCTATGTTGTGTATCCAGCTTTAGGTGGATAGGTAATGCTGGTTACACACTGCAAAGACGGATCGGCCATCCGAGAGGCTGATTGGTAAGCTTAACACACTTTCCAATCGGCCGCTCGACATGTCTGGCCTGACATCACCACTGGGTGGGCATTTAAACTTACCTGCCAATTTGTGATGTCAGTGTGAGTGATCCCTACAGTAAGTGTACGAGCAATCAGCGGGGCACCTGTACACACAGGCAGATGCACAATATATCTTTCAGATATATCGGCATCGGCTGTGCTGCAGGGCCGACCTGATATGTCCGTGAACTTTGTCATTCGCAGACATATAGGTTGTACACACCCCCCGATGCAGTCACAATATATTGTTCGTTGATCGAACAAACAATATATGGACGAGTCTGTACTCAGCTTAAGTTACGCCAAGCTCTCTAATTTATCATATTCATATAGTAATTACAAAATGTCTAGTTTGTTATTTCTAACATATATACTCTCACCCGGGTTTTGGTCTGGCTGAGTCTAGCCTGGCACCGCTACTGTAATCATCATGCTATATATAAATGTAAGGCCACATGGGAGTGGAACAGCTGGTTAAACTCTTGTGGCATGAAAGCATACATTATCTTATGCACTTCAAATGTAGTGTATCTAGTTACAATTTAATGTGGAAATCATTTCAGGGGACATTCTCAGTGCTGTCACACCCAGGATGCCAAAATATTAGGGTAACATGATATTCAATTTATATTTAAATAATAAAGTATGTGAAATATTAAATTAGATTGCAAAATGTTGATAGGGTCTGTAAGTTTTAGTCTATATTTACAATTGCTGTGGCCCCCTCCTTAAAGGTAAATACTGTCACTTACCATGGGCTCTCATAGTGGTTTAGTTGTGTACCATGGTAGTTTTTATGAAACCATGCATAAGAACAGGAAATACATTGTCTCCTTAAGTTAGTTTCTTCAGCAAGGTTACCATAAATAACAGAAAACTAAGTTAAATAAATAATAAGTTAAAATGTCATCATTATCTTTAACCTACTAGTCTAAATCCTAATTACAAGTTGAGTCTCCGATATCCAAAATGCTTGGGACCAGGGGTATTTTGGATAACGGAATATTCCGTATTTTGGAATATTTGCATATCATAATGAGATATCTTGGGAATAGGACCCCAGTAAACATATAGAATGCATTTATGTGTTATATACACCTTAAACACACAGCTTGCAGGTCATTTTATACAATATTTTCTATCATTTTCTGGCTCAAACAAAGTTTGTGTACATACATAAAATTCAGTTGTGTTTCATATACACCTTATACACAGAGCCTGAAGGTAATTTTATACAATATTTGTAATAATTTGTGCCTAAGACAGTTTGTGTACATTGATCCATCAAAAATCAAAGGTTTCATTATCTCAGTCAAGCCAAAAAAAATCCATATTTCGGAATATTCCATATTTCAGAATATTTGGATATGGGAGACTCAACCTGTATTACATGCAGTAGCTTTAATGTAGGATCAGCACTTAGCTGGATTTAGCAAAGTTTTACCCACTTACCCTTGTGTGTTCGCATGTGATCTGACCGCAGCCACCTGGGTTTTTGCAGCTTGCTGTTCTGTCCCCCGACTTTTTCAGAGGAGATCCCTTCAGAACGGATCTCCTGCCCCCTAGCAGTGATGTAGTGGCCTATGTACACAGAATGCAGGGATCGGCAAGGGGACTCCGCTGCTCTCTGCATTGGAAGGGAGGGGCTAATGACAATGGTGGGAGGAGTAATCCATGGCCACGGTTTTGCACGCCAGGTTCGGATTTTTTCCCTCCAAAAAACGGGACTCAGAAAGAAGCAAAACGTCATCTTTCATGGACAAACAAAAGTCCAGGAATGATGATGTTTGTCCATTAAAGATGACGTTTTGCCTTTTTCTGAGTCCCGTTTTATGGAGGGAAAAAAATCCGAACCTGGCGTGCAAAACTGAACTAATGGTGGGTACACACTGAGCGATATTACTGAGCGACTGCACGATTACGACATCGTAATCGTGCAATTGCTCAGTAATCGTGCACAAATCGTGCACTTTTATGTCGGAAACGACCAGCGATGCGCACTCCCGCTGGTCGTTTCCGACATTGTCCATCGCCTGAACATGCAGCACAATCTGACGATGTCGTCAGGTTGCTGCATGTTCAGGAATGGGGGAAGAGAGCCCGGCGCTGAACGATATCGTTAATGATATCGTTCAGCGGGTGTGCTCAATGTCATGAACGACATTGAGCACACCCTGCCGGGGACACAGTAGACGATATCGCTCAGGGAGCATATCGTCTAGTGTGTATGCACCATAAGCCGAGCCTGCACATCCCTCATTTAAATGTTTATAAATATATATTTTAGACCATATTAAATTAAATTGAGGGGACTTTGGAAAAAGTCAGTTAAATGGATAAAGGACCGTTTGCAGTAAAATAGAAGTTAGATTATATATATTCTATATAAAGTAACTTCTGTGAGTTAGTTTTAATGGTTCTTTAGGCCTAAAATTAGCTGAAGGCTTACTAACGTAATATTTGCCTGTGGCCCATTAATGTTGTTTTAAAGAGATCGGAACCCTTGTTACATCACAACATTTAATTGCAGTCCTGTAAAATGTATCTGGTTGAATAGTGAAGACATTGTCCCAGAATTGGATGTGAGTGTCTTACAATTAGCTCACCAATAAAATTGGGGTGACCCTTTGTCAAGTTAGACTTTGGCTGGGTATTCCTATCTCTTTAAACCAGGTTAGCACCCTTCAGCCCCTCTTCTTTTGGAACCAATACTCACTCCCTAATAGCATTTGCACTGCATGGGCCTGATTCAGAGTTAGGAGCAAATACAAAAAAATTAGCAATTTGCTCCTGAAACAAACAATGTTACAAAGCAATGGGACAAAGGCATTTACTTTTTTGTATGCAGGGTAAATACTGTCTGCATTTGCACGCAATGAATGAGTAGCATCTTTAGCTGGGTACACAGTGAATGATGTGTGTACCCAGCGATGTCTGATGCGGCGGGACCTGATGCAGGTAACGGCGAATGACGGCGGGGGGGCATGCTGCATTTGGCAGCATGGCATCATTAATGATATCCCCAGATTGGACTGCATGTACAGACGACTGGGGATATCGTTAACGACCCGTGGGAGCGTGCATCGTTCATCGGTAAGTGCATACACACTGGACGATTTGAACAATATATCGTTGAAAGATATTGTTGTCATTCATATAGTTCAAATAAATTGTCCAGTGTGTATGGGGCTTTTGTTTTTACACTGAAATGTAAAATTAAGCTCTTATATTCCTCTTATTCCAATATATTCCAATATATTCCAGTCTTTCTGCATCTTTAAAATCTGCCCCACCTGCAGCACAACATGGTTTTGACAAGGTGCAAATTGCTCCTTTTTTATTTACTGCTAACCCTTAATCAGTACCCATATCTTTATCTGAAAGAACATCCCATCTGTATAAAAGTAGTTTGATAAAATATTGAATATGTAAGGACCAACCACACAATCAACTACAAATGATATAAAAAAAGTGTCACAAATATATAAACATAAATAACCTAAAACAAATAACTAGGTAATATGGTGCGATAAAGTATAATCATGCTTTTATCTGATAACACCTAAACCAAAATCACAAACAAAACGTAATGTAGACAAAATTAATATTAACGATCGGGAGTTCTAACAACCCTTAGCACATTATGCCATAGTTCTACCGAGATAATAAAAACAGCAAATGATTAATAGTAACCACATTCCTGTGTTATAGAGTAAGACTACTGCCAGACACCATTGAGGACTTTAAAAAGGAGGAGTTAACATGTAAGATGATGATGTTACCCATAGATATGGCCAAAAAGGGGAATATATGTAAAATATAAATAGTATTAGATTGCGTTTACAGTAGACAGCTGTTACGCCACAAAATGTAGAACAGAAGTAAGGAGTGAGCTGCATTGAAATCTGTTGTGGGGGAAGTAAGGCAACATGGCAGCATGATAAATGACCTATGGGAATAAAGAGAGAGAGGGTAAAGGTGAAGTAACAGGTAACATTACCAGTTGAGTATAGCGACTAGCAGAGTTTTTCAGTTTGTTTCAGTAACTAGTTTCACTATATGTAACATTGTACAGCCGCTGCCTAATGCAAATTAGATTTTGTCTTCAGCTCATGAATAATTCACACTCACTTTGCGTTTGCATGTATCTGATTCTCGTACATTTTTGACTCTTGTAAACCTGTGAGGCTTTCTCCAAAGTTTGTGTACGTGTGGGTCTGTCCAGCCAGCTGAGACTAGCCAATTAGCCGATTAATATTTACACAAATACTATTAGTAAGAGGCTGTGGGCTGTAAGTTATCAATTTTAAGTGCATTCCATTTTCTTCACATCAATTATATGCACGGATGCATTTTCAGATTGCAATTATTTATGAAGCAGAATGGACTAAAAATTAGAATATGTAGTCCATTTACTGACAATTTTTTTGTCAGCATTGACTTTGTATAGAAGGTAATAAAATAAGTATGTAAAAAAATTGCTTTAGTTTCTTTAGTAGCTCTGAACTGCTGCTAAAATGCATTAATAGATGTTGATTAATTAAAAAAAGAAGTCTAGTTTACTTTTTTATGATTTTTTTATTGTACAACATGGCAGTACAAGACAAAGTAGTAGTAAACAAAAAACACATTGTACAGAATGTTTCCATTTTATATTTTACATACAATAAAAGAAAGGTATTAACAACATGAAAACAAAAGCAAAAGAACAATCTAAAACAAACTATGCAATTCACAAAGGAGAAGCAGCGATAATCAACTCAAGATCATATCACACAAACCGTGTTCTGTTAAATAATGATCCATATGATGAATGAGAGATCGGTCCATCTTCAAGTCACAGGGTTCGTGACAATGGTTAGGATAGAGGGGGAAAGAGACGAGGGGAGTGTGGAGTGAACCCCAAAATGAGTAAGCATTGCAAAGTGAATAAATATAGAAGAAATAGGGGTATATTTACTAAAGTGAGAATTTTTTAGAAGTAGAGATGTTGCCCATAGCAACCAATCATATTCTACTTAACATTTAACTAGCACCTTCTAGAAGATAATAGGTAGAATCTGATTGGTTGCTATGGGCAACATCTCCGCTTCTAAAAACTCTCACTTTAGTAAATCTACCCCTAAGAGTATTTTCTGAAGGGTAACAAAATGGGGAAACCCACGAGAATCATGATCACTGACCATGATTCTAGTGATTGGTCAATACCATTAAATTTACCTCAATAGTCACTCAGTGGTTTTAAATAAATTCCTAATATTGGCTTTGACCTGTTTTGGAAGAAAGTCTATAAACCTGCCTACTTTAAGGTTAAAAATAGCTGTCTTCCTCTCAAAGTATAAAATATCCATAAGCTCCTTTTACAGAGAAGGGGAGCCCTCGAAATCCTGTGTCTAAGTATGGCTCTTTTGGCCACCATGACATAATTTATCAGTAAGGATATAGGGGTGAAAAATAGAGATCATTGAGTGAAATACTGGAAGAGGAAAGCCTTTACATCCTTCGTAAGGCTGAGGCCGAAACAAATATTGAGGTGAGATAGAAATCTATTCCAGAGCTGAGCAAACTTCCTACAACTTCACAAATTGTGGAAGAGGGTAGAAGGTGGCATTTGGGACAGCCGCCCATCTCAGCATCTTATAGCAATCTTAGCTGTATAGATAAGATCCACATAGAACTAGTGTATTCTTAATTTATGACAATGGGTGAAGTCAAACGATTTATCTGAGCCCTGGATAGAAACAGAAGCAGTTTTGTGGGAGCTTATAAAATCCCTAACCTGGAGGGACATAAAGGAATTTGAGTGGTGAAGGTCATAGCACTCTCATACTGCTAAGGAGATGGCCTCCTGGGTCAAACATGTCTTTTATTGACACATTGCCTTTGTATGTCCACAGCTTGTTGACAGGAGTCCATGCCCTGCATGGGTGTCGAAGCAATATAATGCATCAATGAGTTAGTGGGATCAGTGCTAGAGGGGAGTGTAGTGCAGCAGCTAGGCGTAAGGAGAACAGTGCACCTCCTACAACATGTGGTTTGTAAAAAATCCTTTATTATGGAGCCAGTCAAAAATGTATCCGAGAAAAGAGACAAAGGCCAGTACATACACTACCGTTCAAAAGTTTGGGATCAGTTAGAAATGTCCTTCTTTTTGAAAGAAAATCACTGTTTTTTTCAATGAAGATAACATTAAATTAATCAGAAATACACTCTATACATTGTTAATGTGGTAAATGACTATACTAGCTGCAAACGTCTGGTTTTTAAAGGAATATCTACAGAGTTGTATAGAAGCCCATTTCCAGCAACCATCACTCCAGTGTTCTAATGGCACATTGTGTTTGCTAAGCGTGTTACAAGACTAATGGATTATTAGAAAACCCTTGAAAACCCTTGTGCAATTATGTTAGCACAGCTGAAAACGGGTTAGCTCGTTAGAAAAGCTATAAAACTGGCCTTCCTTTGAGCTAGTTGAGCATCTGGAGCATCACATTTGTGGGTTCGATTATACTCTCCAAATGGCCAGAAAAAGAGAACTTTCATGTGAAACGTGACAGTCTATTCTTGCTCTTAGAAATTAAGGCTATTCCATGCGAGAAATTGCCAAGAAACTGAACATTTCCTACAACGGTGTGTACTACTCCCTTCAGAGAACAGCGCAAACAGCCTCTAACCAGAGTAGAAAGAGAAGTGGGAGGCCCCGGTGCACAACTGTGCAAGAAGACAAGTACATTAGAGTCTCTAGTTTGAGAAATAGACGCCTCACAAGTCCTCAACTGGCAGCTTCATTAAATTGTACCAGCAAAATGCCAGTGTCAATGTCTACAGTGAAGAGGCGACTCTGGGATGCTGGCCTTCTAGGCAGAGTGGCAAAGAAAAAGCCATATCTGAGACTGGCCAATTAAAGGAAATGATTAATATGGGCAAAAGAACACAGACATTGGACAGAGGAAGATTGAAAAAAAGTGTTATGGACAGACAAATCGAAGCTTCAGGTGTTTCAATCGCACAGAAAAACATTTGTGAGAACAAGTGAAAAGATGCTGAAGAGTGCCTGACGCCATCTGTCAAGCATGGTGGATGTAATGTGATGGTCTGGGGCCACTTTGATGCTGGTAAAATGGGAGATTTGTACAAGATAAAAGGGATTTTGAATAAGGAAGGCTATCACATTTTGCAATGCCATGCCATACCCTGTGGACAGCGCTTGATTGGAGCAAATTTCCTCCAACAGGATAATGACCCACAGCACACCTCCAAATTATGCAAGAACTATTTAGGGAAGAAGCAGGCAGCTGGTATTCTGTCTGTAATGGATTGTCCAGTGCAGTTACCAGATCACAACCCCCTTAAGCTGTTGTGGGAGCAGCTTGACCGTATGGTACGCAAGAAGTGCCCATCAAGCCAATCCAACTTGTGGGAGGAACTGTGGGGTGAAATTTCTTCAGATTTCCTCAACAAATAAACAGCTAGAATGCCAAAGGTCTGCAATGCTGTAATTGCTGCAAAAGGAGCATTCTTTGACGAAAGCATGAAGGACAAATAAAAATCATTATTTCTAACCTTGCCAATGTCTTGACTATATGTTCTATTCATTTTGCAACTCATTTGATAAAACACAAAATTGTCTGGGTGACCCCAAACTTTTGAACAGTAGTGTAAGTCTAATAATTTTGAATTAATAACCATTTGTAAACATTGTTTTAACTGTATCTGCCCTCTCATAGTTTAAAAGCGCTACTTACATTAACCCTCTTCTCCATAGCGCAATGAGTTTACTGTTTTGTTGAGTGCAGTAAACACTGTTTCAAAAAATAAAATCAAGATCCACTGTTCCCTACAAGTCTAACCTCATAACCCTCCATACTCCTACCAGCCCACATCAGTCTGCCAATGGCCACCACATATCTTCCCAATCGATTATCCCGTCCCACTTTAGCCTCCAGGTCTTCTCTCATACTGCTCCCCACCACAGGAACTCCCTCCCTCTCCCTATCAGACTCCCACCTCTCTCCAAAGCTCCAGGCTTCTAAAACCCATCTCTTTATCAGAGTCAACCAGCTCTCCTCCTAACTCACCCCTTTGTCCCGGCACACTGACTGTGTCACCGATGTCTGACTGCCCCTCACTTATAGATTTTAAATTCTCATACGGGGGACCCTCTTGTTTTGTGTACTTTTCCTTTCCTTACCTATGCCTTATCTCCTCTCCCTTGGTCTTCTTTTTGCAATCAGTGGCTTTAAACCTCTCTGTTGTGCCCATACACTGTGTTACAGGTTATGACAACACTTGTTTTTTAGTTATGTGATTATATAGACTGCCTTGTATATATTGTTTGTGTCCTGTTATGTTTGTACTGTACTTCTGTGTGCACTTTGTACAACACTGTGGACCCCTTTTGCAAGATAAAAAAAACATTATAGTAATAAAAGGAGAGAGAGGTTTAGAGAACTCAAGTAGTTAACCTTTAAAAAAATGAGCAAATACTTTATTGTATACATTGTGTGTGTGTGGCCATTCACTTACACACACATATACAGTAGATATGTGTATATTTATGGAATTCTTTTTGAAACAAAGCAAATATTATAAGCAATACAATTAGCAAGTGGTCAGTACAATTTAATAAAATATCAAAGTAAAATAAAGGAATCTATTGAACAGGGATTAACATAATTATACTGACAAAAGTTAAAAGCAATCATACCTATTTAACCTGCCACTCATTTTTAATTTTGTACCTTTATTACTGGCTTTTCAAGCAAAACAATCTACATGATAAGGTCACTGTTTACGTTGGTTTTCTGACCAGGCAACTGGGATGGTAAAAATCTGTTACTAACACAAAAATTAGACATTGAGAGAATCATTTCAGGAATTTCCACGAATTACCTGACTCATCAGTTTATCTTAGTGTATTGAGTTACTCTTCCCATATTTATGTATATATACTCTCTAAAGTTGGCATACACCAATAGAATCAGTGGATTGTTGATAAAGCAGGAATGAAGGAGATACACTAAAAGTGCAAGAAAGGTTTAATGGTCTCTTGTTACATTTAAATCTTCTTGGCATTTATATGGTCTTGTGCCAAACGCATATATACATGCTACTTTATATTACAGATGGGGCCCTATCAAGCTAGACCAGTGGTTAGCAGCTTGCAGCCTAGGGGAGAAATTTGCTCCTTAAGTTATTTCTTTTATTTATGTTTTATTTATGTTTTGATTATTGGAAAAGCCTGCGTATGGGAAATTCTAGTCTTGGCATCATTATACATTACTGGGTAACATTAACCTAGAGACCAATATTGCCAGCAGTATTGGAGTAGCCTGCTTCTTAAGCTAGCTACACACTATACAATTATTGGGCAGATTTGCGAATAATCGAGTGATCGGCCTGATGTAGTGTATAGTGTGTATGAACGATCGTTTCAGCGTTTCACCGATAACACAGTTAGTAAACATCCACAGATGCATTCCTTCCATTATTTGATCTGTCGGTCAAGAACGAAAATCTCGGCCTCAAATCATACTTGCCGACATTCAACTCCCTCCTTCCGGGAGGGAGCTGAATGCCTGCATACAGCGGGGCTTTTGCCGGGCAATGACTCCGTATTGGTGGCGGGGCCAGGGGCATGACCACATAATTGTGCCATTGTGGCCCCGCCCCCTCTTCACAATGCCGAAATGAAAGGCATTGTGAAGCAGGGGATGGGGCCACTATGACGCAATTCAGTGCGAATTGCATCATTCCCCCCCCTGCTGCCTTTCCGGGGGGCCGGGAATGGCACCCGATATTCGGGAGGGTAGGCAAGCCTGCCTCAAATTCCCGATATTGAGCAGTGTGTGTGCATTCTCGATAATCTGCCCATATTCCCTATGTACTCCTGTCACTATGTCATCATATTTGTGGGTGGGCATATGCAAAATCAGTGTGGTGTGGTGAAAAATCGCTAACTTCTATGGAAAAATTGCATAATGTGTAGCACAGATATTGGGGCTTTCAATTTTCCAAAAAATCGTCCCGTTCCTCGTCCCGATTAAAAAATCTGACAGTGTGTAGCTAGCTTTAGGCTGGGTAATTGAGGAGTGTTGCTAGGTTACCAGGTATCATTATCGTTATGCCTAGAGACCAGTATGGCCAGCCATCATGAAGTACCCTGCTTATTAAGGGGCATTCACACAAGACGATGTGCTGTATGAGCGATATTGGTGAAAGATATCGGGTGTACACACTGAACAATATCGTTAACGATATCTTTTAGTGACATCATCCTGCCACATCCCTGAACAGGCACTTTCTGATGATGTCGTCAGATTGGCCTGTATGTTTGCATGACAGCAAACATGGTTAACGACCCCCGAGGCACGCATCGTTGGTCGTTTGGGGCATACAAATTGAACGATATGAACGATATATTGTTGAACAATATCAATATCGTTCATATCGTTCACTTTTATGGTCTAGTGTGTATGCCCAATTAGACTGTTAAACTGTGGAGTGTTGCTACAGTAGGTTGCAAAGCGACCAGCGACACATCCCATTCCACACTTTACAAAATTAGGAAATTACACTATTAAAAGAGGAAATAACAGTTTTTTAAATAATTGATAAACTCTTCCAAAAATCGGCGTTTGACATAGTAGGTCTCTGCGCCCTAATGCTTGGGCCTAGCAATGCCTCTGATGTGAATAGGTAACCAGATGTCAAACTGTGACTAGAAACGGTCATACTGTAGTTCTAGGTAGTCCAGGTGCCATAGTCCTTTCTGTTTAGATAGTCCATTAGTTTAGATTGTTTAGGTGTTTTGTGAATTGCTCTGCCAGGCACCCTTTAATTATCGCCACCCGAAAAACAATTGAATCGCCCCGTTACTACTTTAGTGTTTTAGTCGTGATAAAGCTAAACATTACTGACCACTGGGAAGATTTTTTTTTTATTTTTTGTAACAGAATGCTTTGGAAATCCCCTGGTAATTAATAATTTTCTGCAGTAAAATAAAAATTAAGAAAATTATATATTTTCTGTATAATACATCAGTTGTGATTTGGATCCATATATTCTCTATAATACATCAATGTGAGTTTTGGATCCATATATGGAGATTTCAATTTTTTTCATACAGGTTTACCAAATGTGTATATATATATAGTAGGTTTTTTTTTTAATAAGTATCGTTAGCATGATCGTTTTTCACATTTGTATTTATATTTAATTGCTTTGGAAGGTTATAAAACATATCAATAGCTTTTATGCTTGTGGTGTTTTTATTTCATCTGTATACCAGTTTATTTAATATAAATTAATGATGGACTGTTTAATATCTTAAACTCCATATACAGCAATATAACTTTTATTAAATGTTCTTATTTTCCAGTGTTAATGTTCCTAGGTTGATTGAAATCTTTCCAATGTTATACATTTTGATATATTTATCATATTTTAATTTCTCAGAACCTGCTTTTTACTTTGGAGATGTGGAACTGTATGTGGATGAAAGTGCAGGATACATTGAAGTACGTGTGTGGAGGACTGGTACTGATCTATCAAAGACTGCCACTGTCACAGTGCGGTCACAGAAGACGGAACCAGTGTCGGCAGTTGGTGAGTCAAAGTGGGGGTAAATCTTTCTTTCTTAGTGGGAAATTTACTATGGCTTGGAGAGAGATAAAGTACAAACCAATCAGCTTCTAAGTGCCATTTTACAGGCTGTGTTTGAACTATGACAATTAGGAGCTGGCCCAGATTTATCAACGTGTGATATTCTTGTTATCACTTGTTACTAATCTTAAATGGTGCTCCAACCAACCAGCTCCTAACTGTCATTTTTATAAAACACACCACAAGAGCTGATTGGTTGGAGGCACCATTTAAGATTTGTAACAAGTAATAACAAAAATATCAAATCTGGGCCTTAATCTCTGTCCACTTTATCGCTCTCCAAGCTTTGATAAATATCCACCCATTATTTCCTTTGTTGTGTTTCCCCATTTATTATCTATTTATTACCAGTTATTTATATACACATATTCCGCAGCGCTGTACAGAGAATATTTGACCATGCCCCAGTGAAGCTCACACTCTATATTCCCGACCACATACACACTAGGGTTAATTTTTGTTGGGAGACAATTAACCTACCAGTATATTTTTGGAGTGTGGGAGGAAACCGGAGTACCTGGAGGAAACCCACACAAGCACAGGGAGAATATACAAACTCTACACAGTTAGGGCCGTGGTGGGAATCAAAGCCACGACCTCAGTGCTGTGAGGCAGTAATGCTAACCATTACACCGTCTGTGTTATTCATTTAACTGAAATATTAGACTGACATCCTGTCTAAGAGAAGTAATATGTGGCCTTTTCCCTGCTTGTTCCGTCATATTTATTGTAGAGTTGCTTAATTCTACATTGTGCTGTGGATAACCTCACTTGGGCACATAGAGATGCATTAGATTATGGTCTCTTAAAAATAACACATATGAAATGCTTATAAAACCCTACTGTGCTCCCATATTGGGCAGTCTGTTCACCTATGCCTTTTTTTGGTGCCAACTTATCATTCTTTGATCAGTCGGTGTGGGCCAGTTATTAGGAATATTACTGTCTGGCCAAAGGGGGCCTTATTGAAACTTCAGGGTTGCCTGGAATGTACTGATCGGAATTTGTTTTTGGAGGAGGCCACGGTGGGTTCTAATGTTAATGTGGATTTGTTAGCTGCATTGGTCCTATTGTATTTGAATTGTTGTATGAAATTGTTGTATGGTGGGGATGTAGTCTGAAAGCCGACGGTCTAAATGCCGAACGCCGGCTTCCAGACTCTCTAATTCCGGCGTGGTACTAATGACAGGCGTTGAAAACTCGACGCCTGTCATTATCCATACGCCGGAAGGCCGACGCCGGGCATACCGAACGAAGGTAAGCCTGGCGCGGACAACCGCGGGGGGGGGGGTTAGGTTTAGGGTTCCCGGGGGGGACTTAGGGTTAGGCACCCCCCTGGGAGGGTTAGGGTTAGGCTAGGGGAAGGGGGGGTTAGGGTTAGGCACCCCGGGGGGAGGTTGGGGTTCGGCACCCCCGGGAGACTTAGGTTTAGGGTGCGGGGAAGGGGGCGTTAGGGTTAGGCACTTGGGGGGGAGGTTAGGGTTAGGCACCCCTAAGGGAGGGTAGGGGGGGAAATTAGGTTAGCATACTTACCTTTTTGGACGATCGGGAACTTCACCCCTGGCGGGCTGCCGCTGTCGGGAATTGAACCGTCGGCCATGCGGCTGGCGGTAATTCCTATCACACCCGTATAGTGAGGTATGTTCTCTGTTGAGAGCCAGAGATAAAGTGCTTTTAGATCGAAGGATTGCGCAGCTTATAGAGCAGCTCGGTCAAATATGAAGAAAGGCATCGTCTGGCCATGGAGGCTTATTCTAACAGGATCGAGTGTAATTTTAGGGAATCTGGTGACTCTAGGTCTATGTGGCAGGGGATTAAGCATTTATCCGATTACAAGGTTTCTGATTCAAGTATCTTAAAGGCAGGGGCCCCTCGGTAGATGAGTTTAATAAATTTTATGCAAGGTTTGAGGAGGCTCATTATATTCCTGCAGTTAAAATTAGTGACCCCCCTTTAGTTAGTTCTTGGAACTTAACTGAGTTTGACGTTAGGTCTTGTCTGCGGGATACAAATACTAGGAAAACCTATCCTGACTGTATCCCAGGGAAGGTATTATGTGAGTGTGCGGACCAATTAGCAGGTATTTTCACTATAATTTTTAATTTTTCGCTTAGTCAAGGTGTTGTCCCTAGATGTTTTAAAACTACTATGATCATCCCTGTCCGCAAAACCATGTCTGTTTCTGGTCTAAATTACTATTGTCCTATTGCCCTCACATCATTGATTATGAAGTGCTTTGAGTGATTGGTCTTGGAATGCCTTAAGGGTGGCATTCCAGAGGATTTTTGATTGCTATTAATTTGCATATAAACCAAACAGATCTACTGAGGATGCCGCTCTTATGGCTCTCCATAAGGTGTTATGTCACCTAGAGAAAAGGGATTCGTATGCAAGACTGTTTGTGGACTACAGCTCTTCCTTTAATACTGTTGTACCATCCATACTTATTACGAAGCTTCAGGCAATTGGTTTTGACATGTTTGCCTGTAATTTGTTGTTGGATTTTTTGACCGACCATTGGCAGTCGGTTAGGTTAGGGGAATTGCTCTCGTCTCCAACTATTGTGAACATAGGAGTACCCAAGTAGTGTACTGAGCCCTTTTCTTTACTCCTAGAACACATCGGATTGCGTGTCTAGTTCAGAATCTAATTTTATCGTAAAATTTGCTGATGACACCATCATTGTGGTCGTCACGTATCTCATCGGTAGTTGTGAAGGTGCAGCAATGCCTTTTCTTCCTAAGGAAACTTAGAGCAAGTGGTTTATCAAGGCCTTTACATGTAAATTGAGTCTTCTAACGTACTCCATTATTGTTTGGTATGGCAACTCCAAATGTACGGACCGTGTTTCTTTATCTAGGATGGTCAAAGCAGCTGAAAGAACCATTACCCAATCCTTGCCTAGATTAGAAGAAATTTATGCTAAAAGGTGTGTTTCAAAGCAAACAAGATTGTTGCTGATTTTAGCCACCCGTGTTGTACTCTGTTCTCTTTATTGCCCTCTGGTAAGCGTTTTAGGTGTATTGGGTGTCAAACTGGCAGACTACCTGCCACCATTGTTAGCTTAAATTCTTAATTTTTAATGTACTTTTTATGTAATTTTATCTAACTGTGAGTTTCTTGCATCACAATTTTGCGGATACATTTGTAATGTAGATGTGATAATAAATTGATTGATTGATTAATTGATGTACATGTGCATAGTACAAATGACATACACCAATACAGTTCCTAGGCAGCCATGTAACATGTGCGTTCCAAACTTGATTAAAAATCTATCTCGCATGAAGCTTCTGAAGAGGGGAAAGGGAACTGAATGGATCCATCTAATTTTGGAGGTGTGACTGTGTAGTGTCAGTCTTCAACATCAGCAGAACGTGTATATTGCTGCCAGCAACCCTCAACCAATAAATCAGATTACATCTATCTTCAGTTTAGCCCGTTTTTAATTGAAATCATCTACAATATACACAAAACCTGGACTCTGCAGTATCAGGGCTCTCAGTGATAAATGATCATACAAAATGAATTCCGTATGAATTTACTATTCAGCAACTTTTAAAAATATCTTTCCCGTTATTAAGTTAGGCAACATATTACTTTCAGAATAAGCAAGTAGGAGCCTTTTACTGAAAAGTCACTTTGTATTATTACTAAATATAGTATATACAGTATGGGATGCGGTTAAAATACCGACGAAGGGGATTCCGGTGGTCATAATGCCGGCGCTGAAATCCCGACACCTGTCAGAATCGCGACGCCGGCATCCTGACCGCCGAAATCCCAAAGTTAAGTACTGGGGTTAGAGAGAGGGTAAGGGTTAGGCACTAAGGGGGGAGGGTTAGGGTTCGGGAAGGGTAAGGTTAGGTTTAGGCACTAGGGGGGATTAGGGTCAGGCATCAGGGAGGAAGGGTTAGGGGTAGGAAGAGGGGGAGGGTTAGGATACTGACCGACAAAGTGCCGGTATTCTAACCCTGTCAGGATGCCGGCGTCAGCATCCCATGCCCATCCCTACTATATATGGCAAATAAAGCCAGGGAGTTTCCTGAGTTGCTTACTACTGAGAGTAGCAATTATTTTACAATTTATTGTCGTATATTATGTATTTAATTCTAAAGCACTGGGCATATTAATATCTAGATAGTGACAAACTCTTGAAACTTGACTGACATTCACAGACTGGCACCCATGGTAGAGAGAACACTCCTTCTGATTCAGAGGTGGACGCGGAAGTGCCCATTTGCGACTTTATGCAAATCCGGCTACATCATCCTTCCCCTATGTGCATGCATCTGACTGTGCAAGAACTGAGACGCCCACTTGTTGCATCTGTAGGAGCCGAAATTCCAATATGGGCGTCTTTAGATGCACCATCAGTGGTACCAGAGCCCTATGGCAGGTGCAGGTTCTCCATCCATGTATGGCCTCTCACAGTACGTCAGTAATTGTCACCACTTTCACTGACACACCCACGGCACGTCCATAACACACCCATAGGATGCATCATCTCCGCGTGTGCACTAAGACACCTATCTGTCACTGCCCAGGAGCGACCATAACACACCCATAGGATGCGCTAAGACACCGATCTGTCAAACCAGGAACGCCCACTACATTCTCCAGACACTTCTCTCTGCTTGCATCTGAAATCGCAACTGCAACTCTGGGCCTGATTCAGAGCCGGACGCTCTGACCAGAGTGCTCGCTCTGAATCAGGGCCCTCCTACCTAAACTTGGAGCGGCCTCCTGGCCGCTCGCATAGCTGTGGGTGACCACCCACAGGATATGCGAGCGGCCATAAAGATGGTCGCGATGGTCTTGCGACGAGACCCTGCGGTAGGGTCTCGGTGACCACAAGCCCTGGAGTGATTTTGGCTCTATCAGAGCCAAAATCACTCCCACTGACATCACTAGTGATGTCAGTGGGGCAGGACCCAGACGGTAGGCGTTCCCATGGGAACGCCTCCGTCTGGCAGCCACGCCTCCGGCACACCCACCAAAGGGGGCGTGCTGTCAATCAACATCGACAGGACGCCCCCTTTGGTGCAAGACCCGGAGCGACGGCTTCCCCGTCGCTAGCCGGGTCTCGCGCATGCGCACGATGGAGCAGCCTCCGTCGTGCGCATGCGCACTAGGGCACCATCTGAATCAGGCCCTCTGTACGGACCCAATCGAGTCTCATGATATTTCAACAACCATCATCTACAACTAGCAAAACAGCAAGATCTAATGCTGTGACCTTTGGTTTTGAGAGATACAACACTATTTTCAGTATACCCACCCATACAGTATATTCTGCATTATGGCCTTAATGTTTTGTATTCTGACGAAGAATCAGCCATGTTCTCAAATGAAGTTTGATGGGCAAGCCATGATTTCTACATTAAACGGGTGATTTCCTCCTTAAACAAATAAACAAACAACAAAAACTGTAGTGGTACAGTATATCAAATGTAAGTTCAAACTACAGACTGTTACTGCAGGGCCGTAACTAGGTTAGTGCGACCAGTGCCATGGCACAGGGCACCGCAGGGCAGGGGGCGCTATTTGGGCCTGTCAATTTTCCTGTGTATTATCATTCTCACTTGTAGCTTCCTCTTCTTTAATCCCCAGCATCTCCTGGCTGCTCCAAGAGTACCCCTATCTCTTCCCTGACTCTTCCCCATGAGGCCATGGCCCTTTATCAGGGGCACTATCTTATGTCCCTATTTAAAAAATGGGGGAGGGGGGTGCCAATGCTCTCTGGCACAGGGCACCAAAAACTCTAGGTATGGCTCTGTGTTAATGTATAGCAATTCTACAACAATTACCCTGCAGGTTGAGCCACCTGATACCTACAAAAGCATTAATGAATACACACTGGCATAGTCCATTTTAGGCGGCAAGACTATAATGTTGGCAGAAAGATAATTTGAAAATAAAGTATTATTTTGCCGTAGGACTTCAAGTATCTCCATTTTCTGTATGTTATGTTTTAATGAAGCACTGTCAGAGTTATCTTACAATGATCAAATCTATAACAGGAAATTAACATTTACACCTGTTTTCATGGTTACTTAAAGGATAAACCCATTTATAAATATATATTGAATTGACATGATTGGTAATAGATGCATAAATGTATTATTAATGTTTTAATTAAAATGTATTGAAATATTACCCTGTACTCTTGTTGGAAGCAAACTAATAAAAGTCTGTTTGTTTTCCTAGCTGGCATTGACTATGTAGGTATCAGCCGGAATCTAGATTTTGCACCTGGCGTCAACATGCAGACGTTCCGCGTGATCATCCTGGACGACTTAGGACAGCCGGTGCTGGAGGGAATAGAGAAGTTTGAACTGGTGTTGCGTATGCCAATGAACGCCGTCCTCGGAGAGCCCAGCAAAGCTACAATATTTATCAATGACACAGTCTCCGACTGTAAGTGACATCTCTATTTATAGTATAGCATTTCCTTGTTAGACAACTTGCAAGCTGTTATTTTGTTGTATCCATAAGCAGCATTTTAATGCTGAGTGAAGTATTGTTAATCTTATTGACTGAGGGCCTGATTCAGACCGCTCGCAAGCGCATAACGCTCGCAAGGTGGTCGATGGTCGGCCAGTGCTCACGCGTGCGCGAGCCCTGGAGCGAGTGAGAACTTGACTCGCTCCGGGGCTTGCTGCAAAACCGGGCGGCTGTCGATGTTGATCGACAGCTCGCCCCGTTTTATAGGCGGGGAGGGGGGGGGTGGCTGGACAAACGGAGGCTTTCTGATGTGCTGACATCATTCATGATGTCAGCAGTGCACTTCCTGCTCTATTAGAGCAGGAAGTTCACTCGGACTTGCGGGAACCGAGACCCTACCAGAAGGGTCTCGTCGCAAGCCCAATCGCGACCATCACCAGGACGCTCGCAAAAGCTGTGGGTGGTCACCGACAGCTATGCGAGCGGCCTGGAGGCGGATTTTTTTTTTTTTTTTTTAAATCCGCCCTGATTCAGAGCAAAGAGCGAGCGCCTCTGAATCAGGCCCTGTGTTCAACATGAAACAGATATTATACACGTTTCAGGGTAAAAAATATAATTTCACCTTTACAGTGTATATAATTGCACCTATTTATCATGATGCCACACTCAAGTTTTAGGAGCCGCCCTCAGAAAATAAATCACCAACTTTTCCGGCTGACGTCTGCCTATGGAGATGAGAGATATTTAAAGATAAAGCATCAGTCCAGCCAGCTACAACTGTTATGGTGCATACACACGGTCAGATTTGTCAGATTTCTCAAATCTGTCAGATGAACGATTGAACGATTTGACCAAAGATTTGCACGATTTGAACGATTGAACGATTTTTGACTGCATTAACATGAATGGAATCGTCCAAGTCTGACTGCAAATACATCAGATGTCAGAAATCGTTATCTGACCATCGGGAACGCGCATCGTTCATCGTCCATTGTTCAGGCATGTCAGATATGTCAGATTTTCCTTCAGATATGAACGATTGAACGATTTTTTAAATCGTTATCGTTCAGATCTGAAGAAAAATGTGATCGTGTGTATGCACCATAAAACCAAGGAGGAGCTGTATTAAGCTTTCTAAAGAACAGAGAAGTGGAGAAGTTGCCCATAGTAACCAATCATCTTTTTTAGCATTTATCAAATGCATTCTTCTTTAAAACGATAGGCAGTATTTGATTGGTCGGTTGTTATGGGCAACTTCTTCCCTTGTCCTTTTTAGAAGATTTGAAGCATCTCCCCACTAAATTTTTTATAGGTAATCTTCAATCCACTTCTAAACATGCTACGCCCCCTTAATTGGGGAGGTAGTTGAAATCCCAACCGCCAGGATAGGATACAGAAGCTCACAATGCCGGCGCCGGAATCCCGACACCAGTCAGAATCCCAGCGCTGGCATCCCGACTGTAAGTAGTGCGGTTAGGGTTAGGCACTAGGGGGGGAGGGAGGGTTAGGGGCAGGGTTAGGATATTTACAGACAGGTGTCAGTATCCTGTACCCAACCCATAAAAACTCAGCCCCTTGTGTTTATACCACCTTTCCCCTCAGTTCTCCATTTTTAACACCCCCACCTCATACCTCAATTTTTAACCTCACTCATCCCATACCCAGTCTGTAAAAATTAGATTTTGTTTATTGAGACAAATAATTTAAAATAAATGTAAAGGAGTACAGAAGGCACAGGGGTTTTTCATACACCTGGTCGACACTCTGCAACGACACGTCGATCTACTTATCATCAGATAATGCAGCATTCTCATCCCTGCAAGTACTGCCAGTTTCCCGTACACACACTGGTTACAGTTCTGGGCATTCACACAAAAACAGGGTGCCAGTGGTATCTGCAATACAGAGTCAGAATACACATAAGTAGCACTTTCACAAATAAGCATTATAGTTTAACAGAACATTTTTTAATTTTGAAAGCAATTTGTTAGGAACTTAATTGTAAAGTGTCATTTTAAGGATTGATGGAGATGGACAGAAAAGTGTTTTCTAATAGTTCATTCAATTCAGTGGCATATCTGAGAAGGGGTGGCCAAGTATGATGACCATATAATAACGGCACAGAGGCTTGCCGCGGTCCATAAACTCATATTTGGATGGAGTCTTGCTGTGTTCCAAGCACTAATAATGAAATGGTAAGCTTGGATGGGTAAGGTAATTGTGCTTGCAATATTCTGTCTCCACTGTTGCATAAACATTGAATGCAGTTTACATAAAACAAATCATGAATGTTCTGTATTTTTGATGACTACATCATTTGGTGCAGGCACAAATTAAAATATTAACCATCTAGGTTACGAGTAGGACCTAGTAGGAATGACCCTGTGCACTTGGTGATGTCATATAGACACAATCCCATGTGTAAGTCATATTTATCTAATTGAGAAATTCTTTATTGCTTATAGTGCCAAAGGTGCAGTTCAGAGAACCTATGTATATGGGCTTTGAAAAGGACGGGAAGATCTCAGCCATGGTGTACAGGAGTGGGGATGTCAGTTATAAGTCTACAGTACGTTGTTATACCCGGCAAGGGTCAGCGCAAGTCATGATGGATTTTGAGGAAAGGCCAAACACGGATACTTCCATCATCACATTCCTTAAAGGTATCTTCCATATCTATATGGGCTGTCAAAAGTCTTTAGTGTTTTCTATAATCGAGTTGTCAAATAAACTATTCCTAATTATTCATTCCGGTTGTGGCTAGTACGGAACATTTTATTTTTTAAGCCACACAAAGCCTCTTGCTTGGTGACCATTATTTTGCATCCATATAATACTGAATAAACTTTATGTCCAGTCATTTTTGTGCTCATACTCCTCAAATTAGAATACAAATGTTATTACTACTATTATTATTATTATTATTATTATTATTATTATTATTATTAGTTGTTTTTCCTGCTGTATTATGGTTGAACAGTTAAGTTTATCATTTTCTTTGCAGCACTAAGGTGTAAATTTACTAAAGGTTGATTTTAATCAATTGATCTAAATCGATCAACATCAATGTTTTATTTCAGGGGCTAAATTACATATTTACTAACAGGATTTTTTAAGATCGATTTCTAAGTGTTATTAAATGTGGGATTTAGCCCCTGAAACACAACATTGATCTTGATCAGTTTAGATTGATTAGAATCGACCTTTTGTAAATTTATCCCTAAGGGTAAATAATTGTACAGAGTGCAGCAACATTGTTGTAACAATGTAACAGAAGTCCTGGTTGCCACCATGCTCTATTGTAGTGATACACACAGGGGAAGATTTAATTAGCCACATAGTTTCATTGAAATATCTCACAATACTATAACATGGGTTATCCAGGCTGGGTAACCTCGCTCATCTTCACGAGCAGTGTAAATTACGTAATAGAATCTCCCAAAGAGAATGATAACTTTTCAAACTACTTGAAGTGTATCAGAAGAAATCTACAACTCACAAGTAGATATGGTAGAAGCAGCATTAATATATAGATTTTTCTCCAGCAGAAAGTGAATAATAATATTTAAAGCATAATCTTATCAATAATAGGGAATATAGATAAAGAAAAATGATGTGACTTTTTTATGCATGCTCGAGCACGTTCTACCTTGTATTAACTGAGACTCAGTGACTGGCACAGTTGTGAGTGAGTTCTTTATGGGGCAAAACTATGGTGATTAAAGTGCACATTTTTGTTAACATTAGTGTAGCCCAAGTAGATGTGAAAAATCTACCCCACCCCAGTTCTTCATACTAACTCTTCCCATCTATGCTCCCTCTTTAAACCCTTCTCCCCCTCCCATACTTCATGCTATAGTAACCTTCAAAACAGCTAATACCTCTGTTGTCAACCTCTCCCACCTAAGCCCCTTGTTTTTAACCCTCTCCCAAATTAGTTTCTCTTTTTTAATCTTCCCCTACCAACTCAGCCCCTTGTTTTTAACCACCATCCCCCTCAAGTCTCCATTTTAAACAACCCAACCTCATACCTCAATTTTAACCTCACTCCCTCCTATTTTAACCTCCTCATTCCCAGCACACAATGGGTCTGAAAAGCGCATGCAGCAGAGTATATTGGCGGTCGTCCATCTGCGAATTAATGCAAATGTCACTGTAAAATCTTTCCCCTGTGTACATCCCTTTGGCCGAATATGCAAGGTCTGACACGCCCACATGCATGCTATATTACCGATTGGTGCTCCAACATCGGCCCCACCATGGAAACTTGCACCAGCCCTATGGCAGCTGCAGTGTCTTTGTCTGACCATGGCCGCCTATCTGTGCATCTGGAAATGCAGCTGCTTGCATTGACACGCCCATAATACACTCCCATAATACACCCACTGAATGCTCCATTTTGGCGTGTACTAGTAGCCACCTACCGGTCACTGCGCAGGAACACCCATCACTATTCTGCCACATTTCTGATACCGTCCGACAGGGGTGTGTCTAGGGATCCAAGTGCCCCAATGTAATGGACTGGTGCCCCCCCTTTGCAGTGCCCCCCCGTAGTAATCCCCCCATGCTGCATTGCCCCCCATAGTAGTCCTTCCTATACAGTGCCCCCAGTAGTAATCCCCTCTATGCTGCATTGCCCCCAGTAGTAGTCCCCCCTATACAGTGCCCCCAGTAGCAGTCTCCCCTAGGCTGCATTGCCCCAGTAGTAGTCCCCCTTATACAGTGCCCCCAGTAGTAATACTCCTATAGAGTGCCTCCAGTAGTAGTCCCCCCTATGCTGCATTGCCCCCAGTAGTAGTCCCCCCTATACAGTGCCCCCAGTAGTAGTCCCCCCTATACAGTGCCCCCAGTAGTAGCCCTCAGTAGTAGTCCCCCCTATACAGTGCCCTCAGTAGCGGCCACACCCCCAAAGTGCCCTCAGTTGCGGCCCCCCCCTATACAGTGCCCCCAGTACGGCCCCCCCCCTATACAGTGCCCCCAGTAGCACCCCCCCTATACAGTGTCCCCAGTAGCAGGCACCCCCTATACAGTGTCCCGCTCCCGCTGTGCCAGGCTTACACACACACACACACACAGAAGAAAAAAAATACAACTAACCTGATCCCCGCTCCTGAGGCGACCGCCGCTGTCCGCTCCAAGTCCCGTCTCTTCTCTTGCATTATAGGAGAGACGTCATGGCGTCTCTCCCATCACCCTCTGTGGGGGGAGCTGGAAGCGGAGCTCATGAGTGAGCTCCAGTCGGCTCCCTCCGTGGACAATGCAGCAGCCATTGAGAGTCTGTTTGACTCTCATTGGCTGGCTGCTCTAACAAACACATAGCCGCCAACGGCGGCTGTGTGTTTGTAAACTGTGTAGGGCAGACCGCTCTCACTGCGGTCTGCCCTACACTTATGGGGCCGGGGGACTAGTGGGGGTAGTCCACCCGTTGGCTGCTGGTGGCACTGCCGGACGGCGCCCCCCCTTTGGTCAGTGCCCCTGGAGAGTGCCATCCTGGCCAATGGGTAGATACGCCTCTGCCACCCGAATTGATCGCAGCAGTACCTTTGCGCGGACACTCTGTGTAACGCATGTACCTTGGGTTGTTTCTGGAATATTTGCGCATGCACAGTTGCCAAAAATTGCTGAACTACGTGAACATCGGCATTACCGCCATTTTGTGCAGATTGTTTGTGACTCAGAATCTGGCACCAATATGGAATTGTATATAGGTGACAGGTATGGTTTATAATATCAGGGAGCCACAGGTTAGGAGCTGCCTAAAACACGGAATGAGTTCTGTGAAGTCACCCATTCATTCTGCTGCTCTTTCATGTCTGTGATATGCTGGGAGTGTGGCTATGGCCTATAATGTTCTCTCCAAGCATCACTCTTCCATTTCAGACAGAAGCTGCTGCCCCCTACAATTTACAGATTATGCAGCAGGAAGGGGAAAGTTGTGCCTCTCCTAGCCCTATACCTATACTATCAGTATTTAATTTATATATGTTTTCTTTAGCACCTTACAAGCTTGTAAAGTTTGCACCTTTGCAGGTTTCCAATACTGTGAATAAAATGAGTTGCTTATTGTTTTTAAAGGAGAGACAGAGCGTCCTTGTACTGTGGTACTCATGGACGATTCCATCCACGAGGAAGAAGAGGAGCTGCGACTAGTCCTTGGCACTCCAAGAAGTGAATCTCCCTTTGGAGCCTCGATTGGAGAACTCAATGAGACTTTAATAAAAATTAAAGATGATGCCGACAGTAAGACATTTATAAAAAGAACTGTGAATGCAATCCTCATAGCTAATCCCTAATAAAATGAACTCATAAACTTTTTATGTTTCAGAGGCCATAATAAAGTTTGGAGACACCAAGTTTAGTGTGAGCGAGCCAAAAGAAACCGGACAAATCGCCATTGTAAAAATTCCAGTTGTTCGTCTGGGAGACACTTCAAAGGTTTCCATTGTGCGTGTGCACACAAAGGATGGCTCTGCTACTTCTGGAGAAGATTATAACCCAGTGTCCGAAGGTATGCTCCACTCCATTTATAAACTTCTGATCAATACCTCACCCACATAGCAACATGTTGGTATTTGTCTATGACGAGCTTATTGATCTCATGATGCAACAAAAGAATGTGCGAGGAAGGGCAACAATGCCCAGAAACTCTAGGAATGCAGGGTGAGAGAATTAAGAACAGAGCTGGCATGTTTGGTGACGTGAATCAATTTCAGAGGTGGAATTTAAAAAAAATATATATAATAATAATAAACTGCAGGAATGAGAAATATAAGATTTTTCTGCAAATATTAGTAATTTATACTCATTTATATTTTTAGTATTACCAATAATTGCATACTGTACAAACAGTATATTATAGGTGTTATCTTTCAATAGCATCTTTTTTTATTATTATTATTATTATTATTATTATTAATAATAATAATAAAATAATAGAAAATCTCAATAATGCTAGAAATTGTTAAATGATTCTTAAATATTAAAATATATATTACAGAATATGTATACTTTAAAAGTACATTTTAATTTAACAACATTTACAGGAAAAAGTCTCAAAACCATTTTAAGCTTTCTTCTTCAAGTCATAGACAAAGGTCTGAGTTAACTCAGAAATTAAATATCCACTTGTGGAGGAACTTGTCCAAACACGGACTGTTGACCTTGTCAACCTTGTGAAATCAGTTTTGAAAGGAAGGGATTTCTTTGTAGGATATCCCAATATTTACACATAATTATATTGATACAAGTTTAGGATCATTGCCTGTTATTAATCAACTCCCACACTAAATAGCAAGAAGTGTAATTTACCAAACATAAAGCGTAAACTAAATAGGCTTTTAGCAATTATGTATTTATTGGTATGAGCTTTATAATGTTAAGGATAACAAATAATCCTATGCTATTTTAATAGACATACTGAACATTTGTAGTTTATTTAATGAATGCAGAATAACCAAATAATATCATTTACTCAGGTAGCCAGCAACATATTTTATACTACAAACCAACAAACATCTAAAATGCTGGAACAGAATGTATTAAAAGTGGTAAATGAATAAATTGGTAGGTCATCAACTATTTTGGACCATATAGGCAGAGAACCAAATGGAAAATTTAGACAAAAAGAAACAACACTGCGTCCAACAAAATATAAAAAAAAATCTAAGAAAACATTGGGCCCTAGACTGCACACCCTGAATATAATATTTCTACTTCAGGGTCCATAGGGTATCCACAGGATACCTTGGGGTATAGGTGTGACGTCAGTCATCGGGCACCAAAGAGTTAAGCTTTCAGCCTCCCAGGATGCACTAGGTCCCCCTCCTATACCTCGCCCCCGAGCCAAGGTATCTCAGTTTCGTTTGGTGCCCGGCCGGAGTCGGAGGCACCTGCTAGAGGGGGGCTTAGAAGAGCCCCTGAAGCTTTTTCTTCATGCAGCTGTGGCTGCACATCTGGATGAACAGCATGGACAGTCAGTCCTGACGTCCATGCTGTCTTCCCTACACCCCGCCGGTACCAGAACGCTGGTACTGATCCGGGGATGCTGGTGGACATCTGGGGTCACAGCTATCGGTGACCCCAGATGTTCCGGACCATGGCCGGATTCAAGGGGGACAGAGGTAAGCAGCGGGGTCCCGCGGGGGGTCCCCGCTGATCACATGGTCCTAAGTCCCCAGGCAGGGGGCTCCCTGGGGACTGGCTGCAGCGTGGAGCCAGGCGACCAACCTGCGCTTCCACTACCCCCTGGGACAGCGGACCGCAGCAGAGCGGACGGACCGCAAGGTAGAGATCTGCCTGAAGTCCGCTTATTCCCTTGCGGGGGGGGCAGCACGGCCGGCTATGGCCATTTGCTGGGTTGCCAGAGCGATGGAGCGCTGGGCGGATTCATTAGAGGCTTCTTTTGATTCCGACTGTCCGGCCGAACAGGCGGAGTTGATTGGCAATCTCCGTGATTCGGCCACCTACATCAACGAGGCGGCCCTAGACATTAGTACTCTGGTGTCTAGGATTTCTTCAGCAGCGGTAGCTGCTCGTCGCACCTTGTGGCTGCGATCCTGGAAGGCGGACGCAGATTCCAAAAAGGGTCTGGAGGCGTTGCCGTTTACCGGAGAAGTTCTCTTTGGTCCGGATCTGGATAAGATTGTGGCCACGCTGGCGGCAGCCAAATCGGCTTGTCTCCCGTCGGCCGCTGCTCCTTCTGGTTCTGGACCATCGTCCTTTCGGTCATCTAGGGCCCAGGGCAGGCCCAAACCACAGTCGTTTCCTCGACAGGCTGGCCCTAAGAAATCGGTCAAGCCCCGGAAGCAGGCATGGAGTACCAGACGTCCGGCCCCCAAGCCAGATGACAAGCCTGCGGCCTGACGGTCCGGGCCTCCCTTTGGGGGAGCCCAGGGTGGGAGGCCGCCTGCTGCAGTTCGCCCAGTGTTGGTCGACCACTACGACAGACACTTGGGTTCTGGAGGTGGTCTCCCACGGGTACGCCCTCTCCTTCCGGCACAGACCCCCCGGCTCGATTCTTCACCACGGGTCTACCATCAGACCGGAACAAGGCTACAGAGCTGCGGAAGGTATTGCACACTATGCTCCAGGCTGGAGTTATAGTGCCTGTTCCATTCTCCCAGAGGGGCCAGGGTTTCTATTCAAATCTTTTTTTGGTACAGAAACCCAATGGGTCGTATCGTCCGATTCTCAACCTCAAAGCTTTCAACAGGTCTTTGCGGGTACCAAAGTTTCGGATGGAGACCCTATGGTCCATCATTCTGGCGCTGGAACCTGGTTACTACATGGTGTCATTGGACATACAGGACGCTTACCTGCATGTCCCTATTCTTTTGCGCCATCAACAGTTCCTCAGGTTTGCAATCTGCAGCGACCACTTCCAGTTTCGGGCGTTACCTTTTGGCCTGGCGACAGCACCACGGGTTTTCACCAAGGTGATGGCGGTCATGGCGGCTTCTCTGCGGCTGCAGGGAGTCCGCATGTTGCCGCACTTGGACGACCTGTTATTGGTGGCAGGATCTCCAGAGCTCCTGTTACGCCACTTGGACCTGACCATTGCACTGCTGCAACGGCACGGCTGGCTAATCAACTGGCAGAAGTCCACTCTAATCCCGTCTCGGAGGATTCTGCATCTTGGAGCCTTATTGGACTCGGGACAGCAAAGGATCTTCGTGACGGAGGACAAGATCTCTGCTTTACAGTCAAGGGTGCGCAGTTGTCTGCACAGCCGCCGGGTGTCCCTACACTTGGCGATGAGGTTACTGGGCTCCATGGTGTCGGTGTTCGACATGGTGGAATACGCCCAGTTTCACTCCAGACCTCTGCAGCACCTGATCCTGTCCAAGTGGAACGGGCTGCCTCAGTCTCTGAAGTCCCAGACGATTGTGCTCACCCCGGAGGTTCGCCTGTCCCTTGCTTGGTGGTTACAGACGACCCACCTCAACAAGGGACGTCCGTTCTGGGTTCCAAATTGGGTCCTGTTGACAACGGACGCCAGTCTTCGGGGCTGGGGAGCGGTTTTGGGTCCACACTTGTTCCAGGGCAGGTGGACGCCGACAGAAGCGGAGCTTCCCATAAATATCTTGGAAATCCGTGCGGTCTTCAATGCTCTCCAGCAGGCACATCGGTTTCTCCAGGGTCACCCGGTACAGGTCCAGTTGGACAACGCTACCACCGTGGCCTACATAAACAGGCAAGGAGGAACCCGCAGTCGGGCGGCTCTCGTAGAGGTCTCTCGGATCCTGGTTTGGGCGGAGTGCAATCTTCCGGCCATATCAGCGGTCTTCATCCCGGGAGTGCTAAATTGGGAGGCGGACTTTCTAAGTCGCCAGGACGTTCATCCGGGGGAATGGTCCCTGCACCCGGACGTTTTTCAACTGCTGGTGGACAGGTGGGGTCTTCCAGAGATCGACCTCATGGCGTCTCGGCACAACAACAAGTTGCCGGTGTACGGGTCTCGCACAAGAGACGAAGGGGCGTCTCTGGTGGATGCTCTGTCCGTCCGGTGGACGTTCCGGTTCCCATACCTGTTCCCTCCGGTCTCCCTTCTTCCACGGGTAATCCGGAAATTCAAACAGGAAGGAGGGACGCTCCTGTTGATAGCTCCAGCGTGGCCCAGACGGCACTGGTTCTCAGACCTTCAGGGTCTGTCCGTGGACAGTCCTCTGCGGTTGCTGCTACGACCGGACCTTCTGTCTCAGGGTCCTTGTCTTCACCCGGACCTGACTCGGCTGTCTTTGACGACGTGGCTGTTGAGACGGCCATGCTGAGGTCCCGGGGGTTTTCCAGCTCTGTGGTGCGTACCATGTTGCGAGCTCGGAAACCGTCTTCCGCGAGGATATACCATCGCGTGTGGCATACGTTCTTCCAGTGGTGTCGACCGAGAGGTTATGCACCGCGGGAGTTTCGTCTGTCTCGGATTCTCGCCTTCCTACAAGCGGGACTAGATCATGGGCTTCGCCTTGCTTCTTTGAAGGTACAGGTTTCGGCCCTGTCTGTTTGGTTTCACCGTAGGATTGCTACAATCCCGGATGTGCGCACCTTTATGCAAGGTGTTGTCCGCATTCAGCCGCCCTTTGTTCCACCTGTGGCGCCTTGGGATTTGGCTGTGGTCCTGAGGGCTCTCCAAGGACCGCCGTTTGAACCACTGGGCTCAGTGGATCTTAAATGGCTAACAGCTAAGACTGTTTTCCTTCTGGCTATTGCTTCGGCCAGACGTGTTTCTGAGTTAGGGGCTCTTTCTTGTAGACCCCCTTTCTTGGTTTTTCATGGGAACAGGGCAGTGCTCCGCACTCGGCCTGAGTTTCTTCCCAAAGTTGTTTCCCAGTTTCATGTTAACGAGGAAATCGTTGTTCCGGCCTTTAACTCACCGGGTCTTTCCGTGGGTGAGGCCTCTTTGGATGTTGTGCGGGCCTTAAGGACTTATGTTGACCGCACTTCTTCGTTTAGGAAGTCGGACGCTTTGTTTGTCCTCTATGGCTTCCGTAAAAAGGGTTGGCCTGCTTCAAAGCAAACTTTGGCAGCCTGGATCCGTATGGCTATTTCTGAAGCTTATCTTCATGAAGGCCTGCCGGTTCCTCCTTCTGTGAAGGCTCGTTCCACTAGGTCTGTGGGTCCTTCGTGGGCAGCTCGACGTGGTGCCTCTGCAGTCCAGATCTGCAAGGCTGCTACGTGGTCCTCTGTCCATACTTTCGTGAGGTATTACAGGTTTGACACCTTCGCCTCTCAGGATGCTTCCTTCGGGCGGCGGATTCTCCTTTCTGCACAGGAGCGTCCCCACCCTTAAAGGATACTGCTTTGGGACATCCCCAAGGTATCCTGTGGATACCCTATGGACCCTGAAGTAGAAAATATGAGATATGGTAAGAACTTACCCATGTTATCTCTATTTCTACGAAGTCCATAGGGTTCCACAGGACTCCCGCCCTGTCGCACCTGTGCTGCAGATGGGCTTTGCTCTGGTCACCGGTTTTCCGTCTCCCTCTGGTGAGAATGTGATTCTTGTATGTGTCCAGATCTTTGTTCTCTCTCTTCCTTCTCCTCCTCCGGCCTATGGCTTGGTAACTAACTGAGATGCCTTGGCTCGGGGGCGGGGTATAGGAGGGGGACCTAGTGCATCCTGGGAGGCTGAAAGCTTAACTCTTTGGTGCCCGATGACTGACGTCACACCTATACCCCAAGGTATCCTGTGGAACCCTATGGACTTCGTAGAAATAGAGATAACAAGGGTAAGTTCTTACCATATCTCATATTTTATATATATATATATATATATATATATATGCAGTACTATGTACAATGTTTACAAGTTAATTGCATTGTTTTAGTCATTTATATTATAAAAATATGAAATTAAATTTTTTTTTTGTTCTTTGAACTTGTGTTTAAGAAATTGAATTTAAGGAAGGTGAAATCCAGCATATCGTGGAGATTGAAGTACTTTATGACGGAGCTAGAGAAATGAGAGAAGCTTTTACTGTGCATCTGAAACCTGATGAAAACATGGTAGCAGAAATTCAGGTAATTGAGAAAGCAAATGCTCATGCACTTTAGTCTACTTATTATACCCTGGCAATAGTTGTTTTTTTTTTATTACTAGCTTCTGCCTTTGCTTATTTATTTATTTCAACTTTTATTGCTTCATATTAAACATACTGTAGCTTTGGACAGTGTCTGGTAAACTGGTGTGATTGATAGATTGAGAGATTTTGTGCTGCCTACTGTGACCTTCCAAATGCCGTACAGTAAAGATACAGCCTCAGGAGACACAAACTCCCAATATGTAAAAAAAAAAGCTGGGTGGAAGAAGGTTAGGATAAAATGTCGTATATTGAAGATATTGCATGATATGATACAAAGAAAACTAGAATTCTGCCTTGGGTAAATCTTTTAAGTTGTAACCATTTAAAATGTTTTTGAACTGGCTGTTAAACAGTAATGGTTGACGTACATTTTTTTTGGCATCATGCACAATAGGGCTGTCATCATTTTCTTATCAGCCATAGGCAGAAATAGGCATTGAGTAAATAACCTGCTGGCATTAAATATACTTAATTTCTTATTAAAATAAATCCAGGTATGGTAATGCAATAAAAGAGTCAATATTATCAAATGTAGTCTGTTAATAATAATAATGAAAAAACATATTTAGCCTACTATAGTAATAATCCCACCAGAACATGGTATCAGTGGCCAATAAACCCCTTGAACTCTTCTTGCTATTGTTTTATTGGCCAGTAATGCTATGTTCTTCTGTGATTATTACTTAAGTAACTTTTATTTAACTCAGAAATCCCATGAAAATTTTTTAATATTTTTAGTAAATATAAGTCACTGTTGCAGGCTATAAGAAACAGCCTGATAATTACCATTTATTTGGTTTGACTCTTCAGGCTGTTAATAATGATTTAGGGCCCTATTTACTACAATCCGCATTTTAAAATGCGGTTATAGTGTGATATTTCCGACTAAATTTGCTTGCGAATTTAGGAAATATCACAGGAATTTATCAAAAATCCCTTATAAGCTTGCGATAAAGTTCTGTCCCTGCGAATCCCGTCCACACACTTCTTCCTGTGTTTTTCGGAAAAAGTACAGGGAGTCTGCGCATGCACCCCTGCCTTCTACCGCAACCATTCCCCTGGTGACCTCCTTCCCCCTCCCCCCCCAGCGATCCCTCTGCGTGCCCCCCCCCCCAGCGATCCCCCCTCATCACAGGTCTTCCCACGGTATTTTTTCACATTTTATTTTTAGTAACTCTAGCCAGATCACATTTCCCATTACAATTATGGAAAAAGAAGCGATCTGCTTACTAAAAATATGTGATAATTAGGATTTGGAATAGAATGTTATGAATTCTACTCCAATTGCCCTGCAGTAAATTAATGTTATACGAAAATAATGTGAAAAGGGTTCTTCATTTAACGTTTGTAAAAATAAAGTTAATAAATAGGCTCCTTATAGTGCTGCAAAGTTTGTACAGTGTAATGCAACTACGATAGCAACCCAGACATATGGAACATTATGTAGTGAACAGAGAGCCTGATTTAGCAGTGCACGCGATTATCGTGAATCTGCGCAGGATCCATTCTGCGAGTGTGCAGAATGGGTCCTGCATAGTCGCACACAGAACCTTCTATGCCTCTGCCTGATTGACAGGCATAGGCATTTAAGGGGCGGTGCGAGGGTGGTGTCGGCCGGCGTTCCTGGAAACGGGGGCGTCTGCCCTGTTTTCCTGGAGTGGCAAGCCCAGGGACTGCCTAGACCGACGCAGTGTCCTGGGCTCACAAGCTGGCCATCCTGAGTAAGCTGAGGCTTACTCAGCTGACTGGCGGCGTCCACCATCGCGACCATCGACCACCGATTGTCACAATGGTGATCTCAACCTGCGACCTCCGTCGCAGTGCTGTGATCGCAAATGCAGCAGGGGGTGTCATACACCCCCTGCTGCATTTGCATAATGGCAAGGATGAAATTGCTGAATTACCCCCAGAAAACTATTGGAACACACCTTTGGCTCAGTATGAACCAGTGGTCGAAGTGGGGCGGTATACGGCGGTATGACATACCGCCACTTCCCGGCCCCACCAAGTGGCAGCTTCTCATTGGCTCGCAACGGTGCCGGATTAAACTACAGTGCACTACTGCAGCAACCAAGAAGACCCGAAGCTCCCGGCGGCACCATTGCAGCAGCGTAGTTAAGAGGCAATTAGAGGGAGGGGAGGGTATGAGAGAGGGAATAGAGAGAGGGGCAGACAGATGGAAGCAGGCAGTTAGTATTGTAGGGGAGTGAAAGTGAGAGGGAATCAGTGAGAAGGGCAGGGTGTGAGAGAGGGGAGCAGTCAGGGAGAAGTGTGGGGGTGAGTAGTACAATGGGCTGATATGGAAGCAGGGGCCGAAGGGGGGGGGGTGATTCAATCTCCATACTCCACCCCACCTCTAAATTCCCACTTCGAGCACTGGTCTGAACTATAAAATTCTCCCCCTCCTTCTCCTCATCTGCTATCACATGACACAGTAAGAGTCTGTGAGCCTATAAGTATGATAGGCAGACATATTTGTCTTCCCTCCAGAAATGTTTTAAAGGAGATAATGATATGTAGGACAGGTAAAAGCTTGCTTAAAAGGTACTTAACTAGCTATTTAAAGAAAAAAAAACTATGTGATTTTGCTTATTTAGTATCTTTCAGATATATTGTTTATGCATTTGTCTCTGCTCAAGCTATAAGGGTTATTTGCTAAAAACAATTTGCCTATGTCATTTTTAAAATGCAGTTGTCATCTACGCACAGAGCTGCCATTTTGTGGGCTGAAAAAATAATAATAAATGAAACTGCTTCCTATAATTGTCTAGGAATTAGTGACAGCATTGTGCTTGGTGATGTATAGCCTCAGCGATATAACTGGTTCTAGTGATTCTCAGGCTGCATTCTCATGGTCATTGGTTAAACCTAATATGCCTCAGTGATGTCCTGGATTCCTATTGGTTAGGATAGTCACTTTTCATTCACATGTTTCCCTCCATCATAACCAAATTTCTAAGGCCAATGCTCCCCATCTATGTAGGGTAGATATAATACTTGGACAGTTGTGTATTGCTGCTGTTTCTATGGATGAATCGTCTTAACAATGTCAGATTTTTCATTTTTAGATGACCAAAGCCATTGTCTACATCGAGGAAATGAACAGCATGGCGGATGTTACGTTCCCCTCAGTACCACAAGTCGTCTCTCTATTCATATATGATGACACCTCAAGAGCTAAAGAAAACCCCAAGCCCATTGCCGGCTACCCTGTTGCCTGCATTACAGTGAGTTCTGTGCATGATGTTCACAAAGAGCTAGAGCAAATTGTCTGCTACTGTTGTCTTCTACTTCAGTAGTGAAATAGTGGATGCATGGGAAAGCCCTTCTGCTATATTACTTAACCATTTTAAAGAAAGACTATTGTAAAATATTAATCAAGTTATAGATTAACTATAGCAAAATACTTATTAAAAAAAATATGTACCAGACTTTGCTAAAAAAATTTATACTCAGCATATACAGTATTATTATCAAGACAGGATTCAAATCGGATTGGAGTATATAGCAAAACATTTTTTTCAATCAAATATTTTTTTTAATTGAAGGAAAAGAGTTATAGTATAGAGAATTATAAACACATGAAATCAAAGGCGGAACAGTGCACATAGTATAATGATCATAACAATAGAGACATATAAAAATTATATCATAGTTGTTAAAGGTATGATAATTACTTAGTGGGAACCAAGAGAGTTTAGGGGAAGAGCCAGAGAGTAAAGGACACCCAAAGGAAGGACACAGTTGTTTTTTATGTTTTTTTTAGGGGGGGGGGGGGGGAGTAGCAGAGGGAAAGGAGTATAGGTGTGGAGGCGGGATAGGAAAGTGAGGAATCTGGTATGGCTGTAGCTAGCAGTAAAAAAAGAAAAAAAAAAGAGTGGGAGGGCACATAAAGATCCAAATTGTATACTTATACCGAGTCTAGAGGTGTCAAGGGTGGAGACAGCTGTGATGAGAGCAATGCAGGAGCCAGAGGGGGGTAAGGGTAGAAAAGTATCTACATGACACTACCCATTCCTGGCTGTCCTCCTACCTCTCTGGACATTCCTTTTCTGTTTCCTCTCATGACTCCTCCCCCCCCACCACTTCCACTTAAATTAGGTGTTCCCCAAGGTTCTGTTCTTGAACCATCCTATTCTCCCTCTATATGTCCTCTCTTGGTGAACTCATCAGCTGTTTTGATCTCCAATATCATCTCTATGCCGATGACACTCAGATCTACCTTTCGTCCCATGACCTCTCCCCCTCTCTCCTAACTCGTATCTCCAACTGTCTCTCTGCTATCTCTTCCTGTATGTCCCAGCGCTTTCTTAAACTTAATATGTCTAAGACTGAGATGATCATCTTCCCGCCCTCCCGAATAACCTCACTTCCCACTATTTCTTTATTAATTGATGACACAACTATCTTCTCTAGCCCCAAAGTGTGATGTCTTGGAGTTATCCTGGACTCCTCCCTCTCCTTCAAACCACACATTGAGCACCTCTTGCAGTACTGCCATTTCCATCTCAAAAATATTTCCAAGATCAGACCATTTCTCACCCAGGATGCTACTAGAACCCTCATTCACTCACTTGTCATCTCCAGATTGGGCTCCTATCTGGCATCCCTGACTTCCACTTCTCTCCACTCCAATCTGTCTTCAATACTACTGCTCGTCTCATCTTCCTCTCCAAACGTTCTACATCTGCCTTGCCTTTTCTACAAGCTCTCTACTGGCTCCCTTTCTCCTTCAAAACCCAATTCAAGTTTCTTACACTCACTTACAAAGCCCTCACCCATTCCTCTCACTTCACACTCCCGTCCACCTTCTTCACTCAACAAATGCAAACGGCCTTTCTTGCCAACTGATAACTTCCACCCACTGCTGCCTCCAAGATTTTGCCTGTGCTGATCCCTGCATCTGGAACTCTCTCCCTCTCCCCATCAGACTCTCCACCTCTCTACAAATCTTCAAACAGGCTCTCAAGACCCACTACTTCATCAAAGTCTATCAGCTCTCATTCTAACCCGCTGCTACATGTTCCTTCCTCCTTGTCTACCTCATCTGTGTCACGCCTGTTTGTCTTCCTCTCCCCATTAGACTGTAAGCTCTCACGAGAAAGGCCATCTACCCTCTTGTGCTTCTCTTTACTTATACTTTCATCTCCTCCTCTCTCTCCACTGTTACTTATTTGAGTGTTATGATCGCTATGCAGCAATGTATATAAACCTTACAATGCATTGTATTGTACTGTAGGTCACTGGTTCACTTATTTATGTACTTTGTAAGTCGCTGCTGAACACTTGTGGCACCATATAAATAAAGGAAAATAATAATAAGTGAGTTTGATGGGGAACAGGAGGAAAAAATGACAGAAAGTAAAATAGAAAGACGTCTAGTTCAAGCAAGGCCAGGAACTTATCCACTGTGTTATTCGGGAGGCTGGTAATATATCTCCGTTTAGATCCAAACCAGATCCAATTTAATAGTTCTTGGTGGGATGTGGATGAGAGTCAGCTTGCTAGAGTGTTTGGGTAGCTGGCAGACTGGGGCACATAGGAGCAGTGAGGCAGGAGTCAGACGAGGGCAGGGATTGCAGACATTAAGAGTGATTGGACCATTCTCCAGAATAGAGTGACATGTGGACATGTCCACCAGATATGAAAAAAAAAAAATCTTACCTGGCCACAATGCCGCTAACACAAGGTGTAGGCGACTAAGTACCACAGAGTATAAACTTTGTAGGAGTTTTCCATAATGGAGACACTTAGGGAGCATTTGGAAATGTTTAGGCGTATAGCTTCCCAGTGTCCGCGCCTAGATGTGCCCCAAGGTCCGCTTCCTAGGTGAATTTGTCACCTTACAAAGGAGGAGGGTCCGGGTTTAAAATGGAGTGGTACAGCAAACATCTTTAGTAATGTCTGCCCACACTACTATTGTGTGCATTCAGCTCTCTATTCATGAGCAGAATAGCAAGTAATGGAACATACCTTCCAGCAGTCCCTTCAGTTGGGACAAAGGGTCTTATTCAGACCCGGTCGCAAGCAGGGGCGCCGAGAGGGGGGGGGAGCGGGTACAGTTTACCCGGGCCCGGGCTTCCAGAGGGGCCTGGCAGGGGCCCGGCGGGGGCCCGTGTCTGGCGCCGCCCCCCCTCACTTACTCCCTCCCTCCCTCTGTAGCAGCCCAGCACACAGCGTGTGCTGGACTGCAGCGGGAGATTGCTTACGGCTGCTAAGTAGCAGCCACAGCAATCTCCTATGCTTGAAGGGGGGAGCGATCACACTGATCGCGCCCCCCACTGGCTCTGCGCCGGGCTGAGGGGCTCACAGCGCCCCCTCCCCGGCGCGCAGCGATGCTTCGCGGCGCTGCAAAAATCTGTTTTTTTTCCAAGGGGGCGTGGCCACACCTCCTGAAATTAGGCTACGCCCCCTCTTTACCGGGGCCCCGCGTGGCTCTCTATGCCCCTGGTCGCAAGCGCTGAGCGCTCGCAACCGGGTCCATGTTGACCCACTGGGCTTGCGCACGGTGGAGCCGTCTCCGACATGCGCATGCGCGAGACCTGGCTAGCGACAGGTGCTCCGTCGCTACGGGTCTTGCACCAAAGGGGGCGAGCTGTCGATGTTGAATGACAGCTCGCCCGGTTTGGGTGGCGGGCAGGGGGGGTGGCCGGCCAAACGGAGGCGTTCCTGACGGAACGCTTGCCGTTTGGGGGTGGCCCCAATGACATCAGCAATAATGTCAGTGGGGAGCTTCCTGCTCGATTAGAGCAGGGAGCTCCCTGGGGCTTGCGCTTGCCGAGATGCTAAGGTTGGGTCTTGACCATCGCGACCATCACCCTGGTCGGTCGCTAAGCTGTGAGTGGTAACTCACAGCTTAGCTAGCGACCAGGAGGCCGCACTTCAAGATGCAAGTGGCCGCCCTCATTCAGAGCGACCGCTTGCATCTAACGACCAGGTCTGAATGAGGGCCAAAGTCCTGACCTAAAGGAACAGTCCCCCAAATTTAGGCCTAACTCATTAGAATTAGGATAGTGATGCTTTCTCCTACCAGCTCTTGCAGCTCCCTGTTGCTGCTGGTGTTATAAGCTTAACTATTGCTTGTCTCTCTCCTGAAATTTTGAGGCCCTGTTTGGAAAATGTATGCAGGAGTGAGGGGAGATGTCGGAGTCAGGAGGGGGGCAAACCATGGTGACCTGGCTTGCCAGGTTCTTTTACTATGATATATATATTTAATAAACCTTTTTTTTTTAGAGGTTATTGCATCCCCTAATCAGCTTTTACTTTAAATCAATGGCGTTCCCATTTAATACAAAGGGCTACTTACCCCAATATTTAATTATAGCAAATAATATATAAAAAGGAATATTAAATTATTATTCCCCATGTTTAATATAGAGACCCACATTACTCTAACTGTATATCACTAAACGCCATCAACTCCACATTACATTTATAGCCCCAACATTTAGTAAAGAGTCACCACATAACAATAATACACCACACATTGACTGCCACATAACATTGATACCACACACATAACATTAATACCACCCACCTGTCCCCAGTTTCATTGAATTGCCTCCAACATTTAAGAGTCCCATTACCATATCATAAATTATTATGAGGTGGATGGAGAGGAAGAAAATAGGAGGAATGGGTCGGGATGGACATAATGTGGCTGGTCCTGGGGTAGAGGTCAGCCATAAGGGAACACATACTGCTTGGGACAACCATCTTCATGCCAGGGCTTGCCCTCATAAGTCTTGGCTTCCCAGACTAGGGTCTCTGTTCCCTGCTCTTTATTTAAAGATAACATAGAAAAACAAACACAAGTCTAAGGTGTCTCTAGTCTATAACATCACAAGGGTTACTGGCCAATCCGGAAATCTCAGGATTAGGTCTATGGTTCAGCCTCACCTGGACAATTATCATTTAATATGCTTCATAGCAAAGAAACATACCATATATTATGACTGAAACAAATTTGTGGTTGAGATACATAAAGTATGTACAAAAAAAAATGTTAGCTTGACCTGCTGTCATAACTATTAAGCTACATATTTGTTCCAGCTGTTATTTACTTCCTCTCTGATTTTCTTGGCATAACCTTCTTAATGCCAGTGGCACTTCATGAAAGACAGCAACAGTAGACAGATTCAGCAGAATTCTGGTAGCTTAAAAGAAAAATGTCCACTGCTCTGTAACCCTGAAGAAGGGAATATATAGTTAATGTTAAAGGTATGGTGGTGATTGGTTAATTTTAATAATTATTTGAATTAGGGGTCATTCGAAATCATTAGAAAAAGTGTTATGGGGCACATCCACTGGACGATCTACTCCCTGTCCAATCTCTAAACGATTTTCACTTGATTTTTTCCCTTGAAATTTTAGCTTTCAGTCTGAACGATTTGCAAACTATCTTTAATAGATCAAGTGAAATTGACCTGCATGTTCAGTCGACTGACGAGACGATCAAACAACCAGCGGGAGCGCGCATTGTTGATCGTTAACGACCAAACACTGCACGATTTATAAACGATTTTTAAACGATTGAACGATAATGACGTCGTTATCGTTCAGTCGCCTGCTAAAATCGTGTAGTGGATGCCCCCCTTTAGATTTGCACTAAACCACAGCATCCAGTCAGTAATTAGCTTGAATCTGTCCCGTGTGAGCTCGATAGTGAAAGCAAGTGCCTGATTAGTTTCTGTGGTTTGGCACAAGTTTTGTACCTTAATGCAATGTTAGTTAATTAATTGCTAAATCGTCCCAATAGTCCCTGTATAGTCTCTTGTTCCTGTATCTCTGAACATGTCACCCTTTCTTACAGGCTTGCAACCCTAAATATTCTGATTATGACAAAACTGGCTCTATATGCACAAGTGAAAACATTAATGACACGCTGACCCACTACCGCTGGCTGGTCAGTGCCCCAAAGGGCCTGGATGGAGTTACCAGTCCTATGAGGGAGGTTGATTTTGACACGTTCTTTACATCTTCCAAAATGATTACTCTGGATTCCATATACTTCCATGCTGGCTCCCGGGTGCAGTGTGCAGCACGTGCTGTGAATTCTGATGGGCATGAAGGTCTGGAACTTTCGAGTCCAATTGTAACAATAAGCAGAGAAGAAGGTGAGTATTTATGGGGAAGAAAGCGCCTTATTCCATAGTGGTGTGAGATAGAGAAGCACAGACCTGGTGTCTTATAGTTTGATAAATTCATGGTGTGACCTGCAGAAGATGGGTTCCTTGTTGCTTTAGGATAAAAGAGCTATCTCGACACAGGGCACTCAAGAGGGGAGGCATATGGGAGGGGGGGCAGTGTGGATAAATACATTTGTTTGGGTGTGGATTAACAGATGGTTAGTAAAAAGCTAGACAATGTCTAGATAGACACCAGATGTTAGAAAGTCAATAGGTCGACGGGGACAAAAGGTCGATAAGGACAACGGTCGACAGGTACAAATGGTCTACATGGTCAAAAGGTCGCGTGAAAATGGTCGACACAAAAATGACCGACACATGATTTTTTTGTTTTTTAGCCCTAATCTTCACCCTAATGCTCCCCTTGGTGCATAACCCTAACCCTCCCTCCTGGTACCTAACCCTAACCAGCGGGGTAGGTGCCTGACACTAACCGTCTTTTCTAGTGCCTAACCCTAACCCTCTGGTAAGTGCCTAACCCTAACCCTCCGGTAAGTGCCTAACCCTAACCCTCCGGTAAGTGCCTAACCCTCCCTCCTGGTGCCTAATCCTAACAAACAAAAAAAAACATGTGTAGACCATTTTTGTGTCAACCATTTTCATGTCGACCTTTTGACCCTGTTGACCATTTGTACCTGTCGCCCTTCTTACATGTTGACCTTTAGTGTGTCGACCTTTTGTCCCTGTAGACATTTTGTCCCAGTCGACCTATTTACTGTCTAACATCTGGTGTCTATCTAGACATCGTCTACGTTTTTACTGTCTATCCATAGTTCGGCACCCCATTTATTTGTGGTACAGTCATTATCTCAGTAAAATACTAGCATCTGTTAATATCCAAGAATGGTTCACTTTGCAGAGTATTTCCTTTGCATAAATATATGTTGCTACTGTATATTTTTTATTGTGGTGTTCCTCCAACTCTTTAGACTGTGGAGCAGGCCTGGCCAACCTGCAGCTCTCCAGCTGTTGTCAAACTACAAGTCCCAGGATACCCTCTCACCGATCAGCTGGTAAAGCATGCTGGGACTTGTAGTTTCACAACAGCTGGAAATCCACAGGATGGCCAGATCTGCTGTAGAGCCTTAATTAACTGATTTAGATTTCCAGTGATATAGCCACAGTGGTATTTCAAAGCATAAATAATGTATTACATAATATCCTCAGCAAAGTATTACCAAGGCAATTTTTGTGACTGAGATAAAGTACAAATAATTTATGAAACATGTAGCTAAAGCATGGCCATATGAAATATGGGGTGGATGGGACTACAGCTCCTGGCCTCGACATAAAAATAGGCCCTTCATCATGACAGCAGGCCACACATTCAGCCATAAATCCTAAGTATTAAAATTGTATTTATATTTATCCTCTCAAAATTATGTCATTTTTCTACTTTCACATATTTAGGTAGACATTTGAACTAATGGTGTATGGGGGTGTACATTCCCACATGGCACAGGTCACACCTACATGGCACACGCCACACCCACATAGCACTGGTCACACCCATATGGCACTAGCCACACCTACACAGCACTGGTCACCGCTCATCCCCTTCTCACTAAAGGCCCTTATACATTTTCAGGACCAGGCCCATGTGGTCCAAATCCGTCCCTGAATTAAAATGTACACACCACCTACACAAAGGGAGAGATGTATCAAACTTTTAAGAGGGAGAAGTTGCCCATCGCAACCAATCAGCTTCTAGCTATCACTTTATAGAATGCACTTAATAAATGCTAGCTAGAAGCTGATTGGCTGCAGTAGGGAAACCTCTCCACTTGTGCTCTTTAGATGGTTTGATGCATCTCCCCATAAGTGAGTTTACTTTGCACAAAAAAAATGAATTCATAACCTGCATTATTTACTGGGCCCACACAAGGTCTGTTTGCAATGTGTGTAGTTAACAGCTGACCTTACAGTATAGTTTTATTTTAAAATTTCAATGGGGCATATTTATCACAATCCGCATCTGAGATGTGGATTTGCGGTGATAAATACATCACAAGGATGCATCAAAAATCATATGCAGGGTCAGCCCATCCCCCCGCGAATGCCGCCCTTCCTCCCGCCGGCAACCCCCCCACAATCTCCCCAAACACCGGTCCCTGGATGCAGGTAAGATTATTTTTTTCAACTATTAGTTTTTTAAAGTGATCAGCTTGTGGTCTATTTAGAACACACATCTGATCACAGGGGCCAGCTCCCATCTCTTCCATGCTCTACCTGTCTGTCAGAGCAGAGCAGGAATCTGAGGGTGCCATCTGAGGGTGTCGTTATTTGTCATAGGGCTTCCCCCGGTATTTTTTCACAATATTTTATTCATACATGCCTACTCTCCGGATTTTCCCGGGAGCCTCCCGAAAATCGGGTGCCGCTCCCGGCCCCCCGGAAAAGTAGGCAGTTCTCCCGACTTCTTCAGTCACCCCTCAATGTAGCGCTAAACCCCCCCTGCGCTAAATGACGCGATCGTGTGGCTCCGCCCCCAACCCCGCCCCTAAACACTAGTAATGTGTCCGGCACGCCCCCTCTATAAGGCCCCGCCCCCCTGCTAAACCGACCTGGCTGCTTCCTCCCGGAGGAAGCAGCCAGGATGTAGGCAAGTATGATTTTATTAGTAAATGTGAGCAGATCAATTTTCCCATTACAAGCATGGGAAATGTGATCTGTTTGCTAAATATATGTAAATTGAAGGGATTGGGGTAGTTTTTCACGCAAACTACTCCAATTGCCCTTTAATAAATTTATGTGATGCTAAAATAATGTGAAAAGGGTGTGAAAACACCCATTTTCACATTATTTTAGTAAAAATAATGTTAATAAATATGCCACAATGTATCCCAATACATAACTTAATTGCTAATCAGGTTGTAAATGTATCAGTTAATAACTTAAGTATAATGTAACTTCCAGGGTGGGATGTATCGACACTAAAAATGTGGTCAAACCTCGACAAAATGCAGATACATAGATCTATTTATCAAGCAGTGAAAAGTGTGGAAAAGTGAACCAGTGGAGAAGTTGCCCATAGCAACCAATCAGCTCCTAAGTATTATTTTATAGACTGTACTTGATAAATGCTACTTGAAAGCTGATTGGTTGCTATGGGCAACTTCTCCACTGGTTCACTTCTCCCCCCTTTCACTGCTTGATAAATAGACCCCATAGATCTATAGATGGCGATGCGTAGAGCAACCTAGAGTTCCCCTATAAGGAATATGACGCCCATGAATGCGCAGTAGGGCTTCCGGTCATAAACCCAAAAGTTCTCACAATACAAAGGACAGCTCTTATCGGAAGATCTGTCCATTGCTTTTAAATCGCATTTATTTATGCATGTGGCATTAATAAACACTGCTATGCATGAGATAAGTAAAGGGATGTATGATACATCCCTCCCCCAGTCTCCTAATATTTTTCTGTATATTCTTATTATTATCGTTTATGGCTCTAATGTATTTAAATAGGATATATTATCTTTTCATGAAATTAGATGTGTTATTGTAATAAAATAAATTCCTTGGAGATTATTCTTTATTGTACATTATCTATATCTGTTACACAGCTTGCATATTAAATAAGCCCAGGACCTTGGTTTTGGTTCAGTTACTGATGATTAAGTGAGTGTGTATCTCTAAGCAATGTTCATTCTTTATAGGCCTTTGCCAACCTAGAGTGCCAGGTGTAGTGGGAGCGGAACCGTTCTCTGCTAAAATGCGATACACAGGACCAGATGACCCAGACCATCCAAACCTAATTAAAGTCACAGTTACTCTGCCTCATATTGACGGTAAGTTCCTGTTAAGAAGCAGATTCTCTCTGTGAGTGTATAACAGACATTTCTGCTACATGTATGACACCTTCAACTGTTGAATATGGTGCATTTGTGTAACATTAGACATGTGACATCACAAAACAGTATCTTTGTGATTGTACATTAGGCTTACTGATTACTTTATGTACAGCTATTATTGTTATGCGGCAAGATTCCAATATCAAGACACCGCTTTGATACTCCCTTCTGGTTTATAAACCAGAAGAGGGAATGACTTACGGTATTAACCCGGTGTCTTTTAATTTGATCAATTGTGTGACCTGCAGAAGATAGGTTCCTTGTTGCTGTAGGATAAAAGAGCTATCTCGGTACAGGACAGTTAAGAGGGGAGGTGTATGGGAGGGGGGGCAGTGTGGGATATGCCGCAATTCCCCCAAGAAGGTGTGGCCACTCCCCTATAAGCAATGTTCCAAGACAGTCCTGGTAATTATGTACACACTTGACTACACCCCCTTGTAACAGGGTCCAGAAGATCTCATATGTTTTGAGTCACATTTTTCTATTTTCAGTTTACGTTTTTTCCTATTTATTTTAGTTGAGCTCATGTATTAGTTACTTATTTTAGTCTTGCTTTCCAATTTAGGCATGCTGCCAGTTGTATCAACAAGAGAAATGTCCAACTTTGAGCTCACTCTCAGTCCTGACGGTACACGGGTGGGAAACCACAAATGTTCCAATCTTCTGGATTACAGTGAAGTGAAAACTCGTTATGGATTTTTAACAAATACCACCAAGAATCCCAATGTAATAGGGGAGACCTCTCCTTATCAGTATAGCACACAGCTCCGTGGTTCCAATACATTGCGTTTCTACCGAAATCTTAACCTGGAGGCCTGTTTGTGGGACTTCACCAGCTACTATGACATGTCTGAACTCCTGACTCAGTGTGGGGGCACAATTGGCACTGATGGACAGGTAATTATTCTCCAGTTATAATTCGAAGTTCTTGTTTTGAGTAAATTATATATTGCAAGAAAATGATGATGATTGAAGCCTCTGTGGTATCATAATTGTCACAACAGTTATAGTATCAAACCTTTGAGATGGAGACTGAATTGTTAAACTTTGTCCTTTCAGATGGCTGAGTTTCCATGTTGGTCAGTCAATATAAGTCAATTAATATAACGTGAACTTTCTTTACTAACTAAAACTGAAGGTAGTGTTAACTGAAGCAGCCTCTGGCCTCAGCATGTTATAGCAAATTGGTCAATGCAAAAAAGTATGAAGAAATCAATCACACTGCATGTAATATCATGGGCATTGCTCTAAAGCAGAGGAATCTGTGGGCAGAACCATAGGTGAGTTTCCAGAATATAACCATAGTGTTCCAGATCAGGTTAGATATTCCATACATTGTGAGTGTGATTTAGTGGACTCAGTGGAAGTAGCGTCTTTATGTTAATGCCGTGGCCAATGGGCATCCTATTGAGCAGCGGTGGACACCCCCCAATGTGTGTACATCAGCCGCACAAGACCATTGGCCACACCATATATGCTGCGCTATACTCTGCTGAATAAGTGGCTATGTAAGGGGCTCTGACCACACGCTGATGTACGCTGCGCTATGCTCTGCTAATTAAAGTGGTTGTGTCTAAAGACTCCAGACTTACAAGTGGCTGTGTGTACAAAAAAATGTTTAACTAAAAAGTAAAAAAATGAAAAAATAAAAAACCTTCAAGAAAGTTAAAAGTTTAAAAAGTAATTAAAAAAAATATATATTTTTTTGGTGCTGTACCCCATGTGTATACAAGCACCATGACCCCTTGAGCCATACCCCACTGTGTATACAAGCACCATGACCCCTTGGACCATACCCCACTGTGTATACAAGCACCATGACTCCTTGGGCCATATCCCACTGGGTATACAAGCACCATGACTCCGTGGGCCATATCCCACTGGGTATACAAGCACCGTGATTTCTTGGGCATAAGCCCACTGTGTATACAAGCACCGCATCTTACGCTACCTTTCATCTCTGCCACTGCTGTGTGGCAATGTTTCATAGATGTGCTTTAAAAAACTGCTCTGTCGCTTAGTATCCAGCTAGCTCACGGCAGCCTTTGGCCAATAATGGTGAAAACAATATTGCGAGCTTTGAGGTGGTCTAAAATGACTGTAAATGACTGGAAATTAATGTTATTAAGGTTAATAATACTCTAGGAACAAAAAAAAACACAATTTATGTGATTTTAGCTTTTTTGTACATTTTTAAAAAAAATCCAAATCCAAAGCCAGTCACCGCAGTTTGGCAAATCCAAATCCAAAGCCGGACAATGAATTAGAACCAAATCCAAATCCGGCAAAAATGGTCCGGTGCACATCATAAAACTAATAAATGCTCTCTGCTAACATCTATTATAGGGCTATTGTCAGGATGTGATGCTGTAGATGCATAACTAAATTTTTTCCCTTAAATATAATTACATTTTATACAACAGTGAAGGTTATAAAGCTAGGTCTGTACTCACCTGACCTCTCATTATACTGAAGTTTTCATAATTTATGTGTAGTGTAAAGCTGGTGACATCATGACATCGCGGGTGACAGGACCCAGCATGCGGCAAGTGCATACACACTTACTGATGCCAGGTCCGACAGGGGGTAAGTACGTGTCATGCTGCAGCATGGCATCGTTAGAGACATTCCCTGTCAGCCCTGCAGTAGGGCCGAAGGGCGATGTCGCTAGTGACCTGCTGGAGCGGACATATCCTGGGTGCTAGACGATGCACCCGATATGTCGCTCCGATCCACAGGAACGGACAACATATTGTATGGTCTAGTATTCACCCAGCATAATTGTCTTAATTGAAATAACATTGTTTGGAATGATGAATATGCATCTAGGGTTAGGTCCCAACATTCATACAGTACATGTGAAATTAGTTGGTGACCAAACCCTGCTCTGTTTCATACATATACAAAAAGAAGGTGGCGCTGCACAGAGTGAATAGACTGGTATATAATAATAAAAACCTCTTATGGGTTATTGAAAGAATATAAATCATAAAAAATTCACAAAAACATTACACGTATAATGATAGAATGATTATTACATATAAAGAACTAATCCACTCAATATCTATGCTCACCAGCTGGAGGAGAGCACCACAAATGAGATGCAATATTTTGCTTTATGTCCAGGTTCTCAATATCACTGGAAATAAAGTATCCACAGTCAATGTTGGAACAGTTAGATGGGAAACCAGTGGTACAGGGGCCTATTCATCATCGAAGGCCGCATGCCCTCCGATGATGAAGGATTGATCTCGCTGTGAGGGATACTTAAGTATCCAACTCGCAGCGGGGGAAACGTGACACCAAAGCAATTCATCATTGCTCCGGTGAGGGGATAACTGCTCCGAAAAGCAACTGTCCCCTCGGTTAGTATCGCAGCTACACATGTTGCTGCCTTACTTACATACTCCCCGTCATCCCAGCTGCGCATGCGTGACCTCGGATCACGCATGTGCACAGCCGCCGGGGAGGTAGTGAGGAGGCGGCGGAGGGATCCGCTCGGATCCCTCTTCGCATCCCCGGAACTCCTTCCCATAGGAGCGGGGATCTGAGAACAAGCGCCGTCTTTCAGTTTTTTTGGAGTTTCCTATCGGACCCCTGATGATGAATGGCGCGGTAACCTTAATATGCGTTTCCGCATGGTTACCGAGTCATTTATCGTTTGATGAATATGCCCAACTGTGCTGTATGTATCCAAATGTATAAATAATACATATGGCACTACTGGTTTAGCTTTTTATATGTAATAATTACTCTATCATTATACATATAATGTTTTTATGAAGTGTTATTAATTATTCTCTGATGTTAATTTTTTATGATTTATATTCTTTCAATAAACCATAAGAGGTTTTTATTATTATATTCCGGTCTATTTACCTACTTTTTGTATATGTATTGTATGCTTTCCTTATGATGAGAGATTGAGGCAGTTTCTCTCCCGGGTGTGCAGCGGCACTTGTTTCATAGACTGGTTAGGTAATAGATTTTGATCAGTGCTGCTTAGATTTTTTATTACTGTCCTGTATCTGTTTCACACCACTTTTAGGCAAAACGCCACATTTTCACATAATCTCTGTCCATTTTGAAGTCCGAGATTCAGAACTTTCCTGCCAAAATTTGGGATAATTGGGAGATATGTAAATACAACAAATGGTGGCGTTCTAAGAGTACTATTATTGAAAGAAAAAGGATTTAGGGGCATTAGGATACTTAATTACTGGAGCAATTCAGAATTGCTCTGGTGCATGGACATCTACTCTGAAATCCCTGCAATCAATAACCACTACAGTAGCAGTGATACTTACCAGTGTCGGGTCTGCCCTGTGCGCAGGCATGACCGGCCGCAGGTTACTCACTGCAGCGGGGACGGATCCCTCCTCGCAACGCCTTACATGCTTCCCGTAGGAAGGAGCAGGGCTCCGGAACCAGCACCATCTGAAGATGGCGTTGACTCGCGCAAGCAAACTCCGAAAACTTAAACTAGTGTTTCTGCATGTGTAACAGGCCCATTAGTGATAATGAATAGGCCCCTTAGTCATATTGATTTTTAATGGAGAATACCCCTTTAATCCCTTCTATTTATATCATTATTACAAGACCTCTGTGGTAGCAGTTGCTTATTTAATCTCTCACAAACATCAAAGACCCCCTGATGCTTCCTGGGGATCGCATCTTAAAGTATCATTAGCTGCATAGCAAAGTTCACATGAAATACATTAAAGGCCCATTTAAAGGTATGATTCTAGTCAAGGAAATCTGCCAATTCGGTATCGGATCATTTAGATCTTAAAGTTGACTTTTCCAAATGTCACATAGCAGTTTATAGAAAGGACTGTTTATAGATAGGTCAGAATAAGATCAAAATACATTTACTGTGCAGTACTCTGTACACGAGCAGTACTAAGCTGGGATACATTTTTAAATTTTTTAATTTAACCTTGGGGTCATTTTAGGGAAATTTTATTAGAGACAAGAGTCTTAATGGCTACCGCTGAAAGCCGCAGAACCAATTTGGACACAGAGAGAGGCAATTTCATTGGCCTGGTGCAATGTTCGATGGTGCCTCTTAATACGCAAAGCAGCTGATTAGCGCCACAACTGGTGGGCGTTTCTAAAGCAATCTTACCGGCTACTGTATTAGCGGAAAAAGACGCAGCTGCAGCTGTTTTAGCGCCCACCACTGAATCGGGTACTATATGTCTAGTTAATAAATAGCCCCCTCACACTTACGTCACATAATCCATTTTGGTAGTGGTTGAATAAGTGTAATACTTACCTACAGTAGATAGGATGAGTATTTCCTACAAGCTTATGTCTATTTATTTATTTTTAATTAACATTAAATAGCATTAAAAACTAGTTATAGGGAATGTTCCTACCAACAAACTGCAGAGGTGCAGTAACCAGCAGGAAAACATTATACATTAACCTTGCTTGTATTGTCAAACTTGGACTGCATCAAAGCTAATTGCCAATTGTCTCCTGAGCACATTGACCTCCATACGGGGTTATCAAAGAGAGGCGCATGCACAGTACAGCCAGGTACCCTTATATACAGTTCTGCTGATTTACAATACGGAGACAAATGTGTATGTCATGTTACAATAAGACCTATGTGGTTTATGTAAAGGCCTACTTTAACAGAATTAATGGCACACATAATAGGCTGCATATTGTTTTTACTCAGCCGACCATAGATAAGTTATATGTGGCAAATCAATTAGCCAGACTGATATAAAATATCTTTTGGGTCTTTGGGGTCACCTCATTGTTCTTGATAATATCAAGATGCCCCGGTATGCATGCAATGTACTGTATCTCATGCGGAGTCTTTCAGCCTTCACAATTCCAGACAAGTGTCTAGGGCTCTATTTGGCTGGGGCACATATGAAAGGAAATTTTGAAGGTTTTTTTTTTAAATTCAATACTGAGCATTTATTGTTTGAATGTATAATAGCGACACTGACGGAATCATTTAGAACACATTAAACAGTCAGTGCACCCACATTGAGAGGGCAGAGAGTGAAGCAGTCAGTAATACAGGACTTTGATCATAGTAATCACAATGAATATTTCTAGATGAATCACATAACACAATACTGTAATCCTCTTGTATTGATGTTAGTGGGGATCTATTAGTATGACCAAATATTTCATTTTGTCTTGTGTTTTTTTTTATTGAAACATTGTGGCCATTGGTCATTCTTCAAACTGGAGAATAATTAGTCAAAACAAGCATTATAGATTAAATTAAAAAGAGTAGGCTGTTGGATGAAACTAAAGCATAGGTTCCCAAACTCGACCATTACAATTCATGTTTTCATGCTTGAGCACAGGTGACTTAATTAGTACCTCAATTTGATTTAACCATCTGGACTCAAGCATGGATATCCGTAAAAACTGGACTGGACTGTGGTGGCGGAGTTTGGGAACCTCTGAGCTAAGGATTAAAATAGTTTTGTAACATGGGATATGACCAGCGCTATTTGAAACTTACATGGAGCAGACACATGCATGAAAGCAGATGACTTATAGAAAATTTATTTTCTCTACAGCAGTGTTTCCCAAACTCGAGGAGATGCAGACCCTCCAACATGACCCCTTCCACCAGGTACAAAATGCTCTGCTCCTGGACTTCCTTCTTAATTTGTGATTGCAGCCACCTGTGTTAAAACACCTGTCTCATCAATCAACTAGTTCAACACAGATTACTGCAATCACAAATTAGGTGGGAAGTCCAGGAGCAGTGCAATTTGTACCTGATGGAAGGGGTCATGTTGGAAGGTAGGCAGATGCATTATAGCCTCACGCCTCTTTACCGAGGCAAAACAGGAAGCAGTAGCGATGAGTGAAAACTCCCCCCTCCGGCGATTTCCGCCAGAATACAAAGCTCCCTTCCCGGCCAAGCATCGCAAGATCTTGCATGCAGCCCCGCAGCCACCGCAGCAGGGACAGTGCTTTCCCCACTATGGTGATAGGGGAATGACAGCTGCAGCTGTCGGAATGGTCAGTGCCATGCATTGGGTGGCACATCTTGGGAGAGAAGTGGTGTCAGCGGCCATAACATGCGCTGATACCCCACCCACCGCGTTGTTTCTCAGCACACCATCGCCTCCACCCCCCGCATCGTCTCTCAGCACACCATCACCTCCCCGCCCTGCGTCGTCTCTCAGCCATACCATCACCTCCCCACCTGCATTATTTCTCAGCACACCATCACCTCCCCACCACGTCATCTCTAAGCACACCATCGCCTCCCCCCTGCATTGTCTCTCCGCATACCATCACCTGCCGCCCTGCGTCGTCTCTCAACCACACCATCCCCTCCCCCCTGCAACGTCTCTCAGCACACATCACCTCCCCACCGCATCGTCTCTCAGTACACCATCGACTCCCCCCTGCATCGTCTCTCAGTCACACCATCAACTCCCCATCGCATTGTCTCTCACCACACCATTGCCTCCCCCCCGTGTCTTCTCTCAGCCACACCATCACCTCCCCCCCTGTGTTGTCTCTCAGCACACTATCATCTCCCCCCCACGTTGTCTCTCAGCCACATCATCACCTCCCCCCTGCGTAATTTCAACACCTCCCCCCTACTTCATCTCTCAGCCAGACCATCCCCTCCCCCCGCGTTGTCTCTTAGCCACACCATCACCTCCCCCCTGCGTCATCTCTCAACACACCATCATCTCTTCCCCACATCGTCTCTTAGCACACCATCACCTCCCCCCTGCATCGTCTCTCAGCACACTATCATCTCCCCCGCGTCATCTCTCAGCTACACCATCCCCTCCCCCCCTGCATCATCTTTCAGCACGCCATCACCTCCCCATCGCAACGTCTCTCAGCACACGATCGCCTCCACTCCGTGACACAGATACATACAGACAAACACACACTGACACAGATACACACACTGACACAGATACACACATTGACAAAACCTGCTGTACACAGACACACACACCTCTTTCACACAAATGCAGCCAGCCTAATAAATACAATCCTGTAAAAAAAAAGGAATATACACCTGCTATGGAGCGGAGAGAGCACCTGGGAAGGAAGAATCACTCTGTCAAGCGGAAGCTCTCAGGATACAGAATGGGAAGACTGCCTGGGAGGGGCTGCACGCTTCCGCTGCAGCTCCCCCTACAGTCAGTCCAACCAGCACCAACAGGCACAGATTCTTCAGTCTGGACACAAGTGTGGTGAGCCAATCTCCCATACACATGCAACGGCAGCCGCGGGGAGGGCCAGCGGGACCTGCGGCTGCCTGGAAGATGATGGTCGTTCAGTGTATTTGAACGACCATCATCTACAACTCTTTACAGTAATTTTACTATCACTTGATTATCTGACTGTGGCCTGGCAGACCAGTATCTGTGAAAGTGGGAGGAACTGTGCTGTACATATGCTTAAACCGCCTGTGTTTCGATCTGCAAACTGATTAGACCAGGGGTAGTGAACTGTGGTCCTCGAGAGCTACTAACCGTTCACTTTTTCCAGACCACCTAGCTGGTGCACAGGTGTATTCATTAGTCACTAACACATTTGAAAAAATCCACAGGTGGAGCTAATTATTTCACTGGTGATTCTGTCTGAAGACCTGGAAAACATGCACTGTTGATAGCTCTTGAGGACCCCTGGATTAGACTAAACATTTGAGCCTTTTCTGCCATGTTTGAGGTTTGTACACGTTTGAGCCATATTATTTAGGTTTCAGTGTTTTTGAGCACAATAACATTTAAATAAAAAAAAAGTTACAAATACAAATTTTATCACAAAATCCAAACACAAACAGCAAATCTTGAACACAAGCAGCGAAGGCCGAACATAAGCCACACTGTTTTTATATCAGGTACTAGTGACAGTTGTGCGCAAACATGTTGTGGCCTTTGATCTGGTGGAATTTGTTCGAATTTTGAATCTGTATCAAGTAGGCCTGATAGCAAAATCTGATATGATTACATACTGTATTGCAGTATGCAGATACTGTAGATAAAGATGATAAAGGACAATTTAAAGCAGGTTATTGTATGTATTGTAGATTAATTTACATCAGTAACTTGGGATGTTTTATAAAAAATAATATGGCAGTGTGCTGCTTACTACCGGGTCATCACAGAGGGGGCGAGGCGGCCAGAAAAGTGGGCTGTACAGGGGAAGTGGCGGCACGATCGCTTCATCGTGACCCGTCCCCTGCTATACAGTGCCGAGAAAGCATGCATTGTACAGAGGGGGACGATGACGCAATTAACCCCCTGGACCACCCAGTTGTGCTCAATTGGTGAGCGGCCGCATGGGGGAGTGCGGGTGGGTGGAGGATGTGGGAGATTTGCCCACTTTTCCGGGTGGCCGGGAGTGCCACCGATTTTCGGGAGCCTTAATTGACAGCAGCCATGACAGTGCTAGGCACCATTTTGAAACAAAACAGCAAACAATTATGCCTGCGCTTGTTTTTTTCCATAGTGTCAGTGGCGTTGCTAATAATGGGGATGCGGGCTGTGTCACCCTCGGGGGTGGTGATACCAAAATGCTGGCTCCTCCTGTGACAGGAGGTGGGTGCTGCAGTGTGACTTTCTCCTGCAGCACGTGACTCCTGCCACAGTGCAGAAAACTGGTCTCCGGGGGCAGCCCAGCATCTCCAGGGATGCTGGGCACACCTCCGGAGGTATTTCCCGCGAGGCCACACCCTGTTTTGTTAGGTCACGCCCCATTTTTTGGCCACACCGCGCCAGGGTGGTGCGGAGTGCAAACTGGGTGTCACCAGACCCGTTGATGCCTCTTCATAGCGTACATGGAACCAGCTGCGCGACAATTATAATGCCATTTTATTTACTAGATACACACATTTGCAGTGCTTTTACAGTAGTGTGACTTTAAAGCTATCACTATTAAGTAGGATAAGCATGAATTCGCAAAGTGCATCTGCTTTTATGATTGCAAAATTGTACATAGAGAAGCTGATGGGAGCTGTTCTTTGTTCTATACAATATCCAAATTAATAAATTGTAGGTATGTGTCGGTATTCATTACTGCATATTTATGTGTACAAATCCCTAAGGGGTATATTCATTTATGAATTATTTATTTATGGTCAGTGTTGAATGCTGTGAAACATTAGTCTCTTAGATAATTTATGCAGATATGTACACTTACATCTTACCTCCTTGCGCTACAAGTTGCATTAAACATAACGCATAAGCACTGTGCAACTCGGTAGCGCCGAGCGTCTTTTGTGCGACTTTTTATCTTCAAATGCGCCTTATTCACAAAGCAGATACACCTGCCGTAGCACACAGAATATAGTCTTGCTGCATATGATTTTAATCAGCAGAAGCTGCTTATGCGTTCTATTCGCATCAGTTTGTGAGTAAGACACGTGAAGGTAAAAAGTCGCACAAAAAGATGCTCGGCGCTACTAAGTCACAGCATGGCGCGACTGTAAGGGCTGTTTAATGTGCAAGGAAATAAGATGTATGTCGACACCTCTGTGTAGACAGGATTCCTATACTATGTATAGGTAAAAATAAGTAGTACATTTAGACAAACTACTGTCTCCCCCACTATGCCCAAAGATAAATGTTTTTTAGAAAATTTCCTTAAGGGCATATATCTATGTTTGCTTAGATTTCATAGGTTAGATGTCTGTGACTAAACCTTTCAACTCTGACCCTGGAGACCACATTTAATCTCCTGCGCTGCCTTTGAAGGGAGACACCTTTGTGTTGTGTAAATAGTGCACTGATAAGTTCTATCTGTCTGGGTGATAAATTAAAGGCTGTCAGAAATACAATGAGTTCTTTCATTTTAATTTTTTAATTTAAAAATTAAAAAAATTTTAAAAACAAACTGGCTGGACATCCTGGGTAATTTCCACATATTGACAAGTCATCCATTTTCTATGGTGAACCAAACTGATGCTAATAATGTAGCTCAGCGCTGTCACCAGTGAGTTGATTGGCTGCATTATCTTTAAAATTGGTTCCGCACATAAAATGGCTGCTTCCACAGGTCTTAATTAACCATAGGAAATGTACCACATATCATACTTGCCTTTTCCCCTGGGCATTTTGGGCAGTCATCATGAGCAAGTACACCTTCCCACATCCCGTTCACTTCCCTACACTTTTGTACAATCGTTCATTTTTCCTCAATTCTCCTAAAACATGTTTTGTTTTTAAATCAAGTACTGTAATTTTATTGAAAGATTTTCAAAACAAAAGAAAAAAAAAGACATTTGACAATACAAAAAAAAAAAAAAAAACACAAATACTGGCTAATAAAAGCACATGAGAAAATAGTCTCAACAGGAACAGCCACTAGGCAACAGGTCAATGAAAACATAAAGTAGAAGACAACATAGCCAATAGTATATGTCACAAATGTCTGGATTTTTTTTATCCGTATCGGAACCCTTGGGGCTAGCTGAAGCAGGAATTAAACTGAAACTTGGAGCTCTAATAAGACATTAAGGGCTCTATTTATTAACATTATTTTTACTAAAATAATGTGAAAGGGTGTTTTCACACCCTTTTCACATTATCTTAGTATCACCTAAAGTTACTAAAGGGCAATTGGAGTAGAATTCGTAAAATTTTACTCCAAGCCCTAATTATCACTTATTTTTAGTAATCAGATCGCATTTCCCATAATTTTAATGGGAAATGCGATCTGTGTGCAAGTTACTAAAAATAAATTGTGAAAAAATACCGATGAAAGCCCTGTGATTATAACACCACCTGGAGGTGGCGTTATCCAGGGTCTCCCCCGGTTACCGGACTCCTGCTCTGCTTTAACAGGCAGAGCAGAGCCCGGAGCCGGCCCCAGTGATCAGCTGTGTGGTCTAAACAGACCACACGCTGATACACTGCTTAAAAAAAAAAAACGTAACCAAAGTCCAGGGACCGGAGATCGGGGCTTCGGTGATGTCCTCCCTCCGGTCAGCTGACTGGGTCCCAGTGCAGGATGGGAGATCAGCTGACTGGAGTCACGGAGGACATCACCAGAGTCCCAATCACCGGAGGTAAGTGTAATTAACGGAGGGGGGTCTTGATCGTGGGGGGCGGGATTAACGGAAGGGGCGGGGCGCAGCGGCGGCCTGTCAGAGCATGCGCGGGCACTTGTCACAGTATAGGGGATTCACAGGGACAGAGCTTTAGCGCAAGCTCTGTCCCTGCAAGGGATTTTTACTAAATCCCTGTGATATTGGCTGAATTTGCAATACGAATTCAGTCGGTAATATCACACTACAATTTGCACTCAATATGCGGATTGTAGTAAATAGAGCCCATACTCATCTATGAAGTATTAGAAACAGAGCAGCACTGGAGGAGGTAAGAAATCTAAAGACCAGGAACAGTCATGGAGAGCTCAACTCACGAACCTGAGTCCAGGAACTGGAAGCTGGAACCCACTACTGGGAGCTCAGATAGATATTGTACAGCCAACAGAAACTCTGAACCAAAATAAGCTTAAACTGGAGTCAAGAACTCAGAACTGAGAGCAGGAATGAGGAACTCAGGACTGTGAGCAGCATACAGGCACACAGACCTGAAACCCACACACTGATACACAAAAATTGAAATGGAACTAAGGCTGGCCCCAGCTACAGGCACTCAGAGAATAGAAACCAGTCAAGTACTAGATGGACTGGTTACTTGAGGCACTGAATATAAGCGGAGCACTTGCTGAGAAACAGACACTTTGGAGAATGCAGAGCACTTGCTGGGCAACAGGCACTTTGGAGATTGCATGCAGAGTACTTGCTGAGAAACACAGGAACAGAGCTGGAAGCAACTGAAGCCATGTAACTATCCTCATGAGGAGGGTTTTTTTTTTCTGGCAATGAGCTGGTCTCCAAAGCTTGTTTAAATAGGGTGTTCCCAGTGTTAATTGAATAACCAAATCATTTGAGCGCAGCTTCTGGAATCCGGTTGTACTGAGAGAATCCAATATGGCCACACCCATGCAGCCAGACTATTTGTGTATACTGGAGAAGCAGTGCTTCAGGGAATACCATTGGTGGCCAGATGAAGCATGCACGACCCTGAAATAGCGCAGCTGGACGTACCCGATGTGTGACCATATAATAGTGTAAGGAAAGACAGCAAGGTGTCCTATAAAAGTTTAAAGGGTATTTTCTTTCGGTGTACATGTACAACTCAAGGTACATAATGGAACTCCCCAGGAGGCAAGAGTTGGGGCCTGCAGGACCACCCAAGTTCTGGCAATACAAAGTGTCACCAATGTAAACCGTATTATAACAAATCTCTTAAAACATGTTTAATCTCGACAGTCAGTTGATATTAACCCATTTCACAGTTTCAGTAAATATGTTACATTACCTCTATTTATTAGGTTTGAAAGCTGTTGCCTTAAGGCCATGGTTAAATCTCAGAAAGGTCCTTTCTCCAACTAGGATCTAGCAGCAACCATAAGGGGACCATAGTCTTCTGCTTTTATGAGAAACACAGTTTAAACAAATGTTCCACTACTAAAAATATATAGTAACATATGAGATCCATACTGCACTTTGTCTCAGATTGTCTCCACAATAAATATCATGGCTTGTTAAACCTGTTACTGGAGGGAGGCGTTACATCTGCAGGATATGACCCACTTTTTAAGCCTTTTAAAACCTTTGCAAAGTGGTTGGTTATTATTTACACACTTTATTTTCCATTAACAACTTAAAAAGATTGATACTGTTTTCCGAGACAGATTTTTATCTCAAGGTTGCCTTAGATGTGTTATTCAACTTGTGGTTAAGTTATAGATGTACATGGATATTGCATCTGCTGCCCAGTGTTTGCCTTCCACATTAGCTACATTTTCTTTCGTTTTACAAAGTCTAAACTGATTGCTAACCAAGATATTTATATGAGATATTACGATTTTGCCACCAGCAACAGACTACTTACTGAGTGACGGCACAGCAGTTGTATGTCATGTCCAAAGGCAAAGAAAATGGGCACCTCTGATAATATGATGTCTTATAAGCGCAAAAGAAAACCAGAAAAATAAAGTTTGTTAAATGCAATCATTTTTGGAAGGTAGACAACACTATTAGGATTATTGCACTATACAGATGTGTCGTTTACTCAGCTTTGCTCTCAGCGTGGCACATATTCACTAGAGTGGCACCAGATGTCGCACTAAGGTTTTGTTAGCATAACACTTTCAATTGCATAACTTTTGTGCAAATATTTGTATAAAAGTAGCATCAGCAAGAAAAATGAGTATATTATTTAGGGAAAAGTATCATAATTTTATTGAAAAAGTAGCAAAGAGCGTGACGACTAATCAACATTGCTGTGTATACAAAAGACTGACAATGTGGCTAAATGTGGAAAAATCATGTCATACATATAATACAGTGATCTATGACATACATGACAGACAACAACGTGCATTATGATTTTCTACGTTTAGCCGCATTGTCAGTCTTCTGTATAGACAGGAATGTTGCTTAGTCTTCAGGCTCTTTGCTACTTTTCCCCTAATATTAATATTATGCAAATTTTTTAGAAATATTTGTGTGAATTTTGTTAAAAGTTCTATTTTCTTGCATATTTCATATAGACAAATTTGCATGTTTTAAGAGACCTCGCACACTACAAACAGCCTATAACATGGCGCACCACTGTATCCAATACTGAGCCGCGAGACCGTGATTTCAGCAATGCTTAGTAAGGATACATCTCTACTGTGGGCCTGATTCATTATCGATTGCAACTGCGATTACGCACGCAATCAGCCGATTGTTGCGTTTTGCAAATACAAGTGCATCTCAGGGCAAGTGCGTGAACAGGCCGCTGCGCTCGGGAGTGATGGACAGGAAGTGCTGTTTGTGGGTGGTGACGGGGGGTGGCCGTAGAAACGCAGGGGTGCCAGTGTGTTCAAATGCCGTTGCATGGGCGTGCATAAATTATCCACTGTGATGCACTACGCAGCCGGAGCACTCATAGTGTGCGATGAAGTTAGCCAGAGCTTGTGCAAGTGTGAGTGAGGCTGCGATGGTGCTCGATGTTACCGATGGATTCGCAGTCTTGCTAAACATTACAGATGTGTGTAAGGTAAAGTGGGCGTCCTTATGTTGTGCTGCGACGGCTTGCCAATCGCAATGGATTTGCATATTATCGCAGTGAAACTGCGTGTGTTATCGTTATTGCAATAGCATTTGCGATCCGTAGAGAATCAGGCCCTATGTTATATTTCAAATGTAGAAATGTCATGTAAAAAAATATATACTTATCTACAGTACTTTCTTTGCTCCAGGAGATCTGGGACTGTACCCACAATGTAACATGCAATTTGTGCTATTACATCAGAGGGGCGGGGCCATGTTGATGCTATTTATAGCAAATCGCATCATCACTCCCTATAAACTTAAGTGGTGAAGTGGGAGGGTTTTCGACTCGTCGGGAGAACTCCCCCCAAAACCAGTGAGTCTGATGGAAATTCCGGGAGAGTAGGTAAAATTGTTTCTTGCGCGCATATGTAAGTATTGGCAAAACGCGCTTAAAATATGTACAGGTTGGGTATGATATGTCGACATTCATCATGTTGACATGGTCATTACAGATGTGTCCACATACATCTAGCATCCTTGCGTTAAACAACTCTTCTAGTCGTGCTATGCTGCGGCAAGACTTGGTAGCCCTGAGCGTCTTTTTGTGCAACTTTTACCCCTAAAATGCATCTTACTCACAAAGTGATGTGAATAGGATGCACATGCGGCTTATACTGATTAGAATGATATGCGGCATGCCTATGTTCTGTGAGCGACTGCAGGTGTACCTGCATGCATAACGCTACGTTACAGTGTCAGCGGCTGTGATACTATAACGTAGCATTTCCCATGCAGATATAACCACAGTTGCAGACAGAATATACACAGCCGCTGACAGGGCTGCCATCAGAAAATATGAGGCCCGGGACTAACAAAATAGGCACCACCACAATTCTGTATTATCCTTATAGTGCCCCCATGTCTGCATTTTTATTTTAGTGCCAAATCTGTATTTTGCTTCTAGTGTCTCCCTGTCTGTATTTTTCTTCTAGTGTCCCACTGTCTGTACATTTCTTCTATTGCCTCATCCTTATTTTTATTCTAATGCCCCCCTGTCTGTATTTTTATTCCAGTGCCCCCCAGTCTGTATGTGTCTTCTAGTGCCCGTCTCTACTTTTCCTCTAGTGTCCTCATCTGTAGTTTTATTCTAGTGCCCCGTCTGTAATTTTATTGTAATGCCCCATGTCTGTATTTTTCTTCTAGTGTCCACTATCTGTATTTTGCCCCCCTGTCTGTATTTTTCTTCTAGTGCCCCCCTCTCTGTATTTTCTTAGAATGCCCACAGTCTGTATTTTTCTTCTAGTGCCCCCCGGTCTGTATTTGTATTATAGTGTCCCCCTTTTTTATTTCGCCCCTCCCCCCATGATTATTTTCTTTACATACTATAGCTCCTCACCCACCCCTGTGTGTTGTTTATTTCATAATGTGCTCCGTCCTCACCCCGCATGTAATTACCACAATATGTACTCTGCTCCCCCTCTACCTGTATGTTCCTTATACGGCTCTCCTTCCCCACCCGCGGTACATACTATGCTCCCCCAGGTCTATAACCTACTTACCTACCAAGAAAGGCAATCTTCTTTTGCCTGTTCCTTCTGTTTTCTCCCTGGCGGCTCCTCTGAGGAATTGACGATCCACCATTACATCATGAGCGTGATGCTGCCGGGAGCTAGGTGCTGCTGCAGAGAGATCATCGGTGCCGGGCGTTTTTAGGAAGGAGCACCCGGCTCCGGTAGGCGATTGACAGGATTGGTGTGCAGCTCTCATCAGCAGTAGTCTGGTTCAGCGCTGAATGCAAGCCCCACCCTGGCGCCCCCTCCACACCAGCATTCGTGGAACATTTCCTGCTTGCCCTGCCCTTGTTACGCCACTTATAGCAGTAGCGGGTGGTACTAGGAGCGGACAGGCCCCTCGAGTGTCCGGTGGTGGCATTGTTAGGAGGCAGAGCGGGAGGGCGTCTCTGGGCTAGGCCTGTCACTCACTGCTATTGTGTGGTGGCGGGGTAGGAGTGGGCGGGCCCCCCGAGTGTCCCGACCTGGGACTACAGTCCCAGCAGTCCCCCAGTGATGCATGCAGATATAACCGCAGTCACACACAGAATATACTCATCTGCTGACACTGTAACGTAGCACTTCGCATGCAGATATAATCACAGTCACACACAGAATACACAGCCGCTGACACTGTAACGTAGCATTTCGCATGCAGATATAACCGCAGTCACATACAGAACACACACAGCCGCTGACACTGTAACGTAGCACGTCACATGCAGATATAACTGCAGTCACACACAGAATACACACAGCCGCTGACACTGTAACGTAGCATTTCGCATGCAGATATAACTGCAGTCACACACAGAATACACACAGCCGCTGACACTGTAACGTAGCACTTCACATGCAGATATAACCGCAGTCACACACAGAATATACACAGCCGCTGAGACTGTAACAGTGTCGATGTTACACGCAAGCGACCGATGTTTTCAGTTTGCGCAGTCCGAATCATACTACGTAGGCGTCCCGATGGTTACGGACAGAAGCTGCAGAACAAATACATACATTGGTGATGGAGTGGATGCTACAAGTGTACTAGCCTAGGGTGGTTGGAACCCCCAATCGGCTGTACACAATGTAAAGCTGTGTAAAACCTCCCTACTGTAAAAGAAGCCCCTGTGCGTGTCCACAGATTAACACTGCCTAATGTAAGGCTGCAGTTAGCATGAGGTTACACTGCACCTGTGCTCAGCCTGATTAGCAGCAGAGCTAAACTGAATTACTGAGTCTCCACAGAGTCTGCATGTTACTGTCAACACTGACAGCTGAGCTCTCATTGGTCACAAGAGGTCTCCGGGCACTGGGAACAACTGTACAATATTTCTCCTGATAAGCCAGAACGTTAGTAGTAGGACTTTCATCAGTTCTTGTCTTAGCAATAGTATATAAAATATACACTACATTATTTTCTGTACTGCCCATTGATTTGTATGTATTTTAAAAATATGTTTCATTTGTGTATTGTTTTTTTTTTATAGTGTGTTACACTATAGTCACTGGGCTACAAGTTTGACTTCAATAATCTTTTTAAGCCATGCTGTCATTAGCTGTTCTATTTAGCTGATATTCACTTTGTGGCATGTGTTTATTATTTCATTTTCCTTGTGGAATGTGTCTGCTATAATAGCTGTTTTTATAGTTTTATGATGTTTGTGTAAATGGGTTACAATTACATCTCTAATTCTTTCATGAAAGTCTATTTATCATGGCACTGTTACTCAAAGGTCACCAAAGGGATCAATTGGTCATCGTAAACGATATAGGCCCTCATTCAGAGCCGTTCGCTATTTGCGGTCGTTCGTTTAAAAACAAGGGGTGGCTATTCAAATGATCCGTATGCACATTGCAGTCTGTTCACACCTCTAAGTCTGAACGAACGAGCAAAACATACGCTCGTTTATTTGTCAAAAACGCCCCCTGGCCGCTCGCACCATACGTCATGTCCGCTATTTATTAGATTAATCGAGTACATCGACCAGCGTATGAACTGCTCGCTATTCTTGTGGTTGGTGTTTGCTACCACAAATTTGCGAGCAGTTCTGGCTATAAAATAACCCAGTGACGTGGACAATGACGCTGCTGTTTTAAATATACACACCCATAAAACGCCCGTTTTGACCTTTAAGCACGCCTGCGTTCGGATCTCCACTCCCCATTTTCAAGCACCTTCCCCTGTTACCACCCACATACGCCTCATTCTGTCACTCAAAATAGCAGGCCCTCGCTATATTGCGTACCAACGATTTTCGGCCGCACTGACTGGTTCGCGCATGCGTACTAAAAACCGTACGCATGCGCAGATGTGCAAACATCGCTCGGAACGAGCGTACTGCCGCTAACGAGCGGCTCTGAATGAGGGCCATAGTTCAATAACGGAATCCTCCTCCATCCCCGTACTTGATCTCGTCAGGCTGCCCTGCAAAAACGGGTGATGAAAGACGTCGTTAACGATCCATGGGAATGCGCATTGTTAACGATGTCTTGCATACACACTGGACGATATATTGAACGCGATGAGTAATAACAATATCGTTATCGTTCATATCGTACAACTTATAGTCTAGTGTGTATGCGGCATTAGAGGGCTTGTGATGATCCTTTCACAATACAACGTCAGAGATATGTGTATTGTTCTGGAGGGACAAGTGTGACATCAGTGGAAATCCAGAACAGAGAAGAGCCTGCACACAAGAATAGACCAGCTGCAAGCAATATAAGGCCTGAATCAGAGGCGCATGTTAAGGTGCCCATACATCTACGACGGATCATCGCGATGCAGGGATGCAATCAGAAATTTCCGATTGTTCACAATCGATGTTCTGTGATCCGTTGTCGGATCGTACACATTTGTCATGTTAAATGTCAGCGATTTGACTATCGCGATAATTTTTTGATCGCGATCGTCAAAATCCAACATGTTGGATTTCTGCGATGCCGGGTTGCAGCATCGCGGGATCACAGCAATCCATCGCTGATGGATGGGCCCCATTACACGCAAGTGACCAATGGTTTCAGTCTGCGCAGTCCAAGTCATGCTACGCGTGCATCCTGATGGTTACTGATAGGAGCCGCAGAACGAATACATACATACTTTGGTGAAGGGGAGGGCGTTACGAGTGTATTAGCCCAGGGTGGTCGTAACCCTCAACTGGCTGTGCAACAACGTAAACCTGTGTAAAACCTGGAGAGAGATAAAGTGGATGGAAATGCAGTACTAACCAATCAGTTCCTAACAGTTATTTTTCAACTTATGGGGTCTATGTACTAAGCCTTGGAGAGAGATAATATAAATAGAGCTAAAGTACCAACCAATCAGCTCCTAACTGGCATTTTTCAAACGCAGCCTGTAAAGTGACATTTAGGAGCTGATTGGATAGTACTTTATCTTCGTCCACTTTATCTCAATCCAAGGCTTAGTAAATAGACCCCATAGTTTGAAAAATAACTGTTAGGAACTGATTGGTTGGTACTTTATCTCCATCCTCTTTATCTCTCTCCAAGGCTTAGTACATAGACCCCATAAATCTAGGTCTAGTGTGTACTCCCACCTGTAGGCGCAGTTAAGCAAAGAATATTGTTGCGATTACAAATTACCATCCCTGTGACCTACAAGAGCAGCATCTACCAATGACTGAGGGCCTGATTCAGACCCGCTCGCAAGCGCTATGCGATCGCAAGTGGGTCGATATTTGGCCACTGCGCATGCGCACGCCGGAGTCGGCTCCAACATGCGCATGCACAAGACCCGGCTAGCGACGGGCGCGCCGTCACTCGAGTATCGCACCAAAAGGGGGCGGCTGTCGATTTTGATCGACAGCTCGCACCGGTTTGGAGGCGGGCAGGGGGCTGGCTGGCCAAACGGAGGCGTTCCTGACGGAACGCCTGCCGTTTGGGGGCGGCCCCACTGACATCACGAGTGATGTCAGTGGTGAGCTTCCGGCTCTATTAAGAGCCAGAAGCTCACTGGGGCTTGCGGGAATGAGACCCTACCGCAAGGGTCTCGTCGCGAGCCCCGATGGTCGCGATGGTCGAGACCATTGCGACCATCACCTGGCCGCTCGCAATAGCTGTGGGTGGTCACCCACAGCTATGCGAGCGGCCCGGAGGCCGCACCAAAAAAAAAAAAGGCCCTGATTCAGAGCGAGCGCTCTTTCAGATCGTCCGGCTCTGAATCAGGCCCTGAGTACACACTTCACACTAGGCTGTTGAAAAGTAACAACTGATTAGGTAAAATTGTATAGGTTATATTACATGTATTTTTTATATCAAACTATACATTTCAGTTTTTACGCATATATTTTTATTGTTATTTATTTTCATTTACCTCAAAATAAGGAAAAATGACAGCAACTTTACATTTGTTTTCCCTAAACCAAAGGCGTCATTCTTTCATTGCAGAATGCTTTCCTTTCCAAGACATATATGGACTTATAATGTCAAGAATATTATGTCATGAATGTAAAGTGGATTTTGTTTTTCTGTTTAAAGGTCTTGAATCTTGTACAGTCCTATGTAACCCTGCGGGTGCCACTGTATGTGTCCTATGTGTTTCACTCACCTGTGGGAGTTGGTGGGTGGCAGCACTTTGATTTGCATTCTGAGCTTCGTCTGACATTTGTGTACGATACTGCCATCTTGTGGAGGGACGGTATTGGCAGCCCACCTGAAGCAGAATTACAAGGTAAACATTTTAGTGACTTCAAATTATAACATATAATTATTTAATATCATTTTTATAATTGTAGTTTTATAAATGAAAAATAGTTCAACAAATTTTATTGTAACTATAAAAACCAAAATCCATATATAGTTTTTCTTTTTATCACTCTTCCCTCTTTCCTTGGCTCTAATCTCTTCTCTGCCTCCCCTTTACCTCCTCTCATTCCTTCTGTCTACTCTCTCTTTTACTCGTCAGTATGTCCCCTAAGTCCCCCTCTCTCTATCACCTCTATCGGGCAGTCGGGCACCAGATCGGCCAGTGTGAATGGACCGCCCAATATGTCGGCCCGTCAGAGCTGGGATCGTCGGCGACATCGCTGGGTATACACTTCATTTAGTGTGTACCCAGCTTTAATTCCAGGGAATTTTAGTTCCAAAGTATTGCAATAATTTGTCAAGCTGACCAACCACGACACGGTCTTCCCGTTCTGGTCAGTCCCTACACTGACTCTCAAAAATATGAGCATTTGGCTCAAGGTATCACATAGATTTTAAATGCACATTATGCTTCTCCAATGGGTTTAGGTGTTGGCTCACTGGCTTAAAGAGACAGAACCACAGCCCAGCATACTAACTAATGACACCTGGTGGATAAGCTGACATAAGTTAACTTACATATGGGAACTTGGGTTGCAAGAGCTAGTGTGACCACAAAAGTTTTCCATAAACAATTGGCTTTGATCCACGGCACTCAAACATCTGCGGTGCCAGTGGAATGTGACCACACCATTTAAATAAAAAAATCATACAAACTCAGCACTCACCATTATATTCCAAACTGTACTTTTCATTTCAGGGAATGTTAGTTCCAAAGTATTGCAATAATTTGTCAAGCTGACCAACCACGTCACGGGTTTCCCATTCTGGTCAGTTCCCATAATCAGGATGTAATTAGCAATCATCAAGTCCTGGCCAAGTCCTACAGTTTTTAACAACTAATCTCATGTGAAAAATAATGTGTAACAGATTTTACACTGTTATCATTGCACACCAGAAAATATACATCAAGTGGCTGAAATATATAAAAAAAAAGTCAAGGCTTTTAAATGTTAACTTAAAGTCCAAAGATCCCTTTGAGATGGTGTGGCCGGTCCTAAAGAAGCCCATGCATAAACATGATGATGATTATCCGTTTAGTCGACATCGACTTTCGGACACTTTATGGATCAGTGAACGCCACGCTTCTCTTTCTCTAACCACTTCCTTCAGGTCATATATGGACATGTTCGTGTCAGCCTTTATTGTGTCCAGCCAACAAGTTCTTTGGGGTCCTCTTCTTCTGGACCCGCTGACGAATCCAAGCATTAGCGCTGTTTCTAGGGAATTAGCCCGCATTACATGTCCAAAATATGCATAAACATATACCTCAGAAATAAAATAACTGAAGCAATGTTGTAAGGATGACTGGGTCAAGGTTACTTAAATACCATGTAAAAAACTGATAAACTCATACAGAAAAAGATTACCACAGGTTATTGCTTCTAAAGGTTGTTCATATGATATATATGCTGCTCACTGATTCCCACATGGCCTCTGATTGTGTTATTTGTCACCATAAAATTCAAGGACTTGGTGAGGACTTGATAATTGTTCATTTTATCCTGATATGTGAAAATACAAAAACACATTTTGATATGCATCATTATATAATATACAGTATATGTTTTATATAGCCTACTCTGTCTGTTATTTGTTATTATTTATTTGTATGGTTTTAGATGGGACTAGTTATGTCATTCATTTAATTTATTGCTCTAAAAATTGCCTCACAAAACCAAAAAATTGGGGATTATGTTTTATTTTGGGAATTGTGTGCAGATACATGTGAAATCATTCCTTGTATACAGTATGTTCATGTAATCCAACTATCCATGCAGGACCATAGGTAGAATCATATACTGTACCTAACTTGCATACAGTATAGCCTTTTCAAGCTTAATACATGACATAAGGGAAAATATGGAGCCATCGCTTCTATTTATATTGAATAGCTTTTTGGTTCATTTTAGCCCAACTTGCCCTAACCTAAATAGTTATTCTATATGTGATTAATGCACAGCTGAAATACTGTAGCTTATTTCTGCCAGTTTTGTTTGATGTAAATGTTTGATGTGTACATTCTGTACATTACTTTATGGGTTGCAGTAGCAACAGTGACATCTGCTGACAACCAGTGGGTACAAACCAAAATAACATTATACTATGATGAGCTGATTGTAGCTTTTGGTCATAGTGCTGATTATGAAATAATATATTAATAAATGTACATGTACGGAATTTTATCACATGTTATTTTTTTCAGGTTCTCTCTATCCAACCAGCATGCGCATTAATGAAGAGGGTCGTTTGGTTGTCAACTTTAAAACAGAGGCTCGATTCTATGGTCTTTTTGTCATGTCACATCCTGGTAAGAACATTAATAGTCAGGGTTAGACATTAGTCGAGGAGAGTTAGGTTTATGGTGCGGGGCGGGGAGTGTTAGGTTTAGGCAATATGGGGGAGGTTAGGTTCAGACACCAAGGAGGGTTAGGGTATGGAGAGAGGGAGGGTTAGGATACCTACCAAAAGGCAGAACCGGTGCAAGGTTTCTCGGCACCCTAGGCAAAACTGCAGCCTAATGAGCCGCCGCCGCCAATAACCACTTTTCAGCCCATCAGGTGAAAGTGGGAAGGCATCATCTTAGTTACATAGCCACACCCTGCATTTAGTACAACAAGAATGTCCTCTCATATACATCCTTAATATTGTGATGGGCAGATTCTGTGGCGCCCCACAGTTCCTGGCGCCCCTAGGCAGCTGCCTAATGGTAGAGCCGGCCCTGCCAACAGGTGTTGGTATCCTAACCCTGTCGGGATGCCGGCGTCAGGATTTTGACCGCCGGGATCCTGAGCACTGGCATCTCATACCGATCCCCAGGGCACGCCCCCTCCTCCCAACATCAGATAGACAGATCATTATGGTCACACCCCGTCCTCCCAATGTCAAAGAGAGATGCTGCAGATAAATACCTCTAAGAAGCTCCCACCCAAGGGAGAGGTTGAGTGGATAACGCCTACTCTGATGCTTCCTGCTCCCTTCTGTTGAACTAGCACTTGGACTTGGATAGGACAGGAGAGAATCATCTTGTAAAATAATAAATGCTTCACCTACTGTACCGTATCTGTGTATAGTTGTGGTTATGAATTTATGCTCTTTGATTCCAAAATTTGATACTAAAAATTGTTTCATCTAGGAACTTCACTGAGTTCAATGATCATGTCAGCTGACCTACCCGAGCTGACATTTACCCTCAGCCTTGTGCGGAGTGAACCAAGTTATAATCAGCCCATTCAGCAGTGGAGCTTTGTCTCCGAATTTGCTGTAAGTGAAAACTATTTATTATTAGCCTGCATGTGTAACCATCATGTTTGTTCTGTTACAGTATTATACATTTTTGAGATATTGTAGTCCTGTTTGTTTGGTTGATAATCATATTTTGAGTTTTAACTGGTTAAAATGAAGAAACTGTTGTCATTTACAATGTGTGAATTTGCACCTACAAAGTTATCTAAAAACATGGATTTGATACATAGGATGGTTTAGGTTTTCTAAAATGTCCGGTATCGGGTTGGGGGAACAAATAACGTTTGAATAAGCAACTTTTGTCCAAAGGCAAGAAACACTTTTGAACTGAATTTATCCATTTTGTAGGTGTGTACTAAATACACAGACCACTTATTATTAATTCAAACGAAATTCCTAAAATTGCAAATTTTCAACACATTTACACTTCAAGAGCAACAAAAACAACATAGTAAAGCATTATATAACTGAGATGATTAGAATCAGCAAGATATGATGTCAGTTCTGTCCTTGAGAGAAGGATGTTGGTGCTTTACCATCTTGCATCACTCCAGGGCGGTGAACATCCAGACTGTGCATGATCTGCTTGCTGGGAGCTCCCTGGCTGCCTTGTTTTGGTTGCCGTGGGAGAGAAGGCGCAGAAAACTACAAGCATCTTTTTGGTGACATCATTTATTATTTGGACTAAGTATTTCTCTACTTCATTTATTGCATTTTATGTTTGTGGTTGGAACATGACTGAGCGCCTAGACCTGTAATTTTTTATTGTCATATATTAAGATTTTATTTAAACACACCTAATTCCACACAGAACAATGTTTTCTTTGTGCTAGCTTTACTTGGATTTAACTTATGAAATAAAAGCTGGATTGGAAAGAGACTGTAGGTCTGATTCCAAGTTAGGAACAAAACAAATACAAAATTTGCTCATGGAACATACCATGTTGAAATTCAAGGGATGTAAATATGTTTTTCTATTTATTTTTGCATGCAAGGAAAATACTGGGCAGCTTTGTGTTTACACTAGAATGTAGAATGAAGCTAGGACGCACTTCTTCCCATCTCTAAATTTCTCTGCACATTTTAAATGTGCCTCACCCGCCTCAACCGCAGTGCAACATGGTTTTACCAAGATGGAAATCGCCCTTTTTTTTGCTTCTTTTTTATTTGCTCCTAACTCTGATTCAGGAGCAGTATATTAAGGACCTGATACTGAGTCAGACGGGTCTCTGTGTATGGATACAAACTGCGAGGGTTTGTATACAGCGCATGCACAGATGTCCATCCTATTCTGAAGGCGAAGGAACTTGGAACTTGGAGATCTGTCTATTCATAAAATTAGGCGTTTCATGGCGACAACTGTGTGGCAACAATGCGAGCACATGGAACCGCCCTGTCTTGTTGGAGTGTCATGAGAGCTGAACTTAAGGCAATAACAGCACCATTATTAGTATAGGATACATTCCAGTATTATCAGTATGTGAAAAATTAAACTAGAGGTTTGCATTTAGCATTTTCATATTGACATAGGCATGTATTACTTATTAGACTGAGACAGTATCATACATAATCAGATGTCCAAACAATTTCATTTATTCAGCTTGTTGATGATATATTTAACAGGTCCGGGACTACTCTGGAACTTACACGGTTAAACTTATACCCTGCACTACTGCACCCTACCAGGAATACAGTTTCCCAACTGTCTGTAACCCACGGGAGCCAATTACCTTTGATGTTGACATCAGATTCCAACAGGTAAACTTGAAACAAAGTATAAATGTAATCCTACTGTATTTCAGTAACAGAAAATAATAAACTCTATTGTACAATGTATACTGTATGAGAGGTTTGTAAATTAACAAATGACATTTATTGTAAATATTGATGACAAATTTGATTTATCCCAAAACTACTTGGACCGTACTGTCATAACAAATTATTCCCCTTCACTTCATCTCGCAATTGCTTCTTTTCCCTTAAAAATATAATGTGTGTTTGTCAATATTAAAGTTGACAACACACGTAATAAATCATTCAGCTTACTGTAGACCATATTGTTACAACATTGTAGCAAGTGTGTGGAATCTCGTTGCTAACTAATAATAACCAATACATGGAAGAACATGTGACTGACGCCAAGGTCCCTGTGAGATCTTAGTAGATCCAGACGTGCAGCCAGGAACAGTAGCTCTTCAACAAGGCCCCTCAGGATAAGTATTTAGAGATGGAAGTTAGTTCTGGAGCTTTCTTAGATCTATTCTAAATTACAAAGTTTCTTGATAGTGTTCTCGTGTTTAGTTGGGAATATATGGAAAAGATGGAAAACATACACACAGGAACAATGTTCTCATAGGTTATAAGTGTGCACTCTGTCCTATTTCAGTGATAAATAGATGTTGGACTCAAAATACACCGTTGTCGTATTTCATTAATGTTGTTGCTGAATAACTCTGGATTGATGTATAGTATTGGGGGAAACACATATAACATGCCTCCATAGTGCAAATCAGTATACCCAATGTAAGGTCCTACAGAACTATGTAGTGTACTCACCTTGAATGGGATGTATAACGAGCCTTGGGCATTTATTTTTCCATCAGCCTGAGGAAGCAGACGTTTGATTCTGTGAAACGCGTTGCTAGGAAACCAATGGCTAGCTTTAAAGTATTGCATGCAATGATTTGGTTTTAACAAAGCCACAAAGCAGAATGCTGACATATTGGATTGGCCATGGATCCAAGAGTGGCGCAACAAAACCTGGGGGAAGATTTACTAAAGCTTCTAAAAAAGAGAAGTGGTGGTGTTACCCATAGCAACCAAACAGATTCTAACTATCAATTCTCTATTGTATCCTAGAAAATAATGGACAGGATCTGATTGGTTACTGCTAACAACCAGAGCTTCTAAAACAGACCAAGGGGTCAATCTAATTGTTTGCGAATGGTGCGATGTGCCGTTGCCACGGCGTAAAAGCAGTGGTGCCACATCTCGCACCCCTCTCGCCCCGCTCTGAGCCCGAATTGGGGCTGCGAGCACTGTTATGAGAATTCAGGCTGCCGTGAAGTGCGGCTGTTGTCGCAATAATGTGCACCCATGAGATCATCACAGAAAATTGGATTGAGTCCCACTTGTCTGTTTTAGAAGTTTTAATAAATTTACCCCATTGAATCCGTGGTCAAATAGAATGAAGAAAATAGATATAGAACACATATACTATTAAAAAAAAATCATATTATGTAACAATAATAAAATGTCATATTAAATAATGTGTGTACCCTACATGACTGTGAGGGAGATATATCAAAACTTGGGGAGAGATAAAGTGGAGAGAGTTAAAGTACCAATCAATCAACTTCTAACTGTCACATTTAAAACGCAGCCTGTAAAATGACAGGAGCTGATTGGTTGGTACTAAATTTCTCTCCACTTTATTTCTCTCTGAGTTTTGATACATCTCCCCGTGAATCAAATAGCGACTGTATCAAAATCCAATTGTCAATATTCAGATTAGAAGTTTACTTTTGCTCAGGTAACTTTATACCATAAATATTGATCATACTATATATGTAAAGAGGCATTCACATGGGACGATGTGCGTATGATTGGTGAAAGATTTCCCTTGAACTGTCTATAGTGCAGGACAAACGTTATTGGATGTACACACTGATAGATATCTTTCAGTGAAGTCATCCTACCACATCTCTGAATAGGCATTTATTAACGATATCGTCCAAATTGGCCTACATGTACAGACGACCAAAGATATCGTTATCGTCCAGTGGGAGCACGCATCGTTGTCGTTCATTGCATACACACGGAATGATATGAACGATACAGTTATCGTTCAAAGATATCGTCACGCATGTACGCACCTTAACTGTGACGACTGTTCTGTTCAGATTACTCATTTTACCTTATTTTCCTTAACAGGTCAGCGACCCAGTAGCTACAGAGTTTAGTCTGAACACCCAGATGTTACTTTTATCTAAAAAATCTCTGTGGTTGTCTGATGGATCAATGGGATTTGGACAAGAGAGTGACATAGCTTTCGTTGAAGGTATCGTAATTGCACACTTGTCAAGTGCATTATTTATTTTTATCCCACAATATTACATGGGAGATGATGGAGATTCTGGGCCAGCTTTGCCACACTGAGCATAAAAAGCCAGACACATTTAGTTTCTATTTATACCTGCCGCCCCAATTATCCCTTTTCTTTCTATTTGTTCTTGGGAACTTTCTGGATGTCAGATCTTAGATAAAAGATTTTTTTTTAGAAGAAACAACATGCTCCTTTGTGATCTAACTTACTCCATGGTGAGCTCAAATACCTGGTCTATTTAGAATGTTTTCACCACAGCTCCCTGCATCTCACAACAGTCTCCTGCTTCTCACTCCTGTCCCCTGCATTTCACCACAGCATCCTATAATCAACCAAAGGGCCCCTGCTTTTCACACCTGCCACCTGCATTTCACCACAGCATCCTATATTCCACCACAGGCCCCTGCTTTTCACACCTGCCACCTGCATTTCACCACAGCATCCTATAATCAACCACAGGCCCCTGCTTCTCACTCCTTCCCCCTGCATTTCACCACAGCATCCTATATTCCACCACAGGCCCCTGCTTCTCACTCCTGCCCCCTGCATTTCACCACAGCATCCTATATTTCACTACAGGCTCCTGCTTCTCACTCCTGTCCCCTGCATTTCACCACAGCATCCTATATTTCACCACAGGCCCCTGCTTTTCACTCCTGCCCCCTGCATTTCACCACAGAATCCTATATTCCACCACAGGCCCCTGCTTCTCACTCCTCCCCCCTGCATTTCACCACAGCATCCTATATTTCACCACAGGCTCCTGCTTCTCACTCCCTTCCCCTGCATTTCACCACAGCATCCTATATTTCACCACAGGCCCCTGCTTTTCACTCCTGTCCCCTGCACTTCACCACACCATCCTATATTTCACCACAGGCCCCTGCTTCTCACTCCTGTCCCCTGCATTTCACCACAGCATCCTGTATTCCACCACAGGCCCCTGCTTCTCACTCCTGCCCCCTGCATTTCACCACAGGCTCCTGCTTTTCACTCCTGCCCCCTGCATTTCACCACAGCATCCTATATTCCACCACAGGCCCCTACTTCTCACTCCTGGCCCCTGCATTTCACCACAGCATCCTATAGTTCACCACAGGCCCCTGCCTTTCACTCCTGTCCCCTGCACTTCACCACACCATCCTATATTTCACCACAGGCCCCTGCTTCTCACTCCTGTCCCCTGCATTTCACCACAGCATCCTGTATTCCACCACAGGCCCCTGCTTCTCACTCCTGCCCCCTGCATTTCACCACAGGCCCCTGCTTCTCACTCCTGTCCCCTGCATTTCACCACAGCATCCTATATTTCACCACAGGCTCCTGCTTCTCACCCCTGCCCCTGCATTTCACCACAGCATCCTATATTTCACCACAGGCCCCTACTTTTCACTCCTGTCCCCTGCATTTCACCACACCATCCTATATTTCACCACAGGCCCTTGCTTCTCACTCCTGCCCCCTGCATTTCACCACAGCATCCTGTATTCCACCACAGGCCCCTGCTTCTCACCACAATTCTCTATTCCACCACAGGCTCCTGCATTTCACCACACCATCCTATATTTCACCACAGGCCCCTGCTTCTCACTCCTGCCCCCTGCATTTCACCACAGCATCCTATATTCCACCACAGGCCCCTGCTTCTCACTCCTTCCCCCTGCATTTCACCACAGCATCCTATAATCCACCACAGCCTCCTGCTTCTCACTCCTTCCCCCTGCATTTCACCACAGCATCCTGTATTCCACAACAGGCACCTGCTTCTCAATCCTGCCCCCTGCATTTCACCACAGCATTCTATATTCCACCACAGGCCCCTGCTTCTCACTCCTGCGCCCTGCATTTCACAACAGCATCCTATATTTCACCACAGGCCCCTGCTTCTCACTCCTACCCCCTGCATTTCACCACAGCATCCTATATTCCACCACAGGGCCCTGCTTCTCACTCTTGCTACTGCATATTACCACGACCCCCTGCTTCTCACTCCTGCCCTCTGCATCTCGCCAGTGTCACCACAAGCCCTCCTGCTGCTGTCCTGCAGCTGGCTGGGGAGCAGCCACTGGGATGTGCCGGGAAGGGCAGGCTGATCATGGATGAGAGATTTGTTTTGAAGCCACTGTAAGCAATATCTGCAGCATGTCCTCGGCCCTAGAGGCCCCTGTGCATATTTACACAGCCTACCCCGGCTGCCTAACATGGAGATGAGCAATGTCTTTTTTGCATAATGTACCTTGTATTTCCTGGGCTTCCTTGCCATGGTGCCCCTCTCCGGGAGCAGCTCTGACTTCCATTGAAGGTGCCTCCCGTTCACTGAGGGTGTGTAGCTGAGCATGAACATCACGCTGGAGAGGGAGCACTTCACAGTGGAGGAGTGGTGACTGGAGTCCACCTGCAGGTTCAGTGCAGGGATGGACATCAAAATGCAATGGTTACTAACCATTGATGTTTTTGTTCCAATGGTAGTGTTTTTACCATTTTTTTAATTCCTGATAGCTATGCCTCCCATGACCCCTTCCTGGCTACTGTGTCTGCATCAGGGCATCTTCATAGGTTTATTGGAGGCTGTCTCTCACACTCTGCCTCTGACATGACACAGCTCAGTCCCTGACTTCCATCCCTCTCTAGGCTGCTGCTAAGCAACGGCACATTGCTAGCTCTGGGTTGGGTATGGGATGCTGGCGCTTAGGATCCCGGCAGTCAGAATCCTGACGCCGGCATCCCGACTGGGTTACATGGCCGACACCTGCAGGTAAGTATACTAACCCTACCCCTAAACCTAACCCTCCCTCCCCGAAGCCTAAACCTAACCTTCCTCACAGCCTAACCGTAAACCTCTCCCCCCCCCCCCCGCAGCCTAACCCTCCCCCCCGTACCCTAACCCTCGACCTAGTGCCTATACCTCCCCCTAACTCCAATGCTTGACGTGAGGATGCCGGCTGGCACCAGGATTCTGTATGGTGTTGGGATTCTGGCACTGGCATTTTAAGCCCCGGCATCCTGACCGCCAGGTTATGAACTACATCCCCTAGCTATGATTGGCTCTGTAGTAATGTGTTACTAGAGAGGTGAGGAAGAGGAATGTGTTACTACAGGGGTGAGTGGGGGTAATGTGTTACTACAGAGGTGAGGAAGGGGAATGTGTTACTCCAGAGGTGATCGAGGGGAAAAAGTTACTACAGGTGTAAGTGAGGGTAATGTGTTACTACAGAGGTGAGGGAGTGAAATTTGTTAGTACACAGGTGAGGGAGGGTAATGTCTTGCTATAGCAGTGATGCACTATCAAAGAGGTGAAGGATTAATGTGTTACTGGAGTGGTGAGATGGAAATGGAAACAGTAAATATCTAAGGTCTACCCGGATGAAACCGGGTACATCATCTAGTTTTATATATATATATATATATATATATATATATATATATATATAGATTTACTCTTAAAAATTCATGAATGGTACTTTTGTAGACGTCTGTTATGAGTTCTGTAAGGACCACCAAACTTAGGGGTCTATTTACTAAGCAGTGTTAGGCGACAGAGTGAAAAGTGATAAGAAAGTGATAAGGTGCCAGCCAATCAGCTCCCAACTGTCATTTTTCAAACACAGCCTGTGAGATGACAGTTGGGAGCTGATTGGCTGGCACCTTATCACTTTCTTATCACTTTTCACTCTGTCTCCTAACACTGCTTAGTAAATAGACCCCTTAAACAGATTGCTTTATAACAAAAAGTAATGCCTCCTTTAATATCCCCAATAATATAAATAAAAATGTCAGATCAGAAATGTATTCGAATTGAAGGACTTTGGAAAAGACTATGGGGTTTATTTACTAAGCAGCGGGTTGCTCAGTGTGTTAAAGCCCTAGATTTAAAACAGCAATGATTTTAATAGCAAAGAACTAAAATGATTACCATTTTAAATTTGCTTATTAAACATGTTAAGAAGTTATGGACCTGATTCAGAGGCGCTCGCTCTGAATCAGGGAATTTTTATTTAGTTTGTTTCGGCCTCCAGGCCGCTCGCAAAGCTGTGGGTGACCACCCACAGCTAGTGCGAGTGGCCTGGCGATGGTCGCGATTATCGCGACCATCGGGCTTGGGTCGAGACCTTGCGGGAGGGTCTCGGCTCCCGCAAGCCAGAGTGGACTTCCTGCTCTAATAGTCCACTACTGACATCACGAGTGATGTTAGTAGGGCCGCCCACAAACGGCATGCGTTCCTAAGGGAACGCCTGCGGTTGTGCATCCACCCCCCCCTCCCCGCCTACAAAATGGGGCGAGCTGTCAATCAACATCGACAGCCGCCCCGTCTTGTAGTGAGCCCCGGAGCGACAAAGCTGCCGTCGCTCGCTGGGGATCGCGCACGCCGGAGGCGGCACATGCGCAGTGGGGGAACATTGACCCGCTTGTGAGTGCTGTCCTCTCGCGAGCGGGTCTGAATCAGGCCCAGTGTCTTTTTCAAAATATCGCTTAAAAATAATTTCCTACCTAACTGAAGGATAGGACAGAGAATATACTGTAGCTAAAGCCAAAATAAATAGATAACACATTTTTATATAATAATGTAAAATATCAGGTCTTATCATGGCAGTTCAATTTTTATGTATATAAATATTTTGTTTATAATATGACTGTCTGATATCAGTTCTAAGTGTCAGTGTCACAGACAATAATGATTTGTTGTTACCTCTTTACTATGTAAACTCTGATTGCAATATATGATGAGCAACCACAGCATTGTATATATCTATATTATAGTGTTGCTTACCTGTCTTGTAGTTTCTTGCCACCACAGACTAGTATTTATGATCTAATAATCAGTACAGAGCTTAGCAAAGACAGTAAACAAGGATTTAAGAAGGTGAAGTCCAAATATACAGACAATGGTCAGATGCCTGGGAAAGTAATGATAGCAAACAGGTGTCATTTGAAATGTAATCCAAACACCAGTCCAGTATTTGATGCACATTTGTGGTTAAGCACGTAGCCAATGAGAGAAGCAAAGCAAGGTCAGAGAGCATACCTGGTCAGTACATGGTAATAACTAATAGGGAGCAGGCAATTGTCAGAGAACACATGGAGGTCAAAAAGCCAAAGTAAAGTTCAGATAATTGCAAGGTGTGCTAGGAGGAAGATCACAGAACAATCACCTAGCACTGTTTAAGAGTAGCTTCACTATAAGCACCAGGGGGCATATCTCCATTTGCTGGCAGATTACTTGGAAACACCACTGCAACTAGTTTAACATTATGCTGAGAGCTATGTATCCATCTCAACCCGTGTGCAGTACTCTGGAACCTCTGAGAGTTCTATCACTGGGCTAACTTACTAAAGTGAGTGACACAAGTTTAGAATAAAGTTTTGGCAGTGCAATATACATTGCTGACTGTGACAGTCAGTGTTCAGTTTTTGTTCTTAACCAGCTGTATTTTACAACAGGAGACATCATCTATGGACGTGTCATGGTGGATCCTGTACAGAATCTGGGTAATTCTTTTTATTGTAGCATTGAGAAAGTTTTCCTCTGCACTGGAGCAGATGGGTATGTCCCAAAATATAATCCATCAGGCTATGAATATGGCTGCTTGGCTGATTCAACATCTCTTCTGTACCAGTTCAAAATTTTGGTAGGTTTAATGTCTTTTATATGATTGTCTTGGTTTCACGTGCCTTATGCAATAGATAATAGGTTGCTACACAGTGCTATTACAGTATTTACACAGTAAATAAAAATGTAAATAAATATATGATAAAGCAGTAAACGCCTATGTCCAGACATATTTTTGCGTCATTGATATCTGGTTGGATATTTCACAAAATGTATAAACAAAAAATTATGGAAATTTAGGGGATACGTAAACTGTTAAAGGAAGCTGAAAATGTATACGTGAATTATATGCTAATTGTCAATTAAGGAAAATGGCACTTCTTTATTTTGGCATTCATATAATCCCAAATGTATTAATTATACTACTTATATTTATTACAATATTTTAATATTGGTGTGTCAATAAAAAATGAAGAAGGTGTTATCTGTGTCAGCAGATGTGTCACAGCACCAAAAGGTTTGGGAAGCGATGTATTAAAGTATTTGTAAAATAAAAATAAATATTGGCAGAGCTCAATATATGATTGTGAGAAAGAAGATTAGGTGATGCCAATGTATGCGTTCATGTAATATAACTGAAATGCTCTTGATTAACTGAGGTCTGATCTTAATGCTTTTATTGCAGCTATTTTTGCCTTTGCCAGTCAATATGACATTGAGGGCTCTATGTACTAAGCCTTGGAGAGAGATAAAGGACCAACCAATCAGCTCCTGTAATTTTTCATAAACAGTGACAGCTAGGAGCTGATTGGTTGCTACTTTTATATCCATCCACTTTATCTCTCTTCAAGGCTTAGTACATAGACACCTATATTTGAGTTTGAGAAACAACAATCTGATATTTTGTACTTTTGTAATGCTTCGCGTCCACTTTATTCATTTTACAAATTCAACACAAGCTCTTATAAACAGTATAACTAACTTGCCAAAATGTTGATCGCTAATACAGAGTCTACTCTCCCGGGAGTATGGGAGAATGTCCCAAATTTTGTGAGTTGCTATATATTCCTGGAGAATAGGCGAGTATGCCTTACATTCAGCATGGTATAGTACAAAGGCATTTTATTCCAGATGATATTTGCTAACATGTTTTATAACTTTGTTATATTTTACCTGTTGGCTGCTCACTTGCGTGAAATGACATTAGTGTTGTAATACGATTTTGTTCATTTGTATTCATCTTATTTGCTTTCAGGATAAAGCACAGCCAGAAACCCAAGCTGGTAAATTTGGCAGCATCTTATTTAATGCCAGGCTGGCGGCAGATGATCCCGATGCGTTACCTCTCGTCAGGCAGCCTGGATCAGACGGATTTAAAGTTGACTCCACTCCTTTGTTCCAGGTGTGTGATCACTGACAGCAATCTCTTGTTTAAAACAATACTTAGGGCCTGATTCAGAGCCAGTCTCTCTGTCGAGGCGAAAATATGCTAGTAACCGCAGCAATAAGTAGACACCCTACACTACATAATGCCGCCTACTTCCCTTCACACAATAGAGCGCAAAAACATCGGGAACCATCGGACTCACACGCTCAAGTTGTGGTTGACCTGTCCCTACCGCAGACATTGCTATATTTGTGTGTGTAACTAGACGTTTAGGATGCGTATGCCGTCACTGGGGTCTAATTATGCACGCCCCTGAAACGATGTCTAGACGCCCAGGTACGCCTGCGTTTCTCTGACCACCCCTGTGATAACCCTCAAACGGTCACTTCCTGTCAATCACTTTATGAAGCGTCTGCGTGCTTGCTGAGGTCGATTCCCGATCGCAGCGGCTGGTTCGCGCATGCGCACTGCGATACATATACATGTGCATACTGCAAACATCGCAGCCTTGCGTTCGGGTCTGAATCAGGCCCTTAGTTCAGGTAGCAGCATTTGCACAAAGGATTCCACCTTTTCCTTTGATCAAAGTATTAATAGTCAATGTATATGCATATTCTGCAAATCTCATAGCAAACGACATACATGTCCTGCCCGGGGATAGTTTAGAGGTCACACTACATTCATAAAAGAGCCATTGGAAGTCCTTGTGCAGTGCTAGGAATAGTAGTGCATTTTATGTTTTTCACAATATAGACAGCATGTTTGGTCTTGTGCTTCCCTATGGACATCTTCCTAAATGTCATCCATTAGTGTATAGCATCTATATAGTATATCACCTATATGTGTGATGATAGCTCACGTGCATAATGCTTCATACTAATTTCCTTTTTCTAAAATAATGCTTTGATCATTTTCATAAGTAAACCTGAGATATTCATGTCATCCGAAGATAATTCAGGCTATGTAATCTATGTCATACATCCTTCTGAGTGGCAGTTTAAGATAAAGGGAGATTGGACCTTCAGTCATCTTTAGCCAGTGTTGGACTGGGGCATAAAGGGCCCACGGGGTGATGCAGTGGTAGGGGCCCACTGAAGGGTGGTGGCACAAAGTTGAAGAAGTGAGGCTAGCCACCAGAAGGAAAGAAGAATAACCTCCCCGGTCACCTTATTCGAGTGATTCTTCTTTCCACAATAAAAGGGGCCTGGGTATAATTTTAACCAACGAGAGCAGCTGTCTGGCCCCCTACCATCCACTCTGAAATAAATGGGCCACCACTACCATTGCACATAAGAGGTTAAAATATTCCATCACAAATATAACAAACCTAAATGCATAAAATAACATTAAAAAGAGCACAGTATCTAAAAAAAAATCAATAATACAAATAGACTGGAGGGAAAAAGAGATGGAAACGAGAGAGCGAGATGGGGAAAAGAGAGAGAGCGAGATGAGGAGGAGAGAGCGAGAGAGAGATGAGGAAGAGAGATGACCACAGTGAGAGAAAGAGAGATGTGGACGAGAGTCAAAAAAAGAGAGATGAGGATAAGAGCGAGAGAAAGAGAGATGAGGATAAAAGCGAGAGAAAGAGAGATGAGGATGAGGGCAAGAGAAAGAGAGATGAGGATGAGGGCAAGAGAAAGAGAGATGAGGATGAGAGCAAGAGAGAGAGAGATGAGGACGAGAGCAAGAGAAAAAGAGATGTGGACAAGAGCCAAAGACAGAGAGATGAAGGCAAGAGTGGGAGAAAGAGGGATGAAGATGAGAGCGAGACAGATGAGGATGAGAGTGAGAGAGATGAGGACAAGAGCGAGAGAAAGAGAGTTGAGGGCGAGAAAGAGATGAGGATGAGAGCGAAAGAAAGAGATGAGGACAAGAACGAGAGAAAGAGATGAATGCGAGAGAAAGAGATGAGGATGAGGGCGAGATGAGGACGAGAGGAATAAAGAGAAAGATGAGGACGAGAGCAAGAAAGAGCGAGATGTGGAGGATGAGAGAGAGAAGGATGAGAGAGAGAAAGGGAGGGAGATATAGAATCATGAGGATGAAAGAGAGAGAGGTCAGGACAAAAAGAGAGGTGAGGACGAGAGAGAGAGAGGTGAGGATAAGAGACAAAGTTGAGGACAAAAGAGAGCGGGTTGAGGACGAGAGAGAGGACAAAAAAGAGATAGAGAGAGGGGTGAGGACAAGAGAGAGAGGTGAAGACAAGAGAGACAGGTGAGGACAAGAGAAAGAGGTGGGGACAAGAGAGATGAGGGCGAGAGAAAGAAAGATGACGAGAGCGTAAGAAAGTGAGATGAAGACGAGCGTGACAGAAAGACAGAGGAGGACAAGAGCAAGAGAGCAAGAAAGAGTGAGATGAGGACGAGAGCGAGATGAGGATGCGAGAGAGTGAGGAGGATGAGAGAAAGAAAGGAATGGAGAGAGAGATGAGGATGAAAGAGAAAGATACATGGTGACAAGAAAGAGAGAGTCAGTGGTGAGGACAAGAGACAGAGACAGGTGAGAACAGGAGAGAGAGAGAGGTGTGATGACAAAAGAGGAGAGATAGAGGAGAGTACAAGAGATAGAGAGTGGGGACGAGAGAGAGAGGTGAGGACAAGTGAGAGGGACAGAGAGAGGTGAGAATGCGAGAGTCAGCCAGGGTAACTACTAGTACAGCGCATCCCAGTAGTGCCCCTCACTGTCCCTGCGATGTTACTCACGTTACAGACACTGAGCTGCAGGGGGTGGGGGGTTTCAGCCGCAGATACAGAGGGCGGCAAACAGGTCTCCTTTCCCCCGGCTGATAGCGGGCTCTTCTAGGCTGCTGCTGTCTCCCTGCAGTGCAGAGGCTGCAGCTCTCACAATTAGAAATCTCCTGTGTTGGTCACTGACAGTCAGAGCCCGCCCCCACCTCTCTTAGCAAGGACTGCAGCCACCAGGGAGTCACAGAGGCAGAAGTGCACAGCAGCCCGTCCCCCTACACTGAAGGCTCCTTCCCTTCCATCAGAGTGCTGCAGAATGGATGTGAGTCCAAGTGCTTAGAAAAAAAGCATATTACCCGTTGTTGGGGAGCGCCCGCCTTGTATCCTTGTTGTGTAAAAGGGATAACCTTGCTGACACTGGCAGCATCATAGTCCCTGCCCTCCTGTGGTAGGGGGAGGGGCTTAGAATCACTGGGGCCCACCAGGGAATATCCCGGCTTCCCGGCAGGCCAGTCCAAGCCTGTCTTTAGCTGTCATAATGATTTATTTATTTTTGTTGCCCTTGAATACTTTTAATGAAGAGAATTACCCATTGTCCTTTTTAATGTAGGGAAGCACCAGCTCACTGTAATTTATAGATCTCATTCTGTGTCTGTGTAATTAGGAGCTAATCCTTGGCTCCATTAGGTTACTGATTCCAAGTGTATGGTGCAACGCAGTGCTCTGGTTATCCACTGCCAACAACTAATATGAAATACTGTATGTCAATGAAGCGACTGCACTTGCACAAATCAAAGGAAGCAGCAGTTAGCCTTATGTTAATTATTTTCCATGCAGATATTTCTAAGTATATATTATTATTATTATTATTATTATTAGGGATATTCATGTGTTTTGCACATTGAATTTATTTTATTGTGATCATTAAACTATAATGATTTTTAACTTCTATTTATATGACACCACAAAACATATGCAGCACTGTACAGTGTAAACGTACAAAACATTTCACAGCATCAGAGCATATGTACATAGTATACATACCAAAATGAATAGAATATCACAGAATAGGTAGCACAGATAACAGGGGCAAGGTTAGAGTAACTCACTGAAGCTAGCAGGAGCGAGTTGCTGGTGGTAATCGACTCAATATCCCTGTACCCAAAAAATAGAGAGCAAATCGAGTCAGAGTTGCTGAAGGTGGAAGGAGACAAGGTAAGGATCACTGGTGACATGGAGTGTGCTAGGGAAGAATGTAAGAGCTTACATGGTAAGAGGATGTTTAAAGATAGGGAGACTGGTAGAAAGTGTGACTGAGAGGGAAAGTGAGTAGTTCCATAGGACGTGGGCACTTTGAGGTGAGCGTAAGAAGAAGAGATCACAGTGGAGCATTGATCAGAGGAAGAGTGAATAGACCAAGAGGGAGTGTGGGCAGCGATCAGGTTCGGGATGTAGGATGGGGAGCAGGGGTTAAGGTTTTGTAAGTGAGAGTGACGAGTTTAAGCTGGATTCTGAGGGGGATAAAGAGCTAGTAAAGCTGATTGCAGACGGGGGAGACATGCACTTTGTGGATGGAGAGGAAAATGTCATTAGCAGCAGAATTAAGCATAGTATGAAGTAGGAAGAGGCAAGAGAGAGGGAAGCCAAACAGGAGAGGATTAATTAGTCTAAGTGGAAGACGTTGAGAACATGGATGAGTTTTTGTGGCAGCTGGGTAAAGGAAATGCCGGCTTCTGGCAATGTCCCGGATGTATAAACAGCAAGATTGAGAAATGGCCTCAATGTGGTGAATAAAGAAGAGAGTGGAGTGGAGGATGGACTGGTGGGACAGGGGAGAAGGTAATGAGTTTTGTCTTGGCCCTGTTAAATTTCAGGAAGTGTTGGGAGGAGGAGGAGATGGCAGTTGGAGATGCGAGAGAGGATGAAGGGAGAAAGGTCAGGAGACGAGAGGGCAATTTGAGTGTAATCAGTGTATAGATGGTATTGAAGGCCAAATGAGTTAATGAGATTTCAAGGGAAATGGTGTAGTTGGAAAGGAGAAGGAGCTGAGAACAGAACCCTGGGGGACATCTACAGGTAGGAAAAATGAGGGTGGAGGTAGTAGTTGTATCATGATAGGGCAGAGGGTGATGGTGTGGAGGGTTTTGAGAAGGAGAGGGCAGTTAACAGTATTGAAGGTGGTAGACAGTTCAAGGTGGTTCTGTATGTTTTGTCCTCATGTAGCATGTCGACACCAATGAAATGTCAACATGCTCAGAATGTCAACAAAACAGTGGGTCCCGGCAGTGCGACGAGCACTTACACCACCCTCTAACACTCCAGAAATTATTACATCACCCTCTAACCCCAATCCATACTCTAACCTTCTTCCCGCAGCCTAATCCTAAACCTCCCCCCGCAGCCTAACCCTAATGTCAGCATTCTGCAGAAACTCAGAAAATGTCGAAATTTCAAATGTCGAGATTGTTCCATGTCGAAATTTCAACAATGTTGAAATAAAACATGTAGACATTCTGGTGTCGACATTTTGAATGTCAATATGGTGACTGCTTCCTGTTCAAGGTGGACGAGGAAAGAGAAAAGTGACAAGTCAATGGTCAGGGCAGTGAAGGGCAGTCTCACTGGAGTGGAGTGGAGGGAAGCCAGATAAAGGAGGGTTAAAAAGTGAGTTGGTAGAAAGAAAAGAGGTGATGCGGAGATATAGCAGATAATCCTCTGAAGGAGCTTGAGTGATAATAGAACAATATCTAACCGATTTTTAAGAAACAAATTTGTATCTAAGCTTCTGGTATATATCTCCATGTACTGCAAATGTTTAATGGTTTATGTCTCTGATGACTCGACATTGTAGGTACAAAAGTATTTATGCCTCCTTGAGCTTTTTGCACTTCCAACATTAGGAAATAAATAGTTTCAACATAAGAAGAGTAACCGCAACTTCCTTTGATTGGCCTGAGTTCAATTGCTTCCTTGTTATGTTTCATATTGAATACAGGAACAGATAAGGCTGTTGGATACAATAAACATAGTCTATTGACTTATTTAGCGGTAATGAAACTAAACAAATTAGTCTAGAAGACAATATTATCTGGAAGTGGAGTTTCCCTTTAGGAATCTGTTTCTCCTTACCCTGCTAATTCAGTTGCACCAGGAGTCTAGATTGTCAGATAGCAAATTTGATAGGTAAAAGTATTTCCCACTTTAAATCTTGGACTACCTCGGGCAAACCAGTACAGATGGGAGCTGTATTCTAAAAACACTATGTTGTGCATGTTTTATAGGTTTCTACGGGACGAGAATGGTATATACACACAATCTACACTGTGAGGTCCAAAGAAAATGCCAACAGAGGTATCGGAAAGAGAAGCGTAGAGTACCATTCTGTATCCAACACTGGGCCTTTAGGAGGTTCCCTGTACAGCCGTAAGAAGAGAGATGTCAATGAAGCCCCAACAATTACTCAAGAAATTGGCATTGAGAACAACAGGGGGACCAATATCCAACACATTATTTTGGAACGCAACAACAAGAAGATAATTCCCGAAAAAGATATTACTATTGATGGGATTATCCCAAGAGAGTTAAATAACAAGGAAACAGAGTACAACGTTGTCATCATCGTGGTAATCATTGCCGCAGTATTATTATTAGTGGTCTGCTTGATAGCTATTATTATATTCCTGCTGAGGCGCAAGAAGAAATCTAAAAAGAAGGAAGAAGGGAGAGAGTCAGGAAGCAGCGAGCCCATGATGCCTCCTCGCGGTTATAGTACTGACAGCTCAGAGGTTTGACGTTATGGATCCACAATCTAACCGCGTAGAAGTGCCTCAAAAGTTATACACTTTACATTTTTAGTTAATGCCTCTTTTCAGAATATATCTACATACACTGTGCCCCTCAATGGTCAGTCTACTCTTAAATACCTCATGTATATTTAAAGTGTTGGATGGACCATGAGAGGCACAAATTGGGACCGGAACATCAAATCATTGCGTTTGTATTAAGGAACTCCTGACAACCTGAATTCATGCACTAAACATGAAGAGGCGCTGAACTAAAACTCTAAACGAGGGTCATCCTCTTGTATTTCTTTTATATTATTTAAGCAAATTTAAATATGCAACGGTGCTGATAGCTTGTCTCTTCATTCTTAGAGACGGCTAATTCAAATCTTATCCAATTAATTTTGGAGGTTTATTGATCATGCTATACATTTCAGTTTGCTATTATATTTGTCAAGAGTCTTGTTATCATCATTATGAAGAATGTCATGAAATAATGATTTTTTTTTGTTGTATTTTGGAATACGTAAACAAATGACATGGTCCAGTTACAGCCGTAAGGTGTTAACAAACATTGATCTTTTTGATGTTGTTCCTCTGTAAGCCAAAGATACCTTTGTCCATAATATGGTGCTAGTCTAGGAAAAAATATGGATCAACCAGCACATTATTTTATTATGTTTGTGGTCATTTTACTACAGTACAAACCTCCAAAACTGAAGTTGTAGCTAGAGTAAGAAATATAAAGTGCTGCACAGTGTAGTTTAGTTGAAGACAAGATGACTTTATTGCACTCAGTATTTTAGAAAGCCGTCATGATAGACATGTGGAGTTCCATTTGTTCACTGGCTATTATGAAATGAATAACATTCTTGCAGTTGTCCCATAGCCTAGAGCAGGGGTGAGCTGCAGGATATTTTCCATGGATATCACCTTTTCGGAAAAGCATCATATTGCTTATTATGAGATCAGATCACCAGCACTCAGTGACATATGTCAACTTAACGGTTGCTCCTCTAGTCATTGAGAAGACATAGTAATTCAGTCACTGATCTGCTGCACACAGCTTATTAAACTGAGGTGACATCCGTACCAGAGAGAGGACTGAAGAGGGGGACTTTGGTCAGGAGAGCTACACGTGATCACTTTGAGGTCCATATGTGACCGCCAGGCTGCGTAGTGTGTGTATTTCTCATGGCTGAAATTACTTCCCAGGATCCTCTTGGAAAATAAGATTTGACCTTGTCCCTATTGAATGACCTTAATAGAAACATTTAATTAAAACAAAGGTGAAAAGATTGGAGCTAGTGGTAAAATCAGTGGAGTCAAATGGGAACAATATGAAATTCTGATCAAACAGATGACACTTGTCAGTAGCATTTCAGTCTTTTTAGTACGTAAGGCTCCTGTCCTTATATTTGGCTCCACTGGTTTATATATGCAATTGCCTAAAAAAACATCCAAGAAACAATAAGTTGTCACCTGCATTGGATAAATCACATGTGTACTGTATACTTAAACTTACATGGTCCTATATTGTAATAACTGGTTTGTACAATAGTTATAGTGCATAAAAACAAACCACTTCTTAAACATGATGATAGAAGCAGCACTAAGGTATTGTAGGCTATAGGAACATTTGAGATACTAGTGCAAGTTAGAACAATAAAAGTAGACATCTGATTGGTTGATATTGGAACAAAGTGATTCCATTTCCTACACAGAGAAGAGGTTGCTGTTTTGTGGGTGGAGCCAATACACATGAGAGCACAGCCTATCAATTCACTGGGCAGCAGTAACATCATTGATGCTCTTTGAGGCCTCAATGATGTAACTTGGTCCTTGTGAAGTGAATGGCTGTACTCTCATGAGTACTGGTTCCTCTCACAAATTAATTGGCATAACTGTGGTTAGTGAATGGATGCACTGCAATATTTATATATGCCTAAAGGTAACAGGTCAATTCACAAGTTAAAAGGATGTTATATTAAAGTATTTACGTTATACACAATATCGATTGGACAGAAATAGTTATGTGAAAATCTTGACATTTATCTTTTAAATTTAAAACTATTAAGAATTACTGTATGTGTTCTATTATAATTAGGGGTCTATTTACTAAGCAGTGTTAGGAGACAGAGTGAAAAGTGATAAGAAAGTGATAAGGTGCCAACCAATCAGCTCCCAACTGTCATTTTTCAAACACAGCCTATGAGATGACAGTTGGGAGCTGATTGGCTGGCACCTTATCACTTTCTTATCATTTTTCACTCTGTCTCCTAACTCTGCCTAGTAAATAGACCCCATAGTGATGTAGATGTGTTTGGTTTCTGTATCTGTCACAAAGTAGGAGGGCTTGCATTTCATAGGGCCAGGTTCAATTCAATGCTAGCTGACAACAGCAGCTCGCATTGCTCATTGTTCTGCCTTACTGTAGGCAGACTCCATTCGCACCTGCTCTAGGCTGCAAGCAGAACTGCCTTCTGAGGTTAATGAGCTGCAGCCGCCAAAACAGATTCGAGCGCTTAATTAAATCGTCACAGTAGTCTCTGACATAGACCCCACAATGTCACTAATTCAATTAAACTACTTAATTTGCTGAACAGTAAATACAAATTGGTATATATATATATGTGTGTTATACTGATGACATTTACAATTACATATGTAAACATTGAAGGAGGTTATGAGAACTGAATTGCTGGATACACATGTCATGGCCATCCGCTGCAATCAAATCCATCAGCAAGACAATTGAATACTGACCCAAAACAATTGAATTCCCCCCTCCCTGCCTAGAATCTTACTGAAGAACACTGAAGACAGCCTCTTATAACCATCCACTGTATAGAATGCTGATAAGAGAGAGCAATAGCTTTTAGCATACTGCAAAAGTTATTCCCTAGTCTTTTATATAAGGTTACTATATAAGTTACCGAAGGTTTTCATTTGCAATTCATCAAATTAATCATTCAAGTGAGATATGAAAGTTTGTTACATAATTTAATAATTTTAATTCTAAAGTGTTGTTGCTGCTATTTGATAAATATGCATTACTGCTACAAATATGTAATAATGCAACCTATCACCATCTAATGCCAGACCATGGGGGAGGTGTATCAAACCTTCTAAAGTGATGAAGTTGCCTACAGTAAGCAAGTAGAATCTTAATATCACTTATCTAGTACATTCTATGAAATTAAATGTATAATCTAATTGGTTGCTATGGAGAACCTATCCACCTGTCCTCTATAGAAGATTTGATACGTCTCCCCGTATTTCAGATATGTGTTCTCCATGTTGTAGAAAGCATGCTGTAGTCAGTGGGACAGTACAAGGAAGCATACTGTAGTAAGTGGGACAAGGAAGCATGCTGTAGTCAATGGGACAGGACAAGGAAGCATGGTATAGTCAGTGGGACAAGGAAACATGCTGTAGTCAGTGGGACAGGACAAGGAAGCATGCTGTAATCATTGGGAAACTTGACAAGGAAGCATGCTGTAGTCAGTGGGACAGGACAAGGAAGCATGGTATAGTCAGTGGGACAAGGAAACATGCTATAGTCAGTGGGACAAGGAAGCATGCTGTAGTCAATGGGACAGGACAAGGAAGCATACTGTAGTAAGTGGGACAAGGAAGCATGCTGTAGTCAATGGGACAGGACAAGGAAGCATGGTATAGTCAGTGGGACAAGGAAACATGCTGTAGTCAATGGGACAGGACAAGGAAGCATGCTATAGTCAGTGGGACAAGGAAACATGCTGTAGTCAGTGGGACAAGAAAGCATGCTGTAGTCAATGGGACAGGACAAGGAAGCATACTGTAGTCAGTGCGACAAGGGAGCATGCTGTAATCATTGGGAAACTTGACAAGGAAGCATGCTGTAGTCAGTGGGACAGGACAAGGAAGCATGATGTAGTCAGTGGGACAGGACAAGGAAGCATGCTGTAGTCAGTGGGACAGGACAAGGAAGCATGCTGTAGTCAGTGGGACAGGACAAGGAAGCATGATGTAGTCAGTGGGACAGTACAAGGAAGCATGCTGTAGTCAGTGGGACAGGACAAGGAAGCATGCTGTAGTCAGTGGGACAAGGAAGCATGCTGTTATCAGTAGGAAACTTGACAAGGAAGCATGATGTAGTCAGTGGGGCAGGACAAGGAAGCATGCTGTAGTCAGTGGGGCAGGACAAGGAAGCATGCTGTAGTCAGTGGGACAGGACAAGGAAGCATGCTGTAGTCAGTGGGACAGGACAAGGAAGCATGCTGTAGTCAGTGGGACAGGACAAGGAAGCATGCTGTAGTCAGTGGGACAGGACAAGGAAGCATGCTGTAGTCAGTGGGACAGGACAAGGACGCATGCTGTAGTCAGTGGGACAGGACAAGGAAGCATGCTGTAGTCAGTGGGACAGGACAAGGAAGCATGATGTAGTCAGTGGGACAGGACAAGGAAGCATGCTGTAGTCAGTGGGACAGGACAAGGAAGCATGCTGTAGTCAGTGGGACAAGGAAGCATGCTGTAATCAGTCGGAAACTTGACAAGGAAGCATGATGTAGTCAGTGGGGCAGGACAAGGAAGCATGCTGTAGTCAGTGGGGCAGGACAAGGAAGCATGCTGTAGTCAGTGGGGCAGGACAAGGAAGCATGCTGTAGTCAATGGGACAGGACAAACAAGCATGCTATAGTAAATGGGACAGGTCACGGAAGCATGCTATAGTAAATGGGACAGGACAAGGATGCATGGTGTAGTCAGTGGGAAAGGACAAGGAAGCAATCTGTAGTCAGTGGGACAGGACAAGGAAGCATGCTGTAGTCAGGGCCGAAACTAGTTTTTTTGTCACCTGAGACAAGGTAGTCATTTAGTAATTTGGCGCAACCCCCCCCCCCCCCAGCGCAGAGAGTTGGTTGGGGGAGCTCCAGCTTCGGGGCCCACTGAGAGAGGGGTGCCAGGGGTATTTGCCCCCTTAATCCGGCCCAGTGCTATTGCATGTGCTGTGTGTGTATGTGTATGAGGCTTTCTGTATTGCAGACGATTATAGCCACTGGAATAAATCCGTCTCCACGTTACTATAGACACAGTGGCAGACTATACTACTAGAGACCGGCTAATTACACCACGCAGCCATGGTACATCCAGTCCCAGTACTGGCCCAACTATCCTGATCACTGCACACTCAGCCCTGGATAGACACACTTAGCCCCAGCACTGGCACAACTATCCGAATCATGGCACAATCAGCCTCAGCCATGGCACATCAAGCCCCAGCATTGGCACAACTATCCCAATCATGCCCCAGATAAACACACTTAGCCCCAGAACTGGCACAACTATCCCAGCCATAACACACTCAGACAGCAGCCACAACACACCTTCTGCCTGCTCCAGGGAATTCATCTCTGCAGTTTCCTTCTACAAATACTTCTTGATCCCTCAACCACCCTCCTCTACCAAAATCTTTATGTAACTGCTACTCTGATTGTCCGACACTCACCAGCTGTCCCCCTGATTGGCTGCCAGCATCTGGCCCTAGTCAGTACTTGGCTACCTGGATTCCTACCTGTGATTGGAGAGCGCGGCTCTCAGTCTTTGGGATGGGCACTGCTATTGGCTGGATGGTGACAGGGCAGGGTTATCTGCCGGGAAGGGAAGACTGAGCTTGGTTGGTCAGTATGGCATTGTTCATGATATGTTGACCGCACTGTGGCAGAACGGCATGCTCTCGGTGCCCTAACCAATCATCACCCGGTGCACGTGCCCCCCTAGCCCCCCACCCTAGTTGCTGCCCTGCTGTAGTCAATGGGACAGGACAAAGAAGCCTGCTGTGGTCAGTGGGACAGGACAAAGAAGCATGCTGTAATCAGTGGGACAGAACAAGGAAGCATCAGTGGGATAGGACAAGGAAGCATGCTGTAGTCAGTGGGACAGAACAAGGAAGCATGCTGTAGTCAGTGGGACAGGACAAGGAAGCATGCTGTAGTCAGTGGGACAGAACAAGGAAGCATGCTGTAGTCAGTGAGACAGGACAAAGAAGTGTGCTGTAGTCAGTGGGACAGGACAAGGGAGTGTGCTGTAGTCAGTGGGAAAGGACAAGGAAGCATGCTGTAGTCAGTGGAACAGAACAAGTAAACATGCTGTAGTCAGTGGGACAGAACAAGGAAACATGCTGTAGTCAGTGGGACAGGACAAGGAAGTGTGCTGTAGTCAGTGGGACAGGACAAGGAAGCATGCTGTAGTCAGTGGGACAGAACAAGGAAGCATGCTGTAGTCAGTGGGACAGGACAAGGAAGCATGCTGTAGTCAGTGGGACAGGACAAGGAAGCATGCTGTAGTCAGTGAGACAGGACAAAGAAGTGTGCTGTAGTCAGTGGGACAGGACAAGGGAGTGTGCTGTAGTCAGTGGGAAAGGACAAGGAAGCATGCTGTAGTCAGTGGAACAGAACAAGTAAACATGCTGTAGTCAGTGGGACAGAACAAGTAAACATGCTGTAGTCAGTGGGAAAGGACAAGGAAGCATGCTGTAGTCAGTGGGACAGGACAAGGAAGCATTCTGTAGTCGGTGGGACAGAACAAGGAAGCATGCTGTAGTCAGTGGGACAGGACAAGGAAGCATGCTGTAGTCGGTGGGACAGAACAAGGAAGCATGCTGTAGTCGGTGGGACAGGACAAGGAAGCATGCTGTAGTCAGTGGGACAGGACAAGGAAGCATGCTGTAGTCAGTGGGACAGGACAAGGAAGCATGCTGTAGTCAGTGGGACAGGACAAGGAAGCATGCTGTAGTCAGTGGGACAGGACAAGGAAGCATGCTGTAGTCAGTGGGACAGGACAAGGAAGCATGCTGTAGTCGGTGGGACAGGACAAGGAAGCATGCTGTAGTCGGTGGGACAGGACAAGGAAGCATGCTGTAGTCGGTGGGACAGAAAAAGGAAGCATGCTGTAGTCGGTGGGACAGAACAAGGAAGCATGCTGTAGTCAGTGGGACAGAAAAAGGAAGCATGCTGTAGTCAGTAGACTTTTTGTATCAATTTACGTACTGAATAAAATAAAATGTTGGGAACAAGTAATTTATTATTTTGGAAGTCAATGAGCCTCTTAAAGGATATGTCGGTAATGAATAATGTATTATGTTTGTAACTATGTGCACAGTATACAAAGATCCTATTAGAATATTACACATAGATCTGACAATTGTGTATCGTGGCGCTGGTTATTAGGTGCCCTGTAATCCTGATATATGCAAGTTTACTTCTTCATTATCTATTAACATCAATTTTAAAGGCTTATACTAATTTAGCTATCCACCTTTGAAATTGCATGGAAGTTGTATTTTTTCATTGTGAATGTTAACGTTTAAGTTCAAATATATTTCATATTTTTCTGTTCATTTAAAACATTTTTATATATTAACCAAACTTCCAGGTCAGTGTAAATATATGATGTAGTTCTTGCTCTCATTTTACTCTTGCTCTCAAGTTGCATCTATGGCTTAATATGGAACAATACTGTAAATGATGGTAATATCCTTACAAAACAATAAGCTCAGAACAGTGTCCCTGTCACCTACACACAGCAGAGGAGCACATATTGCAGGCTGGCAATTCATGAGAATGCAGGTTGTCTGTTGACATGGAACTTGTGACATCATCATGACTGTATAATCCATCGGACAAACTAGGCTCCTGCCTGGAGCCCGCGGGAGGCCAGGTTACTCTAATGCGGGTACACACTGACCGATATATTGGCTGATCAATTGATCGGCCAATATATCTGGTGCCCGTCGGCCAGTGTGTACCAGTGTACCAGCGATATGTCTGAGAACGATATGTACCATTGACTGTGCTGCACAGTCAATAGTAGATATACCTGTCCATCGGGCAGTGTGTACGAGCGATCAGCCGTTCACCCGTACACATGCAGCGGCAGCCGCAGGGAGGGGGGCGGACTCGCCTCCCCGGCCAGCGAGGCCGCAGCTGCCTGGAAGATGATGATCGTTTAGTGTATATGAACGACCATCATCTACAGATATATCTGCAGATCACTCGGTTACAGTCGACTGCACATATATGTTCATTGCAAATACTTCTTTCAATAACATACCTCCCAACTTTTAAATGTACCTAATGGGCACACCATCATATAAATGCGTGTAGTTTTGCCACCTCTGGCCATGAAGCTTCTCTGTAAACGTGTCACCATAAGCCCCCTTTCACAACCCTAAAATCACCTTTTCAAAGCCATGGTCACCTACCGCTTATATGTGCAGCTTTCAAGGGGAACTCATGAGCAGGGCACTTCTCCTGTCTGTCCTAGATTTATAACAACAGTCCTGATCCATGGGATGGTGGTACTGTCAAATGAGAACTGTCCCACCTAAATCGCAACAGTGGGGATGCATATAATTAGTATGTTCTCATTTAATCGGCCCAATACAGTCAGATTCAAACACTGCAGCAAGTTATATATTAATATTTTTTTAGTCGTTGTCACTGTATGAATTAGCATAGGAAATACATCTGTTAAAAAGATGTCATTTTATGTAAGTTGTTGTAAATATATATCATCTGCTTTAGATAATTTAAATAGTAACAAATATACAGGGAATCACACTGCTATGGTGGTGTCACACAGGTGCTTTTCAGTCCATATTTAATGCCCAGTATCTAATCACATTTGAATTGCATTGTAATATATATTACATTTGAGTAGACACTATTACACAGAGTATTCTAAGCACTCACTATAAGCAATGATATTTAACAGACCTTCTTCTTTTCCAGCTATGGTGAATACAACATTTAGGCAGGAGGGCTAGAAAAGCATTAGTGTGAAAAGTGCCTGATTGACACTCCCCTTCACCGTACTTACCTACTTCTATACCAGAACATCCTCGGGACTAGCGAATGTTAGGGGAGTCTCCCGGACTTCTGGTACCAGTGGGTAGTCCTCCCGCATCCCGCCCTCCACAGTCTTTTACATGTGCTTTTTCATTTCTTCATTTAACTGTGCCTTAAAGTCACTAAAACCAAGAATATTAACTAATACAGTCTGGAATTTCGTCTTGTAACATGCACGTCTCAAATTTACTGTACTATTAATGTGTTTGACGTTATATCTGGCTATGGTCCACTATCAGTTTCTGAAGAATGGAATAATCATTAGTCCTGTCATTTGCTGAAATGTTTGTTTACATCTTTACTGTATAAACATTGGTACGTCACATCAAGTGCACTAAAGTCCACTCTATCTATACAGTACATGTTACTTGCAACTCCTTTATATAAAGCTAAGTATTCTACAGTATGTTTAGAACATTTTACATTACATAACATTACTCTTTATGTTACTAGGCGGATTTTAGGCAATATCAGTACAGTAATGTGCAATACCTGAAGTTTAGTTTGGTATCTACACAAACCTGTCCTGTTCTCTATGCAAGTGTAACATACGTTAAGAAATAATAGTATTCAAGCACAATATCTTCTTCTACAGCAGTGACATTTGTCATAGTAACAGAAGGCAGCTTTCCAATGTCTCTACTGAGTTTTCAAACTAAGGTGTTAATAAAACAAATTGTAACTTGGACCCATAGCCACCATGTGGTCTGCAATAAACATTGTCTTTTTCCATTGGTTTGTAATATTTCTTGTGGATTTATAAACAGTGAAATAATACTTACAGTATTTGAATTACAAAATGGAACTGCTAGACATCGAACTGTTAATGATATGAATTACGGTATATCACATTACGTATGGAACATGGGCAGGAATCCGTTTTCCTAGCTCCCGGTGGTTTTGGTCGGTTGATAGAATTAAAGTGTCTGGAGTTTCATTTCATGGTAAATAGGGTTTCACTTACATTATTATTATATGTTTAATGATAGCAGTTTTTGTACTTTTACTCAATTTTTTATTTGAGGAATTATTTAAGGTGTCAGATCTCAAGGTGGTTCCCGAAATACTATTAGTACAAATATTTCAGCTTAATCATTATTATTATTATTACTATTTATTGCCCACAAATAGAGATGATATAAATTATACTTAAATAACCCACAGTGTTGATTTTACACCTTCAAAACGTTTTATAGCAAACCCTAAATACAGTAGTTATACCAATAAATAGTCTGTGCTATCTCAGATCAAGAGCCAACTGTAATAGGGTGAGAGATTAGAAAATGTTAGCAGTAATCTCTCACATTGGTCGAGTTTAATCTTCAAAATGGGAAAATATCTGGATGAGGGTTTAAATCGTGAGAGTTTTTGAGTCAGAAAAACCTGCGAGTTTGCCTGATCTCGCACTATTATATTGGCCGACTTTAAAAAGTGTGAGAGGTTACTGCTATACTCTCACATTCTCTGACTCTTACCCTATTACATTTGGCCCCTTACATCCAAATAAGCTTTAAGGCCAAAGCAATGTCTTGTAATGAGTACCCAGATTTTTCTACATTACAGCCAACATTGACGTGTAAAGCCATATGCTGTACACTTGTGCATTAAGTAGACAAGAATAACTTTAGAAATACAGTATGGACATTGATTGCTGATTCACTGAACAGCTATAAAGAAACCTAAAGCAAAATATGGAGCATTTTACACAACGTTACTAAAGGTTAATAAAAGTTGATTGAAATCCAAAATAAACTGGATATGATCCATAACTTAAAATTTAGTTTTGGATGGAGTTTAATGAGTTAATCTAAATATAAACAAACATGTTTCCTTGCCATGAAAGAAATGGCAAGAAAACGGGATTCCTGACAGGTGTACAAATAATTCCACAGGATTCCTGACCGGTGTAAAAATAATATTCTGCACTAGTTTCTCCTTTTCCTGTTATCGTTACTGAGGACACTTGTGGCTTCAACAAATGACGCATCAATAGTACAGTTTGTTTTCTTTATAGTAAAACAACTCTCTTGTTTACCTGTGTTTTGAAATATGAAACTACTGTAGATAAGGGCAGATTGCCTCACATGAAATGTTAGTTTGAAATATATAGTTCCAGTCACTGAAGGCCCCTATCCACTAGACGATTTAAATGAACGATGTGAACGATAACGATATCATAATTGGTCATAAATCGTTTGCAAAAATGTCTAAAACGACCCGCGATGCGCGTGCCCGCTGGTCGTTTAGACATCTGTCATCGTGCAAACATGCTGGACAACCTGACGATAACGTCAGGTTGAGCATGTTTGCAGATGATGGATGAGCCTGTACTGAACGACTGCTCGTTCAGTGCAGGCTCATCACAGACTGACAAGTGACTGCACGATTACAATGTCGTAATCGTGCAGTCGTTTTCATGTCTGCTAGTGGGTACAGGAGACTAGCATTCTCAGGGGAAAATGCAGTATTTTTACAGGTGGGTTTACACACACACACACATATATACTGTGCATATATATATATGTCACACATATATGACACGCACACTTACCTTTCAGCAGCTTCGGGTTGTAGACCTGTGATGAATACGGGACCTGGCAGGCTGGCACCATGTCATTAGGCCCCTCCCCCTAGCAACAAAATGCCACGATTCACAGTTCAATCCGGAGGGGTTGGAGCTAGTGATTCTAACATGTTATTTAGGGGTAATGCTGGCCATACACTAGTGCTATTTTGGGCCGATTGCCCGATTTTAGACACGTCGTACGATGAATTGTGTAGAAAGAATCATGTATGTAGGTAGGATCCGATGCGTGCTGTCGCCGCTCTTAAAACGTATCGTATGATCAGATGTGCAGCCCATATTATATATCGTAATTGTATGCAGATTGTGCCGTGTATTTGTGCATGCGATGCATCGTGCGTCCGACTGGTGTCATTTCAGTGACATTTTGAAAATTGATGATCAGTTTGTCAGCAGGCATACGATCGATCGTATCGTGAGATCGTATGTACATCGTGTGTCCAAAGCACCAAATCGCGCGGCCGGGATTGCCAGGGAGCTGCCAGGGAGTTCAAGGGAAATCGTAAGATGAATCTCATCTTGTGCTGGTCGTACTAGTGTATGGCCAGCATTAGGTACAAGAATACAGTTGGTATTGAATGCTGTAAGTCTATCAATTAAGATCATGGCACTACTAGACAGAAAACATGCTCTTAATTTTAATAGACTACAAACTTTTAAATGCTAACAAATAGTGACATCACAGAGAAATCGGAAACGTGATCAAAACATAAAAATACAGCAATTTGTATCAATCTACAGAACGTGAGTTCAAGTGAAATATTAAGTTGCATATAACATATCTCCCAACATGCCCCGAGAAAGTGACACAGCCTTGCGGCAAGGGGGAATGGTCTCTCATCCCACCTCCATTTCCATTACAAGCTGATAGGCTGCCCCCAGGTGGGAATGGGTTCAGGATGCCGGCACTCTGGATCCCGGTGGTCAAAATGCCGATCCCGGCATCCCGACAGGGTTAGAATACTAACACTTGTCAGTCAGTATTCTTACCCTCCCCCTCTCCCTAACCCTCCCTCCTCGGTGCCTAACCCTAACCTCCCCCTCCTTGCACCCTAAACCTAACCCTCCCCCCTTAGTCCCTAACACTAACCCTCCCCCCAACCCCGCTACTTACAGTTGGGATTCCTGTAGTCAGGATACCGGCGCAGGGATTTTGACAAGGGGGGAACACCTCGGATATATTTGCCTCACAATTCCACACCTTGAGGTATTCTAATGGAAAGGACTTGTAGACACGGGAAGCAGTCGGGAAGCCGACGGACGTAATCCCGACTGTCGGCTTCCCGACTGTCTAATTCCAGCAAGGCACCAATGACAGGCGTCGAAATCCCATAGAATAGGGTTAGTGAAAACTTTTTGTTGAGCAGGATTTTTACCCCTGGCGGGCTGCCGGCGGTAAATCATACTGATTCCGTAGACACAGTAAAGACGACCGCGGCGGCCATTTTCCAATTGTTTTTACAGCGCCAGACCCCGGGCCGACGCGGGACTCCGGAATGGTAAGTAAAACTATGGGTTCAGGTTGTGCGGTGCAGGGCCCCCCTGCCCCGCACACCCTGCACCCATTGTAGATATGCCCCTGCTGTGATTGCACGCTTCCAGTGCATTCCATCTCACTTCAAGTAACCTAACTGCAGAACATTGCTGCTATCACCTACACACAGCAGCGTCACTAGGGGGGTGCGGCCCGCACCTGGTGTCACCCTTCAAGGGGGTGACACCAAGAAGAGCAGCACATCACACCCGCGGGCCGCACACCCCAGGCACCACCGCCGACCATGCTGCTGGAGACACACACTGGGATCCGCCGCATGATGTCCGTCCTGGTCTGCCCGCCGCCGCCGGGGTGAGCCGCACTGCACATTCACCGCGGCCAGCGTCCAGAGCCACACACAGGCACAGAGGATCTCTCTGTGCCTGTGTGTGCTTCTGGACGCCGGCCGCGATGACGTCATCGCGCACGCTGGCTCCGCTTGTCCTTCTGGGAGCCGCTCAGCCTGCTGGAGAAGGAGGAGGGACCACGGACCTGAGCGCGCTGCGTGTCAAGAAAGAAGAACTTGGAAGCCAGCCAGGAGTCAAGTGCACAGTGCGCTGCGCACCCCAACTGGACACACCCAGAGGTAAGTACACAGGGGGGGGCACAGTATAAGGGGGATTACTGGGGGCCGGGCCACCATTAGAGTTCCATGCTGGGACACCTTATAAGGGCACTACTGGGGGCCATGGGACACAATATAAGGGGGCCATGGGACACAATATAAGGGCACTACTGGGGGCCATGGGACACAATATATGGGCATTACTGGAGGCCTGGCTATGGGACACTGTATAAGGGCACTAATGAGGCTATGGGACACTGTATGAGGGCACTAATGAGGCTATGGGACACTGCATAAGGGCACTACTGAGGCTATGGGACACAATATAAGGGCACTACTGGAGGCTATGGGACACTGTATAAGGGCACTAATGAGGCTATGGGACACTGTATGAGGGCACTAATGAGGCTATGGGACACTGTATAAAGGCACTACTGGAGGCTATGGGACACTGTATAAGGGCACTAATGAGGCTATGGGACACTGTATGAGGGCACTAATGAGGCTATGGGACACTGTATAAGGGCACTACTGAGGCTATGGGACACAATATAAGGGCACTACTGGAGGCTATGGGACACTGTATAAGGGCACTAATGAGGCTATGGGACACTGTATGAGGGCACTAATGAGGCTATGGGACACTGTATAAGGGCACTACTGAGGCTATGGGACACAATATAAGGGCACTACTGGAGGCTATGGGATACTGTATAAGGGCACTAATGAGGCTATGGGACACTGTATGAGGGCACTAATGAGGCTATGGGACACTGTATGAGGGCACTAATGAGGCTATGGGACACTGTATGAGGGCACTAATGAGGCTATGGGACACTGTATAAGGGCACTACTGAGGCTATGGGACACTGTATAAGGGCACTACTGGAGGCTATGGGACACTGTATAAGGGCACTACTGGAGGCTATGGGACACTGTATAAGGGCACTAATGAGGCTATGGGACACTGTATGAGGGCACTAATGAGGCTATGGGACACTGTATGAGGGCACTACTAGAGGCTATGGGACACTGTATGAGGGCACTAATGAGGCTATGGGACACTGTATAAGGGCACTACTGGAGGCTATGGGACACTGTATAAGGGCACTACTGGAGGCTATGGGACACTGTATAAGGGCACTAATGAGGCTATGGGACACTGTATCAGGGCACTAATGAGGCTATGGGACACTGTATAAGGGCACTACTGAGGCTATGGGACACTGTATAAGGGCACTACTGGAGGCTATGGGACACTGTATAAGGGCACTACTGAGGCTATGGGACACTGTATAAGGGCGCTAATGAGGCTATGGGACACTGTATAAGGGCACTATGGGGGCAATGGGGCACTGTATAAGGGCACTACAGGGCCATGGGGCACTGTATAAGGGCACTACAGGGCCATGGGGCACTGTATAAGGGCACTACAGGGGGCTATGGGACACTGTATAAGGGCACTACTGGGGGCACAGCTTAAGGGGCATTGCTGGGGCACTGCATAAGAGATGCAATCCTGGGGGCACTGTATAAGGGCACTATGGGGGTCACAGCTCAAGGGGCATTGCTGGGCCACTGCGTAAGGGGTGCTACTGGAGGCACTGTATAAAGCATACTTCTGGGGGTACTGCATAAGGGGCACTACTGGCGATACTGTATAAGAGGCACTACTGGGGGCACAACATAAGGGGCATTGCTGGGCCACTGCATAAGGGGTGCTACGGAGAGGCACTGTATAAAGCATACTTCTGGGGGTACTGCATAAGGGGCACTACTGGCGATACTGTATAAGAGGCACTACTGGGGGCACAACATAAGGGGCATTACTGGGGCACTGCATACTGGGCACACTGAATAAGGGGCGCTACTGAGGCACTGCATAAGGAGCGATACTGGTGGTAAAGTATAAGGGGCGCTACTGGGGGAACTGTGTAAGGGGCACTACTGGGGGTACAGCATATGGGGCTCTAATAAAGTAGGCATTGCATACTGGGCTCTAATACAGGGGGCATTGCATATTGGCCACATCTACAGGGGGCATTGCCTAAAGGGGCACTACTACAGGGGGAACTGCATAATGGGCACAACTAAAGGAGATTGCATAAGGGGCACTAATACGGCATTGAATAAAGGGCATTCCATAGAGGTAATGCGAGTGCTTGTCCATCTGCAAATGGAAACTCTTGCTGCCCATTGATTTAACATATATAATAGTGCTTTATAAATTATCCATATATTAGAGTTGCTCATTTATTATAAACATATTTTCAGAGAATAAAGTGAGAGTTTTCATAGCAGTCTGGAGGAGACAGCCTAACCCTACTCCTGACGCTATTGGAATTGAGTGCTGCCTAGTTTCTGCTTTCACCTTCAAGAAATCTGCACTGTAAGTCTGAGTATGTTTGCACTGATATTGTATAGTATGCTTATTGTTGTGACTTAAAATACATAATACACATTTATATGTTAAAAGCATTGTACTAGTCTAAATTTTTTTGGGTCAGGTTGGTGGTGTGGGGGGGGGGGGTTCAAGGAAACTTTTGCCCTGAATAAACACCTGGCTGCAGATAAGGGAGGGAGAGAGGGTCCATTTTGTATTACTACATAATAGATCATATTTCTTTACATGTAATCAAACTTTGATTTATAATATGATCTTACTGTTATGAGTTTAACATGAGGAGGGAATGAGGTAGTAGAAAAAGTCAATGGAGGGTTGGTCATTGGGGACGATTCAATTGTTTTATCGCACCCTATCTCCCGCCTAAAGTGACGGGAGATTGGGGTGCGATATTCAATTGTTTTTGGGCGCCCATGCATGTCGCGCCCAAATCGACAGGGCTAAACCCGTAAAGCGGCTAAGTCCTGCTTTGGGCGCCCAAACTCCCATTTAGGTGCCCAAAGTGCCGACTTATTGAACATTTCTGCTCGCCTGCCCTGAGCCTTCAGCCACGGGTGCAAACAATTGAATCGCCCCCACTGTCTCTACCCTAAGGAGTATATTTAAATGGCTCATTTTAAATTATTAATTGGTATTGGTATTGGTCTGTGTATGCCCTTTATGTTAACATCATTATAGATGTGTACTCCTACATCTATCCTCGATATGCTATACAGCGCGAGATGCTGGACATGAGTGAGCCGCCAGGTCCAGTGCAGCTCTGCTAACGTTGGGCATCTTTGTTTGCTAAAAATGAGTCTCAGTCACAATGCAATGTGACTACTATAGTACGCACAAGGAGACTGTGTTGATTCATTTGATATATGACACTTGTATATTGTGTCAGTATACAGATCAGAGCTTGTATTGCAAGAAAGCTGCAGCTGCTACTACTGCACTTTATATACAGGTTCAGAGATTTAGTTGCACACAGATATACAAGTGTCATAAGAGAGCATTGGTGCCCCCCCCATTTTTTAAATGGGTACATAAAATAGTGCACCTGAAAAAAGGCCATGGCCTCATGGGGAAAGGCCAGGGAAGAGATAGGGGAGGCCAGGAGATGCTGGGGCCAGGGAACAGACATGAGAGGCCAGGAGATGCTGGGGATAAAAGAAGAGGAAGCTACAAGTGAGAATGATAATAAACAGGAAAATTGACAGGCCCAAACAGCGCCCCCTGCCCTGCGGTGCCCTGTGCCATGGCACTGGTCACACTACCCTAGTTACCCTGAGTGTCATGCATTAAATTAATCCTCCTTTTACATCCTAGTCACATTACGTTGCAACTAGGATGCATTTTTAGCTAGAAACAAGCAAAGAAGATGCCCGATGCTAGAAGATTCTTAAGCGACCTGGCGTATGAGGACACATCTGTATACATATATTAACATTACTTTATTTTTGTTTTTCAAAATTTTTTGTTTGCCTTTTCTAAATTTTGCATGTTTTTGAACCCTGCATTGATTTCAATATTGAATTATTAGGGGTAAAATACACACCTTTTCTCATTGACTAACAGGGTATATTTAAATTAACTTCCCCATGCAGTGTTCTGCACTTGTAATTAACCTGGCAGGGTAACAGCAGAATCACATGGTCCAAGGTTTTCCTTCCTTTGCCTGTACTATTTACAATAGATTTACATATTTTTATTTAATTTTGCAAAAATATTCTATTATGCATTTTTACATTGTGCAGTGATATTCAATCATGCTGCATGGTGTACATAAAGCAAAGAGGCCAAGTGGATGCCAGCAAAGGAAGGCAAAAGAAACAAGAAAAAAAGCACTGAAAACGCAAGCTGGATCCATGCTTCAATTTGTCAAAAGACAGGATGATGGCCAGGGTTCATCAAAAGACACAGCTCCTCCGTGTCAGTCTCCAATTGATAATACTAATTCTTCTGATGATTGCATGCATTCTACAGAAGAGCAAGAAGTGGAAATTGCAGAATTTACAGCAGAAAAACAAGGAGTGGAAATGGAAGAATGTCAAGCAGAAGAAAGTGCTGAAAGTGACTCTAGCCTTGATACTGCAACGGAGATGAGTGATGTTATGGAGAAAGATTTGCAAATTTTCCATGATGTTTCTTTCTGGGAAATACCAGTTCCAGATCACTTTCGGGTTGAAATCATCAAAAAGGGAAGTACTTATTTCCAGAACAAAGATGGTCCTTTCAGTGCAGTGTCAAGGCAAGATTCAGATGGAAAAGCAAAGGGTGGTGTACGTCAGCTTTCAAAAGAGTGGTTTTACAAGATGAAGCCAAATGGCGAGAAAATTCTACGGTCTTGGATGATTTACTCAGTTGTCAGCAACAAATTATACTGTTTTTGCTGCCGACTGTTTGCAGTTAGTACTACAAGTATGACATCCAAATTTGTGACTGGGTTTCAGATGTGGTGGAAACTGAACCCTAAAGTATATAACCATGAGACATCCGAAGAGCACCTATGTTGCCTTGAAAAGTGGAAAACATTAGCAGCAGGACTTAGGCTGCACAAAACCATTGATGCCAAAAGTATTTCTTTAATGGAAATGGAGAAGAAAAAGTGGAGGGACATCTTGTACAGATTGCTTGATATAACATTGTTTCTTGCCAAGCAGAATCTAGCATTCCGTGGCCACAAGGAAGATGAAACTTCATTAAATAAAGGGAACTTTCTTGAGATGGTTGAGATGCTGTCAAAATATGATCCAGTGCTGAAAGAGCACCTTATGAGATTAAAACAGAGCACATGTAAACTTAAAGTGTCAGTCTCTTATCTAGCACCAAACACTCAGAATGAGTTTATAAGTGCCTTGGCAAACCATGTGAAGGAGAAGCTTGTCATTGACATAAAGTCTGCAAACTGTTTTGGGATCATGTTTGACAGCACACCTGACATATCACATACTGACCAGATGTCCGAAGTGATCAGATATGTAAAAATCAAAAATATGAAAGTTGAAGTAAAAGAGGTATTTCTTGGATTTTTTTCCTTTAAAGGGGAAAACCGCTGCTGACCTCAGTTCTGACATTCTTAAAACACTGGAAAATGATGGACTGGACATAATGATGTGCCGCTCTCAAGGCTATGATAATGCTGCCACTATGGCTGGAATCCATGGAGGTGTGCAAGCCATTCTTAAAATAAAGAACAGGAAGGCTATTTTTAGTGGATGTGTGGACCATTCACTTAATTTGTGTGGTCAGCACTCTTTTGCTGAAAATGCATCATGTGTGACATTTTTTGGGACTCTTGAAAGAATGTTTTCTTTCTTTGCTGCTTCCACCCATCGATGGGATGTGTTAATGGAACATACTGGAGTCTAAGTGAAAAGGCTGTCAACAACACGCTGGAGTGCTCATCATGCTGCTGTTACGGAGAAGTTTGGAGAAGTTACGGAGAGTTAAGGAGAAGTTTGATAAGTTTGTGGAGGCGATCGAAGCTCTTTGTGATCTACATGAAAATTTGGACACAAGGGGAGCAGCACAAAGTCTTTTGCCTGCTGTCTGTGATTTCACATTTCTGTGCTACCTATACTTCTGGTGTAATGTACTTCAGGAAGTTAATCTAACACAGCAGTACCTGCAGACAAAGGGCTTAACTTGACCAGGTGGTGACAAAGTTAGAGGCGCTTAAACTTTTTTTACATGATGAACGCAGTCAACTAGTGGAGCATGCAATTGAACAGGCACTTTCAAAGTCAGAAGAATATGGAATTGCAGTACAGAGAAGAGCCAGGGTCAAGAAGAGGTTGGCAGGGGAACAAGCATGTGATGCTGGACTCTCTCTTCAAGAAGAAAATAGGAGGGCGATGCTTGAGTGCATTGATCGCTTTCATTCTGAGCTTCAGATCAGATCAAGAGCCATCCAGAAAATAGCAGCCATGTTTGAAGCTGTTCAAGCGAAGAGTCTTATATCTGCCACTGATGAACAGTTAAAGGTGTCCATTCCAAAATTGACCACTTTCTATGATGAATTATCTGAAAGTGCTCTTTTAATAGAAATACCAAGGCTAAGAAGGCACCTGAAAGCAGCAAAGATTGATCTGGAAAAAGCCAAAGATTGGGTAGTATTAGATATTTTGAAATTCATAGCAGAATGGGACTTTGTAGAATCTCTACCATACCTTTCACAAAGTCTAAAATTATTTTTGACGATCTGTGTGTCTGTGGCTTCATGTGAGAGGAGCTTTTCAAAGCTGAAACTTATAAAGAACTATTTGCGATCTACAATGGGACAGTCAAGGCTTTCAGACCTTGCAATTCTATCAGTTGAAAGTGAGATGGCAAAAGGCATTGACTTTGATGAAGTGATTCAAAAGTTTGCAGCTGTGAAGGCCAGAAAAGGAAAGTTTTGATTCTTTTTGTGGAGATGTTCATTAAGTGCTAAAATGCTTTTGTATTTGTTACTGTTTATGTTTTTTATGGTATTACTTCAAATTAAATTATCGACGTGTGCAAATGAATACTTTGTGTGATATACTTTGCTGAATATAATAAATTTAATATGGTTTGGCGTGCTGTTCATGAGAGTTTCTCTTAATGTCTTCATCCCTATGTTGCCCTTCCGAATCTTGGCTAACACATGAAAAACCTCATTGCAATGCAAAACCGTTTTACAGTCTAAGTTTGTGTCCAGTAAGTCATGAAACTGTTGAGTCAAATAATTTAGGCATTGAGTTTAGTTTGCATAACACTTATGTAAATGTTATAATGTTTTACCTGTGATATTGTATTTTAAAGATATAACGTTAGTTTTGTTAGCTGTTTATTTTATTACTATTGCCATTGCATTTAGTGATAGTACAAAAACAGTACTAAGGATGGGGGGGGGTGACACCATGAGCTACCACACCGGGTGACACCAACCCTAGTGACGCCTCTGCCTACACAGCTTCTCTCTCAGCCCAAACAGTCTGCTGTATCCGCCACTGCAACAGAAGTCCACTCCGCAGCCACCTGCTTTATCTTCTTCTGGAAATATTCAGCCAGTTTTAAGTCCTGAATTATCCAGCCTTAGGCGACCTGTCCTGAATCCCAATCCTCCAAGAGCATTGAAAGGAGCGGCTCAAGGTACAAGCTTACAGGACTGTTGCAAGGAGCACTGTAGCAGGCCGCAGCTGCAGGCAGCCCAGCCCCTCAGTGTCTGCATCATTCCACCTCCACTCCTGGTCCATACAGCTGCTGCCTATCCTCTGCTCCATCCCGCCCCCTGGTCCATGGTCTCCCCCCTTCACCATCTACCGTGCCTGTCTTTTCAGTCCCCTGCTGCATACTGCCTTCCCCTCTGTTCTGTGGTGCTGCCTCACCCCTGCTGCATCAGTGTCTTTTTTACAGTGTTTCTCTCTCTGATGTAATGTGAACGCTAGTTTAGTGATGTTTTACAGTGTAGTGTAGCTTAAAGAGGGGTCAGTAATGTAGTTTAGGGTATAGAGGGGTCAGTGGTGTAATGTAGGATATAGAGGTGTCAGTGATATAATGTATGGTATAGAGGGATCAGTAATGTAGTGTATGGTATAGAGAAGTCAGTTATGTAATGTAGGGTATAGAGAGGTCAGTAATGTAGTGTAGGGTATAGAGGGCTCAGTGATATAGTGTAGGGTATAAAATGGTCAGTAATGTAGTGTAGGGTATAGAGGGGTCAGTGATGTAGTGTACGGTATAGAGGGGTCAGTAATGTAGTGTAGGGTATACAGAGGTCAGTAGTGTAGTGTAGTGTATAGAGTGATCAGTAATGTAGTGTAGGGTATAGAGAGGTCAGTGATGTAGTGAAGGGTATAGAGGGATCAGTAATGTAGTGTAGGGTATAGAGAGGTCAGTAATGTAGTGTAGGGTATAGAGGGGTCGGTAATGTAGTGTAGGGTATAGAAAGGTCAGTAATGTAGTGAAGAGTATAGAGAGGTCAGTGATATAGTGTAGGGTATAGAGGGATCAGTAATGTAGTGTAGGCTATAGAGAGGTCAGTAATGTAGTGTAGGTTATAGAGAGGTCAGTAATGTCATGTAGGGTATAGAGAGGTCAGTAATGTAGTGTAGGGTATAGAGGGGTCAGTAATGTAATGTAGGATATACAGGGATCAGTAATGTAGTGTAGGGTATAGAGGGGTCAGTAATGTAATGTAGGGCATAGAGGGATCAGTAATGTAGTGTATGGTATAGAGAGGTCAGTAATGTAGTGTAGGTTATAGAGAGGTCAGTAATGTCATGTAGGGTATAGAGAGGTCAGTGATATAGTGTAGGGTATAAAATGGTCAGTAATGTAGTGTAGGGTATAGAGGTTTCATTAATGTAGTGTAGGGTATAGAGGAGTCAGTAATGTAATGTAGGGTATAGAGGGGTCAGTGATATAATGTAGGGTATATAGGGGTCAGTAATGTAGTGTAGGGTATAGAGGAGTCAGTGATATAATGTAAGGTATATAGGGGTCAGTAATGTAGTGTAGGGTATAGAGGGGTCAGTGATATATTGTAGGGTATAGGGGGGTCAGTAATGTAGTGTAGAGTATAGAGGGGTCAGTAATGTAGTGTAGGGTATAGAGAGGTCAGTGATATAGTGTAGGGTATGGAGGGATCAGTAATGTAGTGTAGGGTATAGAGGGGTCAGTAATGTAATGTACGGTATAGAGGGGTCAGTAATGTAGTGTAGGTTATAGAGAGGTCAGTAATGTAGTGTATAGAGAGGTCAGTAATGTAGTGTAGGTTATAGAGAGGTCAGTAATGTCATGTAGGGTATAGAGAGGTCAGTGATGTAGTGTAGGGTATAGAGGGGTCAGTAATGTAATGTAGGGTATAGAGGGATCAGTAATGTAGTGTAGGGTATAGAGGAGTCAGTGATATAATGTAAGGTATATAGGGGTCAGTAATGTAGTGTAGGGTATAGAGGGGTCAGTGATATATTGTAGGGTATAGGGGGGTCAGTAATGTAGTGTAGAGTATAGAGGGGTCAGTAATGTAGTGTAGGGTATAGAGAGGTCAGTGATATAGTGTAGGGTATGGAGGGATCAGTAATGTAGTGTAGGGTATAGAGGGGTCAGTAATGTAATGTACGGTATAGAGGGGTCAGTAATGTAGTGTAGGTTATAGAGAGGTCAGTAATGTAGTGTATAGAGAGGTCAGTAATGTAGTGTAGGTTATAGAGAGGTCAGTAATGTCATGTAGGGTATAGAGAGGTCAGTGATGTAGTGTAGGGTATAGAGGGGTCAGTAATATAATGTAGGGTATAGAGGGATCAGTAATGTAGTGTAGGGTATAGAGGGGTCAGTAATGTAATGTAGGGCATAGAGGGATCAGTAATGTAGTGTATGGTATAGAGAGGTCAGTAATGTAGTGTAGGGTATAGAGGGGTCAGTAATGTAATGTAGGGTATAGAGGGATCAGTAATGTCATGTAGGGTATGGCGGGGTCAGTAATGTCGTGTAGGGTATAGAGGGATCAGTGATGTAGTGTAGTGTATAGAGAGGTCAGTAATGTAGTGTAGGGTATAGAGGGATCAGTAATGTAGTGTAGGGTATAGAGGGGTCAGTAATGTAGTGTAGGGTATAGAGGGGTCAGAAATGTAGTGTAGGGTATAGAGGGGTCAGTGATATATTGTAGGGTATGGGGGGGTCAGTAAGGTAGTGTAGAGTATAGAGGGGTCAGTAATGTAGTCTAGGCTATAGAGGGATCAGTAATGTAGTGTAGGGTATAGAGGGCTCAGTGATGTAGTGTAGGGTATAAAATGGTCAGTAATGTAGTGTACGGTATAGAGGGTCAGTGATGTCGTGTAGGGTATAGAGGGTCAGTAATGTAGTGTAGGGTATAGACAGGTCAGTAATGTAGTGTAGGGTATAGAGGAGTCAGTAATGTAATGTAGGGTATAGAGGGGCCAGTGATGTAGTGTAGGGTATAGAGGAATCAGTAATGTAGTATAGGGTATAGAGAGGTCAGTGATATAGTGTAGGGTATAGAGGGATCAGTAATGTAGTGTAGGCTATAGAGAGGTCAGTAATGTAGTGTAGGGTATAGAGAGGTCAGTAGTGTAGGGTATAGAGGGGTCAGTAATGTAGTGTAGGGTATAGAGGTGTCAGTGATGTAGTGTAGGGTATAGAGGGGTCAGTAATGTAGTGTAGGGTATACAGAGGTCAGTAATGTAGTATAGGGTATAGAGGGATCAGTAATGTAGTGTAGGGTATAGAGGGATCAGTAATGTAGTGTAGGGTATAGAGAGGTCAGTAATGTAGTGTAGGGTATAGAGGGATCAGTAATGTAGTGTAGGGTATAGAGAGGTCAGTAATGTAGTGTAGGGTACAGAGGGGTTGGTAATGTAGTGTAGGGTATAGAGAGGTCTGTAATGTAGTGTAGGGTATAGAGAGGTCAGTGATATAGTGTAGGGTATAGAGGGATCAGTAATGTAGTGTAGGCTATAGAGAGGTTAGTAATGTAGTGTAGGGTATAGAGAGGTCAGTAGTGTAGGGTATAGAGGGGTCTGTAATGTAGTGTAGGGTATAGAGGGGTCAGTGATGTAGTGTATGGTATAGAGGGGTCAGTAATGTAGTGTAGGGTATACAGAGGTCAGTAATGTAGTGTAGGGTATAGAGGGATCAGTAATGTAGTGTAGGGTATAGAGAGGTCAGTAATGAAGTGTAGGGTATAGAGGGATCAGTAATGTAGTGTAGGGTATAGAGAGGTCAGTAATGTAGTGTAGGGTATAGAGGGGTCGGTAATGTAGTGTATGGTATAGAGAGGTCAGTAATGTAGTGTAGGGTATGGAGGGGTCAGTAGGGTAGGGTATAGAGGGGTCAGTAATGTAGGGTAGGGTAGGGTATAGAGAGGTCAGTAATGTAGTGTAGGGTATAGAGGGGTCAGTGATTTAGTGCAGGGTATAGAGGGGCCAGTAATGTAGTGTAAGGTATAGAGGGGTCAGTGATGTACTGTAGGGTACAGAGGGGTCAGTGATATAGTGTAGGGTATGGAGGGGTCAGTAATGTAGTGTAGGGTATAGAGAGGTCAGTAATGTAGTGTAGGGTATAGAGAGGTCAGTGATGTAGTGTAGGGTACAGAGGGGTCAGTGATATAGTGTAGGGTACGGAGGGGTCAGTAATGTAGTGTATGGTATAGAGGGATCAGTAATGTAGTGTACGGTATAGAGGGTCAGTGATGTCGTGTAGGGTATAGAGGGTCAGTAATGTAGTGTAGGGTATAGAAAGGTCAGTAATGTAGTGTAGGGTATAGAGGAGTCAGTAATGTAATGTAGGGTATAGAGGGGCCAGTGATGTAGTGTAGGGTATAGAGGAATCAGTAATGTAGTATAGGGTATAGAGGGGTCAGTGATTTAGTGCAGGGTATAGAGGGGTCAGTGATGTAGTGTAGGGTACAGAGGGGTCAGTGATATAGTGTAAGGTGCAGAGGGGTCAGTGATATTGTGTAGGGTATAGGGGGGTCAGTAATGTAGTGTAGAGTATAGAGGAGTCAGTAATGTAGTGTAGGGTATAGAGGGGTCAGTAATGTAATGTAGGGTATAGAGAGGTCAGTAATGTAGTGTAGGGTATAGAGGGGTCAGTAATGTAGTGTAGGATTAGAGAGGTCAGTAATGTAGTGTAGGGTATAGAGAGGTCAGTAATGCAGGGTCTAGAGAGGTCAGTAATGTAGTGTAGGGTATAGAGGGGTCAGTAATGTAGTGTAGGATTAGAGAGGTCAGTAATGTAGTGTAGTGTATAGAGGGGTCAGTAATGTAGAGTAGGGTATAGAGGGGTCAGTAATGTAGTGTAGGGTATAGAGGGATCAGTGATATAATGTATGGTATAGAGGTGTCACTAATGTAGTGTAGTGTATAGAGAGGTCATTAATGTAGTGTAGGCTATAGGGGGGTCAGTAATTAGTGTAGAGTATAGAGAGGGCAGTAATGTAGTGTACGGTATAGAGGGGTCAGTAATGTAGTGTAGGGTATAGAGGGGGCAGTAATGTAAAGTAGGATATAGAGAGGTCAGTAATGTAGTGTAGGGTATAGAGGAGTCAGTGATATAATGTAGGGTATAGAGAGGTCAGTAATGTAGAGTAGGATATAGAGGAGTCAGTAATGTAGTGTACGGTATAGAGAGGTCAGTAATGTAGTGTAGGCTATAGAGGGGTCAGTAATGTAGTGTAGTATATAGAGGGGTCTGTAAAGTAGTGTAGGGTACAGAGGGGTCAGTAATGTAGTGTAGGGTACAGAGAGGTCAGTGATATAATGTAGGGTACAGAGGGGTCAGTGAGATAGAGTAGGGTATAGAGGGGTCAGTAATGTAGTGTAGGTTACAGAGGGGTCAGTAATGTAGTGTAGGGTACAGAGGGGTCAGTGATACAGTGTATGGTATAGAGAGGTCAGTAATGTAATCTAGGATTAGAGAGGTCAGTAAAATAGTGTAGGGTATAGAGGGATCAGTAATGTAGTGTAGGGTATAGAGGGATCAGTAATGTAGTGTAGGGTATAGAGGGGTCAGTAATGTAGTGTAGGGAATAGAGGGATCAGTAATGTAGTGTAGGGTATAGAGGGATCAGTGATGTAGTGTAGGGTATAGAGGGATCAGTAATGTAGTGTGGGGAATAGAGGGATCAGTGATGTAGTGTAGGGTATAGATAGGTCAGTAATGCAGTGTAGGGTATAGAGAGGTCAGTAATGTAGTGTAGGGTATAGAGGGGTCAGTAATGTAGTGTAGGGTATAGAGAAGTCAGTGATATAATGTATGGTATAGAGGGATCAGTAATGTAGTGTCGGGTATAGAGGGGTCAGTAATGTAGTGTAGGGTATAGAGTGGGCAGTAATGTAGAGTAGGATATAGAGGAGTCAGTAATGTAGTGTACGGTATAGAGAGGTCAGTAATGTAGTGTAGGCTATAGATGGGTCTGTAATGTAGTGTAGTATATAGAGGGGTCTGTAAAGTAGTGTAGGGTACAGAGGGGTCAGTAATGTAGTGTAGGGTACAGAGAGGTCAGTGATATAATGTAGGGTACAGAGGGGTCAGTGAGATAGAGTAGGGTATAGAGGGGTCAGTAATGTAGTGTAGGTTACAGAGGGGTCAGTAATGTAGTGTAGGGTACAGAGGGGTCAGTGATACAGTGTATGGTATAGAGAGGTCAGTAATGTAATGTAGGATTAGAGAGGTCAGTAAAATAGTGTAGGGTATAGAGGGATCAGTAATGTAGTGCAAAGGTATAGAGGGATCAGTAATGTAGTGTAGGGTATAGAGGGGTCAGTAATGTAGTGTAGGGTATAGAGGGATCAGTAATGTAGTGTAGGGTATAGAGGGATCAGTGATGTAGTGTAGGGTATAGAGGGATCAGTAATGTAGTGTGGGGAATAGAGGGATCAGTGATGTAGTGTAGGGTATAGATAGGTCAGTAATGCAGTGTAGGGTATAGAGAGGTCAGTAATGTAGTGTAGGGTATAGAGGGGTCAGTAATGTAGTGTAGGGTATAGAGAAGTCAGTGATATAATGTATGGTATAGAGGGATCAGTAATGTAGTGTCGGGTATAGAGGGGTCAGTAATGTAGTGTAGGGTATAGAGTGGGCAGTAATGTAGAGTAGGATATAGAGGAGTCAGTAATGTAGTGTACGGTATAGAGAGGTCAGTAATGTAGTGTAGGCTATAGATGGGTCAGTAATGTAGTGTAGTATATAGAGGGGTCAGTAAAGTAGTGTAGGGTCCAGAGGGGTCAGTAATGTAGTGTAGGGTACAGAGAGGTCAGTGATATAGTGTAGGGTATAGAGGGGTCAGTATTGTAGTGTAGGGTACAGAGGGTTCAGTGAGATAGAGTAGGGTATAGAGGGGTCAGTAATGTAGTGTAGGTTACAGAGGGGTCAGTAATGTAGTGTAGGGTACAGATGGGTCAGTGATACAGTGTAGGGTATAGAGAGGTCAGTAATGTAGTGTATGGTATAGAGAGGTCAGTAATGTAATGTAGGATTAGAGAGGTCAGTAAAATAGTGTAGGGTATAGAGGGATCAATAATGTAGTGTAGGGTATAGAGGGGTCAGTAATGTAGTGTATGGTATAGAGAGGTCAGTAATGTAATGTAGGATTAGAGAGATCAGTAATGTAGTGTTGGGTATAGAGGGATCAATAATGTAGTGTAGGGTATAGAGGGTTCAGTAATGTAGTGTAGGGTATAGAGGGGGCAGTAATGTAGAGTAGGATATAGAGGAGTCAGTAATGTAGTGTACGGTATAGAGAGGTCAGTAATGTAGTGTAGGCTATAGAGGGGTCAGTAATGTAGTGTAGTATATAGAGGGGTCAGTAAAGTAGTGTAGGGTCCAGAGGGGTCAGTAATGTAGTGTAGGGTACAGAGAGGTCAGTGATATAGTGTAGGGTATAGAGGGGTCAGTATTGTAGTGTAGGGTATAGAGAGGTCAGTAATGTAGTGTCGGGTATAGAGGGGTCAGTGATGTAGTGTGGGGTATAGAGGGGTCATTAATGTAGTGTAGGGTATAGAGAGGTCAGTAATGTAGTGTAGGGTATAGAGGGGTCAGTGATGTAGTGTAGGGTATAGAGGGGTCAGTGATATAGTGTAGGGTATAGAGAGGTCAGTAATGTAATGTAGGGTATAGAGAGGTCAGTAATGTAATGTGTGGTATAGAGGGGTCAGTGATGTAGTGTAGGGTGTAGAGGGGTCAGTGATGTAGTGTAGGGTATAGAGAGGTCAGTAATGTAATGTAGGGTATAGAGAGGTCAGTAATGTAATGTATGGTATAGAGGGGTCAGTGATGTATTGTAGGGTATAGAGGGGTCAGTGATGTCGTGTAGGGTATAGAGAGGTCAGTAATGTAGTGTAGTGTATAGAGGGGTCAGTAATGTAGTGTAGGGTTAGAGAGGTCAGTAATGTAGTGTAGGGTATAGAGAGGTCAGTAATGTAATGTATGGTATAGAGAGGTCAGTAATGTAGTGTAGGGTATAGAGGGGTCAGTAATGTAGTGTAGGTTACAGAGGGGTCAGTAATGTAGTGTAGGGTACAGAGTGGTCAGTGATACAGTGTAGGGTATAGAGAGGTCAGTAATGTAGTGTATGGTATAGAGAGGTCAGTAATGTAATGTAGGATTAGAGAGGTCAGTAAAATAGTGTAGGGTATAGAGGGATCAGTAATGTAGTGTAGGCTAAAGAGGGATCAGTAATGTAGTGTAGGGTATAGAGGGATCAGTGATGTAGTGTAGGGTATAGAGAGGTCAGTAATGCAGTGTAGGGTATAGAGAGGTCAGTAATGTAGTGTAGGGTATAGAGGGGTCAGTAATGTAGTGTAGGGTATAGAGAGGTCAGTGATCTAATGTATGGTATAGAGGGATCAGTAATGTAGTGTAGGGTATAGAGAGGTCAGTGATATAATGTATGGTAAAGAGGGATCAGTAATGTAGTGTAGGGTATAGAGGGGTCAGTAATGTAATGTATGGTATAATGTATGGTATAGAGGGGTAAGTAATGTAGTGTAGGGTACAGAGAGGTCAGTAATGTAGTGTAGGGTATAGAGAGGTCAGTAATGTAGTGTAGGGTATAGAGGGGTCAGTAATGTAGTATAGGGTATAGAGAGGTCAGTAATGTAGTGTAGGGTATAGAGAGGTCAGTAATGTAGTGTAGGGTATAGAGGGGTCAGTAATGTAGTGTAGGGTTTAGAGAGTTCAGTGATATAATGTATGGTATAGAGGGATCAGTAATGTAGTGTAGGGTATAAAGGGGTCAGTAAAGTAATGTATGGTATAGAGGGGTCAGTGATGTAGTGTAGGGTATAGAGGGGTCAGTGATGTAGTGTAGGGTATAGAGAGGTCAGTAATGTAGTGTGGGGTATAGAGGGGTCAGTGATGTAGTGTAGGGTATAGAGAGGTCAGTAATGTAGTGTAGGGTATAGAGGGATCAGTAATGTAGTGTAGGGTATAGAGAGGTCAGTAATGTAGTGTAGGGTATAGAGGGGTCGGTAATGTAGTGTAGGGTATACAGAGGTCAGTAATGTAGTGTAGGGTATAGAGAGGTCAGTGATATAGTGTAGGGTATAGAGGGATCAGTAATGTAGTGTAGGCTATAGAGAGGTTAGTAATGTAGTGTAGGGTATAGAGAGGTCAGTAGTGTAGGGTATAGAGGGGTCAGTAATGTAGTGTAGGCTATAGAGGGGTCAGTGATGTAGTGTATGGTATAGAGGGGTCAGTAATGTAGTGTAGGGTATACAGAGGTCAGTAATGTAGTGTAGGGTATAGAGGGATCAGTAATGTAGTGTAGGGTATAGAGAGGTCAGTAATGAAATGTAGGGTATAGAGGGATCAGTAATGTAGTGTAGGGTATAAAGGGGTCAGTGATGTAGTGTAGGGTATAGAGGGATCAGTAATGTAGTGTGGGGTATAGAGGGATGAGTGATGTAGTGTAGGGTATAGAGGGGTCGGTAATGTAGTGTAGGGTATAGAGAGGTCAGTAATGTAGTGTAGGGTATAGAGGGGTCGGAAACGTAGTGTATGGTATAGAGAGGTCAGTAATGTAGTGTAGGGTATGGAGGGGTCAGTAGGGTAGGGTATAGAGGGGTCAGTAATGTAGGGTAGGGTAGGGTATAGAGAGGTCAGTAATGTAGTGTAGGGTATAGAGGGGTCAGTGATTTAGTGCAGGGTATAGAGGGGCCAGTAATGTAGTGTAAAGTATAGAGGGGTCAGTGATGTACTGTAGGGTACAGAGGGGTCAGTGATATAGTGTAGGGTATGGAGGGGTCAGTAATGTAGTGTAGGGTATAGAGAGGTCAGTAATGTAGTGTAGGGTATAGAGGGGTCAGTGATGTAGTGTAGGGTACAGAGGGGTCAGTGATATAGTGTAGGGTACGGAGGGGTCAGTAATGTAGTGTAGGGTATAGAGGGGTCAGTGATTTAATGCAGGGTATAGAGGGGTCAGTGATGTAGTGTAGGGTATAGAGGGCTCAGTGATGTAGTGTAGAGTATAAAATGGTCAGTAATGTAGTGTATGGTATAGAGGGATCAGTAATGTAGTGTACGGTATAGAGGGTCAGTGATGTCGTGTAGGGTATAGAGGGTCAGTAATGTAGTGTAGGGTATAGACAGGTCAGTAATGTAGTGTAGGGTATAGAGGAGTCAGTAATGTAATGTAGGGTATAGAGGGGCCAGTGATGTAGTGTAGGGTATAGAGGAATCAGTAATGTAGTATAGGGTATAGAGAGGTCAGTGATATAGTTTAGGGTATAGAGGGATCAGTAATGTAGTGTAGGCTATAGAGAGGTCAGTAATGTAGTGTAGGGTATAGAGAGGTCAGTAGTGTAGGGTATAGAGGGGTCAGTAATGTAGTGTAGGGTATAGAGGGGTCAGTGATGTAGTGTACGGTATAGAGGGGTCAGTAATGTAGTGTAGGGTATACAGAGGTCAGTAGTGTAGTGTAGGGTATAGAGTGATCAGTAATGTAGTGTAGGGTATAGAGAGGTCAGTAATGTAGTGAAGGGTATAGAGGGATCAGTAATGTAGTGTAGGGTATAGAGAGGTCAGTAATGTAGTGAAGGGTATAGAGAGGTCAGTGATATAGTGTAGGGTATAGAGGGATCAGAAATGTAGTGTAGGCTATAGAGAGGTCAGTAATTTAGTGTAGGGTATAGAGAGGTCAGTAGTGTAGGGTATAGAGAGGTCAGTAATGTAGTGTAGGGTATAGAGGGGTCAGTGATGTAGTGTATGGTATAGAGGGGTCAGTAATGTAGTGTAGGGTATATAGAGGTCAGCAATGTAGTGTAGGGTATAGAGGGATCAGTAATGTAGTGTAGGGTATAGAGAGGTCAGTAATGTAATGTAGGGTATAGAGAGGTCAGTAATGTAATGTATGGTATAGAGGGGTCAGTGATGTAGTGTAGGGTGTAGAGAGGTCAGTGATGTAGTGTAGGGTATAGAGAGGTCAGTAATGTAATGTAGAGTATAGAGAGGTCAGTAATGTAATGTATGGTATAGAGGGGTCAGTGATGTATTGTAGGGTATAGAGGGGTCAGTGATGTCGTGTAGGGTATAGAGAGGTCAGTAATGTAGTGTAGTGTATAGAGGGGTCAGTAATGTAGTGTAGGGTTAGAGAGGTCAGTAATGTAGTGTAGGGTATAGAGAGGTCAGTAATGTAATGTATGGTATAGAGAGGTCAGTAATGTAGTGTAGGGTATAGAGGGGTCAGTAATGTAGTGTAGGTTACAGAGGGGTCAGTAATGTAGTGTAGGGTACAGAGTGGTCAGTGATACAGTGTAGGGTATAGAGAGGTCAGTAATGTAGTGTATGGTATAGAGAGGTCAGTAATGTAATGTAGGATTAGAGAGGTCAGTAAAATAGTGTAGGGTATAGAGGGATCAGTAATGTAGTGTAGGCTAAAGAGGGATCAGTAATGTAGTGTAGGGTATAGAGGGATCAGTGATGTAGTGTAGGGTATAGAGAGGTCAGTAATGCAGTGTAGGGTATAGAGAGGTCAGTAATGTAGTGTAGGGTATAGAGGGGTCAGTAATGTAGTGTAGGGTATAGAGAGGTCAGTGATCTAATGTATGGTATAGAGGGATCAGTAATGTAGTGTAGGGTATAGAGAGGTCAGTGATATAATGTATGGTAAAGAGGGATCAGTAATGTAGTGTAGGGTATAGAGGGGTCAGTAATGTAATGTATGGTATAGAGGGGTAAGTAATGTAGTGTAGGGTACAGAGAGGTCATCAATGTAGTGTAGGGTATAGAGAGGTCAGTAATGTAGTGTAGGGTATAGAGGGGTCAGTAATGTAGTATAGGGTATAGAGAGGTCAGTAATGTAGTGTAGGGTAGAGAGAGGTCAGTAATGTAGTGTAGGGTATAGAGGGGTCAGTAATGTAGTGTAGGGTATAGAGGGGTCAGTAATGTAGTGTAGGGTATAGAGAGGTCAGTAATGTAGTGTAGGGTATAGAGGGGTCAGTGATGTAGTGTAGGGTATAGAGAGATCAGTAATGTAGTGTAGGGTATAGAGGGATCAGTAATGTAGTGTAGGGTATAGAGAGGTCAGTAATGTAGTGTAGGGTATAGAGGGGTCGGTAATGTAGTGTAGGGTATACAGAGGTCAGTAATGTAGTGTAGGGTATAGAGAGGTCAGTGATATAGTGTAGGGTATAGAGGGATTAGTAATGTAGTGTATGCTATAGAGAGGTTAGTAATGTAGTGTAGGGTATAGAGAGGTCAGTAGTGTAGGGTATAGAGGGGTCAGTAATGTAGTGTAGGGTATAGAGGGGTCAGTGATGTAGTGTATGGTATAGAGGGGTCAGTAATGTAGTGTAGGGTATACAGAGGTCAGTAATGTAGTGTAGGGTATAGAGGGATCAGTAATGTAGTGTAGGGTATAGAGAGGTCAGTAATGAAGTGTAGGGTATAGAGGGATCAGTAATGTAGTGTAGGGTATAGAGAGGTCAGTAATGTAGTGTAGGGTATAGAGGGGTCGGTAATGTAGTGTATGGTATAGAGAGGTCAGTAATGTAGTGTAGGGTATGGAGGGGTCAGTAGGGTAGGGTATAGAGGGGTCAGTAATGTAGGGTAGGGTAGGGTATAGAGAGGTCAGTAATGTAGTGTAGGGTATAGAGGGGTCAGTGATTTAGTGCAGGGTATAGAGGGGCCAGTAATGTAGTGTAAAGTATAGAGGGGTCAGTGATGTACTGTAGGGTACAGAGGGGTCAGTGATATAGTGTAGGGTATGGAGGGGTCAGTAATGTAGTGTAGGGTATAGAGAGGTCAGTAATGTAGTGTAGGGTATAGAGGGGTCAGTGATGTAGTGTAGGGTACAGAGGGGTCAGTGATATAGTGTAGGGTACGGAGGGGTCAGTAATGTAGTGTAGGGTATAGAGGGGTCAGTGATTTAGTGCAGGGTATAGAGGGGTCAGTGATGTAGTGTAGGGTATAGAGGGCTCAGTGATGTAGTGTAGGGTATAAAATGGTCAGTAATGTAGTGTATGGTATAGAGGGATCAGTAATGTAGTGTACGGTATAGAGGGTCAGTGATGTCGTGTAGGGTATAGAGGGTCAGTAATGTAGTGTAGGGTATAGACAGGTCAGTAATGTAGTGTAGGGTATAGAGGAGTCAGTAATGTAATGTAGGGTATAGAGGGGCCAGTGATGTAGTGTAGGGTATAGAGGAATCAGTAATGTAGTATAGGGTGTAGAGAGGTCAGTGATATAGTTTAGGGTATAGAGGGATCAGTAATGTAGTGTAGGCTATAGAGAGGTCAGTAATGTAGTGTAGGGTATAGAGGGGTCAGTGATGTAGTGTACGGTATAGAGGGGTCAGTAATGTAGTGTGGGGTATACAGAGGTCAGTAGTGTAGTGTAGGGTATAGAGTGATCAGTAATGTAGTGTAGGGTATAGAGAGGTCAGTAATGTAGTGAAGGGTATAGAGGGATCAGTAATGTAGTGTAGGGTATAGAGAGGTCAGTAATGTAGTGTAGGGTATAGAGGGGTCGGTAATGTAGTGTAGGGTATAGAAAGGTCAGTAATGTAATGAAGGGTTTAGAGAGGTCAGTGATATAGTGTAGGGTATAGAGGGATCAGTAATGTAGTGTAGGCTATAGAGAGGTCAGTAATGTAGTGTAGGGTATAGAGAGGTCAGTAGTGTAGGGTATAGAGGGGTCAGTAATGTAGTGTAGGGTATAGAGGGGTCAGTGATGTAGTGTATGGTATAGAGGGGTCAGTAATGTAGTGTAGGGTATATAGAGGTCAGTAATGTAGTGTAGGGTATAGAGGGATCAGTAATGTAGTGTAGGGTATAGAGAGGTCAGTAATGTAGTGAAGGGTATAGAGGGATCAGTAATGTAGTGTAGGGTATAGAGAGGTCAGTAATGTAGTGTACGGTATAGAGGGGTCGGTAATGTAGTGTAGGGTATAGAGAGGTCGGTAATGTAGAGTAGGGTATAGAGAGGTCAGTGATATAGTGTAGGGTATAGAGGGATCAGTAATGTAGTGTAGGCTATAGAGAGGTCAGTAATGTAGAGTAGGGTATAGAGAGGGCAGTAGTGTAGGGTATAGAGGGGTCAGTAATGTAGTGTAGGGTATAGAGGGGTCAGTAATGTAGTGTAGGGTATACAGAGCTCAGTAATGTAGTGTAGGGAATAGAGGGATCAGTAATGTAGTGTAGGGTATAGAGAGGTCAGTAATGTAGTGTAGGGTATAGAGGGATCAGTAATGTAGTGTAGGGTATAGAGAGGTCAGTAATGTAGTGTAGGGTATAGAGGGGTCGGTAATATAGTTTAGGGTATAGAGAGGTCAGTAATGTAGTGTAGGGTATGGAGGGGTCAGTAGGGTAGGGTATAGAGGGGTCAGTAATGTAGGGTAGGGTAGGGCACAGAGAGGTCAGTAATGTAGTGTAGGGTATAGAGGGGTCAGTGATTTAGTGCAGGGTATAGAGGGGTCAGTAATGTAGTGTAGGGTATAGAGGGGTCAGTGATGTACTGTAGGGTACGGAGGGGTCAGTGATATAGTGTAGGGTATGGAGGGGTCAGTAATGTAGTGTAGGGTATAGAGAGGTCATTAATGTAGTGTACGGTATAGAGGGGTCAGTAATGTACTGTAGGGTATAGAGGGGTCAGTGATGTAGTGTAGGGTACAGAGGGGTCAGTGATATAGTGTAGGGTATGGAGGGGTCAGTAATGTAGTGTAGGGTATAGAGGGGTCAGTGATTTAGTGCAGGGTATAGAGGGGTCAGTGATGTAGTGTAGGGTACAGAGGGGTCAGTGATATAGTGTAAGGTGCAGAGGGGTCAGTGATATTGTGTAGGGTATAGGGGGGTCAGTAATGTAGTGTAGGGTATAGAGGAGTCAGTAATGTAGTGTAGGGTATAGAGGGGTCAGTAATGTAATGTAGGGTATAGAGAGGTCAGTAATGTAGTGTAGGGTATAGAGGGGTCAGTAATGTAGTGTAGGATTAGAGAGGTCAGTAATGTAGTGTAGTGTATAGAGAGGTCAGTAATGTAGGGTCTAGAGAGGTCAGTAATGTAGTGTAGGGTATAGAGGGGTCAGTATTGTAGTGTAGGATTAGAGAGGTCAGTAATGTAGTGTAGTGTATAGAGGGGTCATTAATGTAGTGTAGGGTATAGAGGGGTCAGTAATGTAGTGTAGGGTATAGAGGGATCAGTGATATAATGTATGGTATAGAGGTGTCACTAATGTAGTGTAGTGTATAGAGAGGTCATTAATGTAGTGTAGGGTATAGGGGGGTCAGTAATTAGTGTAGAGTATAGAGAGGGCAGTAATGTAGTGTACGGTATAGAGGGGTCAGTAATGTAGTGTAGGGTATAGAGGGGGCAGTAATGTAAAGTAGGATATAGAGAGGTCAGTAATGTAGTGTAGGGTTTAGAGGAGTCAGTGATATAATGTAGGGTATAGAGAGGTCAGTAATGTAGAGTAGGATATAGAGGAGTCAGTAATGTTGTGTACGGTATAGAGAGGTCAGTAATGTAGTGTAGGCTATAGAGGGGTCAGTAATGTAGTGTAGTATATAGAAGGGTCAGTAAAGTAGTGTAGGGTACAGAGGGGTCAGTGATATAGTGTAGGGTATAGAGGGGTCAGTATTGTAGTGTAGGGTACAGAGGGGTCAGTGAGATAGAGTAGGGTATAGAGGGGTCAGTAATGTAGTGTAGGTTACAGAGGGGTCAGTAATGTAGTGTAGGGTACAGAGGGGTCAGTGATACAGTGTATGGTATAGAGAGGTCAGTAATGTAATGTAGGATTAGAGAGGTCAGTAAAATAGTGTAGGGTATAGAGGGATCAGTGATGTAGTGTAGGGTATAGAGGGATCAGTAATGTAGTGTGGGGTATAGAGGGATGAGTGATGTAGTGTAGGGTATAGAGGGGTCGGTAATGTAGTGTATGGTATAGAGAGGTCGGTAATGTAGTGTAGGGTATAGAGGGGTCGGTAATGTAGTGTATGGTATAGAGAGGTCAGTAATGTAGTGTAGGGTATGGAGGGGTCAGTAGGGTAGGGTATAGAGGGGTCAGTAATGTAGGGTAGGGTAGGGTATAGAGAGGTCAGTAATGTAGTGTAGGGTATAGAGGGGTCAGTGATTTAGTGCAGGGTATAGAGGGGCCAGTAATGTAGTGTAAAGTATAGAGGGGTCAGTGATGTACTGTAGGGTACAGAGGGGTCAGTGATATAGTGTAGGGTATGGAGGGGTCAGTAATGTAGTGTAGGGTATAGAGAGGTCAGTAATGTAGTGTAGGGTATAGAGGGGTCAGTGATGTAGTGTAGGGTACAGAGGGGTCAGTGATATAGTGTAGGGTACGGAGGGGTCAGTAATGTAGTGTAGGGTATAGAGGGGTCAGTGATTTAGTGCAGGGTATAGAGGGGTCAGTGATGTAGTGTAGGGTATAGAGGGCTCAGTGATGTAGTGTAGGGTATAAAATGGTCAGTAATGTAGTGTATGGTATAGAGGGATCAGTAATGTAGTGTACGGTATAGAGGGTCAGTGATGTCGTGTAGGGTATAGAGGGTCAGTAATGTAGTGTAGGGTATAGACAGGTCAGTAATGTAGTGTAGGGTATAGAGGAGTCAGTAATGTAATGTAGGGTATAGAGGGGCCAGTGATGTAGTGTAGGGTATAGAGGAATCAGTAATGTAGTATAGGGTATAGAGAGGTCAGTGATATAGTTTAGGGTATAGAGGGATCAGTAATGTAGTGTAGGCTATAGAGAGGTCAGTAATGTAGTGTAGGGTATAGAGAGGTCAGTAGTGTAGGGTATAGAGGGGTCAGTAATGTAGTGTAGGGTATAGAGGGGTCAGTGATGTAGTGTACGGTATAGAGGGGTCAGTAATGTAGTGTAGGGTATACAGAGGTCAGTAGTGTAGTGTAGGGTATAGAGTGATCAGTAATGTAGTGTAGGGTATAGAGAGGTCAGTGATGTAGTGAAGGGTATAGAGGGATCAGTAATGTAGTGTAGGGTATAGAGAGGTCAGTAATGTAGTGTAGGGTATAGAGGGGTCGGTAATGTAGTGTAGGGTATAGAAAGGTCATTAATGTAGTGAAGGGTATAGAGAGGTCAGTGATATAGTGTAGGGTATAGAGGGATCAGTAATGTAGTGTAGGCTATAGAGAGGTCAGTAATGTAGTGTAGGGTATAGAGAGGTCAGTAGTGTAGGGTATAGAGGGGTCAGTAATGTAGTGTAGGGTATAGAGGGGTCAGTGATGTAGTGTATGGTATAGAGGGGTCAGTAATGTAGTGTAGGGTATATAGAGGTCAGTAATGTAGTGTAGGGTATAGAGAGGTCGGTAATGTAGTGTAGGGTATAGAGAGGTCAGTAATGTAGTGTAGGGTATAGAGGGATCAGTAATGTAGTGTAGGGTATAGAGAGGTCAGTAATGTAGTGTAGGGTATAGAGGGATCAGTAATGTAGTGTAGGGTATAGAGAGGTCAGTAATGTAGTGTAGGGTATAGAGGGGTCGGTAATATAGTGTAGGGTATAGAGAGGTCAGTAATGTAGTGTAGGGTATGGAGGGGTCAGTAGGGTAGGGTATAGAGAGGTCAGTAATGTAGGGTAGGGTAGGGTACAGAGAGGTCAGTAATGTAGTGTAGGGTATAGAGGGGTCAGTGATTTAGTGCAGGGTATAGAGGGGTCAGTAATATAGTGTACGGTATAGAGGGGTCAGTAATGTAGTGTACGGTATAGAGGGTCAGTGATGTCGTGTAGGGTATAGAGGGTCAGTAATGTAGTGTAGGGTATAGACAGGTCAGTAATGTAGTGTAGGGTATAGAGGAGTCAGTAATGTAATGTAGGGTATAGAGGGGCCAGTGATGTAGTGTAGGGTATAGAGGAATCAGTAATGTAGTATAGGGTATAGAGAGGTCAGTGATATAGTTTAGGGTATAGAGGGATCAGTAATGTAGTGTAGGCTATAGAGAGGTCAGTAATGTAGTGTAGGGTATAGAGGGGTCAGTAATGTAGTGTAGGGTATAGAGGGGTCAGTGATGTAGTGTACGGTATAGAGGGGTCAGTAATGTAGTGTAGGGTATACAGAGGTCAGTAGTGTAGTGTAGGGTATAGAGTGATCAGTAATGTAGTGTAGGGTATAGAGAGGTCAGTAATGTAGTGAAGGGTATAGAGCGATCAGTAATGTAGTGTAGGGTATAGAGAGGTCAGTAATGTAGTGTAGGGTATAGAGGGGTCGGTAATGTAGTGTAGGGTATAGAAAGGTCAGTAATGTAATGAAGGGTTTAGAGAGGTCAGTGATATAGTGTAGGGTATAGAGGGATCAGTAATGTAGTGTAGGCTATAGAGAGGTCAGTAATGTAGTGTAGGGTATAGAGAGGTCAGTAGTGTAGGGTATAGAGGGGTCAGTAATGTAGTGTAGGGTATAGAGGGGTCAGTGATGTAGTGTATGGTATAGAGGGGTCAGTAATGTAGTGTAGGGTATATAGAGGTCAGTAATGTAGTGTAGGGTATAGAGGGATCAGTAATGTAGTGTAGGGTATAGAGAGGTCAGTAATGTAGTGAAGGGTATAGAGGGATTAGTAATGTAGTGTAGGGTATAGAGAGGTCAGTAATGTAGTGTACGGTATAGAGGGGTCGGTAATGTAGTGTAGGGTATAGAGAGGTCGGTAATGTAGAGTAGGGTATAGAGAGGTCAGTGATATAGTGTAGGGTATAGAGGGATCAGTAATGTAGTGTAGGCTATAGAGAGGTCAGTAATGTAGAGTAGGGTATAGAGAGGGCAGTAGTGTAGGGTATAGAGGGGTCAGTAATGTAGTGTAGGGTATAGAGGGGTCAGTGATGTAGTGTATGGTATAGAGGGGTCAGTAATGTAGTGTAGGGTATACAGAGGTCAGTAATGTAGTGTAGGGTATAGAGGGATCAGTAATGTAGTGTAGGGTATAGAGAGGTCAGTAATGTAGTGTAGGGTATAGAGGGATCAGTAATGTAGTGTAGGGTATAGAGAGGTCAGTAATGTAGTGTAGGGTATAGAGGGGTCGGTAATATAGTTTAGGGTATAGAGAGGTCAGTAATGTAGTGTAGGGTATGGAGGGGTCAGTAGGGTAGGGTATAGAGGGGTCAGTAATGTAGGGTAGGGTAGGGTACAGAGAGGTCAGTAATGTAGTGTAGGGTATAGAGGGGTCAGTGATTTAGTGCAGGGTATAGAGGGGTCAGTAATGTAGTGTAGGGTATAGAGGGGTCAGTGATGTACTGTAGGGTACGGAGGGGTCAGTGATATAGTGTAGGGTATGGAGGGGTCAGTAATGTAGTGTAGGGTATAGAGAGGTCATTAATGTAGTGTACGGTATAGAGGGGTCAGTAATGTACTGTAGGGTATAGAGGGGTCAGTGATGTAGTGTAGGGTACAGAGGGGTCAGTGATATAGTGTAGGGTATGGAGGGGTCAGTAATGTAGTGTAGGGTATAGAGGGGTCAGTGATTTAGTGCAGGGTATAGAGGGGTCAGTGATGTAGTGTAGGGTACACAGGGGTCAGTGATATAGTGTAAGGTGCAGAGGGGTCAGTGATATTGTGTAGGGTATAGGGGGGTCAGTAATGTAGTGTAGGGTATAGAGGAGTCAGTAATGTAGTGTAGGGTATAGAGGGGTCAGTAATGTAATGTAGGGTATAGAGAGGTCAGTAATGTAGTGTAGGGTATAGAGGGGTCAGTAATGTAGTGTAGGATTAGAGAGGTCAGTAATGTAGTGTAGGGTATAGAGAGGTCAGTAATGTAGGGTCTAGAGAGGTCAGTAATGTAGTGTAGGGTATAGAGGGGTCAGTAATGTAGTGTAGGATTAGAGAGGTCAGTAATGTAGTGTAGTGTATAGAGGGGTCATTAATGTAGTGTAGGGTATAGAGGGTTCAGTAATGTAGTGTAGGGTATAGAGGGATCAGTGATATAATGTATGGTATAGAGGTGTCACTAATGTAGTGTAGTGTATAGAGAGGTCATTAATGTAGTGTAGGGTATAGGGGGGTCAGTAATTAGTGTAGAGTATAGAGAGGGCAGTAATGTAGTGTACGGTATAGAGGGGTCAGTAATGTAGTGTAGGGTATAGAGGGGGCAGTAATGTAAAGTAGGATATAGAGAGGTCAGTAATGTAGTGTAGGGTTTAGAGGAGTCAGTGATATAATGTAGGGTATAGAGAGGTCAGTAATGTAGAGTAGGATATAGAGGAGTCAGTAATGTTGTGTACGGTATAGAGAGGTCAGTAATGTAGTGTAGGCTATAGAGGGGTCAGTAATGTAGTGTAGTATATAGAAGGGTCAGTAAAGTAGTGTAGGGTACACAGGGGTCAGTGATATAGTGTAGGGTATAGAGGGGTCAGTATTGTAGTGTAGGGTACAGAGGGGTCAGTGAGATAGAGTAGGGTATAGAGGGGTCAGTAATGTAGTGTAGGTTACAGAGGGGTCAGTAATGTAGTGTAGGGTACAGAGGGGTCAGTGATACAGTGTATGGTATAGAGAGGTCAGTAATGTAATGTAGGATTAGAGAGGTCAGTAAAATAGTGTAGGGTATAGAGGGATCAGTGATGTAGTGTAGGGTATAGAGGGATCAGTAATGTAGTGTGGGGTATAGAGGGATGAGTGATGTAGTGTAGGGTATAGAGGGGTCGGTAATGTAGTGTATGGTATAGAGAGGTCGGTAATGTAGTGTAGGGTATAGAGGGGTCGGTAATGTAGTGTATGGTATAGAGAGGTCAGTAATGTAGTGTAGGGTATGGAGGGGTCAGTAGGGTAGGGTATAGAGGGGTCAGTAATGTAGGGTAGGGTAGGGTATAGAGAGGTCAGTAATGTAGTGTAGGGTATAGAGGGGTCAGTGATTTAGTGCAGGGTATAGAGGGGCCAGTAATGTAGTGTAAAGTATAGAGGGGTCAGTGATGTACTGTAGGGTACAGAGGGGTCAGTGATATAGTGTAGGGTATGGAGGGGTCAGTAATGTAGTGTAGGGTGTAGAGAGGTCAGTAATGTAGTGTAGGGTATAGAGGGGTCAGTGATGTAGTGTAGGGTACAGAGGGGTCAGTGATATAGTGTAGGGTACGGAGGGGTCAGTAATGTAGTGTAGGGTATAGAGGGGTCAGTGATTTAGTGCAGGGTATAGAGGGGTCAGTGATGTAGTGTAGGGTATAGAGGGCTCAGTGATGTAGTGTAGGGTATAAAATGGTCAGTAATGTAGTGTATGGTATAGAGGGATCAGTAATGTAGTGTACGGTATAGAGGGTCAGTGATGTCGTGTAGGGTATAGAGGGTCAGTAATGTAGTGTAGGGTATAGACAGGTCAGTAATGTAGTGTAGGGTATAGAGGAGTCAGTAATGTAATGTAGGGTATAGAGGGGCCAGTGATGTAGTGTAGGGTATAGAGGAATCAGTAATGTAGTATAGGGTATAGAGAGGTCAGTGATATAGTTTAGGGTATAGAGGGATCAGTAATGTAGTGTAGGCTATAGAGAGGTCAGTAATGTAGTGTAGGGTATAGAGAGGTCAGTAGTGTAGGGTATAGAGGGGTCAGTAATGTAGTGTAGGGTATAGAGGGGTCAGTGATGTAGTGTACGGTATAGAGGGGTCAGTAATGTAGTGTAGGGTATACAGAGGTCAGTAGTGTAGTGTAGGGTATAGAGTGATCAGTAATGTAGTGTAGGGTATAGAGAGGTCAGTGATGTAGTGAAGGGTATAGAGGGATCAGTAATGTAGTGTAGGGTATAGAGAGGTCAGTAATGTAGTGTAGGGTATAGAGGGGTCGGTAATGTAGTGTAGGGTATAGAAAGGTCATTAATGTAGTGAAGGGTATAGAGAGGTCAGTGATATAGTGTAGGGTATAGAGGGATCAGTAATGTAGTGTAGGCTATAGAGAGGTCAGTAATGTAGTGTAGGGTATAGAGAGGTCAGTAGTGTAGGGTATAGAGGGGTCAGTAATGTAGTGTAGGGTATAGAGGGGTCAGTGATGTAGTGTATGGTATAGAGGGGTCAGTAATGTAGTGTAGGGTATATAGAGGTCAGTAATGTAGTGTAGGGTATAGAGAGGTCGGTAATCTAGTGTAGGGTATAGAGAGGTCAGTAATGTAGTGTAGGGTATAGAGGGATCAGTAATGTAGTGTAGGGTATAGAGAGGTCAGTAATGTAGTGTAGGGTATAGAGGGATCAGTAATGTAGTGTAGGGTATAGAGAGGTCAGTAATGTAGTGTAGGGTATAGAGGGGTCGGTAATATAGTGTAGGGTATAGAGAGGTCAGTAATGTAGTGTAGGGTATGGAGGGGTCAGTAGGGTAGGGTATAGAGGGGTCAGTAATGTAGGGTAGGGTAGGGTACAGAGAGGTCAGTAATGTAGTGTAGGGTATAGAGGGGTCAGTGATTTAGTGCAGGGTATAGAGGGGTCAGTAATATAGTGTACGGTATAGAGGGGTCAGTGATGTACTGTAGGGTACGGAGGGGTCAGTGATATAGTGTAGGGTATGGAGGGGTCAGTAATGTAGTGTAGGGTATAGAGAGGTCATTAATGTAGTGTACGGTATAGAGGGGTCAGTAATGTACTGTAGGGTATAGAGGGGTCAGTGATGTAGTGTAGGGTACAGAGGGGTCAGTGATATAGTGTAGGGTATGGAGGGGTCAGTAATGTAGTGTAGGGTATAGAGGGGTCAGTGATTTAGTGCAGGGTATAGAGGGGTCAGTGATGTAGTGTAGGGTACAGAGGGGTCAGTGATATAGTGTAAGGTGCAGAGGGGTCAGTGATATTGTGTAGGGTATAGGGGGTCAGTAATGTAGTGTAGGGTATAGAGGAGTCAGTAATGTAGTGTAGGGTATAGAGGGGTCAGTAATGTAATGTAGGGTATAGAGAGGTCAGTAATGTAGTGTAGGGTATAGAGGGGTCAGTAATGTAGTGTAGGATTAGAGAGGTCAGTAATGTAGTGTAGGGTATAGAGAGGTCAGTAATGTAGGGTCTAGAGAGGTCAGTAATGTAGTGTAGGGTATAGAGGGGTCAGTAATGTAGTGTAGGATTAGAGAGGTCAGTAATGTAGTGTAGTGTATAGAGGGGTCAGTAATGTAGTGTAGGGTATAGAGGGGTCAGTAATGTAGTGTAGGGTATAGAGGGATCAGTGATATAATGTATGGTATAGAGGTGTCACTAATGTAGTGTAGTGTATAGAGAGGTTTATTAATGTAGTGTAGGGTATAGGGGGGTCAGTAATTAGTGTAGAGTATAGAGAGGGCAGTAATGTAGTGTACGGTATAGAGGGGTCAGTAATGTAGTGTAGGGTATAGAGGGGGCAGTAATGTAAAGTAGGATATAGAGAGGTCAGTAATGTAGTGTAGGGTTTAGAGGAGTCAGTGATATAATGTAGGGTATAGAGAGGTCAGTAATGTAGAGTAGGATATAGAGGAGTCAGTAATGTAGTGTACGGTATAGAGAGGTCAGTAATGTAGTGTAGGCTATAGAGGGGTCAGTAATGTAGTGTAGTATATAGAGGGGTCAGTAAAGTAGTGTAGGGTACAGAGGGGTCAGTGATATAGTGTAGGGTATAGAGGGGTCAGTATTGTAGTGTAGGGTACAGAGGGGTCAGTGAGATAGAGTAGGGTATAGAGGGGTCAGTAATGTAGTGTAGGTTACAGAGGGGTCAGTAATGTAGTTTAGGGTACAGAGGGGTCAGTGATACAGTGTATGGTATAGAGAGGTCAGTAATGTAATGTAGGATTAGAGAGGTCAGTAAAATAGTGTAGGGTATAGAGGGATCAGTAATGTAGTGTAGGGTATAGAGGGATCAGTAATGTAGTGTAGGGTATAGTGGGGTCAGTAATGTAGTGTAGGGTATAGAGGGATCAGTAATGTAGTGTAGGGTATAGAGGGATCAGTGATGTAGTGTAGGGTATAGAGGGATAAGTAATGTAGTGTGGGGTATAGAGGGATCAGTGATGTAGTGTAGGGTATAGAGAGGTCAGTAATGCAGTGTAGGGTATAGAGAGGTCAGTAATGTAGTGTCGGGTATAGAGGGGTCAGTAATGTAGTGTAGGGTATAGAGTGGGCAGTAATGTAGAGTAGGATATAGAGGAGTCAGTAATGTAGTATACGGTATAGAGAGGTCAGTAATGTAGTGTAGGCTATAGAGGGGTCAGTAATGTAGTGTAGTATATAGAGGGGTCAGTAATGTAGTGTCGGGTATAGAGGGGTCAGTAATGTAGTGTAGGGTATAGAGTGGGCAGTAATGTAGAGTAGGATATAGAGGAGTCAGTAATGTAGTATACGGTATAGAGAGGTCAGTAATGTAGTGTAGGCTATAGAGAGGTCAGTAATGTAGTGTATGGTATAGAGAGGTCAGTAATGTAATGTAGGATTAGAGAGGTCAGTAAAATAGTGTAGGGTATAGAGGGATCTATAATGTAGTGTAGGGTATAGAGGGGTCAGTAATGTAGTGTATGGTATAGAGAGGTCAGTAATGTAATGTAGGATTAGAGAGATCAGTAATGTAGTGTAGGGTATAGAGGGATCAATAATGTAGTGTAGGGTATAGAGGGGTCAGTAATGTAGTGTAGGGTATAGAGGGGGCAGTAATGTAAAGAAGGATATAGAGAGGTCAGTAATGTAGTGTAGGGTATAGAGGAGTCAGTGATATAATGTAGGGTATAGAGAGGTCAGTAATGTAGTGTAGGGTATAGAGGGTTCAGTAATGTAGTGTAGGGTATAGAGTGGGCAGTAATGTAGAGTAGGATATAGAGGAGTCAGTAATGTAGTGTACGGTATAGAGAGGTCAGTAATGTAGTGTAGGCTATAGAGGGGTCAGTAATGTAGTGTAGTATATAGAGGGGTCAGTAAAGTAGTGTAGGGTCCAGAGGGGTCAGTAATGTAGTGTAGGGTACAGAGAGGTCAGTGATATAGTGTAGGCTATAGAGGGGTCAGTATTGTAGTGTAGGGTATAGAGAGGTCAGTAATGTAGTGTCGGGTATAGAGGGGTCAGTGATGTAGTGTGGGGTATAGAGGGGTCAGTAATGTAGTGTAGGGTATAGAGAGGTCAGTAATGTAGTGTAGGGTATAGAGGGGTCAGTGATGTAGTGTAGGGTATAGAGGGGTCAGAGATGTAGTGTACGGTATAGAGGGGTCAGTAATGTAGTGTAGGGTATACAGAGGTCAGTAGTGTAGTGTAGGGTATAGAGTGATCAGTAATGTAGTGTAGGGTATAGAGAGGTCAGTGATGTAGTGAAGGGTATAGAGGGATCAGTAATGTAGTGTAGGGTATAGAGAGGTCAGTAATGTAGTGTAGGGTATAGAGGGGTCGGTAATGTAGTGTAGGGTATAGAAAGGTCATTAATGTAGTGAAGGGTATAGAGAGGTCAGTGATATAGTGTAGGGTATAGAGGGATCAGTAATGTAGTGTAGGCTATAGAGAGGTCAGTAATGTAGTGTAGGGTATAGAGAGGTCAGTAGTGTAGGGTATAGAGGGGTCAGTAATGTAGTGTAGGGTATAGAGGGGTCAGTGATGTAGTGTATGGTATAGAGGGGTCAGTAATGTAGTGTAGGGTATATAGAGGTCAGTAATGTAGTGTAGGGTATAGAGAGGTCGGTAATGTAGTGTAGGGTATAGAGAGGTCAGTAATGTAGTGTAGGGTATAGAGGGATCAGTAATGTAGTGTAGGGTATAGAGAGGTCAGTAATGTAGTGTAGGGTATAGAGGGATCAGTAATGTAGTGTAGGGTATAGAGAGGTCAGTAATGTAGTGTAGGGTATAGAGGGGTCGGTAATATAGTGTAGGGTATAGAGAGGTCAGTAATGTAGTGTAGGGTATGGAGGGGTCAGTAGGGTAGGGTATAGAGGGGTCAGTAATGTAGGGTAGGGTAGGGTACAGAGAGGTCAGTAATGTAGTGTAGGGTATAGAGGGGTCAGTGATTTAGTGCAGTGTTTAGAGGGGTCAGTAATATAGTGTACGGTATAGAGGGGTCAGTAATGTAGTGTACGGTATAGAGGGTCAATGATGTCTTGTAGGGTATAGAGGGTCAGTAATGTAGTGTAGGGTATAGACAGGTCAGTAATGTAGTGTAGGGTATAGAGGAGTCAGTAATGTAATGTAGGGTATAGAGGGGCCAGTGATGTAGTGTAGGGTATAGAGGAATCAGTAATGTAGTATAGGGTATAGAGAGGTCAGTGATATAGTTTAGGGTATAGAGGGATCAGTAATGTAGTGTAGGCTATAGAGAGGTCAGTAATGTAGTGTAGGGTATAGAGGGGTCAGTAATGTAGTGTAGGGTATAGAGGGGTCAGTGATGTAGTGTACGGTATAGAGGGGTCAGTAATGTAGTGTAGGGTATACAGAGGTCAGTAATGTAGTGTAGGGTATAGAGAGGTCAGTAATGTAGTGAAGGGTATAGAGGGATCAGTAATGTAGTGTAGGGTATAGAGAGGTCAGTAATGTAGTGTAGGGTATAGAGGGGTCGGTAATGTAGTGTAGGGTATAGAAAGGTCAGTAATGTAATGAAGGGTTTAGAGAGGTCAGTGATATAGTGTAGGGTATAGAGGGATCAGTAATGTAGTGTAGGCTATAGAGAGGTCAGTAATGTAGTGTAGGGTATAGAGAGGTCAGTAGTGTAGGGTATAGAGGGGTCAGTAATGTAGTGTAGGGTATAGAGGGGTCAGTGATGTAGTGTATGGTATAGAGGGGTCAGTAATGTAGTGTAGGGTATATAGAGGTCAGTAATGTAGTGTAGGGTATAGAGGGATCAGTAATGTAGTGTAGGGTATAGAGAGGTCAGTAATGTAGTGAAGGGTATAGAGGGATCAGTAATGTAGTGTAGGGTATAGAAAGGTCAGTAATGTAGTGTACGGTATAGAGGGGTCGGTAATGTAGTGTAGGTTATAGAGAGGTCGGTAATGTAGAGTAGGGTATAGAGAGGTCAGTGATATAGTGAAGGGTATAGAGGGATCAGTAATGTAGTGTAGGCTATAGAGAGGTCAGTAATGTAGAGTAGGGTATAGAGAGGGCAGTAGTGTAGGGTATAGAGGGGTCAGTAATGTAGTGTAGGGTATAGAGGGGTCAGTGATGTAGTGTATGGTATAGAGGGGTCAGTAATGTAGTGTAGGGTATACAGAGGTCAGTAATGTAGTGTAGGGTATAGAGGGATCAGTAATGTAGTGTAGGGTATAGAGAGGTCAGTAATGTAGTGTAGGGTATAGAGGGATCAGTAATGTAGTGTAGGGTATAGAGAGGTCAGTAATGTAGTGTAGGGTATAGAGGGGTCGGTAATATAGTTTAGGGTATAGAGAGGTCAGTAATGTAGTGTAGGGTATGGAGGGGTCAGTAGGGTAGGGTATAGAGGGGTCAGTAATGTAGGGTAGGGTAGGGTACAGAGAGGTCAGTAATGTAGTGTAGGGTATAGAGGGGTCAGTGATTTAGTGCAGGGTATAGAGGGGTCAGTAATGTAGTGTAGGGTATAGAGGGGTCAGTGATGTACTGTAGGGTACGGAGGGGTCAGTGATATAGTGTAGGGTATGGAGGGGTCAGTAATGTAGTGTAGGGTATAGAGAGGTCATTAATGTAGTGTACGGTATAGAGGGGTCAGTAATGTACTGTAGGGTATAGAGGGGTCAGTGATGTAGTGTAGGGTACAGAGGGGTCAGTGATATAGTGTAGGGTATGGAGGGGTCAGTAATGTAGTGTAGGGTATAGAGGGGTCAGTGATTTAGTGCAGGGTATAGAGGGGTCAGTGATGTAGTGTAGGGTACACAGGGGTCAGTGATATAGTGTAAGGTGCAGAGGGGTCAGTGATATTGTGTAGGGTATAGGGGGGTCAGTAATGTAGTGTAGGGTATAGAGGAGTCAGTAATGTAGTGTAGGGTATAGAGGGGTCAGTAATGTAATGTAGGGTATAGAGAGGTCAGTAATGTAGTGTAGGGTATAGAGGGGTCAGTAATGTAGTGTAGGATTAGAGAGGTCAGTAATGTAGTGTAGGGTATAGAGAGGTCAGTAATGTAGGGTCTAGAGAGGTCAGTAATGTAGTGTAGGGTATAGAGGGGTCAGTAATGTAGTGTAGGATTAGAGAGGTCAGTAATGTAGTGTAGTGTATAGAGGGGTCATTAATGTAGTGTAGGGTATAGAGGGGTCAGTAATGTAGTGTAGGGTATAGAGGGATCAGTGATATAATGTATGGTATAGAGGTGTCACTAATGTAGTGTAGTGTATAGAGAGGTCATTAATGTAGTGTAGGGTATAGGGGGGTCAGTAATTAGTGTAGAGTATAGAGAGGGCAGTAATGTAGTGTACGGTATAGAGGGGTCAGTAATGTAGTGTAGGGTATAGAGGGGGCAGTAATGTAAAGTAGGATATAGAGAGGTCAGTAATGTAGTGTAGGGTTTAGAGGAGTCAGTGATATAATGTAGGGTATAGAGAGGTCAGTAATGTAGAGTAGGATATAGAGGAGTCAGTAATGTTGTGTACGGTATAGAGAGGTCAGTAATGTAGTGTAGGCTATAGAGGGGTCAGTAATGTAGTGTAGTATATAGAAGGGTCAGTAAAGTAGTGTAGGGTACAGAGGGGTCAGTGATATAGTGTAGGGTATAGAGGGGTCAGTATTATAGTGTAGGGTACAGAGGGGTCAGTGAGATAGAGTAGGGTATAGAGGGGTCAGTAATGTAGTGTAGGTTACAGAGGGGTCAGTAATGTAGTGTAGGGTACAGAGGGGTCAGTGATACAGTGTATGGTATAGAGAGGTCAGTAATGTAATGTAGGATTAGAGAGGTCAGTAAAATAGTGTAGGGTATAGAGGGATCAGTGATGTAGTGTAGGGTATAGAGGGATCAGTAATGTAGTGTGGGGTATAGAGGGATGAGTGATGTAGTGTAGGGTATAGAGGGGTTGGTAATGTAGTGTATGGTATAGAGAGGTCGGTAATGTAGTGTAGGGTATAGAGGGGTCGGTAATGTAGTGTATGGTATAGAGAGGTCAGTAATGTAGTGTAGGGTATGGAGGGGTCAGTAGGGTAGGGTATAGAGGGGTCAGTAATGTAGGGTAGGGTAGGGTATAGAGAGGTCAGTAATGTAGTGTAGGGTATAGAGGGGTCAGTGATTTAGTGCAGGGTATAGAGGGGCCAGTAATGTAGTGTAAAGTATAGAGGGGTCAGTGATGTACTGTAGGGTACACAGGGGTCAGTGATATAGTGTAGGGTATGGAGGGGTCAGTAATGTAGTGTAGGGTGTAGAGAGGGCAGTAATGTAGTGTAGGGTATAGAGGGGTCAGTGATGTAGTGTAGGGTACAGAGGGGTCAGTGATATAGTGTAGGGTACGGAGGGGTTAGTATTGTAGTGTAGGGTATAGAGGGGTCAGTGATTTAGTGCAGGGTATAGAGGGGTCAGTGATGTAGTGTAGGGTATAGAGGGCTCAGTGATGTAGTGTAGGGTATAAAATGGTCAGTAATATAGTGTATGGTATAGAGGGATCAGTAATGTAGTGTACGGTATAGAGGGTCAGTGATGTCGTGTAGGGTATAGAGGGTCAGTAATGTAGTGTAGGGTATAGAGGAGTCAGTAATGTAATGTAGGGTATAGAGGGGCCAGTGATGTAGTGTAGGGTATAGAGGAATCAGTAATGTAGTATAGGGTATAGAGAGGTCAGTGATATAGTTTAGGGTATAGAGGGATCAGTAATGTAGTGTAGGCTATAGAGAGGTCAGTAATGTAGTGTAGGGTATAGAGAGGTCAGTAGTGTAGGGTATAGAGGGGTCAGTAATGTAGTGTAGGGTATAGAGGGGTCAGTGATGTAGTGTACGGTATAGAGGGGTCAGTAATGTAGTGTAGGGTATACAGAGGTCAGTAGTGTAGTGTAGGGTATAGAGTGATCAGTAATGTAGTGTAGGGTATAGAGAGGTCAGTGATGTAGTGAAGGGTATAGAGGGATCAGTAATGTAGTGTAGGGTATAGAGAGGTCAGTAATGTAGTGTAGGGTATAGAGGGGTCGGTAATGTAGTGTAGGGTATAGAAAGGTCATTAATGTAGTGAAGGGTATAGAGAGGTCAGTGATATAGTGTAGGGTATAGAGGGATCAGTAATGTAGTGTAGGCTATAGAGAGGTCAGTAATGTAGTGTAGGGTATAGAGAGGTCAGTAGTGTAGGGTATAGAGGGGTCAGTAATGTAGTGTAGGGTATAGAGGGGTCAGTGATGTAGTGTATGGTATAGAGGGGTCAGTAATGTAGTGTAGGGTATATAGAGGTCAGTAATGTAGTGTAGGGTATAGAGAGGTCGGTAATCTAGTGTAGGGTATAGAGAGGTCAGTAATGTAGTGTAGGGTATAGAGGGATCAGTAATGTAGTGTAGGGTATAGAGAGGTCAGTAATGTAGTGTAGGGTATAGAGGGATCAGTAATGTAGTGTAGGGTATAGAGAGGTCAGTAATGTAGTGTAGGGTATAGAGGGGTCGGTAATATAGTGTAGGGTATAGAGAGGTCAGTAATGTAGTGTAGGGTATGGAGGGGTCAGTAGGGTAGGGTATAGAGGGGTCAGTAATGTAGGGTAGGGTAGGGTACAGAGAGGTCAGTAATGTAGTGTAGGGTATAGAGGGGTCAGTGATTTAGTGCAGGGTATAGAGGGGTCAGTAATATAGTGTACGGTATAGAGGGGTCAGTGATGTACTGTAGGGTACGGAGGGGTCAGTGATATAGTGTAGGGTATGGAGGGGTCAGTAATGTAGTGTAGGGTATAGAGAGGTCATTAATGTAGTGTACGGTATAGAGGGGTCAGTAATGTACTGTAGGGTATAGAGGGGTCAGTGATGTAGTGTAGGGTACAGAGGGGTCAGTGATATAGTGTAGGGTATGGAGGGGTCAGTAATGTAGTGTAGGGTATAGAGGGGTCAGTGATTTAGTGCAGGGTATAGAGGGGTCAGTGATGTAGTGTAGGGTACAGAGGGGTCAGTGATATAGTGTAAGGTGCAGAGGGGTCAGTGATATTGTGTAGGGTATAGGGGGTCAGTAATGTAGTGTAGGGTATAGAGGAGTCAGTAATGTAGTGTAGGGTATAGAGGGGTCAGTAATGTAATGTAGGGTATAGAGAGGTCAGTAATGTAGTGTAGGGTATAGAGGGGTCAGTAATGTAGTGTAGGATTAGAGAGGTCAGTAATGTAGTGTAGGGTATAGAGAGGTCAGTAATGTAGGGTCTAGAGAGGTCAGTAATGTAGTGTAGGGTATAGAGGGGTCAGTAATGTAGTGTAGGATTAGAGAGGTCAGTAATGTAGTGTAGTGTATAGAGGGGTCAGTAATGTAGTGTAGGGTATAGAGGGGTCAGTAATGTAGTGTAGGGTATAGAGGGATCAGTGATATAATGTATGGTATAGAGGTGTCACTAATGTAGTGTAGTGTATAGAGAGGTCATTAATGTAGTGTAGGGTATAGGGGGGTCAGTAATTAGTGTAGAGTATAGAGAGGGCAGTAATGTAGTGTACGGTATAGAGGGGTCAGTAATGTAGTGTAGGGTATAGAGGGGGCAGTAATGTAAAGTAGGATATAGAGAGGTCAGTAATGTAGTGTAGGGTTTAGAGGAGTCAGTGATATAATGTAGGGTATAGAGAGGTCAGTAATGTAGAGTAGGATATAGAGGAGTCAGTAATGTAGTGTACGGTATAGAGAGGTCAGTAATGTAGTGTAGGCTATAGAGGGGTCAGTAATGTAGTGTAGTATATAGAGGGGTCAGTAAAGTAGTGTAGGGTACAGAGGTGTCAGTGATATAGTGTAGGGTATAGAGGGGTCAGTATTGTAGTGTAGGGTACAGAGGGGTCAGTGAGATAGAGTAGGGTATAGAGGGGTCAGTAATGTAGTGTAGGTTACAGAGGGGTCAGTAATGTAGTTTAGGGTACAGAGGGGTCAGTGATACAGTGTATGGTATAGAGAGGTCAGTAATGTAATGTAGGATTAGAGAGGTCAGTAAAATAGTGTAGGGTATAGAGGGATCAGTAATGTAGTGTAGGGTATAGAGGGATCAGTAATGTAGTGTAGGGTATAGTGGGGTCAGTAATGTAGTGTAGGGTATAGAGGGATCAGTAATGTAGTGTAGGGTATAGAGGGATCAGTGATGTAGTGTAGGGTATAGAGGGATAAGTAATGTAGTGTGGGGTATAGAGGGATCAGTGATGTAGTGTAGGGTATAGAGAGGTCAGTAATGCAGTGTAGGGTATAGAGAGGTCAGTAATGTAGTGTCGGGTATAGAGGGGTCAGTAATGTAGTGTAGGGTATAGAGTGGGCAGTAATGTAGAGTAGGATATAGAGGAGTCAGTAATGTAGTATACGGTATAGAGAGGTCAGTAATGTAGTGTAGGCTATAGAGGGGTCAGTAATGTAGTGTAGTATATAGAGGGGTCAGTAATGTAGTGTCGGGTATAGAGGGGTCAGTAATGTAGTGTAGGGTATAGAGTGGGCAGTAATGTAGAGTAGGATATAGAGGAGTCAGTAATGTAGTATACGGTATAGAGAGGTCAGTAATGTAGTGTAGGCTATAGAGAGGTCAGTAATGTAGTGTATGGTATAGAGAGGTCAGTAATGTAATGTAGGATTAGAGAGGTCAGTAAAATAGTGTAGGGTATAGAGGGATCTATAATGTAGTGTAGGGTATAGAGGGGTCAGTAATGTAGTGTATGGTATAGAGAGGTCAGTAATGTAATGTAGGATTAGAGAGATCAGTAATGTAGTGTAGGGTATAGAGGGATCAATAATGTAGTGTAGGGTATAGAGGGGTCAGTAATGTAGTGTAGGGTATAGAGGGGGCAGTAATGTAAAGAAGGATATAGAGAGGTCAGTAATGTAGTGTAGGGTATAGAGGAGTCAGTGATATAATGTAGGGTATAGAGAGGTCAGTAATGTAGTGTAGGGTATAGAGGGTTCAGTAATGTAGTGTAGGGTATAGAGTGGGCAGTAATGTAGAGTAGGATATAGAGGAGTCAGTAATGTAGTGTACGGTATAGAGAGGTCAGTAATGTAGTGTAGGCTATAGAGGGGTCAGTAATGTAGTGTAGTATATAGAGGGGTCAGTAAAGTAGTGTAGGGTCCAGAGGGGTCAGTAATGTAGTGTAGGGTACAGAGAGGTCAGTGATATAGTGTAGGCTATAGAGGGGTCAGTATTGTAGTGTAGGGTATAGAGAGGTCAGTAATGTAGTGTCGGGTATAGAGGGGTCAGTGATGTAGTGTGGGGTATAGAGGGGTCAGTAATGTAGTGTAGGGTATAGAGAGGTCAGTAATGTAGTGTAGGGTATAGAGGGGTCAGTGATGTAGTGTAGGGTATAGAGGGGTCAGTGATGTAGTGTAGGGTATAGAGAGGTCAGTAATGTAATGTAGGGTATAGAGAGGTCAGTAATGTAATGTATGGTATAGAGGGGTCAGTGATGTAGTGTAGGGTGTAGAGGGGTCAGTGATGTAGTGTAGGGTATAGAGAGGTCAGTAATGTAATGTAGGGTATAGAGAGGTCTGTAATGTAATGTATGGTATAGAGGGGTCAGTGATGTATTGTAGGGTATAGAGGGGTCAGTGATGTCGTTTAGGGTATAGAGAGGTCAGTAATGTAGTGTAGTGTATAGAGGGGTCAGTAATGTAGTGTAGGGTTAGAGAGGTCAGTAATGTAGTGTAGGGTATAGAGAGGTCAGTAATGTAATGTATGGTATAGAGAGGTCAGTAATGTAGTGTAGGGTATAGAGGGGTCAGTAATGTAGTGTAGGTTACAGAGGGGTCAGTAATGTAGTGTAGGGTACAGAGTGGTCAGTGATACAGTGTAGGGTATAGAAAGGTCAGTAATGTAGTGTATGGTATAGAGAGGTCAGTAATGTAATGTAGGATTAGAGAGGTCAGTAAAATAGTGTATGGTATAGAGGGGTCAGTAATGTAGTGTAGGGTATACAGAGGTCTGTAATGTAGTGTAGGGTATAGAGGGATCAGTAATGTAGTGTAGGGTATAGAGAGGTCAGTAATGTAGTGTAGGGTATAGAGAGGTCAGTAATTCAGTGTAGGGTATAGAGAGGTCAGTAATGTAGTGTAGGGTATAGAGGGGTCAGTAATGTAGTGTAGGGTATAGAGAGGTCAGTGATCTAATGTATGGTATAGAGGGATCAGTAATGTAGTGTAGGGTATAGAGAGGTCAGTGATATAATGTATGGTAAGGAGGGATCAGTAATGTAGTGTAGGGTATAGAGGGGTCAGTAATGTAATGTATGGTATAGAGGGGTAAGTAATGTAGTGTAGGGTACAGAGAGGTCAGTAATGTAGTGTAGGGTATAGAGAGGTCAGTAATGTAGTGTAGGGTATAGAGGGGTCAGTAATGTAGTATAGGGTATAGAGAGGTCAGTAATGTAGTGTAGGGTATAGAGAGGTCAGTAATGTAGTGTAGGGTATAGAGGGGTCAGTAATGTAGTGTAGGGTTTAGAGAGGTCAGTGATATAATGTATGGTATAGAGGGATCAGTAATGTAGTGTAGGGTATAAAGGGGTCAGTAATGTAATGTATGGTATAGAGGGGTCAGTGATGTAGTGTAGGGTATAGAGGGGTCAGTAATGTAGTGTAGGTTATAGAGAGGTCCGTAATGTAGTGTAGGGTATAGAGGGGTCAGTGATGTAGTGTAGGGTATAGAGAGGTCAGTAATGTAGTGTAGGGTATAGAGGGATCAGTAATGTAGTGTAGGGTATAGAGAGGTCAGCAATGTAGTGTAGGGTATAGAGGGGTCGGTAATGTAGTGTAGGGTATAGAGAGGTCAGTAATGTAGTGTAGGGTATAGAGAGGTCAGTGATATAGTGTAGGGTATAGAGGGATCAGTAATGTAGTGTAGGCTATACAGAGGTTAGTAATGTAGTGTAGGGTACAGAGAGGTCAGTAATGTAGTGTAGGGTATAGAGAGGTCAGTAATGAAGTGTAGGGTATAGAGGGATCAGTAATGTAGTGTAGGGTATAGAGAGGTCAGTAATGTAGTGTAGGGTATAGAGGGGTCGCTAATGTAGTGTATGGTATAGAGAGGTCAGTAATGTAGTGTAGGGTATGGAGGGGTCAGTAGGGTAGGGTATAGAGGGGTCAGTAATGTAGGGTAGGGTAGGGTATAGAGAGGTCAGTAATGTAGTGTAAGGTATAGAGGGGTCAGTGATGTACTGTAGGGTACAGAGGGGTCAGTGATATAGTGTAGGGTATAGAGGGGCCAGTAATGTAGTGTAAGGTATAGAGGGGTCAGTGATGTACTGTAGGGTACAGAGGGGTCAGTGATATAGTGTAGGGTATGGAGGGGTCAGTAATGTAGTGTAGGGTATAGAGAGGTCAGTAATGTAGTGTAGGGTATAGAGGGGTCAGTGATGTAGTGTAGGGTACAGAGGGGTCAGTGATATAGTGTAGGGTACGGAGGGGTCAGTAATGTAGTGTAGGGTATAGAGTGGTCAGTGATTTAGTGCAGGGTATAGAGGGGTCAGTGATGTAGTGTAGGGTATAGAGGGCTCAGTGATGTAGTGTAGGGTATAAAATGGTCAGTAATGTAGTGTATGGTATAGAGGGATCAGTAATTTAGTGTACGGTATTGAGGGTCAGTGATGTCGTGTAGGGTATAGAGGGTCAGTAATGTATTGTAGGGTATAGACAGGTCAGTAATGTAGTTTAGGGTATAGAGGAGTCAGTAATGTAATGTAGGGTATAGAGGGGCCAGTGATGTAGTGTAGGGTATAGAGGAATCAGTAATGTAGTATAGGGTATAGAGAGGTCAGTGATATAGTGTAGGGTATAGAGGGATCAGTAATGTAGTGTAGGCTATAGAGAGGTCAGTAATGTAGTGTAGGGTATAGAGAGGTCAGTAGTGTAGGGTATAGAGGGGTCAGTAATGTAGTGTAGGGTATAGAGAGGTCAGTGATGTAGTGTACGGTATAGAGGGGTCAGTAATGTAGTGTAGGGTATACAGAGGTCAGTAGTGTAGTGTAGGGTATAGAGGGATCAGTAATGTAGTGTAGGGTATAGAGAGGTCAGTAATGTAGTGAAGGGTATAGAGGGATCAGTAATGTAGTGTAGGGTATAGAGAGGTCAGTAATGTAGTGTAGGGTATAGAGGGGTCGGTAATGTAGTGTAGGGTATAGAGAGGTCGGTAATGTAGTGTAGGGTATAGAGAGGTCAGTGATATAGTGTAGGGTATAGAGGGATCAGTAATGTAGTATAGGCTATAGAGAGGTCAGTAGTGTAGGTTATAGAGGGGTCAGTAGTGTAGGGTATAGAGGGGTCAGTGATGTAGTGTATGGTATAGAGGGGTCAGTAATGTAGTGTAGGGTATACAGAGGTCAGTAATGTAGTGTAGGGTATAGAGGGATCAGTAATGTAGTGTAGGGTATAGAGAGGTCAGTAATGTAGTGTAGGGTATAGAGGGATCAGTAATGTAGTGTAGGGTATAGAGAGGTCAGTAATGTAGTGTAGGGTATAGAGGGGTCGGTAATATAGTGTAGGGTATAGAGAGGTCAGTAATGTAGTGTAGGGTATGGAGGGGTCAGTAGGGTAGGGTATAGTGGGGTCAGTAATGTAGGGTAGGGTAGGGTATAGAGAGGTCAGTAATGTAGTGTAGGGTATAGAGGGGTCAGTGATTTAGTGCAGGGTATAGAGGGGTCAGTAATGTAGTGTAGGGTATAGAGGGGTCAGTGATGTACTGTAGGGTACAGAGGGGTCAGTGATATAGTGTAGGGTATGGAGGGGTCAGTAATGTAGTGTAGGGTATAGAGAGGTCATTAATGTAGTGTAGGGTATAGAGGGGTCAGTAATGTAATGTAGGGTATAGAGAGGTCAGTAATGTAGTGTAGGGTATAGAGAGGTCAGTAATGTAGTGTAGGGTATAGAGGGGTCAGTAATGTAGTGTAGGATTAGAGAGGTCAGTAATGTAGTGTAGGGTATAGAGAGGTCAGTAATGTAGGGTTTAGAGAGGTCAGTGATATAATGTATGGTATAGAGGGATCAGTAATGTAGTGTAGGGTACAGAGGGGTCAGTAATGTAATGTATGGTATAGAGGGGTCAGTGATGTAGTGTAGGGTATAGAGGGGTCAGTAATGTAGTGTAGGGTATAGAGAGGTCAGTAATGTAGTGTGGGGTATAGAGGGGTCAGTGATGTAGTGTAGGGTATAGAGAGGTCAGTAATGTAATGTAGGGTATAGAGAGGTCAGTAATGTAATGTATGGTATAGAGGGGTCAGTGATGTAGTGTAGGGTATAGAGGGGTCAGTGATGTAGTGTAGGGTATAGAGAGGTCAGTAATATAATGTAGGGTATAGAGAGGTCAGTAATGTAATGTATGGTATAGAGGGGTCAGTGATGTAGTGTAGGGTATAGAGGGGTCAGTAATGTAGCGTAGGGTTAGAGAGGTCAGTAATGTAGTGTAGGGTATAGAGAGGTCAGTAATGTAATGTATGGTATAGAGAGGTCAGTAATGTAGTGTAGGGTATAGAGGGGTCAGTAATGTAGTGTAGGGTATAGAGAGGTCAGTAATGTAGTGTAGGGTATAGAGAGGTCAGTAATGTAATGTAGGGTATAGAGGGATCAGTAATGTAGTGTAGGTTATAGAGAGGTCAGTAATGTAGTGTAGGGTATAGAGAGGTCAGTAATGTAGTGTAGGGTATAGAGGGGTCAGTGATGTAGTGTAGGTTATAGAGAGGTCAGTAATGTAGTGTAGGGTATAGAGGGGTCAGTAATGTAGTGTAGGGTACAGAGGGGTCAGTAATGTAATGTATGGTATAGAGGGGTCAGTGATGTAGTGTAGGGTATAGAGGGGTCAGTAATGTAATGTAGGGTATAGAGAGGTCAGTAATGTAATGTATGGTATAGAGGGGTCAGTGATGTAGTGTAGGGTATAGAGAGGTCAGTAATGTAATGTAGGGTATAGAGAGGTCAGTAATGTAATGTATGGTATAGAGGGGTCAGTGATGTAGTGTAGGGTATAGAGGGGTCAGTGATGTAGTGTAGGGTATAGAGAGGTCAGTATTATAATGTAGGGTATAGAGAGGTCAGTAATGTAATGTATGGTATAGAGGGGTCAGTGATGTAGTGTAGGGTATAGAGGGGTCAGTAATGTAGCGTAGGGTTAGAGAGGTCAGTAATGTAGTGTAGGGTATAGAGAGGTCAGTAATGTAATGTATGGTATAGAGAGGTCAGTAATGTAGTGTAGGGTATAGAGGGGTCAGTAATGTAGTGTAGGGTATAGAGAGGTCAGTAATGTAGTGTAGGGTATAGAGAGGTCAGTAATGTAATGTAGGGTATAGAGGGATCAGTAATGTAGTGTAGGTTATAGAGAGGTCAGTAATGTAGTGTAGGGTATAGAGAGGTCAGTAATGTAGTGTAGGGTATAGAGGGGTCAGTGATGTAGTGTAGGTTATAGAGAGGTCAGTAATGTAGTGTAGGGTATAGAGGGGTCAGTAATGTAGTGTAGGGTTTAGAGAGGTCAGTGATATAATGTATGGTATAGAGGGATCAGTAATGTAGTGTAGGGTACAGAGGGGTCAGTAATGTAATGTATGGTATAGAGGGGTCAGTGATGTAGTGTAGGGTATAGAGGGGTCAGTAATGTAGTGTAGGGTATAGAGAGGTCAGTAATGTAGTGTGGGGTATAGAGGGGTCAGTGATGTAGTGTAGGGTATAGAGAGGTCAGTAATGTAATGTAGGGTATAGAGAGGTCAGTAATGTAATGTATGGTATAGAGGGGTCAGTGATGTAGTGTAGGGTATAGAGGGGTCAGTGATGTAGTGTAGGGTATAGAGAGGTCAGTAATATAATGTAGGGTATAGAGAGGTCAGTAATGTAATGTATGGTATAGAGGGGTCAGTGATGTAGTGTAGGGTATAGAGGGGTCAGTAATGTAGCGTAGGGTTAGAGAGGTCAGTAATGTAGTGTAGGGTATAGAGAGGTCAGTAATGTAATGTATGGTATAGAGAGGTCAGTAATGTAGTGTAGGGTATAGAGGGGTCAGTAATGTAGTGTAGGGTATAGAGAAGTCAGTAATGTAGTGTAGGGTATAGAGAGGTCAGTAATGTAATGTAGGGTATAGAGGGATCAGTAATGTAGTGTAGGTTATAGAGAGGTCAGTAATGTAGTGTAGGGTATAGAGAGGTCAGTAATGTAGTGTAGGTTATTGCAAAAATGGGTCATACAGATACAGTATCTGCTATGTTTTTGTTGTTATTCAACACTGGTCAGCAGCCTGTATGACTTCTGCATTATGCAGTTGATAACTTTGCAGACATGGCTACAGACTGTTGAATTCCAGATTTGCTGAGTAACTATAAAGATAAAGATAATGGGATACAATTCCACCCCCCCCCCCCCAAAAAAAAACAAAAAAAAAAAAAACAAACAACTGGATCTTAAAATGTTACTTTGCTTCTTAGTCGAGATATTTTTTTCCAGAGACAAAAAGTCAAATGTCAACATATATTTTTGTGAAATAGAAATAGTTTTCCAAGTTACATAAAATATCCGCAGAACACAAAAGTGGGTGCATTAATTATTTGCGATATAAGACATGCAAAAGTTTTCACAATATCATTTATTTATCAAGCACAAGTAATGCTAAGAGCTTGTTGTTGTTGCCAGCATGACATTGGTTTTAAGCAATAGTAAATGAGAAGATCAGGAGTGTTTGTGGGCCTACACGCCAGTGCCAGGGCAGAGGGGCTGTCAGCAGCGAGAATGTCAGTGTAGATCAGTGTTGGCTAACCTTGACACTCCAGCTGTTGTGGAACTATATATCCCAGCATGCCCTGCCACAGTTTTAGCATGCCCTAATAACAAAACTGTAGCAGTGCATGCTGGGTTATGTAGTTCCATAACAGCTGGAGTGTCAAGGTTAGCCAACACTGGTGTAGATGATCTATCAGCCGCATCTCTAGTCAGGGCTTAACCCTTGCTATGGTCCCATGACAAGCATGAGGGAGGATGAACGAACGACCAACCGACCATTGTTATGGACATTCAATGAATAATGGTTGTGGTAATGAAATGCACTCTCCTAGTGCTTCCAAGCAACAAGTAACATTGATAGTCTACTAACATTAATAGAGCTTTCAATTACCCCAATCATCAAAGAAAGTAATGCAAAATATATTAGCTAAAATGAATGGTCACTGGTGTGTGAGGAGCATATTATTACAAGGGATGGGGGGTCTGATGGAGCATATTATTTTATTATTATGTCATGTCGGGATGGATAGGCTGCTGAAGCATATTAATGGGGGGGTGCTGGAGCATATTATCACTAGGGCGGTGGGCATGTGTGGAGCATATTATTACAAGGGGGGTTTGGGGGTATTTTAATATATCATTTTGTGAGGAGAGTGTCTGGTGCATATTATGGGGGAAGCTGGAGCATGTTATTACTGGGGGCTGTCTCTGATGCATAACTGTCAGATTTGACGTTGGGGTCTTGGGTTATAGAAGAAGTCAGGGTGAGGGGCCCTGATATAAGAACTCTTCATCCACAGATCTTGGACGTTGGCGAGACCTGGTCAATGGTGCGGAATCTAACCTGCAGGCAGGTGTTCACCAGTGACCCCCTCCAAGCGGGATATGGGTTTAGCTGCACCCTGCAGGCAGGTTGCGGTCCTTTGACCCGGTATCCAAGATCCGTGGGATAGAGACTCCAGATATCAATGGCCCAGGGAAAATGCCTAACAAAGGCACAGTTACACAAGGGGTTTCACCAGAAGATGGTACTTGAGGAGTACACTAGTATTAGCGTGCTGACACACTTTGCACCATGGGATGGCACTTGAGAAATACACAGAGAGTGGCGTGCTGACACACTTTTGCCTCACGGGATGGCACTTGAGAAATACACCGGCAGTGGTGTGCTGACACACTTTTACTGGCAGAGATGTTGGTCGCACTGTTGCTCAAGGGAACACTGGAAACAAGATGTGAGAACCAAGGGAACCTGGAACAAGAACTATACTAGTACACTAGGAGTGACAAACGTTGATCAGGCATCTTCCTGCAGTTCTGGAGCTGGATATATACCCAGGGGTAGCAAATGATAGGAGCACAGTGTCAGCTGACCAAGACCATGCTATCATAGGTTGGAGATACTGTCACATGAGAGGAACTGTCATGGTGGCGCCCATGACGGGAACTCTGATCCCCGACACACACAGCCGACCATGGAAGTCCGCAAGCACCTAAGGCAGATAGCTCAGCACATCGTCCGCCACCGCACCAGACGTCTGACCGCACGGGAAGTCAGGGGAAGCCGGCGCAGAGGTAAGAGATGGCCGATCCTAGGCTGAACCCTGACAGTAACATTATTAATAAGAAATAATATATTTCTTGTTAATGAATTTACTGTTTGTTTTATGTTTTTCTAAATTTGTTGAAAATATGAGGGGCAGAACTATAAGTGGGAGGAGTAATGAATAGAGAGAGGAGGAGTCAGTATTGATTCTTAAATTCCGCCCCCCCCCCCCCCCCCCCAAAGTAAAGTCTAGATCCACCACTGCATGGACCAAGTATGTAGTATAGACCTAGGTAATGCCAGATACTGTAAAATAAGTATCAATGAACAAAGATCATAAACAGGAGGTAAACCACTGCTAGAGGAGTATATACATAGCTGTAACCAACTTGCAGAAGTGAAAACCAAAGTTACATTTGTGTAGAGTTGGGGCTTTTTCAGTACCTACTAGAGCTATAACTGACTGAGGACTCCTGATTTAGATGGAAAGTGTGTAATATTGTTACCGGCATGTCTATTTGAAATGAAGTTTACTTTAAGTGGACGAGCCCTGAGAGATACTGTACATGTTCATGCTCATGGCCTGGGTTTTGGCAAGTAATTTCATATCTGTATTTGTGCAACTTGTCAGCTCCCTGTCTTTGATGTGTCTTCGTGCTGTCATGTGTACTAGACTATCGTTGCCTTCCAAAAGTCCATTGAACAAATCTACAAGCATAGCGGTGAGAATACCCTTATATTCCTTGTATTGCTTATTATGTAGATCCTATAGACCTGGAGATCTGATTTTATTCAGCATCTTAATAGAACCTTTTCAGCTGCGATTTGTTTGACGATTCTTTAGATATGTGCAGGCAGATAATGAATAACAATGAGCAACATGCAGAAAGTACATAGTATAGAGCAGCGGTTCCCAACTACGGTCCTCAGACACGCTACAGTGGAGCAGCTCACCATCAAAATGAACCTGGGGGCCACCAGATGTGTCTAAAATGGCACATCAGCAAACCCTGCTGTGTATGGGGCAAACGGATGGTCACTGTACCTATGCTAATGATGGTGTATCGGCAGAAAAGGTTTACATTTTCATGACTGTATCGGAATTGGACCTCCGCTGATTGGCGCAGGGTTGCCTTCTCCGTTAAGTTATGTTTTCTGCTTCATCAAACAGATGGATGTTGGAGTGTCAGACGAGAAACATCGGAGAACAAACACCCTACAACCATTGCTGGAAGAACACAAGCTGGTGGTGGCGTTATGGTCTGGGGAATGTTTTCATTGCATTCTCTGTCCTGGGACAAGCTTGAAAAAGTCCCAGGACAGGGATGAAATGCGTTGCTGCCCTATGCTTCCGCTAATGTACTGAAGTTACATCCCACTGCTACACTGTTACTATTTATTCTGGACTAAGCCGTTCATTCTCCAGTGTAATGTAATTACAAGTTGCGGCCACGCTACCTACTTACATCGGGAAGACTCTCCCTATTACCACTGGAGATACTCAAGGTTTATAACATTTATTACCCACTTGTGGAGTCCGGCAGGGGGGATACTAGCCGTACCTCACCTTGGCGATCTGTGTCAGTGCACTGACCACCCCCACTAGAGAGCCATCTGAGCCACCAAGCCGATTGTGAAGCCGAGCGGGGAGTCACGCTGCAGCGGTGATACCTGGCGGCCTGCCAGCCCGTACCTCCACGTTGATCATCTTACCGAGTAAGGTAATCCAGCCGATTGAGTCATCTATAAAGTCCGGCGGGGCGGCACACCACTGTTACCTATACTAGCAGTCTGTGTACGTTGACTACTAAAATTCCCCCACTGTCCATAGTTCCGGACAGAACACGGATACATTTTATTTGTGTAGCAAATGGTGGATACATTGTCTCTTGCCTCTTAACCTCTATTGACTTACTAAAAGAAACTCGTACCGTACTGCTTTAGGCAAGATAAACCTACATGAATTCAAGTTTTAGCATGTTTTCCAACTCTATAAGATTATTGGTTGATATATGATATTGTATTATTTATTATATGTGTTTTATTTATCCAATATCCCCACAGTATCAATTTAATTTCTCCTTACATTTTTTCAGATTTTATTTTAATTTTACTTTATTTGTATATCATTGCCTTATTGTATTATTTTCATTGGTTTATTTATTTATTGTCTTTTTATAGTACTGCTGATAGTTTTATTCTATTTATATATTTTTATGTACCAGCGCTGTATTGTATCCTTTATTTCTTACTATAACAGAAGTATAATATAAGCTGAAGACTTCAGACAACCTGTACCACATAAAGAAACCTTTATGCGCATATAGGTGATGGTTGCATACTGTAGGTAAGTTTTATTTTGATTGGCCCAGACCCCTCCTGAACAATATCAAATACAGTCCACATAGACATCCTAATGACTTTAGATATTAATGTCTCTAAGCAGGGCCGTAGCTAGGGTAGTGCGGCCGGTGCCATCGCACAGAGCACCACAGGTCAGGGGGCGCTGTTTGGGCCTGTCAACTTTCTGTTTATTAGCATTCTTGCTTGTAGCTTCCTCTTATTTCATCCCCAGCATCTCCTGGCCTCTCCTATCTCTTCCCTGGCCCCTCCCCATGAAGCCATGGCTATTTTTTGGGTGCATTATGTCCCTTTGAAAAATGAGGGGGGCGCCAATGCTCTTTCTGGCACAGGGCACCAAAAAGTCTAGTTACGGCTCTGTCTTTAAGATCATGAGAAACACACTTTCAGTGAGGTGTATGCAAACATTTGACCGATATTGTGTATAATTTATTCCACACAACAGCAATGTTCCAAGATTTGTTGGATCTCTTATGTGGAATAATGTTCTCTGATTTTTGCTCATTCATGGAGTGCCATCTGATCCTCTCTCTCTGTGAAGATACACAGTAATATACAACAATATATATTTATATATCTATCCATCTACTAGATGTTGTCCCTGATGCTGTTTTTTTCTCACTCTTTCCTCCTCTCTCTTTTTAGCACTCCCCTCTTTTTCTCCTCCTCCCTCTTTCTTTTTACCTTTTAGGCTACCTACTGGATAGTCCTCACCACTCTGGGTACACTAGACCTGTTTCTGATTTGTACACAAACCCGATGGATTACATACAAAACCAATGTTTGGTAATCTGTGTATGCGCAAGACCCGGTCTGTGCATGTGCAGAACAGGTCCTGTGTGATCGCCCCCATCTTGTATGCATGCCAAGCCCAGGGTCTGCATTGTCGGATGCAGACTTCCTGGACCCGGCTGACCAGTTCCAACTGCCAGTCTGAGTAAGTTACAGCTTACTCAGATTGACAGAAGGATGCGACCATTGATCCGATGCTGGATTTTCGGACACAGTACTCGGATCGTATTTGCATGTAGGAGGTGTCTATTTCCTACATACTCAGAATCAGGCCCAGTCTGCAGCTGCTTCTCTCCTATATCCCATGCTGCTGCCTCTGACTGTACAGTGTCATGTAGCCCTGCCTGCTGCTTGAACTCCACCTCCCATTTCTTGTTCCAGCTTGCAGTAAAGTCCTGCTATGCATCTGCAGCTGTATTCAAAGCCTGGTGGGCCCCCTAAGAGAGGGAGCCCCGGGGAACGTGCCCTCTATGTTCCCCTCAATCCACTCTGTCTTGCCCTCTTACTCCATCTCTCTCTTTCCCATCTACCTACTTCTCTTTCTCCCTCTGACACCCTCTCTCTCTTTGCTGCAATTTTGTCTTGCTCTCTGCTCAGTACCTCCTACACCATTTCTTGTTGAGCTAACCAGACACTGATTGCGTTGTCATGTGCACGGGGAACCTAACTTACATGTCTGGATTGTGTTTTTAAACTTTATGGAGGGCTAGTGTAATTATTTTTTATTTGTTGTGGGAAGGGTTGTGGCGTCCTCAGAGTATGTTTTTTCTTAATCAGACTTGACGGTAGGTGTGTGCCTGTGCGTTAGGTCCAATGTGCACACACGCACGCACACAAACCTGATGACATAATTTAAATCAGCACTTGAATTTATTATATAGATTATTTTTAGCATTAGTTTTTTTTTTCTTTTCATCTGCACTATTGTACTTATTGGGATTTTGTCTTCTCTGTAAGTGGCTTATGTATCCCTGTGTGCCTTTTTCCTTTATTCTATTCTGTTGCTTATCTTTGATTGTGGATAACGTTTGTGATGTTGCTATACAGTCGGTTGATTTTCAGGAGTGTTTGTGTTGTCATCATGAGGTGGTATGTGATGAGAAAGTATGGGAATTATCAGAAGTGTCTGGAGACTGTAAATGTGTTTTATGATGAAACGCTCCAGAAGTGACATCATTGACACTAGTGGGAGGGGTCAGAATTCACACCAACTGTCATTACATATCAACGTGATCACTTCATTTTTATTAACTGTCAATTTTATTTTATTTTTTATAATATCAGAATTTTCAGAACAATGAAAACAATATTTATTTTATAGAAACAGTAAAAGCATAGCACTAAAGACAGTACTCCTATATAACACTATAATATTGAAAAGTCTATACACCAGGGGCAATTAATTATTCTAAAGCAGTGTTAAATTAGGTTTTTGTTGGATAATTTACTAAAAAGGTGTAAAAGTATGAATACGCAGTAACCCCTAGATACCAATTAACAATTGAATTTAACTAATCTATGGCAATTACGCCTATAAATTAATAATCCCTCTACACCTAGTACTATTTTAAAACAAACACCCACTCCCCCATGCTAGCAAAACTGAACGGGGCCATTCCAGGGACACATCCAAGTTGGGAAGCTAACTATGCCAGGATTCCAATAGCAGCTTCTTCCCTGCAAATGAAAGATGGCGCAGGACAAAGAGTGCTTTATCATCTCCAATAAACACCTGCGTTAGAAAATACAGCACTGTCTGCATATGAATGAGCAACACTGGAATGCCAGCAAATGTACGTTCTCTCGACTTGTTCGGTTCTCGCGGTTCTGCAAGTTAGAGAGATGAGGGATGATTGTTGACAAGTACAAAAGTGGAACGGAGGCATGTTCCAATGTGTGTGCATTAGCAGACATAGGCACAGTTGTACTAAAATAAATCTGTTACATCACTGCATTTCTTATGGTTCATAAATGCTACAGTGTATACATTAGTATTTGAATTTATGGACATAAATACCTATGTTTTATATCAACAGTTCTGTATCTTATCATTAAGTTATAAATTACCGGAAGTTATATATGGAATAAGTTTTCTATATACAATGTATGTAATAAAATTCAATCCTCAAAGGGTTCTAGAACCTATATGATCACTTTTTAATGACGCCTTGCAGGAGGTCAATGGGGAGCGGGAAGATAATTGTGGAATTGTTCTCTGCTGCAATTGTATTCAGTGTTTGCAGGTAGCGCAGCTGTAGAGCAGCGGGTGATTCACATAGAACCATTGACGCTTCTTTCAGAGCCCGAGAAGCATTCATCTCACCTTCTGCCGATACGATCTATAATAGTAAACGCACATGCATTATTACTATCTCATAACAGCATTAGGGGTCTATTTACTAAGCCTTGGATGGAGATAAAGTGAACTGAGATAAACTCCCTGCCAATCAGCTCCTAACTGCCATGTCACAGGCTGTGTTTGAAAAATCACAGTTAGGAGCTGATTGGCTGGGACTTTATCTCCGTTTACTTTATCTCCAATCCAAGGCTTAGTAAATAGACCCTTTAATCACTCTAGACTTGTACATCTGTACAAAAGTCTACTTGTAATAGAAAAAAAAAAATGTTCTCAGAATCTGAATCTGACCAGATCAGTAGAACCGGGGGCATCAAACCATTACTCTGTTCACTGAGCAGTTTGAAATGTTTAGATACCTATGGCTGCCAATGTACGGGATGTGGAAGAAACATGGGTTCTTTTGATATATAATTTACAGCTTGCATACAATAGGAAGAACCTGGTTATATAATCACCTTAGCTCTGGCCTCTCGTACAGCTTCTGCCTCAGCGGCCATAGCTCTCTGCATCTGGACAGGAAGCCGCACGTCTCTCATCTCCACGCGTTCCACCTTCACTCCCCATTGGTGAGTAGCGTTATCCAGTATTGACTATAACACATAAATGCAGCACTTATTATTAGTTCACCCAACCTGTGTTCAGCAATCACAATAATAGATCAATGCAATAAGTACAATACATACTGTATATTAATAGGTACAAATCATCTATTCTCTCAAGAGAGATATACAGTAGGTATATTAATTTCTAATATTTCCAATGCTCCAACATGACCTAACATAGGCCCTGATTCAGAGCCGCTCGTTACCAGCAGTACGCTCGTTGCGTTCCGATGTTAACTACCCGCGCATGCGTCGGTGTTACACTGCGCATGTGCGTACGGCAGATTGCGAGCTTATTTTGTCTCGTTCGTCAAATAGCGTACAGGAAGTGACATGTCAAATGTGATTGACAGAACAGGGCGTTTTTGGGTGTTGACGGGGGAGGAGATGGAAAAACGCAGGCGTGGCGAGGCGTTTTTTGGGCGTACATACATTAACAAATGCGAACGTCAAATGTGTTCGTACCAACTCATACGTCACTGGATGATCCTCTTTCCCTTCAAAATGCTCGCACAGCTTAGGGGCTGGATAACTCGACCACAGTGGCGATGGCCTTCTCCTCCGTCCCGGTACTCCACGATGTAGCATCGATTAATCACGGCTTGTCAGAAAATCAATTAGTGTTTGATTGAAACCCGGCTTGGTATGTGTTTGGAAAGCAGTTTTTTTGGATAGCACAAAACCGAACGCAGGTGGAAATCATAGCTGCTAATGTCTGGATTACACAATCAATTAGCGTACATTTGTGGGGGTGTATTTTGGCCGCAATGTGTTGTTTTTGGACTATTGTAACAATAATGTCATCATGTTTAGGTTTGGTGCCTCATTTTGTGTTTGCAAGGTGATTTTTCCTCCTTAGGTAATGTTTTAAACGTTCCTTAACGAGCCCTTTTTTTCCAATGTGTAATTTTTTAGGTTGAACGTTGTTGGCTTGTGGGCCCGGATTAAATGTAACCCATTTTTACAATAATGTCAGAATACAAAGTCGTACATTTGTTGTAAATTTATTGGTATCCCCCCCCCCAAAAAATGCACATATTTAACCAAAACATTTTTGGCAGTGTTCATTCCACAATATTTATTAATTGTGCAAACAATACATTTTTGGTAAACGTAAATGCAAAAATTAAAAACAATTCACAAGAAAGGAGAGGGAAGTTTTGGCCAGAAAGGAATATGAGGCAAGCACAGAAGGAGTGTGGGAAAAGTAGCCAATGCTGTCACCGTTTTTCGGCCGTTTGGCTGGGGGAGGGAGGGCGCCAGACCGGGTCCGGGATGTCATCGGGCTGGCCTGTCCAGAGGCAGATGTTGTGGCCTCTGGACTAGGCACAGGGCTAGGCACATTTAGAGGATTGGCTGATGTTGTGCCAGAGGTGGAGGATCCTGATGTTCCGGCAGGAAGGGAGGTCGGCTCCACCATGTGCTGGCGAACGAGCTGCTCCAGGGCATTGGCGATGCGGATGTTGGCCCTGGTATTTTCCGCCAGGGCCTGACCAATGGTCACGTTGGCCGCAGCATTTTGCTCCAGGGCCTCAGCCACCTGTACCAGACTGGCGTCCATCCTCTGCAGAATCTCCATATGGAAATCCGATTTAAAATTGAGTTCTGTGAGGAGGGACACTGCCTGCGAGGGGGATTGCCCTGGACTGGCTTCTGCAGGGTCCTCAGCCGGATGTACTGGTTCATCCCCTGCAGAGCCTGCCGAAATTCTGCGGCCAAGGCTCCCCTCTGGAGCAGACTCATCCGCCTGTGTCTCTGTTGGAAAAATGATAAAAGAGTCACATTAGAATCTACATATTGGCACAATAACATTTCAGAGTTGGTGACATCACAATATTTATCTGGGACAACATGAGGAGCCGCAAAGTCTGGCATGTCCGTATCCATGTTGGACACGCCAAACACCTCCACAGCCTGCACACACCCCTGTGCCAGCTCTTCTAAATCAGTCAACTCCAATGACACAGGGGTGGGACCTCCACCTGTCCCCCTTGCATGCCTAGCCCTGTCAGAATTTTGTTTTTGTCTCGTGACGTATTTATACATGCGTCCTTATTTTGCGGCCGCATCATTGATTGTGCGTTCCTATGATCCCTCCTTAATTTGTGCGGGAAACGAAACACTATTTATGGCTTGGGGCGTCTCGATTCGAGGTGGCATTTTTTGAATGTTGGAGGTTACGTTGGTTGGAGTTGATTGTTGGCTGGTGTAGGAGTTTGCGTTTTTGGAAGTAGTTTGTTTTGATATATTCGTTTTTTGATTTCAGTTCGTTTTTTTTCGTTTTGAATTTTTTTGGTCGTTTCCAGTTTTTGTAAGTTTGGGGAAGTCTAACTTTGGGTCAATTTGTCTCTCATTCTGGTTAAGAATTTTCTAATATTTTTTTCCCGTCATTTCATCTCTCTTAGGTTTTATTTTGGCTCTGCCCCAAAGACCTTTTGATCTGGATTCTTATATATTATCTCTTGGTAAGTTCATTTGTTAAACTGTTTTGGAAATGTTCTTGTTTGTCTTTACGCAACTTTGGTTGGCCTTACACATGTAACCTTTGATTTTCCAAATCCGAAATCTGTCTGTTTGTTTTTTTTTATTTACGCTGCGTTTTTGTAACTTGTATTTGTGAACTAATTAGCGCATTTTTACTACTTACTATTGTGACTTGTATTTGCAAACTAATTAGCGCATTTTTACTACTTACTATTGTGACTTGTATTTGCGAACTAATTAGCGCATTTTTACTACTTACTATTGTGACTTGTATTTGCAAACTAATTAGCGCATTTTTACTACTTACTATTGTGACTTGTATTTGCGAACTAATTAGCGCTTTGTGAAATGCTTATTCATCCCTTAAAATTGTTTGTGTTTTCTCGGTAGCATTTGTTGCTTACATTTGGCCTCAATTTGACGTAGTGTGCGCAACGTCGTTTTGCTCTTTGCCCAAATGTGTGTGTGTCCCCTTTTATGTTTTGTCTTGCTTAAATTTTTGAAACAGAAATGGGCAGCATAAAATGATGTATATTTATGTTGTGATTATTTCCAGTTTCAACATATCATGACAATACCCCAGCATGTAAGCATCAATGGATGGTATCTTCAAGCTAAGTAAAAATTTAAATTTTTGGGGGGGGTAAAAAGCCTGACATTCAAATCTTGCCATTTCAGGTTGATCTGGGTCGGATTGTTCTGGCCCTTCTCCCGGAAGCCGACCAACCTCAATCTCGTCCCAGGCGTAGGCATCGTAGGCGTGCAAGGCCCCAGATATTTCGAACACGTGTCACCCTTTTTGGAATGCCCGATGATGAGGTTTTAAGACGCTACCGTCTTCCTCCAAAAATCATCATAGACACGCTCTCATTAATAGAGAGTGATCTTGAGCGGCAAATTGACAGTCCTACAGCAATACCACCACTTACGCAATTTATGGCGGTGTTAAATTTCTGTTCCTCAGGATCGTTCCAAACAACGGTGGGAATAGTGGCGGGCATATCACAATCCTCCTTTTCCCGGATCCTGAGGGCAGTGATGGAGGCACTTTTCAAGCACCTCCATCATTTTATTCAAATGCCTTTGGATATGGGTGCCCTTAGTGTGGCCAAGGCCAATTTTTACCAAATAGCTGGCTTCCCACACATCATAGGGGTTGTGGATGGTACTCACATACCACTTCAGCCTCCAGCACGGCTGGAGGCAATATTTAGAAACCGGAAACACTATCACTCCCTCAATGTAATGGTGGTATGTGATGCCTCCCTCCAGATCCTGTCCCTGAATGCAAAATTACCAGGAAGTGCACACGACTCCTTCGTCATCCGGCAATCAGGGATATGGCACAAATTAACCAACCTACAAGCTGGTGATGCGTGGCTTCTGGGTAAGTGGAGACCTTTAGTACATAACAATGTTAAGCTTCATATAGAGTGAGCCTGATGTTGACTATTCTTTTTCACAGGAGACAGTGGCTACCCTTGCACGCCCTGGCTGCTCACTCCTTATTTGGCTCCCACACCAGGGCCACAAAGTGAGTATAATTCCACACTTACAGCCACCAGGCAAGTGGTGGAGCGCTGTATCGGCCTTTTAAAAGGCCGATTCAGATGCCTCCACCGCTCTGGTGGCGAGCTCATGTATTTGCCGGATATGGTTTCGAAAATTGTGGTCCTGTGTGGGATATTTCACAACATCACCATAAGGAGTGGTGTCCCAATGCAGCCAGAGGATGCCTTACCTGAGGATGGCCCCCCCGAGGTTGGTCGGAGGTCAGTATGTGGGGGGGCCATACGCGATGATGTGGTGGCCAGATTTTTTAGGTAATTATTGACAAAACAACAGTGTTTATACCTAATGTGGTAGGGTTTGTTTGAGAACATCTAATTATTTATTTTTATTTTCTCCATCTTCTGTTTTTTCACATAATCTTTGGCACTCCAACGATGACTACTTCCTGCTACCCTTAAAAAACCTGTATGTGGAAATTTTGGGGATATATTATGGAACCCATATTGCAACGCCATATTTGTGGAATCATGTTGGCATGGTCCTTCGTCAACCAGTTCTTGATTTGTTGTTTTTTTATTTGGTTTTGTTGGTATGTGTTGTATTTGTGATTATCACTGTGTGTTTTGTTTGTGAGTGACCACTTTGATTTTTCAGTTATGTTGTGAATAAATGTTTTGAGAGTTAAATGTTGTACCTTTTTTGGAACGTTACAAGCAAGTGTAACCAGGTTCACACACGTTACATTTGACTAAGGGGTAATCCAGTACTGACGCCAGTTGAGCTAAAATGTAATATGTTTTCAGGGTCCAAACCAACACCCAAAGGAAGCCTGTACAATCATTTGGCTTCGTAAGATTGGCCTAAGCAGCTTGCACCCCAACTAGGAACCTGTAAAATGTAGTAATATCTAATTGTGACTACACCAAAAAAGGGAAATGAGATTGTTACTGTTAGGTGTTTCTTGTGGCTGTTTTACATAAAAATACAACACACAATCTTAGTGTCAAAAAATGAAAATCCTTGCAGGAACAGTCTACTTATGTCAGGGTAAACAATCTGTGATTTAGAAAAAAACGAATGAGCCAGAACGTTACTTAGAAAATAACACTTTATTTATAAAATGGACAAAAAAACAAAAAAACTAATCCCTAAGGAGGACCAACATATGGTCAAGGACCACCAGCACACCGATTATATTGTGGTGCATCCGGGCCACACAGGCGGATAATTCTGCCCGACGCCTCTGTTCCTCTGTGGGTGAGAAAAGTGTGGGGATTAATACAACAATACTGAAACCACATTAAAAAACAAGCCAAAACCAAAACCCCCCCAAAAAACAAAAAAAACATAATTACACCATTAAAACACATCAAACTAAAATGGTGTAGGCCAAAAATACAAGGCCAATGTACAAATTCCGACAGGTGTGATATGTGTATGTTGAAATCAGCAGTAACAGGTAAAGGCAATCGCCAAAATCCCCAAAAGTGTAGCCAAAAACCCCCAAAAAAGGAACCACACATGATTACATACAAACAGTTTGTGTCGATAAAAAAAGCAAAGAAAAACATACCGGAAGATACAACGCCAGCTCCGGAAGGCCCTCCATCGTCCTCCTCGGAGGTGCCTCCATTCCCCAAAGATCGGGGCGGGGTAATTACCGACTCCGGGGAGGGGGTAATTCTAAGAGGGGTGGTTGGAGGAGAGGGGGAATTGGGACGGAGGGGAAGGAGCCCCGAAATTTCTGCCTGAGGGTCTTGGAAGGCTGGGGAGGAGTGGGGAATAGGGGAATTAGTGGGAGTGGAGTGTTGGCTGGGGGTTGGGGAGAGTGGCCGTGAGCGCCGTCTGGCCGGACGATGACGGCGTAGTCTTCGCTGGGCCCCTAAAAGATGTGAAACAAATTGTGGTTAGTTTCAACACAAATCCGCGAAAAACACCATTTTCAAATCCCCCCCCCCCAAAAAAAAGAACCATGCAGATATGAGTACAATGAATAAATATGAAATACAGGGAAAACATGGCCATGCAGATATGAGTACAATGAATAAATATGAAATACAGGGAAAACATGGCCATGCAGATATGAGTACAATGAATAAATATGAAATACAGGGAAAACATGGCCATGCAGATATGAGTACAATGAATAAATATGAAATACAGGGAAAACATGGCCATGCAGATATGAGTACAATGAATAAATATGAAATACAGGGAAAACATGGCCATGCAGATATGAGTACAATGAATAAATATGAAATACAGGGAAAACATGGCCATGCAGATATGAGTACAATGAATAAATATGAAATACAGGGAAAACATGGCCATGCAGATATGAGTACAATGAATAAATATGAAATACAGGGTTAACATGGCCATGCAGATATGAGTACAATGAATAAATATGAAATACAGGGAAAACATGGCCATGCAGATATGAGTACAATGAATAAATATGAAATACAGGGAAAACATGGCCATGCAGACATGAGTACAATGAATAAATATGAAATACAGGGAAAACATGGCCATGCAGATATGAGTACAATGAATAAATATGAAATACAGGGAAAACATGGCCATGCAGATATGAGTACAATGAATAAATATGAAATACAGGGAAAACATGCACACGCAGTTAGGGCCACAAAGACAAACATGAAAACCACAATCCATAAAACTTACTTTTCGGCGATCTGCATGCGAAAGCATGCCAGCAAGCGGGGCGTCCGCCGTTGCAGGTCCGACCACCTGCGCTCCAGCTGCCCGATCTGGCGGCGTGAGCCGAAGGAGCGCAGGCGGGCCCGTACCTCCGCATATGCGGAACGCTTTTCGCGGTTGGTGATGCGCCTATCCATGACCTCCGTTAGCACCAGCAGCTCGCGCCTGGTGAATGCGAAGGCTCTCATGATGGCAATGGTGTTTTTATTAAAAATCATTTTTAATAAAGTGCCCCAAAATTTTTTGATTGGCTAATGTATTTGGGAAATTAACAGGACCAATTCTATTGGTTAGTGTATGAGTCATGTGTTCGACAGGGCCAGAAATCTCTTGAGACTTATGATAGGCTTGATGCAGTGACATGCGTAAGCAAATTTAAATAAAGAAATGAACTCCGGGAAACATGCGGGTAGAAAAACAAATAGAACAATTATTTAATTTGGGCTAACATGTATTTTGACAATTAAAAGCGAATGTTTAAGCCGTACGTATTCTGCGGGTAAACACAAACACGGACATGAATAAAGTTTATTGCATTGTGTTAAAAAAAAAACAACAATTTAGCGAATTGATATATTGATTGGCATGATACGATTGAGGGAGGTAGGCAGAATAAACGAGCAGTTAATCGAAATCTGACAGTCCAACTTCCGGGTAGTACTAGTGCGTGCGTTCCCTTCAAGCCACTTCGGGGATGTACGCTCGCTATTTGCCACGCTCGTTAGTTAGAGGAGGGGTCGCTTGAGTTTGGGGAGGATGTTTGTCTGCGTGCGAAAATACGAGCGAGTGCTTGAATTTAAATATTTTTTTACGTACGCCGAACGTACGAACGGTCACTTGCGTCCGGGTCTGAATGAGGGCCATAGTCTACATGGCATGAATTCAAAAGGTCAACACTCACATAATGTCGACATTGTGAATGTTGACAGTAAAAATGCCAACATATGATGTTAGGGTTTGGATTTAATTAGGGTTAGGCTTACATGTAAAATCCCATTGTCGACATTCTGACTGTCGACATTTACATTGTTACATGTTGACATTCTGAACATGTCGACATAATATACCACACTCAGGGGTAAATTTACTAAGAATCGAGTCTGGTCGAGGTTTTTCTTTTTCAACTCGATTAACAATCGCCGAAACTCAGGTGATTTGAGGCTCCTGAAACTCACAAATTTACTAAGAAGTGAGAGTAGCTGAGAGTGAGATGGCCGATGGTGAAGCAGATCGAGACTTGTCCCCCGAGTAGCTAGTTTGGAAGGAGATTACTCACCCGTGATTGCAGTGTCTTCTCTCTGCAAAACTCTCCCGAGCAAGCAGCCTGCACATATCAGTGAGATATGTGTAAGCTGCTTGTGTTTTGTACCTGTAAAATATGGGTTAATTGTTAAAAAAAAAAAAGACGTGAGGTCCCCCCCAAAATCCTAACCAGCCCTGGACGTGTCAGCCAGTCCTGGTACCTAAAATTACGGGGAACAAAATGAGTAGGGTTCCATCGTAATTTAGGTACCAGCACCAGGCTGCAGGGCCAGTACTGGTTTTAATTAAAGGGGGGAAAAAATGCGTAGAGGTCCCCCTATAATTAAAATCAGGACCGGACCCTAAACGACTGGGGTGTAATGCCACAGCCCAGAGACCCTATTACCGAGACCCCCTCTCCCGAAACCCCAGGCCTGGTCTGAAGTCCGGAGCTCTTCCCCGCATCCCTGGGCTGTGGGTACGGAGGTAATAAAGTGTTAAATTGAAAGAAAACTATTGTATTTTACAGTGGAACTACAGGTGCCAGCATGCCTGCCCTTTGGCACTTGTGGAACTACAAGTGCCAGCAGACGGCCAGCACCCGTACCTCCACTGTAAAATAGTTAAATAAAGACAGTACACACATACAGTAAAAAGTTTAATACATACATACCTCACTCACACATACTTACCTGCTACCAGATGTTCCCATGTAGAAATCCGTGTGGAATAATTTGCAAAAAAGTTCCTATACTCACCTCCATCCTCGCGCTAGTCTCCGTAAAATCCAGGGGGGCCTTTGCAAAAAAAACAAACTGAGTACCCGATTCATATACTTAAAATTAGCGGTGTATGTGTGTGACCACATACACCGCTAACCGCTAAAGCCAATCAGCAGCCGCTAACTGTAGACTGACCGCTGATTGGCTTCCGGCTCCTGACACACTGAACAGCCCACGTGGGAACAGTCAGGAACCGGAGCCAAACAGCGGCCGCACTAAAGTTAGCGGCCGCTGATTGGCTGGCGGCTCCTGACAGTTCTCACTGAACAGTCGGGAGCCGGTTAGCGGTGTATGTGGTCACACACATACACCGCTAATGGTAAGTATATGGATCGGGTACTCTATTTTTTTGCAAAGACACCCCTGGATGCTACGGAGACCAGCGCAAGGATGGAGGTGAGTATAGGATTTTTTTGCAGGTCCATGCACTCGGATTTCTACTTGGAGAAGAGGACAGACCGGCTGGTACAGGTAAGTATGTGTGATTGATGTATGTAATAAACTTCTTCTAAGGTGTGAGTGTTATGTCTTTATTTAACTATTTATTTCACAGTGGAGTTACAGGTGCCGGCCACTTGCTGGCACTTGTAGTTCCACAAGTGCCAAAGGGCAGGAATGCTGGCACCTGTAGTTCCATTGTAAAATACAATAGTTTTCCTTCAATTTAACACTATTACCCCCGTACCCACAGCCCAGGGGTGCGGGGAAGAGCCCTGGGCTTCAGACCAAGCCTGAGGTTTGCATGGGCGTGCGTAAATGATCAACTGCGGTACCATACGCAGCCTGAGGCCTCATAGCGTGCGCTGAAGTTAGCAATAACTGAGGTCTGACCTGCCTTAACTCTGAGTATGAGACCGAAGTTACTCGATGTTATCGATTATTTTGCTATGTTGCCAAAGTATACGGATGTGAGTAAGGGACAGTAGTCGTCCTTATGTTAGGCTTCGATCGCAATGCAAACATTTACATATTACCGCTGATATTAGCAACTGTGTTGCGTTTGTATTTGCAGAATAGCGATCCTTGCTGAATCAGGCCCTACATTCCCAGAAAAAGTAAGTTATGGTCTGGGAGCCCCTTGAAGATGTAGAACAATCTGAGCTACTGTAGCTGTCTTCTGTGAAAGGGGCCGGCCAATGTGCTGTGAAAACCCCTTTCCGGTTTTAGTTCTGGAACTGAAAGCCCAAAGGGGCTTCACTGTGCCTGCACCAGCTCTGCGAGAAACTCATAATCACTACACGGGGTACAGACGAGAAAGAGAAAACTTGAAAATTTAACGTTACCCTCAAAGTTTGGAATATTTTTTGGAAATATTTTTTCCCCAGAAAATGTAATCGTTCCTCTTTTTCAGTGACAGATCTTTGCTTATATTTCATTATACTGTAAGTAATGAAAAAATCTCAGGTTGGCAAAAGATGGATTATGAGGTGTGTTGGCCTCACTGAAGCTCTACTGGCCGCTTTAGTCCCCAGCCCTAACTACTATTGTTTTCAATACAAGTAGAATAATCTTACCTGGATATTGTGGGCAATCTCCTCACGGTTTGACAAGATGCTGGAGAGAGTTTGAGTTCCTAAGATGTTCCTCAGAGTTGTTTGGGCTAGCTGGGCAGTGGCTAAATGAACATTATTCACATTTGCCACAGATTTAATTGCACTATCAATCTTGTAGTACACAACCCCATCTACTGTTGTCGTTACAGAATCTTTAGTAAGGATCTACAATACAATAAAACACAAGCAACTCAGTACTGGCCAATAAACAGAGAAAATATTGATCTGCTGTCCATAAAGAAGCAAGAAAATAAACAAAAAAAATAAAGTACAGATTGTTGGATAGAAATTGCTTGACAATTATATTACAAGTTCCAAATGAATGGCTAAGTTGTCAGAAAATATAATTCATGGGTATGCATTATGTAAAAATTAGGACATTGCATTAGAATTTTTTGGCCTCAATTACATTAATATGAGACATGTTCCGCAATAATCGGTGTAATATTGTGCCTTGATAAATATCATCTTCCAGGTGCTACATGGTCCTCCAAATTAAAGCAGATAGGTTAATTGGTCTTCTAGTATGTGTTAGCGGTAGGGAATATAGATTGTAAGCTCCACTGGGGAAATGATGTGAATGATTAAACATTCACTGTGAATCGCTGTTCTAATATGTAAAGCTGCATACACACACAACGATGTTAGTAACCGATGATTTTAGTGAACGATTTTCGTTCAGATTTTCCCTTGAAAAAGTGAACGAAAATCGTTCATTAAAAATCGTTGGTTACTAAAATATTGAACGATTTTCAAAAACGATGAACGATTTTTTAATCATGCATACAGTGAATGGAAATCGTTCATCATTTATCGTTCATTCTGCACAACATGAACGATTTTCTAAACGAAAATCGTTTGTTGGACAGTCAGAATGGACGAGGAAGCTTAAAAAGATGAACGATTTTAAAAAGATTTAACGATAACGATGTCGTTATAGTTAAATCATTCAAAAAATCGTTGTGTGTACGCACCTTAAGTGTTATATAAATAACTGTTATTAAATAAATATAAAAATGCCCTTTATTGTCATGCTACACAGAATATTCTGTCTGAGACAGCAGACTCGGGTTGAGAACACTGCCAGAGCAGAAGACGGTGATTATGTCTGTCTGTTACTACCGGTTTGGTTCTATTAATGTTATTTCCATTTGTAAAGTGCAACAGAATATGCTGCGCTATATAAGAAACTGTTATTATTAATTATTATTATTATTATTATTAATATATAATGAGCAGAAAGGATTGACTTTATGGGAGCTTTATAATTGGAAACCAAAATTCCTAGAGGAAACAGATAGTGATCTGAATACTGACAGTACAGAATGTACCACAAGGATACATGGAAACTCAGGAGGAAAAGAATGAGGGTTACATGAAATAGAAGGAGAGAGGTATTGTGGAGGTGAAGGAGGAGACAGAAATGCAGAAAATTGATTGTGGTTCTACCAGAAGAGACAAACGACAGTCCCCAGCCCTGAACTCACCTCTTGTGGTGGGATCGCAAAGGATATCGTTCTGAGATCCACCTTAATAAAGGTATCTGTGCAGGGAAGTATGAACATCAACCCTGTGTATAAAGACAAGATCTTCAGGGCAGAACATATTGTACTGGTTATAGACTCTGGAGATTGTCTTCTATAAAGACAGATGTGCACGGGCTGATCCCGCCACCCAGCACACTAATATAAAATATCAAAGCTTTCTAGACATGGGGCTTTTTCAGAGATGTGCGCAGAACCGATGGTTCACACAAATCTCTGATGTTTTTTGATCTGCGCATGTGCAGATCTGTGTCTGCCACGATGGTCGCAGTACCTAGTGTTCACTCTAGGTCCAGCGCCGGGCAGGGCGCTGGACTTAGAGAAAGGGCACATCTGCGTGTGGCTAAAGAAAAGGGGCTGCCCCCAAACGGGAGTGTGTGAGTTGATGCCGGTGGTGACCGCTACACCGCAGTTTTCCCGCAGGCTGTTTCAGTGGTGCGCCGCGCCAGAGGGCAGGGTGCTTTTTGCCCTTTAGAAATAGGGCAGGGTGTGGCGCACCGCTAACCTGTTTGGGGGTGGGGAAGGGCGGCGACATCCAGCATCCCAGAAAACAGGGGCATTTTTGCCCGTTTTCTGGGCATGCTGAGGCCAGTGGCTGCATCCTTTGACACAGCTTCACCGGTCCCAGCAGCGTAATTTCATAGATAACCTGAGTAACCTGAGGGTGTCTCAGATGTCCAAAGGTCACACAGTTGACCCGATGCTGTGTCTTCCAATGCAGCTTTGGTTCAGAGAAGCCGGCAGTGGGCGTATTTTTACACAAGACGCCTCCTGCAGGTTTTGCATATTTCAGCACAGCCGCTGCGTACAAAGATGCAGCAGCTGTGCTATAGCGCCCATCTCTGAATCAGGCCCATTGTTGGTGCAGGATATGACAATGAAACAAATAATATTTTTATTCTATACCTATAACACATATTCATATTCAGTAACCTGGCAATAAGATTTTTCTAAGAAAAAGTTCATTATTTGTACCCAGGTAACTTACAAATTAAATTTTTTTAAGCAATATGTGATTTTAAAGCTTAATTTACCGACATGGGTCCTGTCCTCGGATTAATTTTGTTCTGAAGTAGGAATCAGAGCAATAAATAATAAGCAACAGCATGGAGCCCATGGAGCCTAATTATCACTTCTTACTGCTGCATTATGATTATTAAGTATCGCCCGAGTTTAGAAAAATACACAGGGACAGGAGCTCAGATAGCATACATATAACATGATGTGATCACTTTACTTCCAGGATTGGGATCCAGTCACCGTACAGCGCATACAGTGCTGGGGTGGGATCCTGCAGAAACCTCTCCCAGTAAATGTTGCTGTCAGTAGCCCATATTCTACAATGGGATGTAGTTAAGATGCCAGCGGTCGGGATGCCAACAGTCGAAATCCCAGCGACGGAACCCGCGAGTAGTATACCTGCGCTGGATTCCCTACATCACTTGAGATGCCGAAGCCGGAATCCCGACAGCCGGCATCCTGAACGTAAGTATAGCGGGGCGTGTTAGGTTTACGCTGCTGGGGGAGGAGGGTTAGGTTTAGGCACCTCCGGGGGGGAGCGGGGGGGGTTAGGGTTAGGCTGCGGGCAGGGCTAAGTTTAGGCACCAAGGGGGGGAGGGTTAGGTTTAAGCACTAACAGGGAGGGTTACACTGTTGGGTTAGGATGCAGGAAGGGAGTGTTAGGGGGTGAAGGGGGGAGGGTTACTATACTTACGTAGCCCCTGTCTGGATTCTGAGCATCGGTATGCCGCTGTCGGCCTTTTGACCGCCGGCATACCGACTGCCGGTCTAACGTATGTACTCCGCTACAACTGCTAATGCATGTCGGAGCTTGATAAATTTGGCATTTTAAAAGCCCCCATAGAAACCTATGGGGGTTGCTTTTGCAAATGCAAACTGGAGATTGCGGCAGGTACTGTTTCTGCTGTGGTCTCCCATACATACATTTAAGGGATCCTTAATATTTGCGGGTATCCGTCAAATATATTTTGATAAATATGCCCCATAATATTAAAAAATGCAACTTAACCCAATTTATTTGGAATATATTATAAATCTCCACTTTTTTTTCCTTTCTATATTTTTAAAATGAAAACAGAACTTACCGGGCCCTTTAGCTTTTCCTGAGATGATACGGCCCAACCGAAACACAACAGCGCGTTCATATTCTTGAATTATCTAGAATATTTGCAAACAATAAAGTGTATTAGTTTATATGTCAGGAGACCTGGGGGTAATTTACTAAGCGTCGGATTTGGGTTTATTGGGGGAATTCTGGTGGGTTTGCAATCCGCTGATTTACTAAAGCCAAATCCAGAGGCTATCAGCCGGAAATACATGTAGTGGCTGTGAGCATTAGCGCGTTTTTTGTTTTGCCCTGGGCTGTGTTCTTGGGGAGGGGGAACACCATTTTTTGGGGTGTCCACAGTTCCCCAGGAATTCCAGCCCAGGGCTGACCAGTCGAAGGCTGGTTGCCGTTATGGGAGGGGAACCCCATGCTGCGTGTCCCCTTGCTATAGCATCAGCTGCCCCAGCTGGTTAAGCCCATACTTGCCTACATTCCCGGAAGTCGAGGGAGGCTTCTGATTTTTCAGATAGCCCCCACCGCACCCCCAGAAGAGTAGGCACTTCCCCAGTATCCCGCCCACTTCCTAGTGAAGCGGGTAGAATGGGGAGAAACGTACCCTTAATCTGCAGTCTGTCGGTAGGGGGCGGGCATCATTTGCCCCTATTACAATATGTGTGATTCGCAGGATTTCCCCCAGAGGCGTCGGGGCTAAATGACGCGGATTGTCCGGCCCTGCCCCCATCACTGCACGACTGCTGACTGTCCCCGGGCTTCTCCCGGGAAGAACATATAGGGGGGACCACATGCTGTTCTTCCCCTCTATTTTTAATATCAGCATAGGCTCAAAGGCCTAGGGCTGGTTAACAAGTTGGGAGGACCCCACACAGTTTTCTAAAAATATTTATACTTTTAATGCTTATTACAAAAACAAAGCCTGCACATATCATACAGTATGTGCACTACATTATATCCTACACAGATTGACGGTAGATTGTTGTTGGAATAGGGGGTTGAAATCTGACTAGTATCAACGGAGGATGAAAAATTACAGTCAAAACTGATGCATAGTAAATACTGTTTTTTAGGCTGCAAGCCGCCGCCGATGCCTGTCTGATTCAAAATTACACCGAAACTGACGCTTAGTAAATATACCCTGTGGTCTTATATTAGGTCTGCTGCGCAATTACCTTAACACAGAGCCAGATGGAAAGCGGGAAGGTGATAGCAGCAAACAGAGCAGACAGGATCAGTAGGATCCAGCCACAGATGCCAATATTTCCTCTTCCTGCATCTGAAAGCATCACAAAGGAAAGTATTGTATTATTCCTGATCAGAGGCGTCGGAACAATCTTATGGTGGATAGCGTCTGGGCGCGCAGGGACTGCAGTGGTGGCCGCGGACTTCAGGGGCTGTGCTTTATAGCAATAGGCTGCACGGCTCCTGCACTGCACGGAGAAGGAGGAGGTGTAATGTGCAATGTTTTAACTTAAAGACCGCACATTACACCTCCTCCTCCGTCCAGCGCAGGGGCTGTGCAGCCTTTAGCTATAAGGCACAGCCCCTGACCATCCACGGCTGCCGCTCCTTTCAAATGTTTGGGAGGTGCGAGCCGCCCCATTGCAGAATATATTTTCTTAATATACAGATAGGTGGGTCCTAGGTACAACTCAAGAGACTAAAATGTAGCCAAAATATAATATAAACAGAAATATACTGCTATTTCTCCAATTGTATGATTGTATTTCTCAGAGACAACTATGGACATGAATGTAAAGTTGTCTGTCTCCTGGGTATTGTGGATCTTGCCAATAGCTTGTTGGGAGGACTGGTGGTCATAGTACATTATCATTATCTTTTATTTATATGGTGCCACAAAGTGTCCACAGAACCAGACATAAAACCATTGCAATATAATACAGTCACATAGCATAAGTGCAATACACAACAACTAACCATATCATAAGTATGTAACATTGGTGCAAAACATGCTGCCATTCAAAAAGAGTACAATGCCAAACCCTCAATAAATAAAAGCAAATGAATAGTGCTAAAATGTGTGCCAAAAGGTGATGGTTTATTAATATCTTGCATCACATCAATGTCTATATCCTATGCTAACTACCCATACACTTAGATGAAATACCACTTATTTTAATAAAAATAAATAAATATATATAAACAGGGGCGTAACTAGGGGGTTTGGCGGCCAGGGCAAGGGAATAAATGGCGCCCCCCCCATATACGTGCCACAGGCCTTGTGTCTGACAACCTGGTGGTCTAGGGAGGGATTAACGGTAGCCTACCTGTCCGGTCCTCAGCCACATTCTTCTGCCGCTGGCTTGAGCCCGACATCTTCTGGCTTATTCCGCGGCCGCTGTAGATCTTCCCGCAATGTCTCCATCATCCGCCCGCTTCTGCTGAGCTGACTTTTCTGCCCAATGGTGTCTGATGTGACACGCCGCGGGTGGAGCCAACCATGAAGCGGCTGGCCGGCGGCCGCTTTCTTTTGGCTGCCGGTCCGCAACCCTCAATCGGCTCGCGTCCGGCGCCAAATTTAAATGGTCACTGGCCCAGGAGCTGCACCCAGCTCGCAGCTGGTGCCAAATTTCATCCAACGCTGGTAACAGTCCGGTGAGATGTGTCCTGCCGGGGACACATCTCACTGAACTGCAGGACTTCTGGACATTGTCCAGGCCGGCAGTGCCTCTGCTGATGGCGCCCAGGTCAAGGTGCCCCACATGCATTCCCCTTGTTACACCACTGCATATAAAATATAATACACAAATTTACAGCATTAGAAGGATAGCATTATGAAATACAGTATAACCAACATTGTAATAATTCATTGTATTCATCATTCTGTACATGCGAGGCTGATTATATATTCTAGTTGAAGTCTCCCTGGGCCTGACTCAGAGTTGTACGCTAATATAAATGCATTTGCACATTTTGCCACTTAGCAATTGCTAAAATATGCTAATGCATCAGCCAGCAGAATTTGTAGAGACGCCCACCGGAGCCATCACGGCTGCCCGCAACTGCGTACACAAGCGCAGCATTGGACGCAGATCCTGAAAACATCGACTCCTCGAGTGAGTCTATGGTAACTCAGAATGGCCGCGGTAACTGATACACTAGAGCTTTATTCTCTGTGTGCGCAATCGCAAACGCTGGCTAGTACACTCCCGGAACTCCCTGTAACCACCCACAAAATGGTCTCTTCCTGTCAATCAATTGCAAATGAATCCATACAGCGGGTGTGATCACAATTTATTCGCCGCGGGTGTACAATGCTGCTGTGACGCATGTGCAGACCACCGATAATTATCACTGATGAAAATCGGCATAGCGCTCATCTCTGAATCAGGCCCTCTATTACTACATTTTGTGGCATACCTTCAACATATAAGCTGGCAACTGAACCTTTCATGCAGTGCTTCCCAACTCGCTACTCCAGGTATTATGGATATCCACCATGCATAGGGTAAAGTCCTCAACGGGTTCAAATAGTATTCATCACTTTTCAGGTTTTACACATAATATATATAATATAAACATAATATATCACACTTCATTTTTGTGTTTTTACATTTCTCAATATAATGAATTTGTTTATAAAATACATATATTAGTACAAGCTTATTTATAAAAAGTTACAATCTATTGGGCCTGCTTCATACTTGTATGCAAACCCTATGCTTGGCATACAAGTCCGATATTTAGTGATTGACGTATGCGCAGGAACTGTTCTGTGCATGTGCCGATCACTGACTGCTACGGCGGCTGGAGACCCCCCCTAAGTCACGGCATGACTGACATGCTGCGCCCATTTTGGGGAAGGGGTGGGGCCGGAGAGCGTTCTTGAAAACAGGGATGAGTCGGCCTCATTTTCAAACACAGCTTCACTGTCCCCGGCAGAGTGAAAGGGCCGGCCATCATGCGTGATCTGTGTGTTACTCAGATGGACAATGTTTTCATAGATGATCCAATGGCTGTTTCCTGAGACGCAGCTGCGGATCATAGAAACATGCAAGACATGTCTATTTACACAAGATGTCTCCTGCAGCATTAGCATATTTAAGCATCGCTGCTGCGTCCATAGACACAGCACCGATTCTATTAGCGTACAACACTGAGAGACCCCATAGTACGGGGCTATGCAACCTGTGGTTCTCCAGCTGCCGTGGAACTACACATGCCAGCATGCCCTGCCACAATATTAATGTTAGGGCATGCTAAAAGTGTGGCAGGGCAAGCTGGGATGTGTAGTTCTACAGCAGCTGGAGTGCCACAGATTGCCTATCCCTGATATAGTATATTATGATGTGAGCAATATTATCCAATGCTAACACTTGATGGCAGTGTATGTTATTAGTAGTTATGAGAACATTTCTTCAAGATTTTTAAACATGGAGCATAGCTAACATGTATAAAATGCTATAAGTAAAAATATTTTTATAAGGCATTTTAGTTATATAGTTATGTTACTGAATACAGAATAGGAGATGGCGCTGGGGCGCGATCCTCTTTAACAACCCCCCTCTCTACAGGCTGTCTCCAGTTACACAAAATATATTGTACCTCGACACGTAGACTTTTGGGTAAATTTCTTGTAACCAAAAATGGGGGCTATGTATCAGAAATAAACAATGAAAACATGTCAAGTACTGTACTGTTCAGTCCACATTTCCCTATGAATATACTTAGTAAATTTTACATGAGTCCCTTTGTGAACATATATACAGGATTAAATTGACTTGCTACAAATGTAACATTAATAGCTTCATTCTTCACTAGCTCACGGATGAAGTGGTGTCTAGTAGAAATGAGCTTGGACCATCCGTAATGCTTGGCGCTGCAGGACAGATCAACTGCACTTCTTTTGTCACTTTTCACATTGATAGTTTCATCTTGATCTAAAAGAGTTACTTCATGCAAAGTCTGATTTAGGAATAGTGCTTCCTAAGCTGCTTCTGTAAGTGCCATATATTCCACCTCAGTGGTGGATAGTGTTACAGTGGGTTGCTTTCTACGTCAAGCTGATGGCTGCGTCTGCTAACACAAATAGATATCCCATGTAGGAAAGATGGTCATCCTCATCTGATCCCCTGATCCTCAGTTGGCATCACAGAAAGATTTCCATGTGGAATTTCCTGATTTGGAAAATTCTAGCTTTAAGGAAGAAGAACCTTTCAAGAAACCAAAGATTATTTTAACTGCTGTTCAATGTTGCATCGCTAGGTTGATAGTAGATTGGCTCATCCGGCTCTGAGCATGTGTGATGTCTGGAAGAGTTGCTATACTGGCATACATTAAACTTCCAATAGTACTTTGATAGGTAGAGGATCTACTCTATGCTTCACTTGTGGGTTACATGGCTTTGGTGAGTTTAGTGCTTTAGTCAATAGGAGAAGACAGTGGTTTCCCATCTGACAGCTTATAATTCTCAAGTATTGCTACTAAGTATAGTTGTGGATCAATAGTGATTGTTTCTGTCTCTAGGCATTGTGAAATTCTTAGGCCTAACAAGTGATGTCCAGGTTCTAGGTCTTTATGCTTAAATTTCTGTTCTAACAGCTGTTTGACACTTGTTATGTGCTTCCCTTGACCTACTAGTTACAGATTATCCACAGATACTACAATGATGAACAGTTACTGCTCTATATTCTCATGGTAGAGACAATGATCAGTCTTTAAAAATACAAAGTTCATTTCAAGTAGTACAGCTTCTAGTTTAATGTACAACAATCACTTTGCTTCAAGCCATACAAAACTTTTTTCAGTAAACACATTTCTCCATTTTGGAACATGTCTTCATAGTAGTGTCCAGGAGGTTCCACGCAAATCTCTTCTAGCAATTCTTCTACTGATCTCTTGTAATCTGCAATTTTTTCTATTACTTTTGCTCTTTGCTTTGATGAAGTAAATGTGTGTCATTCTTGTAAAGTCATCAATGAATGTCAGAAGGCTGCTGTATCCACTTATCAATTTCACCTCCATCAGTCCAAATACAGCTGTATGTACTAATGCTAGATGTGCTTCAGCTCTGCTTGCTGATTTTGGAAAATGCAACTGGCTTGCTTACCCATTATACAACTCTTGTATGTTGGTCTGACTGTGTTACTTTTACACTTTTTACTGTCACCATTCCATTAAGGAGCTTATGGATATTATCATACCCCAAATGACCTAGCCATCTGTGCCAAAGTTCCATAGATTGATTTGAATCAGGGGCCATCAACGCATAACACTCTTCTGTGTCTAGGACATTGGCATTGAGTTGCTGTTGCTATCACAGTCCCTCTTCTATTTGCACAACACATTTGCCTTCTGCAAACTTGAACTTGAATCCTTTTTTCTCTAGGATACTTGAGGTTTGTCCCCATATCTGGCACCTCTTATACTTAGGTGAATCATGATTGTCCCAACTTTCTTGGCTGTAAGGACCTTTTCCCCAAATTCTGTAATCTTTACAGGAACACACATGGTTAGTGATGTAAACCACTCACTGAAGTGTCTTGTTGCTCCTGACTATGTACCAACAGTCTCTTATTCTGTCCGTGATGCTTAGGCCTGACTTGTTTTTTTGTCACACTTCCTTTGTTCACATCTTTCAGTTTGCATTCTGAGGCCTTGTGTCCAACTTTGTGACATAAAAAACACCTGAACTTGGGTCATTTGAGCTTGGTATTCCTTGTGTGTAAAGCAGTATTCTCAGCACTTGCTTCAATTGGTATGCACTCCTGGAACTGCAACAGTTTAGTTCACACGATCTCTGTTGATAGCTTGGACTCTAGAGCTACTAGGAAAATCAAATTCAGATGTAAAGTTCTATAGCATCGTCATTGCGACTTTCTCGTCATCGACTTGTATTCCTACAGATGTTAGCTGCTGAGATATAGACATCATCTTATCAATATAGTAATTCGTGTCTTGGCATTCACTCAATTTGGTATTGTACAGCATATGCCTCAAATTTATCCTCATGAGACCTGTGTTTCCATATGCTGTCTGCAGGGCTATCCACATGCTGACACCATAAAGTAAACATGTTGCCTCACACTTAAACCTTTGGTGCCTGTGGCTCTATCTACTTCAATAGGATTAGGATTGGCACTTGGATTAGTTGCAGTCTTCCAGAGCTTCTCATGTTTTAGCTGCATCTCCATAGCAAATTTCCATGTGACGATTCTCTGAACCTCTCAGTTTCATAAAGCTCATACTGGCTGCTATTTCTGCTGTCATGCTGTATGCTGATCGAAATGCAGGACTCACTGTATGCTTCACATGCAGTCTACTTTGGAGCCTGTGGTGCCAGGGCCCATAACCTGTTGATATTTCCTATAGAACAACAGGCACCAGCAGAATTGTGACATGGAGTTTAGGCAAGACCATTTATCCATAACCAGGCTTGCAGGTTTATTAAGGATAACAGAGGTAACAGATATAACAGTGGTTGTCGGCGATAACACAGAGTAAAACAGAGTTTATGTCACAAGAGGAAGTGGTGGTATAACAGGTACTCACACCCCAAGACATATGCTGCACATCCATGCAGTACATCACACACTTGGCAAGATGACGCAGGGTTGCGGGGTCACGCATGTGCAGTAACTGCTCTTGGCCAACTTGGTACAGGTGGCCCAGGGGCAAATGCAGGATTTTTACAAGGGGGTCTACACACACACACACACACACACATATATACAGTCAGGTGCATAAATATTGGGACATTGACAGAATTTTCATACTTTGGCCTCTATTCACCACCACAATGGCTTTGAAATGTAACAAACAAGATGTGCTTTAACTGCAGACTTTCAGATTTAATTTGAGGGTAATTACATCCAAATCAGGTGAACGGTGTAGGAATTACAACGGTTTCTATATTTGCCTCCCACTTTTTAAGGGGCCAAAAGTAATGGGACTATACGCTCAAAAGCAATTTCATGGACAGGTGTGGGCTATTCCCTCATTATTTCATTATCAATTAAGCAGGTAAAAAGTCTGGAGAGATAGCAAAAACATTAGGTGTGGCCAAATCAACTGGAACATTCTTAAAAAGAAAGATCGCACCGGAGAGCTCAGCAACACCAAAAGACCAGGAAGACCACGGAAAACAACTGTGGTGGATTATTATTATCCTTTATTTATATGGCGCCACAAGGGTTCCGCAGCGCCTTACAAAGTACAGAAACAAATGAGCACACAAGACAACAATTATTAACAGTACAGACAATGCAGGACAAGTACATGATTTATAAACAATGCTGCATAACACCTAAATAAGCAGCAGGGTGTCAGTAATCAGTTTTAGGTGCCATTGTAAATGAAAGTAAAAGTAAGGCAAGAAGAAGCACGTGAGGAAAGAGGGCCCTGCTCGTGAGAGCTTACATTCTGAGGGGAGGGTCAGACAAACAGGGGTGACACAGATGGGCTAGATAGTGAGGAAGGAGCAGGGCCAGATTAACAATGGGGCGGATGGAGCTACAGCTCCAGGCCTCCACATAAAAATAGGCCCATTTTCATGACAACATGATGTTGCTGGCCATCTGCTGTCCACATGGTCAGCCATAAATCAAGTAGTAAAATTGTATTTCTATTTACCGCACAAAATGAAGTATTTTTTTTCTTTTACATATTAAGGAGACATTTGGGCTGAGAGTATAGGGGTATACATGCCCACATGGCACTGGCCACATGCACACAGCACTGGTCACACCTCCTCTGCTTCTCATAAAAGGCCCTTGGTCATTTTCAGCTCCAGGCCCATGTGGCCCTCAATCCGGCCCTGGGAAGGAGCATAGAGTAGTGGGTTAGGATGAGCGCTGGAGAGCATTGAGGAAGAAATGGGTCTTGAGGGCCCATTTGAAGATTAAGAGCCAGGAAGCCACGTGATGGAGGAATTTTGCAGGAGCAGTGGTGTCAGAGGGGTATAGCCAGGGTTTGGTGATGGCAAGGAGAATCAAGGCATTGCAGATGAAGTGCTCATGAACGCAGACCAGTTTATTATAGACAAAACTGGCTTTCCAGAGGGAACAGGAGAAAGGGACAAAGTTAAGAGGCAAGAATAGAATGAGATTATTAGGGTTGATGTAGTGTGGAGGTGATATTGATCTAGAGAAGGAGGATAAGGAGTGTGGGGTTATGTGGATGGCTTCTGAATGAGGAAGGGTGACAGCAGGTGGTGGGTAAGGTGGAGGTTTAGTGTGGTGTGGGGGGGGGGAAGGATAGGTAACTTGGAGAAAAGAGAGGGTGCAGAGTTTAGTGGTGGTGCAGCAGGACCATGGTGGAAGAGAAGTTAATAATACTGGAGTTGTGGGAGATGCAGTGGAGAGACTTACATGTGATGAAGAGAGACAGGGAAGGGGAAGGAGGGGGAGAATGTAGAGGGCACTATGGATGGAGAAATGAGGTGAAAACTGGTGGTAGAGGAGAAAATAATGTAGCAGCTGAGTGAGGGAGGAGTAGAAGAAAAGAGACATTGTGTAGATGAGGCAGTTGGGGGGGGGAAGTCAGTAGTAGTAATGAGAGTGAGATGAGGGAGCAGTACAGGTCAAAGGTCAAAATCAGATAAAAGGAAGAACGGTGCTGGAAGATGTAAAGGCACAACTACAATAGTATATTATAACCAAAAAAGGAGTCTAGAGGTGTTCAAGTTGCAAGACTTGAGAATTAGTATAAAGTATGAATATATTAAACAAATAAATAAAAGGTATAGGTGTGAAACAATGGCAGATACTACAGTGGTATAAAGATAAATTGACAGTGGTATTGGAATGATTTAAACATTGTAGAGAAGAAGCACAAACATACAAGTATTAAATGTTCAGTAAGCAGGTAGTTGCTTGCAATGCTGAAGCAGGGTGTTGGCAAAAAGAGTGTCCAAGTTATAATGGAAGCTGGTGGCTGAGTAGCAGGGTTTCCAGAAGCTCAGAAGATCCTTTGTTTTTTCCCCAAGTTTTAGAGAGTTCTTTTAAAATGTCATCCTCCTGTCTTCCTCCTGCTTAACTCCTGACTAACTCTTTAAGTTATGCTGTACATGTAGTCCCACTTAGAAAAAAACCCACTTTGAAATAAAACCTAGCAGCCTTGTACAAGCCTAAAGCCTTGTGACCTACTGACTGATGACAGAAGAATTATTTCCCTGGTGAAGAAAAACCCCTTCACAACAGTTGGCCAAATCAAGAACACTCTCCAGGAGGTAGGTGTATATGTGTCAAAGTCAATATCAAGAGAAGACTTCACAAGAGTGAATATAGAGGGTTCACTACAAGATGTAAACCATTGGTGAGCCTCAAAAACAGGAAGACCAGATTAGGGTTTGCCAAACAACATCTAAAAAAGCCATTACAGTTCTGCAACAACATCCTATGGACAGATGAGACAAAGATCAACTTGTACCAGTGATGGGAAGAGAAGAGTATGGAGAAGGAAAGGAACTGCTCATGATCCAAAACATACCACCTCATCAGTGAAGCATGGTGGTGGTAGTGTCATGGCGTGGGCATGTATGGCTGCCAATGGAACTGGTTCCTTTGAATTTATTGATGATGTGACTGCTGACAAAATCAGCAGAATGAATTCTGAAGTGTTTCGGGCAATATTATATGCTCATATTCAGTCAAATGCTTCAGAACTCATTGGACCTCGCTTCACAGTGCAGATGGACAATGACCCGAAGCATACTGCAAAAGCAACCAAAGAGTTTTTTAAGGCTAAAAAGTGGAATGTCATGCAATGGCCAAGTCAATCCCCTGACCTGAATCCGATTGAGCATGCATTTCACTTGATGAAGACAAAACTGAAGGGAAAATGAACAAGCAGGAACTGAAGACATTTGCAGTAGAGGCCTGGCAGAGCATCACCAGGGATGAAACCCAGCGTCTGGTGATGTCTATGTGTTCCAGACTTCAGGCTGTAATTGCCTGCAAAGGATTTGCAACAAAGTATTAAAAAGTGAAAGTTAGATTTAGGATTGTTTAGTTTGTCCCACTACTTTTGGCCCCTTAAAAAGTGGGAGGCACATATAGAAACTGTTGTAATTCCTACACCGTTCACCTGATTTGGATGTAATTACCCTCAAATTAAATCTGAAAGTCTGCAGTTAAAGCACATCTTGTTTGTTTCATTTCAAAACCATTGTGGTGGTGAATAGAGGCCAAAATATGAAAATTCTGTCAATGTCCCAATATTTATGCACCTGACTGTATATATATATATATATATATATATATATATATATATATATATATATATATATATATATATGGAATTGAGAGCAAGAAAGAAGGGGCGCCACATAGTGCATGAAACTGTAAAACAGATTCTATTGCAGACAGCGGACATAAAACTCGTTCAATGAATATGCGTACCACAATCAGCGGTCAGATACCATCGCAAGTAATAAAAATGAAGAAGCCTGAATATCACCCGAACGTCTTGAGGGACTCCGTCGGCTATTCGACCTGTAATGGAAAGCAACGCCAAACCACGCCCCAACGCGTTTCGTCATGGACTTCGTCAGGAGTCGTCACTTCGTCAGGAGTCCTGACGAAGTCGATGACGAAACGCGTTGGGGCGTGGTTTGGCGTTGCTTTCCATTACAGGTCGAATAGCCGACGGAGTCCCTGAAGACGTTTGGGTGATATTCAGGCTTCTTCATTTTTATTGCGATGGTATCTGACCGCTGATTGTGGTACGCATATTCATTGAACGAGTTTTATGTCCGCTGTCTGCAATAAAATCTGTTTTACAGTTTCATGCACTATGTGGTGCCCCTTCTTTCTTGCTCTCAATTCCAGATAAACCAATACCCGCTTGGATCCGGGTTTTAACGTGGGGAAGACGCCGGCCTGTGTGGTACCTGTGGCCTGTGCTATATCTGGCGTCTGTGACACAGATTTACTTTGTTCCAAAAATCCATTTATTTATTGGATTCTAAAAAACTTTTCACAGTATTATATGTGTTTATGCATTGATTGATTGATTGATTTGCGCACTGAATTTACTGTATTTATATATATATATATATACACACACACACGCAGTGTATATAATACATACACATAGATATAAAACATATATATATATATACACATACACACACACAGACACATATGTATTATATGTATATATATATATATATATATATACACACACACACACACACACGCACACATATACATGTGTCACACATACCTTACACTCACACCTACTATATGTCACACATACATTGCACACACACTTACGTTGCAGCAGCTGCGGGTTGTTGACCTGTGATGAGGATGGGATCTGGCAGGCTGGCACCATGTCATTAGGCCCCTCCCCCTAGCAACAAAATGCCACGATTCGCAGGTCAATCAGGAGGGGTGGAGCCAAACAATGCGATTCTAATGGAATCACGTCATATTGGCTCCGCCTCCTCCCGATTGACCCGCAAATCGCAGCATTTTGCCACGGGGGACGATGATGTCTGTTCTCCAGTTTGTCAGGTGGGGTTTCTGGGTACTCAGAAACCCCCCCTGCATGCACTAGGGTGGCTAACTGGCTTCATTACAGAACAGGAGACGGCACTGGAGAGCACTCGTCTAATAGAAAAAGCAACCTCCACATTAGTTTTTTTTTTTTTATATATTCAAACAATAGCAGACATTTTTACAGCAGTGTATGTATCTATATATACATTTTATTATTCAAGTTACAACATTTTAGGGAAATCCTGAAGACAAGTTGACAAACACTATGAACCAATTCCATGTTTTGCTCAAGGACATTTTGTTAATCTTATATCAATGCATTACATAGTTGTTTTCTGTGAACTTTTTCCCAATAACATACCTATTTGTTTTATTGACCTGGGCCCATATGTCATAGCCTGCGAGTTACAGGAGCCGGGACAATTCTGCCGATTTAGCCCGTAGATTTAAAGTAGCAATAATCATCAATGTTTTTTCTTTTAAATCTTTGCCACTTCAAAACTATGGGCTAAGTCACCGTAATCCCGCTGGCTCCTGTAACTCACAGGCTACAATATATGGGGCCTGGTGCACTTAGGTAGTGTGATGGTTTCAATCAAAGCCGGACTGGGACTAAAAATAGGCCCAGGCATTTAAAGAACACACAGGCCAAACTCGCGTCAGCATCTGGCTCCTGGCATAGACTCCTCCCCTAACTATTCCTGACCCCTCCCACTTCTTAGTCTATGCTCTTACAAATATAATTAATATTAGAACAACATACCGTACAAGTACACATCATTCTCTATATTAAAATACATACAACACAGCTCAGTGGCGTAAGTTTATCCCAGACGCCCGGAGGCAAGTTATAATTTGGTGCCCCTCGTCACAGCCGCTGACACTGTAATGTAGCAATTTGCATGCAGACGGGCTATAGATAGAAAAAGGTATCAGCTGATGGTCTGACATGGAGCTCTACACTAGTGTATGGTAGCTTATCAGGTGCCGGGAAGGGGTGCCATATATTGGGCGGCCGTGACGGTAGACTCCGGGTATAGAATTACAGCCCTAAGTGGGATGAATATGTTGTGGACAATTGAAGAGGTGCCCCTTCAGAGTTGAAGCCCGGCGGCAGGCGCCTCCATTGTCTCCCATAGTTCTGCCCCTGACACAGCTCATCCTGCAGGGGATTCAATCATGTGCCATAGTCAAACATTTGGTATTGTGTTTGTTCTGTTAAGCAGTGTACACACCTATAGATATATCTGTCCAATTCGTGTGGTGGGACGAAAAATCTGGTAATGTATGGGAGCAAGTAGCAATAGACATTTGCTCCCAGATGCTAGAAAATGGACCATATTTTCCTTCCCAGCAGACAGATTGGACAAATACCTATAGGTGTGTACACAGCCTTAGGTATAGCTGGCACTTCACTGGTGTAGGTCACACACAAAGAAAGGGGAAGTCATTTTCCCAAATGACCAATCCCTAGTTTAGCAGTTGTACAGGATTAGATAGTGGTCACTGTAGGAATTATTTAGGGCAGAGGCGCTGAACACAGAGGAAACATCTGTGCACACCAAAGCAGCGCTGTAACTACACGTTGACAAAAGATTGTTTGTGCCGCCATCCACAGGTGAAGCAGGGAGAACGCGTGCCCAAGGCACACGCAAAAATATACAGGTGTGGTCTCGCTGGGAAGGGGCGTAACCACATAATAGTACCCCCAATGCAAATTATGAAACACAGTAGCGCCTCTTAGTGAAACTATTATCCTCTCTTTATATGGCGCCACAAGTGTTCCGCAACGCCTTACAAAGTACATAAACAAATAAGTGAACAAGAAACCAGTGACTTACAGTACAATACAATACAGGACAAAAATATGCTGCATTAGCGATCATAACTCTCAAAATAAGCAGCAGGGAGTCAGCAATCAAGTGTTAGATGCCATTATAAGGATTAAGGAGTAGAAGAAAGTATTAGGAGAAGCACATGAGGGAAGAGGACCCTGCTCGTGAGAGCTTACAATCTAAAGAAAATACACCGAACAGTAATGCCCCTTCATCACATTACAAAGCACAGTAGTGCCCCTTCATCACATTACACAGCACAGCAGTGTCCCTTTTTCATGTTATGTCACACAGTAGGGTCCCTTAGTCACACTACACCACACGGAAGTGTCCCTTATTAACGTTACGTCACACAGTAGTGTCCCTTTTTCACGTTACGGCAGTGTCCCTTTCTTACATTACGTAACACAGTAGTTTCCCTTATTCACATTACACCACACAGATAAAAATTATCACTGCACTTATTTGAAAATGCAGCTCAGTGGTAATATAACAATTTAATATGACAAAGAGAGAGGACACTGAGGGGGAGTTACAGGGACACTGAGGGGGGGTTACAGGGAGGCTTAGGGCAGGGACCCTGAGGGTGAGTTACAGGGACACTGAGGGGGAATTACATGGAGGCTGAGGGCAGGGACACTGAGGGTGAGTTACAGGGACACTGAGGAGGAATTACAGGGAGGCTCAGGGCAGGGACACTGAGGGTGAGTTACAGGGACACAGGGACACTGAGGAGGAATTACAGGGAGGCTCAGGGCAGGGACACTGAGGGTGAGTTACAGGGACACTGAGGGGGAATTACATGGAGGCTGAGGGCAGGGACATTGAGGGTGAGTTACAGGGACACTGAGGAGGATTTACAGGGAGGCTCAGGGCAGGGACACTGAGGGTGAGTTACAGGGAAACTGAGGGGGAATTACATGGAGGCTGAGGGCAGGGACACTGAGGGTGAGTTACAAGGACACTGAGTAGGAATTACAGGGAGGCTCAGGGCAGGGACACTGAGGGTGAGTTACAGGGACACTGAGGGGGCATTATTACAGGGATGCTGAAGGCAGGGACCCTGAGGGTGAGTTACAGGGACACTGAGGGGGAATTACAGGGAGACTGAGGGCAGGGACACTGAGGGTGAGTTACAGGGACACTGAGGGTGAGTTACAGGGACACTGAGGGGGAATTACAGGGAGACTGAGGGCAGGGACACTGAGGGTGAGTTACAGGGACACTGAGGGGGCATTATTACAGGGATGCTGAAGGCAGGGACCCTGAGGGTGAGTTACAGGGACACTGAGGGGGAATTACAGGGAGACTGAGGGCAGGGACACTGAGGGTGCATGATCAACATTCAACTGTTCCAGCAGGCACCACTGCAAATTACTAAGATTAGGGAGTACCAGGCTATTGGTATAATATATATATATATATCAAATATACTTAATCCCCTTTCTGTAGCAGCCAATATTTACTGTCACTTACCAGATAATAGCTTTGTGCTGTAGCCCATCTCCAGATCTCAAGGGACAAGCAGTTGTCACACTGGGTCTGAGGTCTCTACACACATAACTGGGGTTACCTGTGAAACGGCAATTCGGAGTCCTCATGGTGCTCCTCACTCAGCTCTTCTTCCTTCGTGGGGCGTGGGCATGCTACACATACTGAGATATCTAGCGCACAGCGTGATGTCACGTTGCACGCGTAATTGGGGGATAAAAAAGACAGCCGGCAGGGGACATGCTGCGTAGGAAAGGCGCCGCTACTAGTTTCAGTCCTCCCGGTCCTGACCAGATGGCCCGCGACAGAGGCGAAGGTGATTTCAAAGTTTTTTATATTCGGCGATCTGTATAATGGCGGGTCCAGTAGTGCACACATGGACCACCCCTACTTTTGCCAGTGGTCATGACGTCATTACGCGGCCACGTAATGACGACACTACCTAACGACGTGGCCGCACTGTCGCACATAGCAGTAACCGAGGAGTTACCAGTTCACAGGAGCTGTCTGCGGGGCTTGGCTGTCGGCCGCGTCATGACCGCCCGGGAGGTTGTGCTGCCGGGTAAGCCTGCGCTCTGCCAAACCGGCCCATCTGGCCGTCGGCCCTTCTGGAATTTGCCAGAAGTGCCCGATGGCCAGTCCGGCCCTGGTTTCAATTCACTTTCCAGAGCTTAAGTACTGGTTATTGGCCAAGAAAAGCAACTGTAGGGAAACAAGGGAGGAATCAATAACAATATATTAGTGTATTATTTTATTATTTTCATACTGACTTTTATGATTATTCTTATTAATGAAAACTAATGTGGACCAGGTGTTCCTGTGCTGCACTTTCACAGCAAGATCTGCTTCTGACAGCTCCCGCTAACAGCAGGAGAGAAAACGTGGAAAGTATTTGAGTTATGGTGCATACACACGATCAGATTTTTCCTTCAGATATGAACGATAACGATTTAAAAATCGTTCAGTCGTTCATATCTGAAGGAAAATCGTTCATATCTGACATGCCTGAACGATGGACGATCAACGATGCGCGTTCCCGTTTGTCAGATAACGATATCTGACATCTGATGGGTTTGCAGTCAGACTTGGACGATTCCATTCATTTTAATGCAGTCAAAAATCGTTCAATCGTTCAAATCGTTCAAAACTTTGGTAAAATCGTTCAAATCGTTCAGTCGTTCATCTGACAAATCTGACAAGTCTGACAAATCTGACCGTGTGTACGCTCCATTAATTGAAAGTCACATAGAACTGTTTCATTGTTAATGTGATTCTAATATGAATTAGAGTAACAACCAGGGGAGACCACGGGAGCATCCAATTTGAGGCCCAGAGCTACCCTAAGGTAAACCCTGACTGTCAAGAGCTGTTTACTAAAACTGCTACAAAACGGAAAAGAAACATTCTGAAACCTGCCCAAACTACAATTAAAATGTTTTTGTTTTTTTTCAAATATCTACCAGTTTTGATCACATCAGTTGCTCAGAGTACTTACCAACCAACTCAGTTTTTGATTCTCTCTTGTGTGAAGGTTGAAACTCTGTCTCCATGTTTTCCTGTTGTAGATGATATTGTTATATTTGATGTTCTCTGTTATTGCTACAAACATTTTACAAGTACTTGTCATAAAAATTAAAACAGTACAATGCAGAGATTTGCCGTTACAGGTTTTATCAAGTGGTTTATAGAGTTTATTCTTCCACAACATATACAGTGACTGGTAAAACTTTTCAACCCCTGAATATGTAAACAGATTTGTCTGTATTACAGATGACACTAAAGCCGGGTACACACTGGAGGGATGTCCAGCTGATATGTCGTTTCATAATGACGTATCTCCTATATAGCTCAGTGTGTACCGGCGATTGCTCGCTCCCGCGCCAGGTTTGATGTGCTGCACACCAAACCTACTGATATTGTTAGTGCCCAGTGCATTGGTAATGAATGACGTAACAGTGATCGTTCCGTCATACAATAAAGTCGTCCAGTGTGGATGCACAATCACTGTTCACGGGCATTCGTTCCGATGTCAGAACGTATGCCCGTAGCTCCAGTGTGTATCCAGCCTTAGAGCCTGATTCAGATGGATGGAATTGCAGAGGCACACACAAGCAGCTGTGCTATTTCATCCATCTAAAATACAAATGCAGAAGACGGTGTCTTTAGGAAACAAACACCTCCTTGCTGTATCTGTGATCCCATGAAGCAGTCAGGGCAATCCCGTCACAAATATAATATTTATCCACACTATATACAGGTAACGCCTATAGATGTGTCCTCATACACTGTTGCTCAAGCTGTGTCAAATGGAATGGGTATGACATATCGACATATACTGACAGCAGCCTATCCCCGCCCCCCTCCATACTACGGTAAACTATTCCTCTCGGAGCGTCTTAGTCACCTCCTGCTGTATCGCGCTATATGGGGTGTAGATGACAAGTGTATGAGAACAGATCTGTATATCACACACCTGATATGCACTGATATCACACACCTGGTGCACACTGATCACTATACACAGGTCGTACTGATTTCACATTCCACAGCAGCAAGGTTTTTCCTATTCGACTGCCGGGGAGAAATTCAACCGTGTTAATTCCAATAGGAATTAACAGTTTTTTATTGCAGCCCCCAGTAAGTGCAAAAGTCAGAAAAATCCCCATGGATTTTATGGGACTTTCCTCAGTCAGAAAAAGTCAGAAAAATCCCCATGGATTTTATGGGACTTTCCTCAGAACCCCTAAGACCATGACTGCAGTAATTCTGCAATTGTAAGTTTCTGATTATCTTAATTAATCCAATAATTACATGCCATTGGGCCTGATTCTTTACGGAACGCAACTGCGATTACGCACGCAGAGAGCCGACTGTTGCATTCTGTGCACGCGTATGCATCGTAGTCCATCACAGAGTGAATGAAAAGAAGTGAGCCTTTGGGGGTGTTGACGGGGGTTTGGTCAGCAAAGCGTAGGTGTGTCAGTGCCTTTCAATGCTGTTAAAGGGGCGTGTATAAATTATCCACAGTGATCGCAGCTTCCAGTGCGTGCGAGGTTAGCAATTTCTGAGTAAGGTCTGACCTTGTGCAATTGTGCGTGAGGCTCCGATGGTACTCAATGATACCGATGGTGTCGCAGAATTGCAATGTATTACGGATGTGAGTAAGGGGAAGTGGGCGTCCTTATGTTGTGCTGCGACGGCATTGGAATTGCAATCATTAGCATATATTGCACACCCAACTGAATATGCCCCATATAGTAGCACATATAATTATTTTGAAAAGTTGCTGCTCTGTATAATCTTTGCCTAGGTGCCAGCATTAAAAATAGTCAATGTATATACTGTACAGATGTACATGAAAACATGATCACAGTTTTAGTATAGCAGTTCAAAAGTGACTTGTTCACTTAGCAGTCAATGGGGCAGATGTATGAAGCTCTGGAAAGTGATAAAGTGCAGAGTGATAAACGACCAACCAATCCGCTCCCAACTGTCATGTTACAGGCTGTGTTTAAAAAATGACAGTTGGGAGCCGATTGGCTGGTCGCTTATCACTCTGCACTTTATCACTTCCCAGAGCTTCATACATCTGGCCCAATATGTCCTAATAGTTTATAAAGATAGAGCATCTCACCATTATAGGACATTATTGCATATAACCGAGTAAGACTATATTGTTATTGAGAGTTATTTTTGTCTCCTAAACATATTATATTTACCACAGAAAACATTTTCAAGAATGATACTGACCAAACAGAGGAAGGGTTAGTCCACCAAGAAGAGAAGGAGAAAGAAATACAGTATAGTGGATCACAAGAAGGAAGAAGAAGGGCGTCCAAAACAGTTTCCGCAGGATGTAACTAAGAAAGGAATATTCAATTTGTCATTTGGAAATTCAGTACCATTGAATTAAATTTACTTTACAAAGGATTAACATATGTCTCTGCAGAACCAAATCAGAATACTATCTGTGACAATATAGTAGCCTATGTATTGAAGGGTTCTATAGAACCACAATGGATGACTTTAGAAAAATGTGCGATCAAGCAGATAAGAACCCATTGGAGGATAACATAATATTTGATGAGAGATGAGCATTAGTGAATCTGACATCAAATCCAAATATTATTATAAATCCAGTGGATACATGCAGGAGGGGGTTTTGTTCAGGGTCTGTGTGACTATTTTAGGGAAGCACACTCTCTCTTGTGAAAGATTTTCTTCTAACTCTACGTTTGGCTTCCAAAGAAAATAAGAATCTCCTTGATATGTCATTAGCCGATGGCGCAATATTCAAAGAAGTATGGCAATTTTTATTTGTCACTTTTGTGGTGGTTCCAATTTATTATCATTTATCCAATATACACAAGTCCCCCACTTCACCCCCTGAATATCCCATCATATCTGGTATAGGGTCTATGACATCAAATTTGTCTTGTATTGTAGATACATTTTTGTAAAGTCACATGACCTCACTCAAATATCGTTTAACGATAATCATTTGAAAAAATCGTTCACTTTTCTGAGTCAAATGATGAACGATAATCGTTCATGCGCGTTCACGTTTGTAGTTCAGTCAGACTTGTCAACTCAATGATTTTCATTAAGGGAATATGCAAAAATCGTTTGTAGTTCAAAAAAATCGTTCATTACACTTTAAAAAATCTGACAGATAATCTGACAGAACATCGTTCATAAAATCGTTGGTAACAAAATCGTTGTGTATATGCAGCTTAACTCTCTAATAACATCCACGAACATACTTTCTAAATTGGATGAGGCTACTAATTTCAGATCCTTTCGTTCCTGTATTTGGAATGACAAAAAAACTAAAATTAGTCTGGTGGTTCTGCAGAGGACGAGGTTAGGAGGAGGAGGAGGAGGAGGAGGTGTCAGTTTCCCAGATGTTCGGCTTTACTCACAAGCTGCCCAATGTAGGCGATTGGTTACATAGACAAGACACTTATGTTGACACATTGCTGGAGCAGCAGTTTTTACCTCAAATGGAATTAACTTGTTTCTTATGCTGGGCATACCCTATACAATTATCTGTCAGATATCTGGCTGGTTGGAATGAAAACCTGGTAATGTATGAGAGCAAATGACAATCGACCATTTGCTCACAAACACTGGAAAAAAGACAAAAATGGTTGCGATGTACTCAAAATATGGCATGCGAATTTGGGTGTGATAATATCGCCATATTTGAGTACATCGCAAGGATGAATCAAATATTGCACACAGGGACAGAGCTTGCGAGAAATCTCAGTCCATGCAAATCCTATCCCCGCTCAGTATTTTTTTATATATTATTCTATATTCGCCAAAACATGAGATTTCCTAGGAAATCAATTTTACTGCATATTAGATTAACCATTTTCATAGCATATACATGATACAAGGTCTCAAATTGAACCACATTCATGACTTGTTTTTTGTTTGTGCTTTTTACACCTTATGTTCAACTGTGTTCATGGTCCTGCATAACCCACATTGTGATGTGATGATTTAATCTTTTTATATAGTATATGATTTAACCACTTGCCTGGCATGTTCGCATCAGATGTGACCACACCAGGCTGCGCTTTCCCTGACATGGTCACATCTGATGCGACCAGTCAGAAACGCCCACTGGGCAGCTGTGAGAAGACAATCTTCCCGCAGCTGCCAATCTCTGCACCCATGGCTCCTCCCCCTGTGTCCCGATCACTGTGGCCAGCAGTGGTCGGGCAGCCTGGCGGCATCCTCCCTCCCGGCGACGGCTCCTCTCTGGCCGCCAGGAGGCCCGATTCCTTACTCATGTTACCGGCGGCTGCAGAGAGGAGCAGCCGCCGGGAAGCCTGTCTCTATTATGAATACCCGGAGGCTGCAGTGAGCAGCAGCTGCCGGGAAGCCATCACTGACCCCACTGTGTCCGCCGACTGCGGCGAGCAGCAGCCACTGGGAAGCTAACGCTGCCTGATGCTTGTACCCAGCGGCTACAAGGAGCAACAGCCGCCGAGAAAATTGCTTTGCCCCCACTGTGTAGTCGGCGGCTGCTGAGGGCAGCGTTTGCCGCGGGTGTCTCCAAGTTGCCTGTCTCAGCAGGGGAGACCTGTAGTCAGTCTCCCCTGGTATAATGTTTTTGGGGAAGATGGAGAGAGGGCGGGGTAAAAAAAATGAATGACATTGGGCGGAGTAAAATAATAACAAAAAAAAAATAAACTGCTCACAGGAAGAGGAGGGGAAGGTGCAAAAGACAGGGGTCATATGTCATTTTATAATGGGGGCCTATGGACACGGGGTGGTGTGAGACACCCCCTACGCATATCTTTTTTCAATAAAATATTTAAGTATATTTTTAAAACTGCTTTTTAAACTGAGTTACATTACAAAAAAACTACAATCTTTGTCCAGTTTTGCAGGTAAAAAATGATAAGTTAAGTGGTTAATAAATCAATTTTTTTAAGTCAGCAGCTTATTCAGCTTTTCATAGTAATTAAAATGTTTTCAAATATACTACAATTTTTTTTTTTTGCTTTATAATTAATTACATTTTAAGTCTCTTTAAAATTGGGGGCCAGTAGCGCTTTTAGTGTTTTCTTCTTCATATCTATTTTTTCATACAGTAGCTGTTGTGGCATATTCCTCACAATGGGTGGAGAAGGATCAAACCTTTCAAAGAGATAAAGTGGAGAATTTGAACCATACTTGCCTACTCTCCCGAGATCTGCAGGAAGCTCCCAATTTTTCGGGTAACCCCCCCCCGCACTATGGAAAAGTAGGCACTTCTCCTGCCCACTTCATAGTGAAGTTGGCAGGATAGGAAAATTTACTTGGGGAACGGCAGTCTACGGGTAGGGGGTGGAGCTTACTGACGCGATTCCATGAGAATTACGTCATTTTGGGTATACGTTATGCAATTATCAGCCTGATCCGCAGATCGTTGGGCATGGAAAATCTTCCAACATCATACCTCCCAACTGTCCTGCATTTTTCTGGGACTGTCTCGCTGTCCAACCCGTGGGCCGCAGTGTCCCGCGGTGGGGAGGAAGTTGGGGAGAGCACATACCGCTGCTCTGCTGTGTGCATGCGCACTGCATCTATTCACCAGTGTAGGGAGAGCCTGGGGGCTGCCCAGAGTGCTTGGCACACCCCTTATAGTGACATAAACAGGAGTTGCCGCGAGGCTCCGCCCCTTCCCGCAATGTGTCCGTATTCATGGTGCACAAAAGTTGGGAGGTAAGCAACATATCGGACTGATTCGATAATTGGTCAGCCGCATCTGGCAATGTATTCACTGCCGCGGCCAACTGGTCGGCATTTCCCCTGTTCCTTCACAGGGGAGAACCAGGAAAATGTCTCCTCCCCAGGAGAGGAAAGCAGATATTGTGTGGCCATACACTGTAAAATATCTCACAGCGGGGAGGATGTATTATAGCGCCATGTATAGTGCCGGTATAACTCTCCCTGTTTCCCGTCTTTACCGAGGTGAGGCAGGAAGCACTACCGATGAGATGTATGAATATCTCATCTGCCGGAGTGGGGGAGTGAAAACCCCCCCTCCGGCATCCCTGCCTGAGCACACAGAGCATCCAGGGACGTAGGGAGGGTGGCTCCGGTGGAGCGCAAGCTCCAGGCGCTGAAAAGTATAGAGGGTGCGCCACAGCCGGACTCTGGCGCCGCGCGGCACCTACAATGGCCGCCCGCAGCTCACAGCTGTCAATGACAGCCTGAGCTGCGTGTAGGCTTCCTCACTGTGCGCCCCTCACCAGAGTTGTGCGTATGACATCAGGCGGGTGGAGAGTCAGACCGGAGGGTGGAGCGAGGTGTCTTGTTGATTATAGATCAGTGGGCCACTGATATATTATTTATATATATATATATATATATATATATATATATATTATATATATATATATATAACAGATCACTGACTGATGGGTGCAATAATAAATATAAGAGTTGGGGACCTGCTACAATCAGTGAGGGGAGGGGGGGTGGGGTGTGTAGGCACTGCCACTGACATTCATAAAAATGCATTTACTTTAATAAAAAATGCATGTACTATATAAAAAAAATTGTGAACTATAAACGTGAACTAAAGTGAACGCTACTTCTTCTCGTGTGTGTGTGTAAAGTAGGAGTAAAGGCAGCACACAGACCTTTGAATGCCTTTGCCTGATTGACAGGCAGAGGCATTTAAGGGGTGGTGCAGGGGCGGGGTCGGCTGCCGTTCCCGGAAACACAGTGTGTCCGCCCAGTTTTACGGGAGTGGCCAGCCCAGGGACTGCATGGATGTACTCAGTCTTCGGGGCTCGCATGCTGACCAGGCAGAGTAAGCTGAGGCTTACTCGGCTGGCCACCCAGCGACGTTACCATTGCAACCATTGACTACCGATGGTCGCGATGGTGATCCCAAACTGCGACAGAGGTCGCAGTGCTGGGATCGCAAATGCAGCAGGGTATGTCATATAACTCCTGCTGCATTTGCATTATTGCAAGGATAGCAATTGTAAAGCTGCCTGCCTGCATATATCATATATAATAGCCTGCCTGCAGCTTTGCAATTGAGATTCTTCCTGACTCAGGCTCTCTGTGACCAATTTAGAATTTTAAAATATTTTTTATTTTTAAATGTGAAATGCACCCAATTCAGTACAGGAGATGGGGGGGGCGCCGAAACATACCCTTGCTCCAGGCACCATGGCATCTAGCTACCCCTCTGAGCGCATCAGCCTAGTGTCTCCTTCCCAGCCGGCTCCAATGGGTATGCTCGGGATCTAGCAAGCAATGCCAGATCTCGCGTGCAGCCCCCCGGAGCCGGCAGCCTGCGCCGCAGGGACAGTGCTGTCCCCGCTGTGGTGATAGGGTATCGATATCTACAGCTGCAGGAATGGTCAGTGCCACTGACAGTTCATATATTGCCCTGCACATTGGCACTGCTATCTTGTAGATTACAGCACCGATAATGACCCCTGTAATTTAGCACTGGACCCCTCAATAACACATGTGGGAGAAGTGGTATCAGCGCACCACTTCTTCCCCATACATATCGCCCCCAGTGTATGGCCACTATATTTCAGCTTGTCAGATAAAATGTCTGTTATGGAGCATACACACGGTCAGATTTGTCAGATGTGTCAGATGAACGATTGAACGATTTGAACGATTTAATGATCTGAATGATTTGATGAACGATTTTTGACTGCATTAAAATGACTGAAATCGTCCAAAACTGACTGCAAACACATCAGATGTCAGATATCGGTATCTGACCATCAGTAACGCGCATCGTTCAAACATGTCAGATATGTCAGATTTTCCTTCAGATATGAACGATTGAACATACCTCCCAACTGTCCCGCATTTAGCGGGACAGTCCCGTTTTTCTGGGACTGTCCCGCCTGCGGGCTGCAGTGTCCCACAGTGGGGGGGAGGGGAGTTGGGGGAAGCATACACGCTGCTCTGCTATGCAGAGCAGTGTGTATGCAGAGGTAGAATAGACGCTGTGCGCATGCACACAGTATCTATTGAGAGTACGGGGGATAGACCGGGGGCTGCCCAGCATCTCGGAGATGCTGGGCACGCCACATTAGTGATGTAAACGGGGGCGTGTCATCTGACCATGCCCCCTTTCTGATTAGGTAACGCCCCCTTTTCGGGCCCAAGCCAAAGGCGCGCGCAGGTCCTGACTCCCTCCCAGCAAATGTTGAGGGGTATGATTGAATGATTTTTAAAATCGTTATCGTTCAGATCTGAAGAAAAATCTGACCGTGTGTATGCACCATTAGTCAGACATTTTATCTGACAATGTATGCCCAGCAATAGCAACCAATCAGCTTCTAACTGTCACTTCATAGCCTGGGCTAGATAAATGGCAGTTAGCAGCTGATTGGTTGCTATGGTCAAATTGTGAGATTAATCTCTCTCAAAAGTTTGATACATCTCCCCCAATGATCTTTTTAAATCTCCCCCATCATAACAGTTGAACCAATACCTGTTACTGCACTGTCCTTGTGCAGCCTGTTGTTGCCGGGCTGCCGGTCAGGTGACTAGTTGCTAGGGGCCATACAGCTGACTCCAGCTACTAGAAGTACAGAAGCCCAGTGCGTCCAAATAAGTTCATAGGGAAATCACTGCATTTTTTAAAATATGCTGTAGGTGTGACCGCAAGTTTAAGGGGGACCAGATGTGTCCTGCTCCCCCCTCCACTGCCTGGTAGCTGCGACCCTCTTGCTTACATAAACCAGCTTAGATTAAGAATAAATAAAAATGTATGTTAACAGCCAGCAGTATGTGGCAGCTTTCTTTGTGATATATTGGTTCTCCTCTCACTAGGCTAAAGTATACATAATAAGTATGTTAGGAATGCCTATGCCTCACTATGTAAGGATAAAGTGCAAATAAGAAACTCCTATGCAGGATAATGGGAGCACAGACCTCTGGCATTGGGTTTGTGCTTTCATTGCTAGAGCATGACACAGGTTTGTGCTGACATAATATTTCCACCAAGTATAAAGTAAAATGAACAGCACAACTCTGATCATTACAAAATAAAAAAAATACCAATAGCAAAGAGAAAAATCAATTGTGCAAATACAGCGAAATTTTTTTTTCATAAATAAAATAAACTTTTATTATATATCAATCCTTAAAGACACTGACAAAATTATTAGAAATGTATAAAAATAATTGTATGTTGCCTACCCTCCCGATTCGGCCGAAAATTGTGTGCCACTCCCGGCCCCCTGGATAGGCAGGCAAGCCCCCCCACACACCCCCACAGCAAGGGGCCGGTGATGTGATTCAAGCTGAATCGCGTAATTTTGGCCCCGCCCCCTGCTTCTCAATGCCAGTAATATCGGCATTGTGTGGTTGGGGGCGGGGCCAAAAGTATGTTGTCGCTTTGCCACGCCCCCGTACCGCCCACAAATGCCCGATAAACTGTCCGGTCACACTCCCTATGCCGGCCACATCCCCCTGTTATGCCGACCTGGCTACTTCCTTCCGGAACGGGTAGCCAGAAGGTCGACAACCCTGTTGTATAATTGTGGCTATGGTTATGTGCCTACTGATCTATGTATATATATAATAAACAGTAATGTCCAGCACCCCATGAGTGGTCAGCACCGTAATAGGATGCCACTGCACCCGGCCCCTGAGCACTGCTCACAACTGATCACCCCAAGGCACTCGTGCACGCAGGGGGTAGTGCTGAGTACCTAGAAACCCCCCCTGCCAGCTGCTCCATCACTGCGCAGCTGAACTTATTTTTTTTTGTAAAGAGAGTCTCCTCACTCTCCTCCCGAAAGCTCAAGCAACTGTGCCTGCTGTTATACTGTGCTGGCTGTAGGGGGAGCTGCAGCGGCAGTATGCAGCCCTCCCAGGCAGTTCACATGAGAGCACCAGCATTGTGAGAGGCTGAGAGTTGCTGCCGGCGTTTTCTCCTGGAGCCGCACCGCAGGTCTGTGTATCACATGTGGGGGTGCGGGGTGCTGGCGGGTGGGCGGCGGTGCCGACAGGGTCAGTTGAGTGATCGGCAACACCTTCTCTAGAGCATTAGCCTGCTGCTCGGAGGGTATACAATCGGGAAACCGGCTGCCTTAATACCGACAGCCGGCTTCCCGACTGTCATATTCCAGCGAGGGTGAAATGCCGGGCATCTAGATGTAGACACCTGCCATTTCCCCGACGCCAGGAGACCGGCGCCCGGCATCCCGATAGAAGGGATGCCGGGCACCGCGAGCGGACAGCCACGGAGGGGGCAGGGTTAGGTTTAGGGCACCCGGGGGGGACTTAGGGTTAGGCACCCCCCCATGGAGGGTTAGGGCTAGGCTAGGGGGAGGGAGGGTTAGGGTTAGGCACCCCCGGGGGGGACTTAGGGTTAGGCACCCCCCCGGGGGACTTAGGTTTAGGCAGCGGGGAAGGGGGGGTTAGGGTTAGGCACTTGGGGGGGAGGTTAGGGTTAGGAACCCCTAAGGAGGGTTAGGGGGTTAGGTTAGGTTAGTTTATACTTACCTTAGCGATGATTGGGATTTCCAGCGCTGTCGGGCTTCCGCTGCCGGGCTCTGCTCATCTGTCGGCCAGGCGCTGCCGGGAATCGAACCGCTCGGAGTGTCCTACAGAAGCTCCGAGCGGCAGAACAGATGCCTTGGCACTGTGGGAGAAGACAATGTCTCTCCCCACACAGTGCGGGAGTTCTGAGCTGGGGCAGGGAGCTGGTTTCAGCATAAGGCGAGTACGGCTGGTATAGCACTGTACGATGTTACCGGTCACTGCTCTCCATACGGCCCTGCGTGTGTTAGGGCCAGATTCAATCAGAGGTGAAAAGTGCCTAAGCGGAAACTCAATGATTGTAATAGGCGGAAAAGTATCTCCAAAGAATAGCAGGTGAAAAAAAGTGCAAAATCTTTATTTTGGGGTGCAAATGTGGGGAAATGACTCAGAACCCTTGGGACAGCCCTCCAAAGGACAAAAAAAAATTACCTCAGAATACCCCAAAAAAAGACATGTAATTTTTGGTGCAAAAAAGTAAAAAGTGGGGGGACAACTATAAAAACTAGTGAAATAGACTTTGTGGGGTGCTGTAAGGAAGGGCCAAGTGATTTTGGGATTGCATGTGCATGTATGAGGGTGGTTTTTCATGTTTTTATAAAGTTCACTTTAGAGACACAAAAATATGCTAGCACACATTTTCAAGTATCCCAAATTTGACAGGACTATTTATTTTCACAAAAAAATACTGTTTTCTACCATTTTTCAGCACTTTTAGAAATAAGCATCTATAAAGCTTTTAACACAAATTAATGACACAAAGTACCTTTATTAGGGCTAATAGTACATATCTGTACTGATTTCTAGTGTTAGTGCATCTTATTTTGGGGTACAGACTGATTCCCCCAATCTATTCAGTACTTTCCGTCTGTTCCGCATTCGCCGCTTTCCGTATTCGCCTGTTTTGGATTTGAATTAGGTGAAAAGCGGGGACGCGCACGGAAAGATTTTGCCTCTGAAACAGGTGAATGAGGCAGGAAGTTGGACAGGCAAAACTTTTCTGACTTTTCGCATGTAATTGAATACGGGCCTTAGGACCTCATTCAGAGCCGGTCGCTATTTGTGGTCGCTCGTTCAGAAAAAAGGGGTGGCTATTCAAATGAACCGTTCGCTCTTTGCGGTCTGTTCACGCCTCTAGGTCTGAACGAGCAAACAAAACTTGGTCGTTTTTTGGAAAACTACGCCCCCTGGCCGCTCGCATCCTACGTCATGTCCGCTATTTATTAGATTAATCGAATACATCGACCAGCGTATGAACTGCTCGCTATTCTTGTGGTTGGTTTTTCCTACCGCAATCTTGCGAGCAGTTCTGTCTATAAAATAACCCAGTGACGTGGTCAATGACGCTGCTGTATTAATTATGCACACCCATAAAACGCCCGTTTTGACCTTTAAGCACACCTGCGTTCGGATCTCCACTCCCCGTTTTCAAGCACCTTCCCCTGTTACCACCCACATACGCCTCCTCCTGTCACTCAAAATAGCAGGCATTAGCTATTTAGCGAACAAACGATTTTCGTCCACACTGACTGGTTCGCGCATGCGTATTACGATCCCTACGCATGCGCAGTTGTGCAAACATCGCTCGGAACGAACGAGCGGCCGCTTACGAGCGGCTCTGAATCAGGCCCTTAGTGTCTAAGCAGAACTACCCATACTACAGTCTTTTAAATTATTATATATGTTATCCGTCTAGCGCAACTGCAATGGACACCATTCACATAGGGGTCCAAGGGGGGGATAACGGGTACTCACTTCCCGGGCCTTATACAGGCCTGCATACACACGAAACTTCCCTGATGGCACACAGATGGTTAATGAGAGTTAAAGGAAGGCGTACACGCATACCCGCTGTGCATGTTCCCCAGTCGGGTGTGGTATAAGAGATAGACAGTAATTATTTAGACAATGTCTAGATAGACACCAGATGTTAGACAGGGAAAAAAGTTAGACACATTAAAGTTAGACGTAAAAAGTTTGACAGGTACAAAAGGTCGACAGGGTCAAAAGTTCGACACAAAAATGGTCGACAATTATTATTTTTTGTTTTTTAGCCCATATATTCACCCTAACCCTCCCCTTGGTGCCTAACCCTAACCGTCCCACCTGGTGCCTAACCCTAACCGTCTGGGTAAGTGCCTAACCCTAACCATGCAGGTAAGTGCCTAACCCCAACCCTAAAAAAAAAAAAATGTGTCGACCATTTTTGTGTCGAACTTTTGACCCTGTCGATCTTTTGTACCTGTCGAACTTTTTACATGTCTAACATTAGTGTGTCTGACTTTTGTCTGTGTCGAACTTTTATCCTTGTCTAACTATTAACTGTCTAACATCTGGCGTCTATCTAGACATTGTCTAACTAATTACTGTCTGTCTATAGTCCAGAACCCTCCCCAGTCGCTGTACGAACAACTTTCCTAGCTCAGTCGTTCAGCTCTTCCAGGGATCTATCAAAGGCAGCATTAAGTGACCCGCCCATCTGACCTGCTGGCCAGGTGCAACTGGCACTGGGTGTAGAAAACTCTGTATTATGGAGGAAATGGCAGAGGTGATGAGAGAGAACAGCCAGGATGCCCATTTCTTAGCAATAGCTGCTTCAGCATGAATATTCTTATTAATACCTGGACCATTAGTGTGCCTTGAGGACCGAGTTTGGGAAACCCTGGACTATGCTACAGTATAAAGATAGTGACAGTCAGTAATTATGCAATAGTTATAATTACCTTTAAATTCCTTCATATGAGCCTTCCCTGCCCAGAGAAGTGCCCTTTAAAACCATCAGACTGATTTTGATATCTCAAGTCAACTAAGCACGACGTAGGAGCATAGTGTCAGGGCTCTAAAAATAAATTGTCATTTGATTTAGCCTTCACAGCACTTTCCCTGGCTATTTATACAATAGAGAAATTACCTTTCAGAAGAGTGAAGATTGGTGTAAAATGCAAGGTAAGGATGTATGAGTCCTTCTCCCCAGCATGGAATTGTAATCTTACGGGAGAAAATGTAATGTACACATAGCTGTATCGGTTTATGTCTGTCAGGGGGATATGTTCTTTTTGGTAAAATGAAAGTATTGCGGCTCTATATAGGAATGAAGTATCTTTTGTAATGACTTTTGTTTCCCATTCTTTGCTTGCAAAAAGATGATGTACAACAAAATGATATTATGAAATACCTCCGCTTCACAGCTATAGGACCTGCTGGCAGCTGGAACCCACATTTATTTACTAACAGCTATTTTACGTAGCACTTTGCAGAGCATATTTCAGTAATTCACATCAGCCCCTGCCCCAGTGAGCTTACGCTCTATCTTTTCTACCACATGGACACACATACAGACTAGGTTTAATATTTTGCCAGAATCCAATTAACCTACAACTATGTTTTTGGTGTGTGGGACGAAACCTATCCTAACACAGGAATAACATACAAACTCCACACAGAGCACCTGAGACATATTTATCTCATGACCTCAGGGCTGTGAGGCAGAAATGCTAACCACTACACCAGCCGTGCTGCCCACCTGATGCAAATCTGACTCCTTTCACTTATCATTTTGGCAGTGCCATCCAGGCCCATATAAAGCTGGCCTGGGCCTGGTTGAAGGAGGCGTGGCCTATTTGCTGGAGGTGTGACCCTCCAAAAAAACACCTTTTTGCGGTGGTATGTGCTGGGGAGGGGGCGCTGTTAGCCCCTCAGCCTGGCACAAGCCCAGGGGGGCTCACAATCAGTGTGATCGCTCCACCCCACAGACAGAGGAGTCTGTCACTGTAGCCCAGCACACAGCAGCGTGTGCTGGGCTGCTGATAGGTAGGAGGGAGGTGGAAGCAGTCCCCACCTGGGCCCTCCAGCAAGCCCAGGCCCGGGTAATTAGTACCCGCTCCAACCCCTCCCTGCGCCGCTGGTGCCATCTCCTGCATGTTGCTTTAACTAATTAATGCAATCACTCGGCTGTGTCTACACACTATTCAGCTTTTTGCTGATATAGAAAGCAGGGTTTTTGGATAAGTAAACTGGGAGCATAAATACGGCAGGAGGGAGCAGGGTCAAGGTCAGATTAAGGGGGGTATATGGCGACAGGGGTGTTTGTCCCGGGCCCCCCACACATAGAGGGACCCCCACACAGGGTTGGTCTGACTCTGCAAAAGTCAGGAACAGGTTCCCGGATTGGGGCTGCTGTGGCCCTATGTTTTGCATGCATAGTGAATGTATACAGCACAAATTGGCCCCCAAATGACTGTGTGTGCATGCAGAATGGAGAACATCTACAAGGTTTCAAGTGGTACCTGACATGTATTTGGGCACTGTGGGGCATAATCGAGCCTTGGCAGGGGTGCTCATGATCAATCAGGACAGAGCTATAGGCAGGGACTATCATTTACTTAGAATAGCTATAATATAAAACAGTGAATAATGTCCATTGAGATATCTGTATGGCATTATTTAATGTACAACGTTATACAACAAAGTTGTTAAACTTTAACCGATGTTTTAAGTGCTTCCCCTCTCCACTATCTGATTGGTCAGAACATGGAAACTGCAGTGAACTGACAAATCAGTGCGGCCCAATCACTCCTATGGGGAGTGTACACGAGAGACCTCTCATTTGTGACAAGGCTCCCAGGGGAGCAGTAGCCACGTTATTTTGCTTTGCCAAGATTTAGGATGCTACATGGACCAAAGAGGACGTGACCTCTTCAGTTTGTAAGTAATAAATGGGTAAACGAGGGATGCGTTGGGGTTTATTTTTTATTAAAAAATGTAAATACTTAGTGTTTGAATCCTGTCTTTTTGATTAATATTTACTAATGGCTACATCTATTTCCTCCATGGTTCAAGGGGTGCTAAGGAACAGACAGGCCTCAGAAGACAATTTTGGGAGAGAAAGCCCCCTCAAGAATTGCTCAATAAGGACTGCCATTGGTTGGGCATTATTGGGGTCATCTTTGAGGTTATAAAGTTGCGCATAATAGGTAGCAAAAGCATTAGCTATCTCGACAGGGTCCGATACTTTAGCCCCATGATGATTGTAGATTCCCTGCATCTGACCCCTAGCCCTTCGTCCACGTAATTTACAAGCCAACAGTCGACTTGCTCGGTTACCAAATACATCGAATTTTTAATTTAACCTGGCAATATTACGCTGTACTTCTCTAAGTGAGAAGACATTCACCCTTTCTCAAGCATTGAGGAGTTGTTTATATAGCATTTTATTAGAGGGGTCTGCTTTATGAGCTTCCTCTAATTGTGCTACTTCAGCTTCCACTTTCTCATACTGCTGTTTATATTCTCTCTTAAGCCGAGCCGCGACTTGAATTGCTGAACCTCTCTCCACTGCCTCTGTGAGATTCAGCTATATATTTTACATAGAGTTTATTTAACCCCCATTAGGTTGGTGAAATTTGGTGGCCTTGCCTCTAATGTTTGCCCAAAATGTTAGACGGCTGTTGGTACTATTTGGCACTTACTCTGGGAATGCCCCAGTTCAAACATTTTGGGGTAAGGTTACACATGTTTTTTCCACCATGGGGATTCATGCCCCCATTCTTACCCCATTAGTATGCTGTTTAGGTGTTTTGGAGGATACCATTCTAGACAAGTATGATAGGCAGTTTATCATTAATTTGTGTACTCTGGCTAAGGTCAGTATTGCTCGTAGCTGGTTGGCCTCTCAGGGTTCAGATTTCTGTGGATGGCTTGCATTGGTCCGTACTACTGTTCGGCAGGAGAAATAACTCTATTTAACTCGAAAGGCAGAGTACAAATTTGACCATATTTGGAGTAGATGGAGTGGGTCCAGATGCGCCCTCCCTGATATATAATACTAAACTGTTGTTTATTGCTGTATGGTATAGGTGCAGGCACGGGAGAAGCTTCTCTTCTCTCTTTCATTTTAAATTTTTTTTTTGTTATATATATTGTATGGTTATTAATAATATAAGGTGGATTTGAGTATTGTGTGCTATGTATTATATTATTGTAGAATAGAGGTCCTAATTGAGTTATATTGCTAGCATATTTCTTTGCTTAGGAGTGAGCTGTAGCAAAATAATGTTTTATGCTGTGTGTGATATCTATACAGATGGGTAGCTATTTAGTAGTATAATGTTAATCTAGGGGTATATATGTATTGTCTAAATGTGTACCACATTATTATGTGTCTACATATTTGCTATGACGATTTATCTGCATTGTATTACGTTATTGTTACTGTTATTATCAGGTGTTGGTATTATGTAAAATTCCAATAAAAATGACTCAACTTAAAAAAAAAAAATAATTGCTGAACCTCTGATAACTGCCTTCAATGAGCACCAAAAGTTAAAAATAGAAGTCTCTTCCGGCTTATTGGTACTAAGAAAAAGGGAAAGGGCCTCCTGAACTGATTTACGAGCCTCCCACTGAGTCAACAGGTGATTATCTAGTCTCCACGGGCCTGGGACTACTTTCCTATTCCCTATGCCGCATTTCACAAAAAGGGGTGAGTGGTCTGACCATGTCATGGGAAGGATATTAATTGTGCTAATAGATGTCAAGGTCCATCTATCACATAGGGCCAAGTCTATCTAGGAATACATCCTATGGACATTCGAATAAAAGGAATTATCTCTTACTGTATGGTGTTTCGCTCTCCAGGCATCAAACAACTCGTGTTCTACTAGAAGCTGCTGAAAACCCTTAGAAGACTCCTGTGGTCTATTTGAACGGGAAGTTGTTAAATGGGATCTATCCATGGTTGGATCCAGGACCATATTAAAGTCTCCGAGGAGTAATAATGCTCCTTTAAAGTATTTTTGTAAAGTCAAACAAAATTTTCTACAGAAGGCCAGTTGCCCTGTATTGGGAACATAACATGAAACAATAGTAACTTCAACATTATCTAGCAGTCCCACTAGAATTAGATACCTTCCCTAAGGGTCTGCATATTTTGAGGTCAGTGTAAATCGGCAATGTTGGGAAATAAGGAGGGCTACTCCTGCTTTCTTTTGAGGCCCATTAGATGTGTAGCAATTACGGAATCTAGTGTTGTTAAATCTTGGAGGGGCAGACTGCTAAAAATGGGTCTCTGGAATTGCAAAAATGTGGGTTTTTAGTTTATGAAAATACCTCAAAGCTAGATTTCTTTTTTGGGGAGAGTTCAATCCTTTCGCATTGATCGATAGTAAATTAGCCATATCTATATAAACAGGGTGTAAAACACTGTGCAGTGACCAACATCATAATAACAATCCGGGGATTGCAAATCTGGCTGGGGAAAAGACAAACACATAAAAGGGTGACATAGATAAAAAAAAAAGAGAAAAAAACAGCAGACAATAGAAGGTGTATAAGAGAACATAAACGACTCCACTTGGAGCCAACAAGAGTCGTGTAAAAACTACGACTCATAGGAATTTGTGATTGGGGTAGTAGCCTATTCCCGTCACCCATAAACTAAGCAATTAATTAACACTATAAATAGACCAAGTGTATAACCATATTTCTACTTACAAACAAGATCACCCAGGCAATGAAATTATGTGATTTCAGCCCCCCCGCCCCGGATTTACGTGGAAGGGGCGGGAAACACCACCCCTAAACAATCAATGCCCGAATATAACTCCCTAGGGGAACATGGTCATACAAAACTCGGTAACAAATGAAAAGACGTATCTAAAGATACATACATAGATTTAAATAAGTAACTGGCCTAATCGTATATGAAACATATGCTAGTAATTGAATAAAATACTGCAGTGAATATGTATTGTTGCTACTCTGAATTAGGGATGTGCAGGCTCGGATAGGTTCGAGTTTGCACGTTGAGTTCGGATTTTTCCCTCCAAAAAAACGGAACTCAGAAAGAGGCAAAACATCATCTTACAAGGACGAACATCATCATTCCTGGACTTTTGTCCAGGAATGATGATGTTCGTCCATGTAAGATGACGTTTTGCCTCTTTCTGAGTTCCGTTTTTTTGGAGGGAAAAATCCGAACTCAACGTGCAAACTCGAACCTATCCGAGCCTGCACATCCCTACTCTGAATAGACTGAGAACTCCCAGAACTTTCTCAGAAAATATATAGTAGCACACAGCAGAAGATAAATTATAACGTGTATTTATGCATGAAATCACACCATAGAGCATTCTTTTTGCAGGTTGTGATTGGATGAAGAATCAAAAGAATTTCCAACAATGTTCCACCTAGATAGGATTTTCCACCCTTCATCCAGGTTGGTAATTATGACTGTAGAACCATCACGTGACACTAGGAGTTTGGTAGGGAAATCCCATCTATAAAGTATGTTAGCTTTCCTGAGGGCACTAGTGATTGGATGGAAGGAGCGTCTCTTGGCTAATGTTGCTTGAGAGAGATCACCAAATAGTTGAAGGCCGTTCAAAGCCTCTGCTGATTCCTCTGAAGGTCTAGCAGCTTTCAATAGTGCCTCCTTCACATGAAAGAAATGCATCCGCATTAATACATCCCTGGATGCCCCCTCTGGAGCACTTCTGACTTTCGGGGGTCTATGAATGCGATCAATAAGAAGGTCATCTGATCGTGCATCAGGCAGGAGCTTCCGAAATAAATTTAAAGTAAATTCGTGGAGACTACTATGGGAAACAGTTTCAGGAACTCCACAGAGTTTAATATCGTTGCGTCTTGATCTGTCCTCCAAATCTCCGACTTTCTCACGAAGAGCAGTAATTTTAGTTTGGAGAGACTCATGCTGAACTATGAGGTCATTGTGTGACCCAACCACCTCCTCCATTTTATTTTCAAGGTTATTTGTTCGATCACCGAGGTATCAATTGACTGTAGTAAAGCTTGTAGAATGGCACGGAATTCCGCCGCAACCTCTACTTTAAATTGTGAGAGGAGTAGTTTCATGGTGCCAACCATGAGAGAGTCACAATCTTTAGGGGAACTCGGTGCAGAATCGGTATGAGAAGGGGAGGAACTTGCATTAGATGGAGTAACCAATTTAGTCTTCTGGGGAGCTAACGTCTCCATCCCGATAGCTTTAAAGTTTAAACAGATTGAGGTGAGGGTTTGAAAAAAGCTATTTTTGAGACAGATTTAGATACTTTAACTTTTTTCGGGCCCATAGTAAAATCCAGCGTAATCTCTCTTGATAATATAATAAGATGAATAAAAAGGGTGTCACAAGAACATATGTTCCACTTATCTCACAAAAGTGTTAGGCCATTGAGATATCAGGGTGACAGAGGACATAGAATTTATTTTTCAGACATAGAGCTCTCCATCAGTATACCATGTTGTATACGTTTAGGCCACCAGGGGGATCTCACACCTCCTACAGCTCTGTTTCTATGGAGGAGATTACAGAGAAAAATAAAGATGGCCACCTGTCTTCTCTTAAACAGGGAGGAAGGTAGATAAAGTCTTCACAATGTAGCTCTCCAGGGGGGAGAATACCAGAGGTTTCTGGGGAGTTTGATAGGGGTACTCGCCTGCCTCAGACTTTGCACAGATTAGGCTAATGGAGCTCCGTCCGGCGGGTCCGCGTCACGTGACTCGCATCAGCGCCTCAGGCAAGTCCGGGGATGTTCAGAGTCAGCTAGGCCCCACTGTATGGGGGTCGATACGGTCGCTGATGAGCACCTGCGGCAGCTCCGCTTGGTCACCGGAGGTGCACAAGAGCTTCAGTGAGGAGTGTGTATTTCTAGCGGCTGACCCGGCCGGCTAGACAACAGACAGTAATGCCAGAGCTCTATAAAGGTGCATCCACACTCTTTGGCTGCCAGGCCACGCCCCCCCAATTGTTCTCTAAAGTCTATATTTTCAGCATAATCCCACAGTTTTTGCCTTTTATAAATCAGTGGATTGCAAAATCAATTGGTGTCTTTTTTGCTAAACGATGTGTACCCAGCACGATGTCACTACCGATGGGACCTGGTGGGGGTGCCGGCATCGGCAAGTGCATACACACTTGCTGATGCCGGTAGTGACAGAATGACGGCGGGGGCCATGCTGCATTCAGTGGCAGTGCGCATCGTCAGCGACATAGCGGATACACACCGAATATGAAAGATTTGTTGTTCCGATGCATCAGAATCGTCCAAATTGTTCATAAAATCGTCTAGTGTGTACAAAGCATTATTCACATGTGATGCTATTAGTACGCACCAGTAGACTGTGCTGATTCATTTGATATGCGACACCTGTATACCTGTGTGCAAACAACAATCCATGGGACCGGCAGTACTACAAGGGGCAGCTGCAGTTACTCGCGCCACAAGGGAATTCGTGGCTAATTGGACTGAGCCCATAGCGCTTTACATTTGCAGATATTAAAAGAAAAGAAAAAAAAAAACACATGATACAAAATATACATAACTTATTAACTGACTAGAGACAAGAGAGCCAAACTGTTTTTTTTGTTTTTGTATCTGTTTTAGAAATTGAACGGGCTTTAATGAAGTGTTTGAGTAAACAGATGAGTCTTGAGTCAGCTTTTGAAGGTTTAATAGAAGCCTCTCGAACTGTGCGAGGAAGCGAGTTCCAGAGAGTCAGAGCCGCAAAAGTAAAAGCTCAACCCCCAAATGAATTAAGGTAGATTCTGGGTACTGCTATTAGTTCATCATCTGTAGATCGCAGTCAGGGCTGTGGAGAGCAGGCCCAGGCACGATTACTATTGGGGGCGTGGCATAATCATGGGAGGTGTGGCCACGCACCTTTATAAAAAAAAAACCCCTATTTGGGTTCAAATCCAGGAGGGGCACGATCAGTGTGATTGCTCACCCCCACAGGCAGAGACTTCTGCTGCTCCTCAGCGGCAGCAGTTTCCCAGGTCCCACTGCAGCCATCACACAGCAGTAAGATGGGGGGGGAGCGGCCTCAGACCCAGGCCCCCGCTGAGCCCCTCAACAAGCCCGGGCATGGGTAAATAGCACCCGCTCCGCCCCCTCTCGGTGCCCTTGATCACAGTGTGGCAGTAAGCGAGTGGGGCAGTAAGGATTCAGAAGCTGCTTCAGGTACCTTGGACCCTGGTTATGTTGGGTTCTGACAGTCAGTATCAATCTTGAAATAGATTTGCCATCTTACAGGCAGCCAGTGGAGGGAGTAGAGAATGGGTGTTATGTGGCAGGTACGGGGCTGGTTAGTTATGTATTGTATACCAGCTGTAAGTGGTATATATAAGACAGTGTGATTACCCGTTGAAATGCTATTTGCCATATACAATCACAACTGTACATTGCCCCAGGGTGATTTTCAGGGGTGTACACATAAATTTTGCAACCTGGCAGCCTTGTATCAAAAACATTTTCTTTTTCAAAATTAGTTTTATTAGTTAATGATTTTCTGTATGATCCACCCACTCCTAACATAAGAAACTGTATGCAGTGTTATTTTGATGTTCTTTTGCTTATTGACCTATTCAGTGTTTTTATGAAAAGGAGAAATGATACATTTAAGAAAATTATTTTATTTTAAAGTTTAGCAATATTGCATCATATTGGCGTAAATAATAATAATAATAATAGTAATAAAATAATAATAATAATAATAATAAATAACACATTTGTTTCATATCTACCAGAAAGTGGTATATGTTTTAGAAAATAAACTATTCCTTCCTTTTATTTTTTTTACAAGGGTCTCTCCTAAGGACAGATTGTAGTGTCCTAGTTGCCAGCGGCTCCTAATTATGATTATGTATTTTACATAAGAAATTCAATTCTCATTATCTATATTTATTCTCTCTGCCACATAGCCAAATAATTGATAAAGTTTAGACGTTCTGGTCATGTTCAGTAAGCATGACAGGGGCATTTTAAGAACTGGTTGGGGAGCATGTGCAGCGGGCCCCACAACCATGAAGCGGGCCCCTGCTCCCCTCCCCCATACCTGATGATATGTGCCTCGGCTCCCCATGCTTCTCCCGTGGCGCCATTTTTTTTGGTTATAAATTGATAGAATTGATTTTAAAATGGTGGATGCGCAGAAGAGAACAAAGACTCTGGCACAGTGCTCCCGCACGGTGCCAGTTTTCTGCATATATCACTAAAAAGATAGCACCACATGAGAAGCATTGGAAACCGGTGCAAAGCACAGGAAGCACAGTGGTCCGGTCCTGGGTGAGGGGCTCCCGAGGACACATGGATACTGTACACCATACTTACCTACTTGTTTTTTCTCCCCTGGAGAAGGCCAGGGAGGAGAAGCAGGTGGGCGGTAATAGGGGGGTGGACTTTTCATATCATTAAATAGGGGGTTGGGCCAAATTCCGCAAATATAGAACTGCGCCATTAAGCTCTGCCCCCTACTCATGGACCTGCGATCATCGGGAATATTCTCCCCATTCTGCCCACTTCACTAGGAAGTGGGCAGGATGCGTGGGAAATGCCTACTCTTCCAGGGATGCGGGGGGTTACCTGAATAATCGGAAGCCTCCCACAGGTTCCAGGAGAGTAGGCAATGTTATAGACCCTGCACCCATGATGAATACACCACTGCTGCCTACCCTGCATTTAACATGATAAGCTTTGATGCACTTCCCCAGTAGCAAAGTGCCAGAAAACATATATTTCAAATTACAGTGATTCTGTGTAAACAGGGGAATGGTGCCAATTCCCCCTCACCTCAGGCCAGGGTCACATTTATAATGGGTGCAATGCAGACGGGCCCCTGGGTCCAGGGGGGGCCCTGCACCGCACACACATTGCATCCATAATTTTCTTTTTCATACTTATTTCTCCGATGTCGCACGGAGTAGCGCTACAGAAAACGCCTGGAAAATGGCCGCCGCAGCCATTTTCCCGGCGTTTTGCGCATGCGCAGTAGAGTCTACTGCTGCTGACAGTTCGCTGACGGCAGCCAGGGAGTAAGGAGGGAGCCCCGGACGTGAGTGAATGCGGCCCCTCTCCTCTCTTAATACACCCCTGCCTCAAGTAGACACAGTCACACTCTTATAGATATTAAAGCAAATACATCATATATCCATATTTTCATTGAATTATATAGAAAAAATGTTTTACGCTCATTAGATCTCAGTACATTAATAATATACATTTTGTAGCAAAAACAAATTTACAAGGAACAACATATATTCAAAAGACTTTCAATCCAATTCCTCACCTGCAGCACCTCTTGCTTGAAGTTTGAAAGCTTCACATGTATGTTTGTATTTCCTTGTCTGAACTCTTTTTCCATGGCTTAGTCACGCCCGCTGTACAGTATATTGTGTTACAGTGCGGATGTTCTCTGATTTGTTTTAAAGCACCACTGAGAGCAGGGAATTCATTTCTATAGAGACGATAGTCTCCATAGTGTTATGTACTAACCTCAAGGCTTAGCAGCACTCAAGAAGTGACATTACATACAAGTGCTACAGAATACAGGTTGAGTCTCCCATATCCAAATATTCCGAATTACGGAATATTGCGAAATACGGAATTTTTTATGACTGAGATAATGAACCCTTTGATTTTTGATGGTTCAATGTACACAAACTTTGTCTAAGGCACAAGTTATTACAAATATTGTATAAATTTACCTTCAATCTTTGTGTATACTGTGTATATGAAACATAACTGAAAAATATGTATGTACACAAACTTTGTTTGAGCTACAAAATTATTGAAAATATTGTATAAAATTACCTACAGGCTATGTGTATAAGGTGTATATAACACATAAATGCATTCTGTGTGTATATTTGGGTCCCACTCCCAAGATATTTCATTATGATATGCAAATATTCCAAAATACAGAATATTCCGTTATCCAAAATACCCCTGGTCCCAAGCATTTTGGATATCGGAGACTCAACCTGTATTGATATATAAGTCAATGATTAATAACATGACATTTCTAGCTACACAATTATTTTCCATTATATATTTTTGTTTTTCTTAAAAGAAAGAATGTCTACAAAGTACATATGCATCCAGAGACTTGAAGTACAGGTTTGATAAATGCAAATTCTCCTGTTAGTCCACATTTCACGAATAGACACTAAACAGCATTACAACTACCTCTGTGTTAGAAATACTATTGCACTATTCTACAGAAAAAAAATGGTCAGCTTGCATTTCATATGCTTAAAAATGGGAATTGCTGCTGTTAATGTCTATGGAGAGCTTTCATATATGCCTACTATAGCAGGGGTTCCAAACCACAGTCTTCAAGGCACACTAACAGTCCAGGTTTTAGGAATAGCCATACTTGAGCACAAGTGACTTAATTAGTACCTCAGTTATTATGATTTAACCATCTGTGCACAATCATGGATATTACTAAAACCAGGACTGTTAGTGTGCCTTGAGGACCGAGGTTGGGAATCTATGTACTATATCAGTGGTTCTCAAACTCGGTCCTCATGACCACACACAGTTCACGTTTTCCAGGTTACCTAGCAGGTGCACAGGTGTAGTTATTACTCACTAAAGCTGGCCACACACTAGACCAACTTACATCCAACCAGCCAACTTGTTGATTGGTTGGAATGAAAACCTGGTAACGTATGGGAGTAAATGATGATCAGCAATTTGCTCCTAAATGCCGGAAAACAGATGAAAATGGTCGTTTAGACAAGTTTGTTAAATGTTTGATCTAAACTATTTGTTCAAACAACAGTTTTGGTCCATTTTTGCAGCGTTTGGGAGCAAATTGCTGATTGTATTCCTTACCAGATTTTCATTCCAACCAATCAACTAGTTGGCTGGTTGGACAGATAATCTTTAGATGTGTGGCCAGCTTTACACATTTTAAAAGATCCACAGGTAAAGGTAATTATTTATCTTGTGATTCTGTGAGGAGACCTGGAAAACATGCACTGTTTGGGGTCCTGAGGACTGAGTTTGAGAACCTGTGCACTAGACCACGGGTTCTTAAACTCGGTCCTCAGGACCCCAAACAGTGCATGTTTTCTAGGTCTCCTCACAGCATCACAAGTGAAATTATTAGCTCCACCTGTGGATCTGTCAGTGAGTAATGAATACACCTGTGCACCAACTAGGTGACCTGGAAAACGTGAACTGGTGGGGATCCTGAGGACCGAGTTTGAGAACCTCTGTACTATAGTAACAAACCACAAAGACAAGCATGGCCACCAGTAAACTTAAAATTTTTGTTCAGTGAGAAATTATTCTAAATTAAATGACAGAGCCTGTGGGTTAAAGGAGGGGCTGGTCTGCACGTCCTAATAATATTAAACATGATAATAGGTGCTACCATGCTAAAGCCGGGTACACACGTAAAGATTTTCTGTCCAACCATCCAACTAGTTGATTGGTTGGAATGAAAATCTGGTAAGGTATGAAAGCAAATGACAATCAGCAATTTGCTCCCAAACGCCGGAAAATGGACAAAAACTGTTGTTTAAACAAATTGTTTAGATCAAACATTTAACAAACCTGTCCGACGACCATTTTCATCTGTTTTCTGGCATTTAGGAGCAAATTGCTGATCATCAGTTACTCCCATACGTTACCAGATTTTCATTCCAAGCAATCAACTAGTTGGATGGTTGGACAGAAAATCTTTACGTGTGTATGCAGCATTAGACCTGTAGTTCTACAGAAGAAAAGAAAGGGGGGAGGAGTAGGTGCACACTTTAAGCACTGAAGGTGCATACACACACAACGATTTTTTGAACGATTATCGATAACAATATCGTTTATCGTTGAAAAAATCATTCACTTTCTGAGTTAAAAAGAACGATTATCGTTCATGCGCGTTCACGTTTGTAGTTCAGTCAGACTGACCAACTCAACGGTTTTCAGTAAGGGAATATGCAAAAATCGTTTGTAGTTCAAAAAAATCGTTCATTACATTTAGTAAATGAACGATTTTAGTAAACGATTTTCATTCATTTTTCCCTTGAAAAAATTGAACGTAAATCGTTTACTAAAATCGTTCATTTACTAAATTGTTGTGTGTGTATGCAGCTTTAAGGTGCATACACACACAACAAATTTTTGAACGATTTAACTATAATGACGTCGTTACCTTTCAATCGTTCAAAAAATCGTTCAGTGTAAAACGATAAACAATTATCGTTCATGCGCGTTCACATTTGTCGATTGTAGTTTGTAGTTCAGTCAGGTTGGCCAACTGAACGATTTTCATTAGAAGTTGCAACATTTTTGCTTCAACACACAGAAAATCGTTTATTATGTAAAGTAAAACCAACTACTTTGTAAAACTATTTTCGTTCACTTTTTCAAGGGAAAAACTGAACAAAAATCCTACTTACATCGTTGTGTGTGTACGCACCTTAAGAATTCTAGTGATCAAACAATCTATAATAAACTGAAACAATTAACATGGTTTTAAAAGTAAGGTTTCTTAGTACATGTTTGGCCAACGATGTTTGCCCACCTACCACGTCACAGTGAACCTTATACAGGTGGGTCCCTAACATTCCTAATACTGACACACTAATTCATTTATCTAGGACTTACCTTTCATAGGGCCCATTAGATGTGTGTACTGCAATGCAAGGACCCACATGCTAGCCCAAGAGTAGGGGTATCACCTTCAAATGTGTGTGTATTTAAGGTACATTTGAAGGTGAGATCTAATGGCCCTATGAAAGGTAAGTCCTAGATAAATGAATTAATGTGTCAGTATTAGGAATGTTAGGGAGCCACCTGTATAAGGTTCACCGTGACGTGGTAGGTGGGCAAAACCTTACTTTTAAAACCATGTTAATTGTAGTTTATAGCAGAGGTTCTCAAACTCGGTCCTCAGGACCCCACACAGGTCACGCTTTCCAGGTCACCCAGCAGGTGCACAGGTGTAGTCATTACTCACTGACACATTTTAAAAAATCTACAGGTGGAGATAATTATATCACTTTTGATTCTGTGAGGAGACATGGAAAACATGCACTGTTTGGGGTCCCAAGGACCGAGTTTGAGAACCTGTGGTTTATAGTGTGCACCTGGTCCTCCCCCCTTTCTTAGCTGCTGTAGAGCCTGTGGGTTGCCATATACGTAATAGATCTATGGTAATTTGCTATATCCTAAGTGTTAGCTCACCAGGGTGGGATTTTATATATTAATTACAATAAATTTGAGATGCATTTTAATGCTGAACTAAGCATTGGGGGGAATGTAATAGAGTACTTACAATCTTGTAAAAGTGCTGATTTGCAGTGATTTTGCTGTGGGATGTACCAGGTTGGTTTTGCATTAATAAATTGGGATTTAAATCTTGGAGGAAAAATATGAGATATGGTAAGAACTTACCTTTGTTATCTCTATTTCTACGAAGTCCATAGGGTTCCACAGGATACCTTGGGGTATAGGTGATGACGTCAGGCATTGGGCACCATAGAGTTAAGTTTTCAGTCCTCCCAGGGTGCACTAGGGTCCCCCTCCTATACCCCGCCCCCGAGCCAAGGCATCTCACTTAGTTACCAAGCCATAGGCCGGAGGAGGAGAAGGAAGAGAGAGAGAAAAGATCTGGACACACACAAGAATCACATTCTCACCAGAGGGAGATGGAAAAACCGGTGACCAGAGTAAAGCCCATCTGCAGCACAGGTACGACAGGGCGGGAGTCCTGTGGAACCCTATGGACTTCGTAGAAATAGAGATAACAAAGGTAAGTTCTTACCATATCTCATATTTTCTACTTCAGGGTCCATAGGGTATCCACAGGATACCTTGGGGATGTCCCAAAGCAGTATCCTTTAAGGGTGGGGACGCTCCTGTGCTTGAAAGGAGTATCCGCCGCCCGAAGGAAGCATCCTGAGAGGCGAAGGTGTCAAACCTGTAACACCTCACGAAGGTATGGACAGAGGACCACGTAGCAGCCTTGCAGATCTGGACTGCAGAGGCACCACGTCGAGCTGCCCACGAAGGACCCACAGATCTAGTGGAATGAGCCTTCACAGAAGGAGGAACCGGCAGACCTTCATGAAGATAAGCTTCAGAAATAGCCATACGGATCCAGGCTGCCAAAGTTTGCTTTGAAGCAGGCCAACCCTTTTTACGGAAGCCATAGAGGACAAACAAGGCGTCCGACTTCCTAAACGAAGATGTGCGGTCAACATAAGTCCTTAAGGCCCGCACAACATCCAAAGTGGCCTCACCCACTGAAAGGCCAGGTGAGTTAAAGGCCGGAACAACTATTTCCTCGTTAACATGAAACTGGGAAACAACTTTGGGAAGAAATTCAGGACGAGTGCGTAGCACTGCCCTGTTCCCATGAAAAATCAAGAAAGGGGGTCTACAAGAAAGAGCCCCTAAATCAGAAACCCGTCTGGCCGAAGCTACGGCCAGAAGGAAAACAGTCTTAGCTGTTAGCCATTTAAGATCCACTGAGCCCAGTGGTTCAAACGGCGGTCCCTGGAGAGCCCTCAGGACCACAGCCAAATCCCAAGGCGCCACAGGTGGAACAAAGGGTGGCTGAATGCGTAGAACACCTTGCATAAAGGTGCGCACATCCGGGATTGTAGCAATCCTACGATGGAACCAGACAGACAGGGCCGAAACCTGCACCTTCAAAGAAGCAAGGCGAAGCCCATGGTCTAGTCCCGCTTGCAGGAAGGCGAGAACCCGAGACAGACGAAACTCCCGCGGTGCATAACCTCTCGGCCGACACCACCACTGGAAGAACGTATGCCACACGCGATGGTATATTCTCGCGGAAGACGGTTTCCGAGCTCTGAGCATGGTACGCACTACAGAGCTGGAAAACCCCCTGGACCTTAACATGGCCGTCTCAACAGCCACGCCGTCAAAGACAGCCGAGTCAGGTCCGGGTGAAGACAAGGACCCTGTGACAGAAGGTCCGGATGTAGCGGCAACCGCAGAGGACTGTTCACGGACAGACCCTGAAGGTCTGAGAACCAGTGCCGTCTGGGCCATGCGGGAGCTATCAACAGGAGCGTCCCTCCTTCCTGTTTGAATTTCCGGATTACCCGTGGAAGAAGGGAAACCGGCGGAAAGAGATAAGCAAACCGGAACGTCCACCGGGACGGACAGAGCATCCACCAGAGACGCCTCTTCGTCTCTTGTGCGAGACCCGTACACCAGCAACTTGTTGTTGTGCCGGGACGCCATGAGGTCGATCTCTGGAAGACCCCACCTGTCCACCAGCAGTTGAAAAACGTCCGGGTGCAGGGACCATTCTCCCGGATGAACGTCCTGGCGACTGAGAAAGTCCGCCTCCCAGTTTAGCACTCCCGGGATGAAGACAGCTGATATGGCGCTCCACCCATACCAGGATCCGAGACACCTCTACGAGAGCCGACCGACTTCGGGTTCCTCCTTGCCGGTTTATGTAGGCCACGGTGGTAGCGTTGTCCGATTGGACCTGCACTGGGTGACCTTGGAGAGCGTTTAACACCGCTCGGAGTTCCAAGATGTTTATTGGAAGCTCTGCTTCCGCCGGAGTCCACCTGCCCTGGAACAAGTGTGGACCTGAAACTGCTCCCCAGCCCCGAAGACTGGCGTCCGTCATCAACAGGACCCAGTTCGCCACCCAGAACGGACGACCCTTGTTGAGCTGGGTCGTCTGCAACCACCAGGCAAGGGACAGGCGAACCTCCGGAGTGAGCACTATCGTCTGGGATTTTAGAGACTGAGGCAGTCCATTCCACTTGGACAGGATCAGGTGCTGCAGAGGTCTGGAGTGAAACTGTGAATATTCCACCATGTCGAATACCGACACCATGGAGCCCAGTAACCTCATCGCCGAGTGTAGAGACACCCGGCGGCTCTGCAGACAATTGCACACCCTCGACTGTAAGGCAGAGATCTTTTCCCCCGTCACAAAGATCCTTTGCTGTCCCAAGCCCAATAAGGCTCCGAGGTGCAGAATCCGCTGAGACGGGACCAGGGTGGACTTCTGCCAGTTTATTAACCAGCCGTGCCGTTGCAGTAGCGCAATGGTCAGGTCCAAGTGGCGCAGAAGGAGCTCCGGAGATCCTGCCACTAATAGAAGGTCGTCCAAGTAAGGCAACATGCGGACCCCCTGCAGCCGCAGGGAAGCCGCCATGACCGCCATCACCTTGGTGAAAACACGTGGTGCTGTCGCCAGGCCAAAAGGTAACGCCCGGAACTGAAAGTGGTCGCTGCGGATTGCAAACCTGAGGAACCGCTGATGGCGCAAAAGAATAGGGACATGCAGGTAAGCATCCTGTATGTCCAATGACACCATGTAGTCCCCAGGTTCCAGCGCCAGAATGATGGACCTTGAGAATCGGACGAAACGACCCATTGGATTTCTGCACCAAAAAGAGATTGGAATAGAAACCCTGGCCCTTCTGGGAGAATGGAACAGGCACTATAACTCCAGCCTGGAGCATAGTGTGCAAAACTTTCCGCAGCTCCGTGGCTTTGTTCCGGTCTGATGGTAGACCCGTGGTGAAGAATCGAGCCGGAGGTCTGTGCCGGAAGGAGAGGGCATACCCGTGTGAAACCACCTCGAGAACCCAAGTGTCTGTCATGGTGACCGTCCAACACCGGGCGAACTGCAGCAGGCGGCCTCCCACTTTGGGATCCCCCAAAGGGAGGCCCGGACCGTCAGGCCGCAGGCTTGTCATCTGGCTTAGGGGCCGGACGTCTGGTACTCCAGCCTGCTTCCGGGGCTTGGTCGATTTCTTGGGGCCAGCCTGTCCGGGAAAGGACTGTGTCTTAGGCCTACCCTGGGCCCTATAAGACCGAAAGGACGGAGTATCTGAACGAGAAGGAACAGCAACCGACGGGAGACATGCCGATTTAGCTGCCGCCAGCGTGGCTACAATTTTGTCCAGGTCCGGACTGAAGAGAACTTCTCCGTTAAAAGGCAACACCTCCAAACCCTTTTTGGAATCAGCGTCCGCCTTCCAGGATCGCAACCACAAGGTGCGATGAGCAGCCACAGCTGCCGAAGAAATTCGAGACGCCAGGGTACTAACATCCAAGGCCGCTTCGTTGATATAAGTGGCCGAATCCAGGAGATTGCCGATCAACTCCGTCTGCTCAGCCGAACAGTCGGAATCGAAGGACGCCTCCAACGTATCAGCCCAGCGCTCCATAGCTCGGGCAACCCAGCAAATGGCCATAGCCAGCCGCGCTGCCCCCCCCCCCCGCAAGGGAATAGACAGACTTCAGACAGATCTCCACTTTGCGGTCCGTAGCATCCTTAAGGGAGGACATGGATGGCATGGGTAATGTGGCACTACGGACAAGGCGTGTCACATGAGAATCCACCTGAGGAGGGGATTCCCACTTTGCAAAATAATTGTCCGCAAACGGATACGCCACTGCTAAACGCCTTTGAGGCTGATATTGTTTGCCTGGCTGTTTCCACGCTTCCTCTAGGTGGTCAACTAATTGCCCCGAAAGAGGAAACACTGTGGTATCTCCTTTAACATCTTTGAAAAAGGCGTATTTGGACTTTGATACCGGAGGCTCCTCATCCTCAATAACTAAAGCAGTACGGACTGTACGAATAAGGCAAGGTATATACACCTTAGACTTAGCGTCCGACTCCTTAGGGCGGGAAGTTTCCTGGTCAGAAAGATCCAGAATCTCCCCATCATCGGACGTCCCGTCGTCATCCTCATAAGGAGCAGACAGAGACACCACCGGCCGCTTGTAAGGCCGCATCACAGACTCCCCTTGTAACACTTCTGACAACTGCTGTACAGAGCTTGTTAACGAATTAACCCACGCAGGCTCATGAGAGACCTGAGGAGGGGAAATAGGGAGACTGTGGGGTACCATCAATTGTCTTGGGAAACCCTGCATGGGTGACGACACCACTGACTGCTGGGACAAACCCATCTGAGTGAGGGCAGGCTGCGGAGCTAACTGGCCCACGAAGGTTGTAAGCGCTTTGGCAAAACAAGCCCAGGGCGGCTCCTGTACCGGAGCCGTGACCGTAATCGGTTGCGTCAACGAATAACACCGTCGACATAGTCCTTCCGCACTCCGCTATAGGTACCTTGCATGTAGTACATAAAAGCTGGAGAGGAAAATCACTTTCAGACATAATGGTAAGTATGTGACCCCTCTCACTGATACTCGTTAGTATAGTGTGAGACCACCCTGCAAGCACCACACCGCAAGGGCTTTAGCAGAAAGAACAGGGACAGTTAAATGCTGACAGATAGAAAATGAAAGTACAGGCAGCAGACGCTAGCATAGGTCACATACAATGCAAAGAAATCAATTCCTGCACTATCAGCGCTGATCCTCAACTACACAAACTCAGAACCTGGTAGGACACAGCGCTGCATACACAGACCTTATCCAAAGGAGGAGAGGTATGCAGGGGGACCCAGACCACGATTCCACCGTTCTTCAGCGTCCAGCAGCGCTCGCCATGCTTCTTCCACAGATGGCCACCGAGGAGCAGAGAGGAGGCCGGCCTGGGGGAGGAGCGCTGACACAGGACCAGTCAGCGTGTGCAGAGAGGGCTGTGTGCAGCGGGGGAGGCGCCGGCTGTGAGACAGGGAAGGCGCGCTCCCCTGGCATGCATTTAACCCCTGGGATGCCGCAGCGCTACCGCTCTGCCGCGGTCCTGCTGTCCCAGGGGGGTAGTGGAAGCGCAGGTTAGAACCTGGCTCCATGCTGCAGCCAGTCCCCAGGGAGCCCCCTGCCTGGGGACTCTGGACCATGTGTTTCAGCGGGGACCCACCGCGGGACCCCGCTGCTTACCTTTGTCCCCCTTGATTCCGGCCATGGTCCTAAACATCTGGGGTCACCGCTAGCTGTGACCCCAGATGTCTACCAGCATCCCCGGATCAGTACCGGCGTTCTGGTACCGGCGGGGGTGTAGGGAAGACAGCATGGACGTCAGGACTGACTGTCCATGCTGTACTTCCAGATGTGCAGCCACAGCTGCTTTAAGAAAACTTCAGGGGCTCTTCTTAGCCCCCACTCCAACAGGTGCATCCGACTTCGGCCGGGCACCAAACTAAACTGGGATGCCTTGGCTCGGGGGCGGGGTATAGGAGGGGGACCCTAGTGCATCCTGGGAGGACTGAAAACTTAACTCTATGGTGCCCGATGCCTGACGTCATCACCTATACCCCAAGGTATCCTGTGGATACCCTATGGACCCTGAAGTAGAAATTGCAAAAAAAAATTACACTTTCACAAAACTCATAACCGATTACGGGGGTTCTCAACTCCATTTCTCAAGTACCACTGACAGGTCATGTTTTGTGGACGTCTTTAATCATGCACAGGGGAGTTATTCTAGTTTGCTGGGTCAGCAGTTATCCCTCTTGCTTCTACACAGAGTAATCCTGAAAACATGACCTGAGGGGAAAACTTGAAGGTTGAGATTGAAAACCACTGAGCTATTACTGTACATTCGGCGATGGCTGCAGTTAAAGATGGATTTATCTGTGTGCCCCCTGTACCCTTCCTATTACCGGGCCTGTTCCCTGGTGCCTCTCTGACAGTTAAATTCATCCAAGATGCCCGGAGGCAAGTTATAATTTAGTGTCGTCCCCCCCGTCACAGCTGTTATGTAGCAATTCGCATGCAGACAAGCTATATATAGAAGAAGGCAGCAGCTGATGGTCTGACATGGAGCTCTCCACTAGTGTATGGTGGCTTCTCGGGTGCCGGGAAGGGGTGCCATGTATTAGGCGGCCATGATGGTACACTCCGACTATATAATTACAGCCCTAAGTGGGGTGAATATGTTGTGGACAATGCAGGAGGTGCCCCTTCAGAGCTGGAGCCCGGCAGCAGCCGCCTCCATTGTCTCCCATACTTCTGCCCCTGCTTCTGGGAGTTCTCCTAAAAGTGTCCAGGTTCACCTGAAACCAAGTGTTTCCTTTGTGCCTGAGAAATATATTATACAGAAATGCTATCCTATATTTGTCGGTTGTAAAGAAAAGGAGTAGATTGCAAAATGGTTACATTGGTTTATTGTGCGGCAGTGTCATTACATAATGTTGTTTCTGTAAATACATAAATTAAAGGGCGGAATCGTCTAGTGAATGAACGGTTAAGGGAATTCTCACATTAAAGGGGATGGTGTATGTAGGAGATACATCATAAAATCTATTTTGAGACCTGTGCCATCATTATTACCAGTAGCGGAGCTTACCTAGGGGCTGCGAGGCTGCAGCCCCCCCAATAAAATCAGCATTCCGTGACTGCACTGGCTTCTCTGTGACTGGAGGTGGCTTCCCATTAGAAGCGCCACCTGCCAGTCTCGCTGAAGACAGGCAGCCAGGGAGAGGTGCCTCCTCCTCCTGGGACTGCCAGTCCGGGCTGAGATCAGCAGAGAGCGGCTTCCACCTTTCGACCAGCCGTACAGGGCTTCTCGAGGCTGCAACCAATGCAGCCCCGAGAAGCTCGTGTTATGCATACGCGGTGCTACCACCAGCCCTGACACCTGCCACATTCATTAAGCAGGGACCGGGACCCAGCCAGCAGCAGCAGCCCCCGTCAGATAAGAGGGCAGGAGCTGGTCTTCTGGCACACGGGACACCATTGGCAGTATCTTTTTACTTCAGCCGTGATTCCTGGCCAAAAGAATTGGAGCAGAATACGTCCCAGTGTTTTCTCTTCTCCGAGATGACCTTACAAAGATGGGTATGAGCGGCTCGCAACACTAGTGGTATATGTACCCTGGGCACCAACAACTGCTCAATCTTCTTCCCTTCCTCCACTTTGACTCTATATAGTAGATCGGCATTAAAAGGACAATATATGGGGTGCCTTCCGGCAGGGGCTGGCTGGCAACTTTTAGCCTGGGGGGGGGCAAATGGAAAAATGGGCATGAAACGGGCATTTGTAAATACAAGTGATACAGAGCTGCACGCCTTTCAAGCACATCTCCACTTATGGTTGCAAAGGTGTAACTGGGCTGTAATAGGCAATCTCATGTAGATGAAGCTACGGGGAAGTGAGGGCATGCTGACTACCGGTCTTCCATACGCAACCCCTGCTTTTTGTCTTATAAAAGATCCATTTACAGTGACACCTCATATCTATGGGGGCGGCCAAATACAAGTATTCACTCTAATCCTGGTGATGCAGTCCCTTCGGTTTGTGGCTCTGATTCTGTGCACTTACACTGCAGCTTTGCTATGCTGCTAAGTCCTGCTACTCCTTGCTGCGCTCTTCTTTGGAGATGAGACATAATGACGAGTAATCTCCCAGCCCAATCTGAGCCGTAACTTGACATTTTGGTACCCTGTGTCTGAAGATTATCGGTGCCCCTTCCCCCCTTTTTTATTTTAAACCTAGACATTATGTGAGCGCCTTCGGAGTGCATCCAAAAAATGAGTGTGGTTTTGTGACGAAGGAGCATGTTTTCATGGCACGCCCCCATTTTCATTAATTTGGGGGCATGCCTTGCCCCCTTGAAGGAGTGTTTTATAGCAGAGTTTGACACACATTGTGTTGGGGACCACAGAGGGTGGCGCAGCCGGGTTCCTGCATGTCGTCCCAAACAGTGTTTCTAATCTGAAATTGTGGAATTCCCTTTTCCAACTTGGTTTTCCCTCATTTTGTGGACGTAATAAATTATTTTTTATTACAGAGGAAGAAATAGAATAAAAAAAAAATGACATTATATAAATACATATGTAGTGAATAGGTGAGGATGTGGCTATGCAGGTGATGTCCCTGGTAATTATATTTCGAAGCCAGTGCAAGTACACTACACTGCACAACACGTTACACTACACTATAATACAAACTACAAAACACGTGTCCACAGGAGCACACACAGAACTTCACCACCCAGGAGGGGATACAACCGGTCGGCTCACTGGCACAGCCACTATAATACATTAAACAAACTCCTCCGGTGTGCAGGAGACGAGGCCACACTCACCCACAGCTCCGGGTGTCAGTATTGAGGGAGGACGGGCAAACGCGGCTTTAGCTTCACTTGTCCTGTCAACTGTGAAGATCAGGAAGGAGGAGAGAGTGGGTGGGGAAAAGAATAGAGACGTCTGGCAGAAGGGGTGGGTCTGGGTCCGGGCAAGGAGGGATCTTACAAGCTGCCTGTTGTGTCATAGGGCTTGCAAAGCTGCCCAACCTGCATGTGTGTAAAGTCGGTAGAGAGTGCGACACACGGTCTTCCCTCTGGCTGGCCGGCCGGCCGGCCCCAAATGCTTAAAAATATACCGGCCCGGGGGGCAGATGTCACCTTGCCCCCCGGCCCAACCCACCTCTGCCCTCCGGTGGGTAGGCAGTTTTTACGATGCCATTAACTTCTATGACACTAGCCATGACATTCCCAAGGGCAGCATCATTTTCTTGATCTCGGGCAAAACTTCACAGGTCTATGCCAAACGGCAGCATATCCCAATCCAGACTGGAGCTATTCTCACTTAATATTGGTGAGTCAGACGTTCCTTCTCCAAAGAGGACTGGCCGTCGTTTTCCACTATTCTCCCTTTTCTGAGGTAGCGCATTGGAGACTTTACAATGGCGTTGTCTCTGTTGTTCTTTTAAGAGCTCAACAAATCCTTGGAAATTGCGTCCCAATATGATAGAATAGGGGAGCTTAGGATCAACCGTGGCGACCACCTGATAAGTACTTCAACTAACCCTGGCACCTTTCCTAATGCCCTGGGCTTGACCGCCTCTAAGAACAGGGTTAGCTCACTCCGAGTCTATAATAGCTGGGAGTTCTCGGCCATTCAGTAACAGTTTACCACATTAATGGGGGTCTGGAATCCAGGGGTACCATCATGCAAAAAGCAGGGTACATAGCACATATATTAGCAACCCCACACTCCATAAGTTCTGTTTTTCTGGGACAGACCCATCTTATATGACCCAGCTCTCCACATTCATAGCAAATGACCCTGTATTCTCCAGTGGTGTTTCCTTGAGGAGGGGTGACAACCTGGGTCACAGGCCAATGGGGAGCCATCTTAATGGGATGCTCATCCCCTGGTTTCTTTTCTGGCATTTTGTCATATTTCCTGCGGTCTCATACTGCTCCACTCTGTACTTCATTCCTCTAGATTTTGAAGATCAGCGTGTATGACCCAGTGCTGCATATTTTTGCCCTGCTGTGCCTATTGACTGGGTCACTAACTGTAACATTTGTTTCTCTGTCTTTTGGTGAGAGGCCAACAAATTTACTATATATACTATAGTGTGAAAAACTTCCTCCATTTTTTATAGTGGGAGGAGTATGTATGTACAAGTGTAGGTGCTTTTAGATAACAAGCCAGTTTACATATATAAATATCTCTTTCTTCATCAAAGCAATTGTAATTCACATTAGAAAACACTGCTTTTTTCCCCAGCAAAGCAGGGGTTAAACAGAACACATGAAAAAAAAAAGGCTTTTTTTTTTCTTCCAGCACTGCAGTAATAGTAATATGTGTGTCTTGTTCTTGTTCAGTCAACAGGTGAACTTAATCAGACAGAATCGTTATGTATGACCGCCGGACCTCAGCCCAGCGGATGAAATCCCGATTCCGGAAGAACGCCAGATGAAGATCCCGACTGAGGTGAGTAACTACCCTAACCCTGCCCTCACCCCCACTAACCCTTCCTTAGGGGTACCTAACCCTAACCCCCCCTCCCCGCACCGTAATCCTCCTGGGAGGGTGTCTAACCCTAACTTCCCCCTTGGTGGTAGCTGACCCTAACTCTCCTGGGAGGTGCCTCACCCTAAGTCCCCCCGGGAGCCCCTAAACCTAACCCCCCCCCTCCCCCGTGGCTATGAGCTCCTGCTGCCCGGCTTACCTATGTTCGGTATGCTGGGCATCTGGATTACGGCATGGGGCTTATAATAGGTGTATAGGTTTCGGTATTTAGATGCCTATCATTAATCCCATGCCGGGATTTCACTGTCGGGAAGCCGACGGTTGGAATTTCAACCGTCAGCTTCCTGACTACATCCCAATTAGACAGCATACTAGCTGGTGAAGATACTAATCAGAATTTCTTATATATCTCAAGCACCTTAATAGAAACAAAGCAAAGTAACTATTGTTTCTCAGTACACATAAACCAAAGTTTTGCACAGCAATTTACAGTGTAAAGCAGGTTCCTTAATACAACTGCAGTTTTTCTGGTTCACCAGTCATACTCACGTATACCAAACATTATGCCTTGTCAGTTTCTTTGCCACGCTAGAAGCGGCTGGCGTATGTGCTGCATCAAAGCAGTTCAGAGGTTCCCATATGGGGCACCACATGTAACATGGGGTATTGATATGAGGATTCCAGACAGGCAGGTATTTTTGGTAAAGCAGTGGCTTTTAATAGCAGCAAACACTACACCTTAGCATACGTGAGTTTAGGCCTGCACACATACAGGTACATAACAGAAAATAAACAAACAATTGCAGCCACAATTTGGGCATGCTCCCTCAGCATAGCCCTTGGACCCTGGCCCTACAACACTGTGTCCCTACTTCCTGGCTGCTACTCAGCATCAGGGCAACGAGCATCAGGTGTGTGAGAGTTTCAAACCCTTCCTGTGCTCCAGTGAATATTCCAGCTGGGTCTGTGTAAATGTAAAAATTCCACAACTCCACTGCCAATGCAGAACGCACAGGTTTCACTCCAGCCTCCCTTGGAGGGAGGTGATTCCACTGGAATGTGGGCAATTCAGGTGAGACAACCCCACTCACCACAATATATATATATATATATATATATATATATATATATATAAAAGTGATTGCCCACTTTCAAAAATGTAGTATGTATTTATGGACTTGTTAAAGTGAATCTGTGTCTTTTTGATATGTGAAAGATTATGCTTTGTTATATTTAATGGCATGGGTCATAATCTATTTCCTTGCATCTGTTTTACACCTGTATTTTTTTTATACTTTATTTTAAGTTATACCCCTGATGAAGTCCCGGTGGAGGACAAAACGCGTTGGGTGTGTGCTATCTACCCCATATAGGGGCGTTATACATATTGAGGTGTGATATTATTTTATAGCAATACAAATACAAATTTTATCTGGCTGTATACTGTTGATTGAAAAAGATTTTATCTGTAATAAATATTTTTTATATTAATGGTGGCCTTTGGGCCTTCTTTGGGTGTATTCTTGGTGCAAGGGTTTATTTTTAGATATTTATCTCCTTAAGAAGATAAGGAGTTTTGGGGGCGTGGCTAAGGCGGACATGGAGTAACACGCATGGTGGCATGCTCTCCGTCAAATCTATCCTGTCTCCTTATCCTGAGTGCTGCCCCGCGGTGAACGCTGCAGTCAGCCGGGGTGGGAAGGTGCAGTGACTGTGGAGGTATCATTAGATCTGGTTTTAGAAGTCAGAGAGTCTCTTATACAGCCAAAATCTTTGAGCGTCCTGTGCATTCTGCATACCACGTGTGACACCAAGCAGTCCCAGTGCTGGCAGTCTACACTGCCGAGGCCATCAGTGGTGGGGTATTCGCCTGCAGCACCACACTTACCTCCTTCTAGTCCTCTGATTTCTCGGGGATCTCTCTCTGGGACTGCTGGAATGATTTGTTACTAGCTTATTAGCATTCTACTGACAGATAAGGTTCTCTGGCAGTCTCAGCCACAGCACAGCTCCTGCTTATATTAACCTCTGCACTGCTGAGTGCTATTTCTCTACTGCCTTCCTCACTTGCATTTAGAATCTGTAAGAGGCTGTGCACTCGTGCTTTCTGATGTTCATGGCCTGCATTATGGGAACAGTATCCCACGCTGCAGCCACTGCTGGACTAGAGTGTTGTGCCTCTACTTTTGCTCGCCTGGCACCTGTGAATGGTGACTCTCTGGGTCCTCCTCAGTCTCCTTCACAAACACTACATGATGGGAGTCCACTGCCTTCACCTGCAGTCACCCTGCAACAGGTACTTGATGCAGTTTATGACAGCGAGAGACGGGCTACAGCGAAAAATAAGGGAGTTGCAGTCGGATTTGTCCCTTCTGTGTCAAGATTTGCAAGTAGTCTGTGAATGTTCTGAAGGAGCTATAGCTCACCTTACCACCCAAGGGTACTCTTTTTCTCCACTTATCCTGCAAGTTGAGACTTTGGAGTCCCAGGTGTCCAATATGCAGCAAAAGTTGTTAGATGTGGAGGGGAACATTATATGCAGTAATAATGTAAATCTCGTACAATTGTCTGACAAGGGTGACAGTATCAACCCTGTGGAGTCTCTTATACATTGGTTATCCCACTTTGCTACTGCACGTGTTTACCAGGGACCCACTAGGAACCTATGTCCTGGTATCCTTCCCTGCATGCACACTCCTTGCTGGACTGCTCCACTGTCAATACCGTGACGTTCTTAGACTTGTCCGCATTAGAGGCTTTCATGACTGTCCTATTCATGTTTGCATGTTTTCAGATTTCGTTATGAAGGTCCAGACAACTAGTGCTCAATTCCTCCTTGTTCAACAACTCCTTTGAGACCTCAATTCACCCTTTGCAACATTGCCCCCATCCAAACGAAGAGTTGTCGATGACCGTGAGAACTGGCTGGACTATTTGGCTTTCAGGTGGACTCGCCCTCCTGCCTGAATCTGGTCTTGCTTGCTGTTCTTCTGCTAACTACTGAGTTTACTGTTATATATTGCTTTTTCTACATTATGTTTATGGAATGTGCATTTTAGATTGTTTAAATTAAATCTCCTGAGTACAGTTAAAATTTATCTAGAGCTCTGCACAGTTCTATATTCTATTCATTTCTGGACAGGCCAATACGATTAATGTTATTGTAATTGCCTTTATATAGAGGGGTTAGGCTCCTCCAGATCTCCTTGCCATTTTGCCATACTGTATGTATAACGGTTCCCACCAGCTTCTCATTATTTTCAAAGGTTGTGGGCTCCACTTTATTAAGTATTGTTTTTCTTGGGATACTGTTTGGCTGAAGGGTCCATTATCCTATAATATGTTACTCCAGTATGCACTATCCTCACTAATATTTGACCTATAGTTCTACAGGTTGTTTGTACCATTTGTGTTTGTGCTCTTATGACAACTCTCATCATCTTGTCTGTGTTTTGCAGTTCGGTGCTCCATCATGCTGTTTTTTGTTATATATCCGGTATTTTTTTTTATCTGGCTCCTGTTTGGTTGGAGGGTCCCTTATCTTATTATCTTATTATCTTATTGCGCTTCAGGTGTACGCTCCTGTCTGCACTACTCTCCTTATTACTAGACCTGTAGTTCTGCGGGTCGTTTGCTCCTGTGTGTATGTATTTTTTGTCTTCTCTTTTTTTTTTTTTTTTTAAAGGAAGGGGGGTGAGGAGGGGGTGGGGGAGGGTTTGCCTAGGTAGCGGAGTGTGGTTGGTAGTTTGGGATTTCTAAGGTATGCTGCAGTTGGGTATAGGTATACAGGGTGGGGGGTGGGGCTTCCTTTAGTTGGGGTTTGTTGCGTCTATATTGGTTTATTCTGTTTTTTACATAGCACTTGTACTGTTTTAGATTATAATTTAGGTTTCTCTTTGCAGTGTACCCTGACGTTGGATGTGTGCTTCAATATTGATTTTCCGCCAGGGGTGGGATGGTTAGTCCTTTCTCTAAGTTTCTCCTTGTTTTTGGTGTTATTTTGGTGCGATCCTTCTTTATACTTTTAGCTTATTTGTATTTATTTTAGACCCAGTTTGAGTGGCGTGGGTTGGAATGGCGCCTTTGGGCCCTCGCCTTATTGCTTGTAATTCTCTGGTTTTCACAACTGGGGTCCATAAGGGGTTTGTACATTTTCCCATATACATTCTTCCTTTACTTGCTTGTATTTCCTATGGTTGTATTCTATCCTTATAGGCTATTATTATTTGTGTTCAGATGCCTGTTGGTTCCAGTACTAGCTGAGGGATTGTGCAATGTTGGGTCTTATGTTCTTACAATATCACTGTCTAATGTTATTCTACTGTTTTTTATATGATGTGATTCCATTTTGATATATGTGCTTTGTTTCTTTTTTTTTTCTTCTATATGTGTGTGATGTGTAAAAAATTATAACCTTTCTATAAATAAACTCAATTTAAAAAAAAAAATGAAGATAAGGAGTTTCTCTTCATATTAAGAAAATCCAATCGTATGGGAGAAAAGCCACACTAAAGTTTTTAGTATCCATAAAGTGGACAAGTCGGCCGTAGGATCCATCTCTTCCAAGAATTTATAATACTGCAAATTGGATTACGAGCTTATTATATATTGGACATTTTAAATATATTTAATTGAAGTGAACAATTCGTTATTTGTTTTCTTTGGGGCGCATCTTCTATACTACCGCCGCTCATGCACAGGTCCCGGTGCTTGACATTCATTGTGCAGGTGCCGGGACCAGAAGCAGCAGCAGCCCCCCTCAGGTAAGAGGGCAGGAGCTGCTGCTGTATGTCACACATACCTTACACACACACACCTACTGTATGTCACACATATGTTACACACACTTACCTTGCAGGAGCTGTGGGTTGTAGACCTGATAATGATGGGACCTGGCAGGCTGGCACCATGTCACTAGGCCCCTCCCCCTAGAAACAAAATGCTGCGATTTGCGGGTCAATCGGGAGGGGACAGAGCCCAAATGAAATGATTCTAATGGAATCACTTAATATTGGCTACGCCTTCTCCCGATTGACCCGCAAACCTCGGCATTTTGCTGTGAGGGGGGGGGGGCTTAAGAAGATGGTGTCTGCTTTCCAATCTGTCAGGGGGGTTTCAGGGTACTAGAGAACTGCTTTTTTTTAAATTCAATAAATTTTTATTGATTTTTTAATAAACATTTACAAACATAAAATTAAAATAACAGTGCTGAATTGTTATAGAACAATATAATATCATTTGTTGGTTCACAATAAATTTATGCATGCCGTTTCAAAGAGGACATATATATATATATAATCTCTTATTACATTATATTTAGATCATCAACTCAAAATATATATTAAAAGAACACAATTTCTGAAGGGAACAAACATGGGCCCTCATTCAGAGCCGTACGCTCTGGGCAGAGCGCACGCTCTGAATGAGGGCCGCCCTCCATAAAAATGGAGCGTCCTCCTGGACGCTCGTATAGCTGTGGGTCACCACCCACAGCCTATACGAGCGTGCAGTTTGATGGCCGCGATGGTCGAGACCATCGCGACCATCGAAACTGCGAGCCGGAGCCTGCGGTTGAGGTTTTCAACCGCAAGCCCCGGAGTGATTTTGGCTCTATCAGAGCCAAAATCACTCCCACTGACATCACTAGTGATGTCAGTGGGCCGGCTTCTGACGGGAGGCGTTCCCGTGGGAACGCCCCCGTCAGGGAGGCACGCCCCCGACACGCCCACCAAAGGGGGCGTGCTGTCAGTCAACATCGACAGCACGCCCCCTTTGAAGAGACACTACGAGCGAAGGAAAATCCTTCGCTCGTCGCGTCTGGCGCATGCGCACGACGGAGCTCCCTCTGTCGTGCGCATGCTCAGTGCAGAACATCGACCCACTTGCGAGCGGACAGCCGCTCGCGAGTGGGTCTGAATCAGGCCCATGGTCTTTTACAGTTAATTACAAATACCAAGTCTCAAATAAATATAGAACAACTTATTATTTCAAACATTTGACACGTACCAGGACTCAATAAGCAATCACCAACAGACTTTTAATTGGCATGGCGAGCATATGAAGATTCAAGCCAGATAGACCAAATTTGAAAGTATTTTTTTCCGATTTCCTGGCTATGTATACATATTTTTCGTGGGAAACGACTTTGTTAACCAGTGATAGCCACACGTTAATACTCGGGCCGCAAGATGCCATCCATTCCCTCGCTATGCACACTTTAGCAAGCATGCACATATTGTTTACAAATATTTTAGGGTATTTTAGGGTATTTACCAATAGAATCATCTTCAATGTTAGCTAGGGCACATGATACCGGAGTGAGGACGTCTCTTGGTATACCCGTATCAGATATAATGCGACATACTTCCTGCCAAAAAGTGTTTACCTTCGGACATTGCCATATGAGGTGCCAAAAATTTCCCTCTGATGAGTTACATTTAGGACATTGTGTGTTTGCCCTACCCCCAATTGCGTGTAACCTAGTAGGTGTCATATATACTCTATGAAGTATGAACAACTGTATCTCTTGAAATCGAGCAGATACTGTGGCAGTACGTGGCCTGACCAGGGCTTCTTGCCACGCCTCGTCTGAGAGTGCACCAATATCGTTTACCCATTTTTGTCTAATGTGTGCTAGGTCTGAGTCATGGTGCCCATCTAATAATTTATTATATAAAATAGAAATCAGGCGGCGAGAACCTTTTGACTTCATTGTTATTTTAAGCAGTGAGTCTCGAAGAAGCAGAGGAGCCTTTCCAAATTGAGCATTAAGTGCATGCCTGAGTTGAAGGAATCTGTAAAAGTATTCCCCAGGGACTTTAAACTCGTCCTGAATTTGTTGAAAAGATTTCAGATATCCTTCTTGATATAATTGCCCTATAGATGTAACTCCCCATTTTCCCCATACCTCCACAACTTGTATCTCAGAAAGCTCAGAAAGCGCCCTTGTGTGAGCCAACGGGGTATCTGGATCTAATCCCTCCACTTTTAGAATTCGCGAGGCCATTCTCCAAATCATTACAGCTTGTTTAAATAGGGGGATTCTAACAATTATCAAACTATCACTAACACCCGCTTCAGACATACGACCCGGGAAATTTCCTGCTCAGACTCAGGAATTTCCCCTGTGTAAAATCCCGGGTATTTGGTGGAGACCCCCCTTTCACACTACATAGTCTACCCGGGAAATTCCCGGGTAGACCCCTTTCAGACACAAGCCGGGTATTTCTGTTTTATACACACTGGATGTATTCCCCACCTCTCACTTCCTTCTCTGACACGTCAGCGCCACAGCCTAATCCGGACATGTCCCCCGAGATGTGCTAGGGGAGAGCGGGGGACTAGCCAGGCTGGAGCCAGTACTGTCATTCTGTAATGGGTCCCCGGGCTGCAGTGACAGGGGAGGCCCACTCTTGGAGCCAGGTTGATGGCGCTGCGCTAGAGCCGAGCTTGGTGACCCCGTGAAACCCCCGCCCCAGTGACCCGGAGCCGCCTCTTCTAGCATCCTGCCCCTTGCATTGCCCCTCGCAATAGGGGCAGTAGTGGTGGTCCAGCGGGAGTGTGGAAGGGTGGTGAGCGGCAGCGCTGAGCGTCCTATAGGATGCTCTGCGCTGCCAACTCAGAGCAGCAGCGCTGAGTGTCCTATAGGACGCTCTGCGCTGTCAGCTCAAAGCAGCAGCGCTGAGCGTCCTATAGGACGATCTGCGCTGCCAACTCAGAGCAGCAGCACTGAGCGTCCTATAGGACGCTCTGCACTGTCGGCTCAAAGCAGCAGCGCTGAGCGTCCTATAGGACGCTCTGCGCTGTCAGCTACATGTCAAAGCTGCTTGGTGCTGCCCGGGAGTACTAAATTCCCGGGTAGCACCATTCAGACAGAGGCAGGGTAATTTCCCGGGACTTAAGTCCCGGGAAAAACCCTGGTCGATTGTAGGTACCTTTCAGACAGACTTGGCTTCCCGGGAATTTGGCTGAGGCAGGCGAAATTCCCAGGAATCTCAAGATGGTCTGAAAGGGGTATAAGGAGTAGCTGAACTGGGGACAAACCCGTGCCGCTCCCAGCCATAATATAGTTAAGCATTGAATCCGACTGTAATACTTGGAACCACTCCCATAGGTGTGCCAGTTGCATGGTATAGTAGTATAATTTGAATGAGGGCAATGCTAGTCCTCCCGAATCTCTACGTCTAGTCAATGTGTCAGTTTTGATTCAAACTCTCCCACTAGACCAAATTAAAGAGGAAAGCAGGCCATCAATCTGTTTAAATATTCGCTGTGGAATATGTATTGGGGAATGGTGTAGAACATACAGTAGTTTGGGTTGCTAGACCATTTTAACTATGTTAACCCGGCCTGTCATAGTGAGTGGTAATTTGCCCCAAACAGAGATTCCAGTTTTAATAAACTCCAGCTGTGGGTTGATATTAAGGGGCAGATACTGAGAGGGATCTTTGGAAATCCAAATCCCAAGGTATTTAAAAGAATTTACCCAATGTAGCGAGTAACGTAAAAGTGGATCTGTGGGGCCGGGATCTACAAATAGAAGTACGTAGGATTTGTCTCAGTTTATTCGTAAACCAGAGTATCTACCGAATGTATCTATAGTACTTAAAATATATGGCATGGAAACTGTATATTTTGAAATAAACAATAAAATATCGTCTGCGTATAACGGAATCTTATCCGTTTTAGTTTCCATAGTAAGTCCCATTATATGACGGCAGGCTCTGATTTTGCACGCCAATAGTTCAATGGCAAGGGCGAACAAAATAGGTGACAGGGGACAGCCTTGCCTAGTACCCCGGTACAGTGAAAACTGGGAGGAGACAAATCCATTTACCGCATCTCTTGCTACTGGAGCTGAGTACAGTAATTTAACCCATTTTATATATCCCGGACCAATTCCAAAACCCTCCAGTGTTTCCCACAAGTATTCCCACTCCACTGAGTCAAATGCCTTAGCGGCGTCAAGAGATATAATGACAGATGTTGAGTCATCATCTCGGGGCATTTGCAAATGGGTAAACAGGCGTCTGAGATTAATGGCAGTTGATTTACCAGGCACAAAGCCCGTTTGATCTGGGTGAACCAGTTGTAGTATAACCTGGTAGTTAGAATTTTAGCTATTATCTTTACATCAGTGGGTAATAACGATATGGGCCTGTATGAATCTGTACGTGAGGCATCCTTACCGGGCTTGGGTAGAACAATTATTAGAGCTTCTGACATAGAATCCGGAAGCCTGTCATATTCATATATTTGGTTAAAAAGATTAAGCAAGCAGGGCAAATAGAAGGCTTTATGTTTCTTATACAACTCGAGAGGGATCCCATCCACCCCTGGGGCTTTTCCAGTGGGGAAGGAGTTAATGGTCACCTCAATCTCCTCTATGGTTATGGGGGAATCTAATAAATCACGGTCCTCTTGACTAAGTCTTGGAAGAGATATATCCGCCAAATAGTTACGAATATCCTGTACTCCATCACACAAATGGGAACTATACAATTGCCGGTAGTATTTAGCAAATTCTTCTGCAATATCTGGTACCTTATTGTATATCACACCATCGTGGTCAATAATTTGGGCTACATTTATGGATGGTCTCTCACCTCTAGCTAACTTGGCCAAATATGATCCAGGTCTATCCCCTGAGGCATATTGGAGGTGAGAGGAAAATAGCATTTTAAAGTTTGCCTTATCCTCCAGGCAGTTTGTCCATGCCTTTTGCGCATCCACCCAGTCCTGTCTGTTAGATTCAGAGTGATCAGAAAGGTATGTCAGCTCCATCGCTCTACACATTGTCTCCAATTCAAGTTCCTGTTTTTTATAGAACAATTTAAGGCTGGCTACTCTCTGTATCAACGTACCTCTAAAGAATGCCTTAAAAGTATCCCACAAATTAGGATGAAAAAACGGTTCACTATTTATTTAAATCAAAAAAATTCTGACCATGCAGCTTCCAGTTCGAGACCAGCACCCATTCGTGTTAGCCAAAACGGATTTAATTTCCAGAAAGATTGTCTTCTATGGCCTTCTGAATCAATGGTCAGTGATGCCCTTAGTTTGGTAGTGAATCCTCTGTATACGCGGCATAATGTTTGGTGTTACTAGGGCCAGGTCAATTCTAGAAAATGATCTGTGAGTAGAGGAGAAGTATGAGTATTGCTTGTCATGTGGGTGTCTAAGCCTCCATGCATCTAATAAGCCCATCTCACTCACCATGTTCGCAAACCCAGTCCACCGGTCTCTACCAGCCTGACCCGTGCCAACATGTCTATCTAATGACAAATTTATTACGTTATTGAAGTCCCCGGCACATATTATTGGTATTCCTGGGAACATAGCCACAAACTCAGCCGCCTTTTTAAGAACTTCGTGCGAATATGGAGGAGGGATATATACCGCAAGGAGCAATAATGATAGGGAGTGTATTCTACATTTTAGAAAAACATATCTACCCCCCACATCAGTTTGTATCTAATCTAGTACAAATGGAACTGTCTTACGTACTAGTATCGAGACCCCCCTAGACATTGTTGTGTGCATTGAGTGATATGCCCAACCAACCCAAGGTTTCTTTAGTGACATCAGTCGTCCTCCAATTAAATGCGTCTCCAGTAGGCAAATAAGATCCGCTGTATATTGTTTAATCTGTCTAATGACCAATGAGCGCTTGATTTTGTCATTTAACTCTCTAACATTCCAAACCAAAAAGTTAGCACTTAGTGACGCCATCTTACAGTATTGTAGTATTTATATATTGGAGAGACCACTCTGAAAACTACAGTACCAAAACAGCACAAAAACCTCCCAACACTTTACACTAATCCCACAGCAATTGCTACCCCATACCCACCACCCACCCTGTATACGAACCCCAACCATGGCATACCTCATACCGGAACAATCCCCTCCCCCTACAGCTTGTATTAAACCAAACTAGGGTAAGTTATACCCCTACCCCTCTACCTACAAAATATAGATAAGGCAAAATATATAATGGCCCTAAGGCATACCGCAGGCAAGGTCCTCAGGCCTGTGGGTATTTGCCCCGGGACTTTATAGAAAAAAAAAATAATTAACTCTCTCTAAAGATTAATGTCAGTGACTTTAACTTGTCTGTAACAAACATTAATTCAACATGCATAAGGTTAGCCTGACAGACAACATTAATCACATTTCAAACAGTAATATACATACGAGCCATAATAGTTGTAACGACTCATAATTATATTTCACTGCTTACTTATATAATTTTTATGATACTCAGTTTTGGGCTAGCGGGAGTCTCGCCGGCCTGTGCCGGTATAGCCACAGAGCTGCGTCACGTGGGGATGTGAAAATTTTGTTTCGCCATCGGCAACCACCCTCAATTTGGAAGGATAGATCATGGCATATTAAATGTTGAGATCTCTAAGGCGACGCTTAATAGGTTGGAACTGAGATCTTTCCTTCTGTATTTCTATAGCAAAGTCAGGAAACACGGATATTCGAGACCCATTCCATTGCAAGGGGCCATTAGTGCGGGCAAGACGGAGAATAGTGTCCCTATCTTTGTAATGAAGGAGCTTCGCAATGAATGGCTGTTTGCAAATACACCACCAATGCTGATAGGTGCTTTACTCATTGCTTGAGCATCTGGTATGATTTTGTATGGGTATCTTAGAAATGTTTTTCTTTCCCATAAGACAGAGAGGTGTTTTCAATGTATTATAGAGGTTCTATTGAAGTTTTATTGATGCCTGATAGTGAAAGCGTATTTTGTATGTATAACAAATTATAAAAAATCAGGCGGAAGTGACATATGTCTGACATAAACCAGGCGTGTATGCTTCTGGTGCCACTCTGCATGGATCTTGCAATGAATACACCCATATATGGACGTAAATACATTATTTTTTAAAATCTCTATTTTATTGTATTATAAGATCAATTGGACATAAACAAACAATATGTTATTTTTACATGCAGCTATTTTGAGCATAGATGATGCTGTAATTGAGACCAAACCTGCATTTGACCCTGTGTGTCATGGAAGAAACAAAACACAATTCTTATACTAATACATTCACACTCATTGTACGCAGGGACTATTCCTGTGCCTCTGCCCTGGGTGAACAGAGTTTAACTGTTCGAATAGGGCTCAATTAACCCCTGTATGTGATGATAGTACACTTGCCTTGCGTCCATGAACTATCCAGATTTTACTGTAGTATGTACTGCAATGTAATCGGTAGTAAAGACATCTTCCCTCCCATGGTCATAGAGTGTGGCCAGAGTCTACAGCACATGCGGAGGTCACCAGGAAAATGGACGCGGTGGCCATTTTCCCTGTACCGCGCATGCGCAAATTGCAGGAAAATGGCCGCGACAGACATTTTTCAGCCCTTTTTACAGCGCAGACGTCGGCGCCGATGTGGTACTCCGAAGAGGCAAGTATAATATGGATGCACACCTGGCACCCATTATAAATACGCCCCTGCTGAAGTACTAATTAAGCCACCTGTGTTTAACCATGGATATCTCTAAAAGCTGAACTGTTGGGGAGAGTTAAGGACCGCGTTTGGGAACCTCGACAACTAACTGTGTCAGGATTTATCATAGCAAACCCCTCACCACCAATTTAATAATATAATTTTTGTAATGCCCTCAGCCATTTCATCAGCCCGCACCACCCATTTCATTTTATTTCAGCCATTTTATCACCCCCATGTCAATTCATTACTCTCCATAACCATCAAGACTGTATACAAGTTATTGTGCATACATATAATTAATATAATTTCTCTGACCCTAATGCACAGGAGCACCTCACAAAGGGCTCATATGATTTGCATAGTGCATAGTGCTAGGGTGTCTCCGTTTCCAAGTCAGCTAGGCAGCTGACTTGGAAACGGATATTCTGGCACCATTTTCCATCGGGGTTGCGCGAGATAAGGAGAACGCAGCAGACAGGTGGCAGCTGTCTGCCGGATACCGGAGCAGCTAAGACCCATATAGTCAGATTGTCATACACAGCACAAGAGCCGCGGGTGAGAGCCGCGAGCTAAGATTCAGGAGCACGTCGGAGAGTGTGGGGAGAGGCAGATAGGTCCCGGGTGAGAGCCGAGCCCTTAGTATCATCTATTGCCCAGAAGATTTACCTACCTGGTGCTATCAGGTTATATAGGATTTCTTCTGTGGACACACTCTCACCATTACAGACGGAGCTCATTACGCTGCTGAGTGCTGGGTCCCTGCAGGTCCGGTAAGATTTTTCCAATTTTTTTGTGCATGGAGTTAACATCATCGAATGGCACAAGTGTGAAGCATATTTACCCTGTTTAAAGAAGATTGGTCTGGAACATTGTTTCTTGTGTTTTATTGTTTTTTTGCATTTTTATTAAAATAATTTTTTTGGAGATTATCGAGACTTTAATTTTCATTCCTTGGTTAACTACATTATTGGAGATTATCAAGACTTTTATATTCATTGCTTGGTCAATTATAACTATTTAATATGCCCTTTTAGGAGCTACATTGAACAATTGATCTGAGGAATATTGGCCCTGATTCAGAGCCGGACGCTCTGACCAGAGCGCTCGCTCTGAATCAGGGCCCACTTCGATTAATATGGAGCATCCTCCTGGACGCTCGTATAGCTGTGGGTCACCACCCACAGCATATACGAGCGTGCAGGATGATGGTCGCGATGGTCTTGACTGCGAGCAAAATCCTGCGGTTGGGTTTTTCAACCGCAAGGCCAGGAGTGATTTTGGCTCTATCAGAGCCAAAATCACTCCCACTGACATCACTAGTGATGTCAGTGGGGCCGGCTTCAGACGGTAGGCGTTCCCTTGGGAACGCCTACGTCTGGCAGGCACACCCCCGGCACGCCCACCAAAGGGGGCGTGCTGTCAGTCACCATCGACAGCACGCCCCCTTTGATGAGACACTCCGAGCGAAGGAAAGTCCTTCGCTCGTCGGGTCTCGCGCACGCGCACGACGGAGCTCCCTCCGTCGTGCGCATGCGCAGTGGGGACCATCGACCCACTTGCGAGCGGACAGCCGCTCGCGAGTGGGTCTGAATGAGGGCCATAGTCCCTTCTTTTTTGCGATTTTGAATCACTTAGAACAGTTATGGAGTGATACATGAAAGTTGCATTGTATTCAAGCATTACCAATTCAGCATCGTAAGACTCCATAGGGTGTCGTGTATACAAGAATCATTCTCTGACTGATTTGATGGATACAGTGTAATAGTGTGCGACGGACTGAGCAAATGTTGCTACACCCACTTCCCCTACCTGCATTATGCACAATTCCTCCAGGGAATGAGAACACGCCACCATCGCCGCAACATCAGACGCACACCAACTCCTTGAGTAAGTCCTGGGCTGCACAGATTCCAGGTCAACTATATCTCAGAAACTGGCCTCTGAGACTGTGATTCTGCGATTGAGAACGCAGCTGTGAGCGCAGACACACCCCTGAAACTCCCATAACACGCCCACGGACCGGCCTCTTTTTGGGAACACTTTCAGCCACCTTCCCGACTCCACCCAGGAACGCCCATTAGATCGCAGGGCTCTGCTCAGTGCCTCGCGATCATGGAGACCATGCAAATGCCGTCTCAAGCTTTAGTTCATGCGTGCGCAGTGAGACTTTCCACTGTGTTTCGCGCATGTAGGTGAACATAGGCATAGCATACAGCTCTGACTCAGGCCCACAGTGCCCTCAGCAAGTGAAGAGGGGAGCCCACAGTGTTGCTAGTTCATCTTTACCAGTTTTCATTGTATTTAACTATTACATAGACTGCAGTTTCAGCCCTACCATTACGCCGGGTACGCGATTGAGTTAGGCGCCACACTGAGCAGGGCGTCTGCTCTAGGGATGGCCATTGCCCATAGATGAGTCTAAATCATTTATGGTTTATGACCAATGTTGACTATTTTTTACCATCAATGGCTAAGAGCCAATGGTTCTTAGCCAACGATGAACGAGTGTGAGCCAATGTTCTTTTTTTCTGAACGTTTACCATAGATTGTTTGTGTGCCATCAATGGACACCCCACCAATGGCTATCCCTAGTCTGCTCTCTGTAAAAGGCTAGGAGGACTCTGAGGGTAGGAGGAGAGGGACTTTGAGGAAAGGGGTGGCCACCACACTGCCTGCATGTTCCATGTCACTGACTGCAGAGAGCACAGTGTGGTATCGGGCGGGGGGGCTGGGGAAGATTTAGAGGGTTATCAGAAGAAACCTCCTGGCTTTCATGTACTGGACGTGACGTGGAGTGAGGGCGGAAGTGCGTTTCCATGCCCTTGAAGTGCTGTTATTTTAGAATCTTGTATCTTTGCGGACTCGCTGCGCTTGCTACGCTTCAGTAATGGTGGCTCGCTCCCCTCACCACAGGTTACTATTTCCAACTGGTGTCCACATGGATGGTAACTGATGTCATCAGGGTACATCTACTGAAAGGGATCTATCTGCAACCCTTCAAAGAGCACAGAGGAGCTGCTGCCAAATGACTTCTTCTTGGTGAGAGTACTTGATGTGTGTGTGTGTGCATGTATGTGGGGGGTAATTAGCGCTGACAGAGTGAGTGAATGTATTAATGGGTGCTGGGAGGTGAAATGAGTAATGGAGTAATCAGTGCAGGGTGGGTGGAAATTATCAGGTGCTGAGTGGGGAGATCTTTATGGGAGCTGATAGGATGGATGAAAGTGTTAATTGGTGCTGGGAGGGTGATATGATTATGGAATGGAGAGGAATAGGTTAATGGATTATCAGGGGGGTATTGGGAGAGGGGATAATTGATTCAAGGAATGGGTGATAGGTGGAGGGAAGGTAATCGTTGCTAAATAGGTTAATGAGTACTGACAGGATGGGTAAATTAAATTACTGGGATAAATGTGGGTGGTGGTGAATGGGCATATTGGGTGTTCTGAGTACGTAAGAGTGTTTAATAGATTGACATACAGAATGTGTGACATGTAGGTTCATGGCAGGTTATTTTAGCATGCCGCTGCTCCCTGCCCCTTTTGGAGCACCACGCTGAGCTCCGGACGAGACTTGTTTGGATTGGAGGAAGGTTGTGCCATGACGCCATCACTACTGAGAAACTGGGGGTTAGCCTTGGATGCCAAGCTTCCTATAAAGAGCTCAGTTTCTGCCTCCATGGCCATTTTGGGATCTCAGCTCCACAGCCAGCATGGATACATGGCCTCTGTCTGCCTCTCAGTCAACCTGGCATGAGGTTAACAGATGTATTTACATGTGTTATGTTATAATTACTGGATTGAAGACACGGATATGTGGCATTATGTATTGGGGCACTGATGTGTGGCATATTGTGTATTGTGGGCACTTGTGCGCAATAATGTATTGTGCGCACTGTGTGGCATAATTATGTATTGTGGGCACTGTGTGGCATAATTATGTATTGCAGGGACTGTGTGGCATAATTATGTATCGTGGGCACCGATGTGCCGCATAATTATGTATTGGGGCACTGATGTATGGCATATGGTGTACTGTGGCAAAACTATCTCTTGGGGGCACTGGTGTGTGGCATATTATGTATTGCGGCACCATAGTGCTTTCACTTTATGGGGTGAATTCACTTAGCTCTGTATGGTTAACGGGTGCTAATTGAACGCTGACTCCTATTCAATTAGTCCTTCTTATCTGGGATTTATTTTCAGGTCTCCTAGCTGTTATCGGATGATAACAGCTAGTTAATGTACAAATCGGTGTACTTTACACGGATTCTGTGTGTTAACGCCGGATAACCAGTGTTAACGCCCATTAACACGTTCATTCAACAGGCGTAAACACAGCTATCGGGTGAAAAAAGTAGTCTAATTGACTAACCCTGGGCGATAATTTCTCAGGGCTAATTGAATTTCCCCCTATATGTGTATAATAGCGTTTACAGTATTTCACTAAGGGGAGCCAAAATCTATATTCGTTTACCAAAAAACTAGGCTCAGGCCGGCCCTGTAACCAGTAAGAGCATCACACGTAGGACACAAGCAACATTTTTACAAATGTTTTAAGTTTATTAATCCAGATGCATTGTTAGTAGAATGACAACAATATTCTATACAAAGGATTTAAAAACAGTTCATTAATTTCATGATTTAAAAAAATTCATATATACTGTAATACTTGTAAAAGATGATAGCACATTACTTACAAACCTGCAGCTTTTTATGTACCATAGTAAAACAGTTTGTTTAGAGCTTATATCCAGTAAAAATAGTTAGTGTCAATAAAACTTTTTTAAATATTACGTTACAGGATTCATATGTTTCACATTAAGTCATATTTTGGATGACAAATCATGCATTTTTATTACACATACAAACTGATGGGTGATAATTGTAACACTGCTGTTTGACAATGACGTTTAGCATCTGTCCCCACTCATTACTGTGCTAATCTGATTGTTCATTGAACACAAAAGTCAATGAAAACTTGATAATGGTAAAGTTTGTCTTGTATATATATACTTCTCCTGCAATTTTCACCAAAGACTGTGTTTTGAAGATAATAAATTTTAATTTTATATTTTATAAAGAGGTCACCAAGAGTTTTGGTGAGTCTATTATTCCATTACATTTATTGGGGCAGATGTATGAAGCTCTGGAAAGTGATAAAGTGCAGAGTGATAAACAGCCAACCAATCAGCTCACAACTGTCATGTTACAGGCTGTGTTTGAAAAATGACAGGTGGGAGCAGATTGGTTGGTCGTTTATCACTCTGCACTTTATCACTTTCCAGAGCTTCATACATCTGCCCCATTGTATGGTAGTGTACGTCTTGCAGATTCCTAACCATATAACTCAGGCTATTGGAGTGGTAAAGTTTCTACTCCAGGTTCCCAACCTTGTTAACTACTGCTGGCCCCGCAGCTTGGGGTGTTTGTGAAGAGACCCAGCACTTTTCAGAACATTACTGGTAGCCTCTGGCAAAAGGGGATGAAGTACACATCACTGCAGCAGGAGGACTCAACCAGCATTAAAAGAGTTTGATGGTTGCTACATCTGTAGGTCCTCACCAAACTTTCAGGTTACTAAGCAGCATATTCAATTAGCCGTGAATTCCATACTGTGAAGCCCTGCATTTTCTGTACACATTGTGGAAAATTGTCCTGTCATTTTTACAAGGAATATTGTCCTGGCGTTTATATAAGGTCTTTTTCATAGTCTGGAGATGCGAATGGAAAGTCACAATTTCTCCTATTGAAATCTGCATTATCGCAAACTTTTAACCGAATAGCAAAAAGTTGCAGCTGCCAGTTTCACCCATGACAAAAAGTTGCGCGACCTAGCTCGCAGCTAACTGAATCTGCCCCTCTGGAATCTCACTCATGTAATAATTAATATCATGGTTGGAATTTTTCATTTATGTCTACTTTGTAACTACTTGCATATATTAAGCTGTTCTAGAAAACAAAATTCAAACTGAAAGTCTTTATCCTAAGCCACAATGTACAGGTATTAATACTGTGTATAACTGTTTCAACGGAAAAATTGCAAATTTACACAATATATACTAAAATAAACAACATAATTCTCACATAAAAGAAAAAACAAATGTTTCATAATACACAATTGTGTCTGCTTACCCTTTTACCAATATGTCAGCTGTAGTTGTGCACTAGTTATGCACGGGCTCCTTGTGATATAAACCGCTCCTTTTTAAGTAAACAATGTATTTACCCTCGTAGTTGGGTATATTGGTTAAAATGATGGTTACGGCAGGGTTTCCGTGAAATTAGCACTATACACTGATCATACATTAGCAAGGCCATTGTCATAGATTTTCCTAGATTAGTAATTAGACTGTCAAATGTCTTGCTGTTTACTCTGACATATAATAGCAATAATGGCAATTATTAATACTAACTGGATTATGTTCCTAAAGAGGTAACAAACATGCATAAGAAATGGTAAACTATTACTGATAGTTGGAAGTCCACATTGCAGTTAATTAAAATATACATCTTTCCCGCAAGAAACTTTTCTACACATAATTTCATCAAATGTCTATTTAAATGTAAAAAAAAAAAAAAGGTCTAAATATGGGGGCAATACAGGTTCCGAGGCTATAAAATATGTTGAGCATATTTGTACCAAGTCTTGGAGAGTAATAAAGTGTATAAGTTGCCCAAAGCAACCAACCAGCGTCTGACTGTCATTTATCAAGCACAATCTATGAAATGACAGCTATATACGGATTTGTTGCTTTGGTCAACTTCTCCACTTTATCTCTCTCCAAGACTTGATACATTTCCCCTACAGTAACTATGAAAAAAAAAAAAACCTTCAAAAGGTTGGAAAATACCATGCCAATGGAGACAATTGTTATATTTTATCATCTATTGTGTATTTTAAGTTTGCGTTACTTGATTCAATTAGGTTGTGTTAAGGTGCGTACACACTAGATGATTCGCTCCATGAGCGATCTCGTCTAGTGTGTCCCCGCCAGTGGTGTGCTCAATGTCGTTAACATGGTATTGAGCGCACACACTGAACGACAATGACATGAGCGATATCGTTCAGTGCTGGGGATCCTCCCTCATCCCCGAACATGCAACAACCTGACAATATCATCACATTGGCCTGCATGTTCGGGCGATGAACGACAATGACTAACGACCTGCGGGAGCGCACATCGTGGTCGTACGTCTATTGTTTTAGCATACGCATTGGCCGATATAGTGAACGATATCGTTAAGTCGCTTAAAATATCGGCAAGTGTGTGCGCACCTTTAATTGCTGAATCATGTGTTGCTAGTCAGTATATTACACCTCTATTCCAAAAAATGCTTGGCTTATTAACATCTAAACAATTTTATAATGTTTTTCTAAGACTAACAAGTTTCCTAACTAGGTGTTTCTAGTACAGGTCAATTCAAACAGCAGAAAGTCAGCCAAATGGGTGGGGTCCATTACTTGAGTACATAAGGACAGACAAATCATATCAAGAACCAACACTCTTAAAGAACCCTAAAAAGTAGATAATAATTTGCAGAGACAAGCAAACTGGTAAGCCATGACAACCATTAACAGTCTGACAAATGGGAAGGAGAGCAGGTTACACAGATTTTTCCTATTTAGGTATAATAATTAGAGCAAAAACTATATCTGTGCCATTTCTATACAGCTAACATAAAAGTAACCTCTATCATGTTAAAACCTTTGTAAGTAGTTAAATGTGATATTTTTATACACTCCAAATTGTGCGAGGTATGCTACTTTTTATGGACTAAAATAGTAAAAACAGAATAGTCATTAAAAAAGCAATCTAGAAAAAATAAATTATACCTGATCTGTAAAGGCTAATATTGTCAAATGGGTTTTTCTCTTCATCACCGTGTTTCATGATAAATATCTTTTGCGTTACGAGCTAAAACTTTCAGCAGTAAGTCTCATTAAGAAGGAAACATAAAAAGACCCCCTAGCACAGTCCGTGTCTCATCAGTGTTACTAAATGGAAGAACGTCTCTCGAGTTGAATAGTTTCAGATTATTGCCAGCCCCGCTGGGGCAATCCAGGCTGAAGCGGAAATGGTGTTCCGGGCCCTGTCGGAAAACCGGCAAAGGCGTCTGCTTGTGTAGAAAATCCTTCCAGGGCAGAGGCCGAATGTGCCTGGTGCAAGAGATAATTCAATTAGAGACTCTCATTAAGTAGAAGTAATGGCTTATGTACTTAAATGAATCAACACATTTTATTGTAGTAGCAGTACAAGGTGTGATGGAGATAAGTGTTATTTAGCGACGCTAGTATGACGTATCATTAGCTTAAGTATTATCAGTATGCCGGACCTATTAGCGGCTAGGCCAAAGTGCGCAGTCCTGTATCCTATACACACTTTAACACGACATGGGAGTAGTAAAGCGTATTGTGTATATGGGAGCTATGTGACATGCCGTATTTTACCTGTAATAACGCAGTTTGCGCCGCGGCAGCTGCGGCGGCGGCGGCTGCAGCGCTCTGCTGGTATCCTTGCAGAGACTGAGAGGAACTTTGTGGAAATCCAGGAAGACCAGAAAGAGAGAGAAGTGGAAATGCTGATGGCCTGGGGGGAGACAACATAAAAGAAAATCATAAGAAATAAACAAAAAAACTAATGGTAGTTATTAAAATCATATCCCAACTTTTCTCATGAGCCAAGTCCATCAGAAATAGGATTATACTAGGGGGTGATCGCGCTGAGGACCAAGCAGTATATAACTGAAGAGGGATCAGAGCAATATGCTTAACTCTCCCAATATTCATTGAACATATATTCTTACTCATTAAGGCGCCCCCTCTCGTGAATCAGTAATATATATATATATATATATATATATATATATATATATATATATATATATATATATATATATATATATATATATATATATATATATATATATATAGAAAACGGTCTTGGATGAAAAGTGCTGTGACAAAACAGACGCACAGTGATGATGCTATGGGAGTGTCGCGGGCGTGTCGCTGAAGTGTTTGCATACTCAGATGCTTAATTGTTCACAGCGAAATCTGCACCTGCCATAGGGCTTCTGCAATTTTGATGGTGGAAACGATGGTGGCGTCTAAAGACAAACCAAGTGGTATTACATCGTTTACAGACGCTGAAAGTGGGCGCTTCAGCCCTTGCACCTTCATATGCATGTTTATGCACCAAGGCTTTGTAGCGGTATTTGCATAAAGTTGCAGGCGGGAAACCGCCAAAACACGCAGCCATGGCTGCGTCTTCATCCACCTCTGAATCAGGCCCACAGTTCTCCTTCAATACAATAAATGGATACCCATCACCAGACTTTGCTTAGGGTCACTCTGCAATACCATGTGTCTAACAGCTTCTGCTGCCTTATAGTGAAGAGATCGTTTCCATAGGAAAGAATCTGCAAATAACAAGGTCACAGGAGCCGTCACATACCCTCTATTAAAGAGTAACTAGCCCTACACCAGCTGGAAAGCCTCAGGCTGCTAAAGAGACTCTGAATACAACCTAGGCAATATGTTGCTATCTAACATCTGTGAATTTACACATCCTGGTGTAGATTTATTCCCAGCACATACATATTATGCAGAGCTTTGCAGAGAATCCTTTATCAGAAGGGATCATTTTGTCAGGGGTAAATTTGCCAAGCAGTATGTTTTTGGTATGGGAGGAAACCACAGCAAACACAGGGATAACATACAAACTGCAAACAGAATTGAACCCATTACCACATCTCTGTGAGTCAGCAACGCTAACCACTGTGCACCTTACATTGCTGATCCCAACAAATTTTATATTAAAATAGAAATGTTAATTGGGAAACGTCTCTATTCAGAAAAAGGTTACCAAAATGCCAGTGAATGTTTATATTGAAAAGTGCCACATTTTATTGTTAACAGGGCACTCCCAACATAGGGACTGGTTCTAAGTTGGACACAAAGTGTCTGTATTTGCAGGTAGCAGGGGAAGCCAGATTTACTACCTTACGGTAATGCTTGTCGCCTTCAAGTGGGAAGCCACACAACCGACATCATTAGTATCAGCACTTGCAACAGGCCCATGTTAAGTGATATAGATCCATCTGAAATATACTTCCCTTCTCTGTACGCACAACCCAGGATAGCACGGAACACAAGCTAGACTCCCACACGTCAGGACAGTTCTGTGTGATTGCATTGTCGCCAATCATCATTAAGTCCTCCTGAAACATCCATTTCAATTTGGGGTACATGTACTAAGCCCTGGAGAAAGATAAAGTTGAGAAATAAAGCACCAACCAATCAGCTCCTAACTGTAATTTTTCAAACGCAGCCTGTAAAGTGACAGGAGCCGATTGATTGGTTCTTTATCTCTATCCAAGCTTAGTACATGTCCCCCAAAGACAACTCCAGCAAAGATCCGTCCAACTCACAATAGGACTCAAAAATGCATAAATTTGCATGCGCTGTATGCTAAAACTCGTTATATGCGTTTGTGCAAAGAGATTGGTCCTACTCAGAATAAGCCCCATAAAGTGTGACATCCAATAAATCTAATTAATGAGCATAACGAAAATAAGTTACAACTTTCAAGGCAAAAATATGTTAACAACAGTCATTACTGACCCAGCTTGTGCAACAAGAGCAGAGTTGAAGTTGGAACTGAAAGCAGAAGCAAATCCAGGTAGAACGGAAGCTGGAGATGGGGCTGTCACTGCTGCTGGCACAGTTGGAACTGCTGTAGAGGGAGGCTGAAGTACAGGAAAAGTTGGAAGAGCGGGTAGACCTGGATTGACTGATGGCGAGCTACAAGCTGGGAAACCAGGAAAAGATGGATTTGTTGAGACTAATGCTCCTTGTGGTACAGAAAACAGTGAAGGGACTGCAGTGGACAGGTTCAGAGGAAAAGGAGAAACAGCTGCTGCTGGTGCAGAAAGGCCGGGAAACACAGATGATGTAAGTGGTGGGGTTACAGAAGATGATGTAGTGGCAGACGTTAACATAGATCCATTAGGTGTTAGGTTTGGACTACCTGCAAATGGAGATCCATTAGACAATGAAGTGAAAGGAGAAAAAACTGGAGGAATTGCTGTAGAGGAGCCCAATGCTATGGAAGACAGGGTTGGGCTGCCTATGTTTCCGTTGATTGAAGAAAGGCCTGATAATCCTGGGTTCATTGAATTAGAGAGGCTTCCATGGCAAGGTGGAAAAATATGGCCCAGCATGGCAGGTAACCCTAGCGATCCATGCAATGGTGTTGCAGAGCGTGAAGGGCCTTTGAAAGCAGAAGGTGATGGACTACCTGGTTCGCCTTTAGTTAAGATATTGGATGCAGTCATGGAAGACAGACTTTGTTCAGACATGGAAACAGATGGACTCTGACCCTGTGAAACTATGGGAATGCAACTAAGAGGTGATGGAGTGGGTAACAGAGGTTGTCCTGGTATGGAAGTAGATGTAGAAATTGGATTTGATAATGATGGTGACGATGAACCTGAGAACATAGACATTTCTGGAGTGGTAGTCCTCTGAGATGTAGGTGTTGAACATGGAGGAGTAAAACATTTGTTTAAAGCTGAGATAGAATCTGCATTTTGAAGACTTGGCAATGGCAGAAGTCCAGGCACGGAAGGCGCATTCATTAATGATGGATCATTTGATGCTAAAAATCCTTTTAAAACTGACAGCAATGGATTGCCTATGTTCATTTGTCCAGCAGCTCCAGCAATATCAGATAGCATTGGACTAGCCATGCCCTGGAATGCAGGATTTAAGGACAACGGGAGACCAGCAAATATTGACGGCATCATATTGGCAGTGCTTACAGAGGCTGTAGAAGTTGTGGCAGAAAACGGGAGGCCCGGAAGTGTCAAGGGAGACAAAGTATCATTGGGCCCAGGATTAGCAAAGGGTGAGGAGGAACTAGCAGTAGATGAAAGACCAGGAAATACCACAGGGCTTGGCGTTGAAGGTGCACTGATAGCTGTGTGAGTACTGGAGGATATCTGAGCACTTTTTATAACACTTGGTGTAGAGGACTTAGGAGATGCCATGGAGGGTGTGATTTGCCCAGAAAATGCCAGGGAAGTAGGCATGTTCATTCCAGAAAGAGAAGGCGTTGTAGGAGTGGAAGGAGGGTTAATGGTTTTAGCAGGAGAAGCAGTAGGAGCTGGAGATGGTGTGGCGGAAGGTGTTGGGGGAGCAGATGAGTTGGTTCCATGTGGAGAATTATGTGGATTTCCCAAAGCAGTAGCTGCAATAAGAACACAAACAAAATAAAAAATTGTGAAATGATAATGAAAATACTATTGAGTAAAGCATCATACAAATAAATAATACTTAATCATTAGGTAAAATGATATACAATTGTAAAAACTTCAATTGTTGAACGAAGAGATTTGAAGACTTTATTATTGGCACTTTACCCCACTCCCCGCTCCACCATCTTTGATCCTATTACACTATTGTGAGTTTTTCTTTCATATGTATTAATATACTGGAACCGTGATGACATCATCCATGTCCAAATGAGACACATAACAGACAGGCTATTGAAGGGTGTTTACTGATACAGGAATCCCTTGACAAATAAGCATCACTCATTTTTCTTTTTGGTACGAGCAATATCATATGCATATTTTTACCACTTGTACGCTCTTAAATATTACACTACTAGGCGCATGTCCTTTCTCTACCATTTTGAGTTTCCTGACTGATCTACCTAACCAGTATGTTGAATGAAAACTTACCACCCAAACACCTAAAGGGGAAGTTTACTAAAGAACTCCTTCATCCGACTTTATACGATCTATTGCTTTTTAATTTTAGTATTATATACACAATAGATTATTGTATCTAAAGGTGTAGCTGTAGGCTAGCACCGCTACCAGTCCAGCACTCTCTCTCACACACACATATACATATGAAGTATTTGTCAGATATACAGTATGTCCTCAGTGCTCCTTGTATAGAATTTAAGTCAAGTACATCCAATGCCTATGCCTACAAGATGCCCATAATAATAGTTGCAACATACTCCCTGATTTGATTAACCCAGATCAGGTTGGTTTTGTGATGGGCCGACAAGCTCCAGATAACACACGAAGAGCCTTGAATGTCATTGAACATTTTTCACAGGTCGGGGACCCGCTTCTGGCACTTTCATTAGACACCGAGAAAGCCTTTGATAGGCTGAACTGGGGATTCATGAAGGCTGTACTCTCCAAATTTGGTTTTACAGGATGGTTCTTAGATACCATTCTTGCACTTTATAGTGCTCCTGGAACACGTGTTTGTTGCAATGGTTTCTTATCTTCTTTGTTCCCTATAAGCAATGGTACCAGACAGGACTGTCCTTTATCTCCCTTGATTTTTGTTTTAGCAATAGAACCTTTAGCAGAATATATCCGCACTATCTCCCTTCTTCATGGCCTTCTTATAAACGGGTCACACCATAGAATTTGTCTTTTTGCGGACGATGTCCTTCTGTTTGTAACACATCCGGAAACCTCTCTTTCAAATTTACAACAGCTGCTTAATAGTTATTCTGCGGCCTCATATTATAAATGAAATACATCTAAAACTGAAGTATTAGTACTAAATGTCCCACCCCAGTTTCTGTTTTCTCTTAAATCTCGTTATAATTACAATTGGCAAACACAGTCTCTCCGCTATCTCAGTATTTCTTTGTCAGCTAAAGAAGACACTCTCCTTGAATTTAATTATGGCCCCTTATTGAACCAATTTGTTATTTACACAAAAGATTGGATGAATCACGAGGTTTCCTGGATGGACAGAATGGCGGCCGTCAAAATGACTCTTCTCCCCAAACTTATCTATTTATTTAGATCAATTCCCAGGACCTTCCCTCTCTCATGGCTAAATAGATTTAATGCAGTGCTGAATAATTATATCTGGAATAATAAGAGAGCCAGGATTGCTAAGAAATATCTGATGATGTCTAGATCATCAGGGGGTTTGACTTATCCCAATTTAGCACTTTACCAAACTGCATGTCTGATCGATCAACTTAGTGACTGGTCAAATGTTCTCAATCCTAAACCTTGGGTTAAGTTGGAAAGTGATATGTTAGGCAAATTCCCCCTCTGTGATTTACTTTGGGTTCCACCCAGCTCTAGAAAGTCCTTAAAAAATATGTCTAGAGCTACATTAGCTTCTTTAAAAGCGTGGGATAGTCTATCTACCCTCCTACAATTTAACCTGCCATCTTTACATCTCTCTATTCAGGGCCTCTCACAATTAATTCCAAATTTAAATTTATCTTCTTGACACCCCAAAAGGTATTCGTACCCTTCATGATTTTTTTTTTATAAATAACAGTCTCCTTTCTTTCGCCCAATTACAAGCTAGGTTCTCTATTCCTTCTAGAGATTTTTACAAATTTTTTCAAATCAGACATTGGGTTCAATCTTTCCCACATTTAGTAGGGTTGACTGGTATGATCCCTTCTCATGTTTGTTCACGTATATTCTCAATTTCTCGCAAAGGGGGTATATCTTTCTGGTATTCTTTAATTCTAACAGCGGAAGAACCAGTTAAGATACCAGCTATCATTACATGGGAAAATCATTTAAATATATGTTTAGATCCACATGTATGGTCCCAATTATTTTTTTCTATATTCAAAATGTCTAGATGTATCTCTCATATCGAAATGTATATGAAATTATTCTATCGTATTTATCTGACCCCAGACAGATTACACAAAATTTGGCCTTCCAAATCTAGTTTATGTTGGCGTTCATGTGGTCAAATTGGTGAGATTCTCCACATTTTCTGGAGTTGCCCTGCTATACGTCCCCTCTGGCTGGAGGTAGAAGTTTTGATTCTGGAGGTTACTGGTTTGCGGCTGTCTTTTGTCCCCAGCCACTGCTCTTTTACATATATTTCAGGAATATGTTCCAGTCAACCACAGGTATTTTATAGGACATGTACTTATTGCTACTAGGGCAGCCATCGCTCAATTCTGGAAGAAAGATAACCCCCCCCCCCCCCTTCTTTGATAAAGAATAAATTAAATAAATTAAATTAGCGTTTTTTGATGGAAACGCTGAATTGTCCATATTCTCCCACTACTAATTCACCAATGATAAAATGGTTCAGTTGGCATGAGTTCAATACGATGGGTCCATGCCTCCCAGTAAACACAAATTGATACTCCAAGGTTCTGATATGTTCTGTATTTTGATTTGGCTGTTGCAGTTGTGGAGTGGTCCCCGTTATTAGTACATATTATCTACTACCTTTGATTGATATTCTATATTTGGTATAATATAATGTAATGTTTTATCTGTAATTTTTTTTTCTATTGTGTTATTTTATTGCCTGTACCCCCATTCCATTTTTTTTCGGTACCCCTTCTTTCTTTTCTCATTTGAAAAAAAAAAAAAAAACTAACAAAATATTCAATAAAAATTAATGTTTAAAAACAAAATAAAAAAAAAATAGTTGCAACATGCAGTGTGATCTCAATTTATACAAATAAAAATCTTCCATCGCAAGATGGACTCAATTGTGCAACTTTTAATACGGGAATACACAACAAACTTAAGCGCAAAAATTTCAAAATATATTTGATGCCTACTTCTTTCCTACAATTTGCCCCATCATTAGGAAGGTATCCTTTACCTTGATTGGCTGTAGCTTTTGGTTGAGCAGCAGGATCTTCAATTCCTAGAAACGTGCACACACACAAAAAAAATCAGTCTGAGAAATGATACAAATATCTTATGTATACGGTACCTATACCATGATGCTATCCTTCTTACCGGTGGCCAGGGAGGCAGGATTAGGAGAATAAGGGGGTGGAGGCAGAGTTCCGGGAGCTACATTTGCAACTGAAATGAGACTACCATTGATATATGCACCTATTGAATAAAAACAAAATATGTAAAATGAAGAACTGTGGATTAGGAGTAGAAGGTTAACTTGTTCTATGGTTAATAGGCTCTTTCTACTCTCAATTTGATATAATGATCCCGCAAAGGTGGTAACACCAAGATTTTACAACTAGTGTGTATATGCAATGTACAGTCTTTTTTAATGGTACTACAGTCTATACATATTTATCTTCATGTGCAGTTTGGAAGAAAAAGGTATGGGGTTTATTATTCCGAAATGCTTGGATCTAATGGTTTCTGTATGGGGTATTTGTTAAAATAATTTAGGCAAAGTGATACAAATTATGTAAGTTGCATTTATAGATTACTCCTGTCTTTTATCATGCCGCCCCTGGCACCAGAGCAGCAACTAAAAATGTGAGCACCTGGTGCAAAAAGGAAACTGATGCCTCCTAGCCTTCAGCAGGATAAAATATCCAATTCCTGCACTACACCGACATACATTTCGTCACTCATCTCAAAATATCTCCCAGCTCTACTTCTCCGCTCTGTGTAAGATCTGAGTCTCTCATCCACAATCATTACCTGCTCCTATTCACGGTAACAGGACTTTTTTCAGGCTGCCCTCCCATGCATAGTAACACTTTCCTCTAGTCTCCAAACCTTCAAGCAATTCCTGAAAACTCATCTCTTCAGGCAGTTTGTTAAATTCCAGTACCACGCACATAACCTCCATAAGCTAGCCTACCCAATTACATCCCCTCTATACAGTTCACACATAAATTTACACAGGTTCTCTTTCTACACTCACACATCCTGCTGACCCCTGGCCAACCTTGTTGTGTGAGTGGATCACGCAGCCCACCAATAACCTCTGCAATCTGGCTGGGCCAGTAGGCAATATATATCACTTATCTTCATGTATTAAATGCCTATGGCCCTCATTCAGAGCCACTCGCTATTTGCGGTCGTTCGTTCTATAACAAGGGGTGGCTATTCAAATGAACCGTTCGCTGTTTGCGGTCTGTTCACGCCTCTAGGTCTGAACGAGCGAACAAAACTTGCGGTCGTTTTTTGAAAAAATACGCCCCCTGGCCGCTCGCATCCTACGTCATGTCCGCTATTTATTAGATTAATCGAGTACATCGACCAGGGTATGAACTGCTCGCTATTCTTGTGGTTGGTTTTTGCTACCACAATTTTGCGAGCAGTTCTGGCTATAAAATAACCCAGTGACGTGGTCAATGACGCTGCTGTTTTAATTATGCACACCCATAAAACGCCCGTTTTGACCTTTAAGCACGCCTGCGATCGGATCTCCACTCCCCGTTTTCAAGCACCTTCCCCTGTTACCACCCACATACGCCTCCTCCTGTCACTGAAATTATCAGGCATTCGCTATTTTGCGAGCACATGAATTTTGGCCGCACTGAGTGGTTCGCGCATGCGTATTACGATCCGTACGCATGCGCAGTTGGGCAAACATCGCTCCGAGCGAACGAGCAGCCACTTGCGTCCGGCTCTGAATCAGGGCCTATATCCCTATAGATTGTAAACTTGCAAGCAGGGCCCTCTTACCACTCTGTTAGTCCCCAGTCTTGTTTTATTACAGTCTTGTTCCCGATTGTAAAGCGCAGCAGATTATGCTGAGCGCTGTATAAGTAACTGTTAACAAATCAATAAATAGTAATAAAATAATAGAACCCAAAGTCATCAAAACCATCCAGTCTCCAGTGAATGGGAATTAATAATGTAATACACGCATCAAGGCTAGGTCTGTGTTAACAATACTTCTGCTACTTCTCACCTCAACCCATGAAGAAAAGCAGCATCTAGGAACAATGCCCTAGTATTCTCAGCACCAGAAGCACAACACAAAACACCTTTGTTTTGCACTGGCACACCATGATGATGTATCTTTAAGAAGTGCATTGTAAATGTCACAAGAAGTCTTATAGCCATACCCTTTTAGTAATATCTGATCCAAGTTATTAGTTGTTGTACTAATACTGTATACTGTTTGGTTTAGGATTATTTATGAATTAAATAAATCTTAAGTGAGAGGACATCAGGGTGGTCTTCATTACATGGGTCACTTATGTGCGTGTGAAGCACCTGGAAATGCACATACAGAAGGCCTATTGCTTTAATGGCTCCCATTTAGCGGAGAAGCATAATTGCAGGTGTTTTTGCAATCTATAATAAAAGTCCCAATGTACAGTGCCCTGTGTAATAAACGCCGTGACTCCTCTGCCATGCCTGTGCTGTCCCTCCAAAAAATGTCGCAATCCTACTATGGCCCAAAGCAGCAATCTTTCATTTCAGAAATGATCTTCTCCGTCTACACGCAAGTAACCTCATGAAAATCTTCATCATACAGCTTTTTCCAAGATCAATTTGCACCATTCCCTTGAAACTCTGCCCTACTACTAGTGATGACTATTTTGTTTACTTCGGTTTCTGCTCCTCACAGCTCTGAAGATCTTTGGTTGTCAAGGAGAATATAATTTGATAGTGTATGTCAGCAAAATGGGTCAAACTGATGATACGAAGCAGAGCAAGAGTGGATGGCATGACAGAGTCTGGGGGTTCGACGTGAAACCCATACAACCAGATCAGCCCGCTTTGGCATCCACCTTTAGGTACACAATGCTCACTTAGTGAATATGAACAGCATTGTATGTGGGTGGATGAAGGCTGTGGTCACTTTAATCTTTCTTCACATCTTAAAAGTTGGGGTGCCATGAAAAAAAAAATGCTTATACTATAGGGGGCTGTGATTCAAAAAAGTTTGTGAACCACTAGGTTCCCAAACCTAGTGGTTCACATCATAATATAATTAAAAAGGCCCCAAAAGCCTAAATACAAAAAACAAACACAACAGTAATGCCAAAAAAAAAAAAGAACCGTGCAGCGACAAGGAAACAAAACAAAGGAACAAAAAGTTTACAGTTTTGAGTAACCAAACAAAAAAAGAAACTGAAGTATGGCTAATTTATCCAGGCTCCATAACCGTGTCTCCAAAGTATTGCCTCTCTTACAATTGTCAAGCCGTATTGCCTCAAAAGCACACTGAGCTATATTCTACGCTCTGTAGCTTACAGCATCTGGTGTTGTGCAAAAATGATCATTTGCAGAAAATAAAAAAATTTAGTTACTGTAATTCTCGCTTTTCTTAGCCCAATCCCGACAATTCGTACTATGGGTTGCTGCCCCTTCCCCTTCAGATAAACTTTGACCTTCTCCAGAGGTACTTAAGTTTGACTGTTCCTTCTTTAACGCCATTGACTTCCCATAGCAATCTAAAAGATAGAAGAGCAAGAAACACAAAACAGAGCCCTGACACATTGTATTATTCTGACCGCTCTGCATTCCGTAAGGTGTGTCAACAGAAGAATACATTTTTATAAACAAATAATGTTTTTGGTAAAGTTTTGAGTGACGTTTCCTACGTGGCTATGAGGTGGTGGAGACTTGCCTTCCCCCTTCCTCGTTGTCCCATCATGTGACACACAAGCAGCATGCAAAGGGAGTTCAGTATGATGCCTGGGACATGCAGTGGAACTATCACGGTGTGGCAAAATAATAATTACTAAATTCTCAATAACTAACTCTATTTGTCTATCTTTTTTGTAATGTGCTGCATACTATAGCCTCTAGATTGCAAGATCTTATGAGCACCCTTTCATTTTGGATTTTTGTTAGCATTATTATGTAATATATGTGTACCTCTTACAAATTATACGGCAACTATGTAAACTGATTGTGCTCTAATTGTACCAGACAGTAATATTTTTTTATAGCAATATTAACCATTATAATGGTTATGGGGATGAAATCAGTATGATTTACTGCCGGTCAAATCCCGACAGCGGACAGGCGTCGGGATTTCTACGCCTGTCATTAGACCCTTTCCGGGATTAGAGAGTCGGGATGCCGAAAGTCAGCATTCAACAGTCAGCATCCCGACTGCATACCATGGAGATAGCGATAACGGTTAAAGCAGGGGTGTATTCAGGGAGGAGGGGGCTCTTGTGCAGGCTCCGTAAGGGGCCCCCTCTTCACTACCCGGCGGCCAGCAGCGCACTGGGCGCAGCAGTAGACTTTGGGCACTAGGCTGTGCCAGAGTCTGCTGCGCATTAGCAGGTCATTGCTAATTATGCAATGAAAGCACTGTAGTGATGGGAACAGTTTCAGTACGAATCAGAAGTGTCTTCAAACTGTTGCTCAAGTCGCAGCAAATAGCCCCTCTCGGCGCACCAGATCCCGTGGCGACTCAGCCGCGCCAAGTGTTTTTCTTGTTCAAAGTGTGCGTCTTATTTGCATAAACAATATAACTGGGAGTGACAAGACTACATTGCTAGATTGCACTGATCAATTTCATGTGCGACATTTGTGCTCTGTCTGTGAACGAGTCTGAATCTATATATGAAGTGCTACGTTGTAGCAGCTCCGGCCGTATCTCACGCCAAGTTCCGCTGTGCTTCATCTGCCACTTTGTATGTATTTAAAACAAATTCCTGTGCAGTTAATGTCGCAGCGCAGCGTCTCTAGTACACCTGGAGTGATGTATTAATGTATTCTGCGATGTGAGTAAGATGCATAATTGAAAGAAAACTATGGTTTGTGAACACTGGATTCTTCCGACATCAATCTACACCAAATTGTTACATATGCAACCACTGTAGGACATTGTTGCAAATATCGTCCAACGTCTATTATCACTCTACAAAGTGTGAGTTTACCCCTTTACAATATAAGTCTGTACAATTACATAACACACACTATTTTTTAAATTATTTTTTCACATCAAATATATCTTCTTGTTATATCTTATTGACTGTCAAAAAGCGCCGGAACCACCTGTTCTACCACAATAAGTTAGTTGTCAGATCAGATCTATTCCCAAATATGGAATATTATGCAACTCCTCCAGCACATTACTTGGTTGATGAATGCTAAATGATAAATAAAATGTACATCTCCTTCTCTGCTCCTGCTCAGTATTTAGGTTACAACAATTACCATGACAATATATACATCTCCTTGCTAGTGTTTGTTGTTCCCTTTCTTTTTTCAGGCTTTTCCTTCGTGTATATCTTTAAGGCACTAAACATGCACTCAGCTCATAGGCAGCTTATACACTCCACAAAGTGATATTCGCAGCTACCTCTCACTCGCTATCTACCGCCCTTCCTCATTGGCCTTCATATAGGTCTCCTTCTCTTTAATCCCATACTGCTGAAAGATCTAGCACTATACAGACCTCCATATATGTCTCCATCTCTTTGCTCCCTCTCATCACTTCCCAGAGACAGCAATAGACAGTCTTTTCATTCACAGGGTTTATTTTTTCACCACATCACTCCTCCACAGTGCGCCCCACAGAACTTCACTAACACACAACCTCTCACTTTCATCAAGCTTTGGGGCTCTTCTGCTGCCTCAGCCTCCCCTCACTTAGGGCTTCACCTCCTTTATTATGGGGCTTCCAACTTACTTTTTATTTTAGCCATGGTGTCCCTACAGTAACCCCTGCATTAATAGTTGCTGGGGACTTCTCTTTGGGAACTAGAACCCCCTTCACCAAAAATTACCCTGCCTTGTGGGGCACTAGCCCTTTGTTTAGTAATTAGGACTTATCCTGTTCTTTATGTGGTGACTTCCCTCCTCTTCCTCTCTTGACTTTACTTAGGCAATATGGAATTTTGTCATGGGGCCGCCTTGCTTACTAAGGCTATCTTTTCCTTTTAATTCTGGTGCCCTCATGGCAGTGGGCCATGCAACCACTATTTCATGATGCTGAGGAAGCCTGGGGCCTCCTCCCTCTATCCCGGAACGCCAGAATAAAATGGCTGTCCCCCTTTGGCAGCTTATTTATACTCTAATACCCAAGGGACTGCCAAGCATAATAGGGCAACCTCCCTACCGCATCGCCACACCTCCTGCAAGTAATGATTCTCTAAACATCATGAGAGAGAGAGGGTGCATGGACTAATGCCATAAAGCAGCAGAACAAGAGGAGGGGAAGTCCCACAATAAGCTTGGCTGCATCTCCACTCCCTTGAGTGACAAAGCTGCCTGTATCTCTGCCCACAACATCCACCAAAGCCCCGCTACCTTGGCACCACACCACTAGCTCAGCCAAATATCAACTGTCTACCTCACATACATTCGTGTAGAGTGACCAGAAATAAATTGGAGTTCCTTGTAATGAGGAGCGTGGTAGACAGGGTGTTAAGACTGACCAGAGCGTGGATATAAAGATCTCCTAAGAGGACATAATGTATAGCAATCAGGATTCCTACATTAATGCCATGATGGCTGTTCCAGGCTGTTTAGGGTTAAATCTGTGCTTTTTTTTTTTTTCTTTCCCCTTCATTTGAAAATGAACTAAATAGCCAACCGCACAGTGCTCTGTCATAACCTAAGGAGAGAATCTAGTTTTCACCCGGCAGAAGCCTTTAAATATGCTCCAACATAGCATGAAACCAGATTTCCATAATTGGTTTTCTGTCTCTGTACTTGTCATTCTCTGAACGCTCAGCGGGCATCTGATTTGGCTCTAAAAGGGAAGATAAAGACTAGAAAATACATTCCCCAGCATCACAGATAATTATGTTTGTCCTGACAAAATCATTCTCTGGAGCAGGTTGCATTAGTGGAAAGTTTAGACTACGTGTATGTAGGCGTTTGTTGATCTCCCTTACAGTACTTGTGTAGGGAATGGAGATGATAGAACACAAGGACAACATGTAACTTCAGGAAGGGTGACCAGTGCAGCGTATGATGGAAAAGGATGGGGTACAACATGCCCGTCTTAATAAAACAGTAGTGTGCCCGCCGTCAGGGTCTCCCATAGAGAGCAAGTTTTGTCCATGTGTTTTTTATCTCCTCTGTTCCCCATCAGGAATAGTATGGAGAGGAGACAGAATAATAACAGGTGTTTGTAAGTAAAGGGTATAAAAAGCTGCTTCTTAAAAAATAATATTTCTCTCATACGAAATAATGGAAAATAGATGGCACCTTTTAATAAAGGGAATATTTCCTTCTGCAGGGGTACACCACACCTGCAGGGGTACACCACATCTGCAGGGGTACACCACACCCGCAGGGGTACACCACATCTGCAGGGGTACACCACACCTGCAGGGGTACACCACACCTGCAGGGGTACACCACATTTGCAGACACAATTTGTTGGCCGCTACACTAAAAAACCTAAGTACCCAACTAGGGCCAATAAATTGTCACACAAACAACCCATATAAAAATAACAGTAACACGATATAAGCCTCGCTGTAAAAGTGTGGATTTATTATATCTGTATAGATGGGGATGAACATAAAACTTCCACATGCCCACACTTTTCCCCTACATTCATATTACAGTGTACACAATGCCATTAAATAGCAAAATGAAAATATATTAAAAAAACATTTTATGGCCAGAAATCACTTCTGACCATTTATAAACACAATTATTTAACCTTTAAAAGCAGACTAGAGTACAGTGTATTCAAGTGACCACTATAGCTAAAAAACACAAGTTGCCTTATATAAAAGAGCTACCCACAACATTCAGAAATATAGCTATAAATTTCCTCGTACCTTATCAGATCTTGTGATATGTGATATTGTATTTGTTTGCTATCAAGCTGACTTCACACAAAAAGGCTCTATCTGAAGTGTCCTTTACCGGGATTACGGATAAGAAAGTTTCCTGTTTCCCGAAGTGGCTACCCTCCTACTCAGGTGGGTGAGGGTAACTACCCTGGTATGGCCATAATTTCAGATAAGAGCCACCTTCTCTTCCGCTGGAAAGACTTGCCGTGACAGCACTGATTGTATAGGACCTACAGCAACCCGGCAATCCAACTGTCCCCTTCGCTGCACTCCTCCCGTACGAGTAGTTTCCATTATCTGGAAGACACTACTTTTCTAAAGCTAAAGATTTTCCCAGCTGTTGCAAACACAAAATACTTGAAAATCTTAACCGGTTAAAGATTAGTCCATGAGACTACGGATGATCAACGAAAGGTGACAGACAAACCTTTTAGTTAAAAAACAAAACAAGCTTCCATTAATTCAGGGAATATGGCGATAGATAGAGCTGGACGCCTGCCCGAAACACCCATAAAATGTGACTGCATTGTATATTCGCAACAGCCAGGCTTTGGGCATCTGAGTAAGATAGCAGTCATTTATTTTGAAAAAGTTGTACAGTGATTAGCAAAACTATGATGTAGTCATTTTATTTTGTATTAAAGATTCTAACTAACCTATAGTAATCCATTGTTGACTCCTGCCACCTATATATCTAAAGCATCGCATGGGTTGAGCATCTGTGCTGGTCAGTTTGCCCATACATGTACACACACGTATCCAATACTAAAGGATCCGGCCACTCAGCTCTCGGGAGAAACGTTTGGAACAAACAAGGCACTACTGGCATGGTCAGACAATGACGGAATACCTTGTCTGATGTGGTCATTATATAAACACATTTACTTTCGCTACTGACAGCATTTGATAGATACCAATTACAATCTGGACCCATACATGCTTCATTTTGTGACCAATTAGGCTTAATTACAGCATCTATCAGGACCCAAACTGTAACTAAAATAGACATCCAGGAGATCAGCTGCATCTCCCGGGTATTATATTACATCTGGGTGATTATTAAAACTATTCAATTCAATTGTGGGTGATGCCCGGTATGTGCCATTGGAACATCAGGAACAACATACCAAACTGCCCCCAATTCCACCAGAAATCGTATAAACTGTTTCCCTAGCCCCATAGAGGTGCGTAATAAAAGACGATGGGGCTACCGTCACTGAAGCATATGTGCCTATAAGATCGCAGATATTGCCCACAATTGAATCAAACCCCTGATGTTTACTGTATGTCACAATTGTGAATAGAACTTATACATGGAAAATGTAATAGAGTGAAGTCCTTTTTATATAGAGGTCACGATGCATTTAATTACATAACGTAGACGCATCAATTTGAATTGAGCCTTGTGTCATAACTTATTGGGGGACCCTCCCTTTTCCACTATTAAACTCATGGGTCTATGTACTAAACCTTGGAGAGAGATAAAGTGGAGAGAAAGTACCAACCAATCAGCTCCTGTCATTTTTGAAACACAGCCTGTAAAGTGACAGTTGGAAGCTGATTGGTTGGTACCTTATCTCCATCTACTTTATCTCTCCAAGGCTTAGTACATAGACCCATATTACTCTTACCCACCTCCTGACAACATCTTGACACTGCTTCCCGTCACATGTAATCTTGTGTTCCCTAACATCATTAAGAGAATGCTGCCCCCCACAGGATCAGCACACTCACAGGGGGAGATGTATCAAGCCGTGGAGAGGGATAAAGTGGACATGTTATGCAAAGCAACCATTCAGCTTCTGTCATTTATCTAGTACAGTCCTTGAAATGAAAGATGCTGATTGGTTGCTTTGGGCAACTTATTAACTTTATCTCTCCCCAAGGCTTGATACATCTCCCCTATAGTGTGAAATAGCCTGGCCAGTTGTAAACACTGACAGTCTGATTGACTACAAGTTGTTCTAACCACATCCACTTTAAAAAACAAAAACAAAAAACAGCATATACAGATGAACAGAAGATGAAGTCTAATAACAAAAAAAAAAAAAAGTGCACTGACCCTAGTAAAATGCTCCATAGAAAATAATAATGACAGTGATATCAGACCTATGTCATTAACAGGAATGGGAAGGAAACTTTACAAGAAAATATTATTATCGGAATTAAATGCTCAAATGGGAACTATGGGTTGACTGGGGTGGGTACAGAGCCCCCATAGGTGACAGAATGAAAGGCTGGGGTTTGTTTTACAAAAAAAGGACGGACCGTATCCACCTTCCAGTTACTCAGATCGGTTCTCTATGCCAGCTGTATATAGAGAGGGGTGGGTATCGACATTGGGCCACAAGCATTAGTAACCATTCATTGTCAGCCTGTGCTGACCCCTTTACCCAAAACTTTCATAGGTTCTTGCAAATAGATGTTGGAGACGAGAGTGTTAGGCAAATAGGGTCCCAGTAAATGGGAAGGATGGGGATGGAATAGACTGAAAAGGGGCTGAAAACACATGAAAACTAGATGGAGCTAGTTTTCAATAAAAAAAAAAAGCCTCATGTTCCCTTTAGTAACAAAGTGCTGTAGAACAACCACACTATACTACCTTGTACTAGACTTACACATTGCTAAGCGCCATGTTACTAAATGAGTCTTATGAGCAAACAGAAACATCATGAGCAGGACTGAAGAGTAATGCAGCAATGTGCATGCAACATGGGGTGAGGAACATGAATAAGGGAAAGTAACCTGTACATAGAGAAATGTGACGAGGAGAAGAGGAAGGCAATGCATCAAAGGCCTAAGCAACATGCTTAAAGATATTAATAACGATTAAGATAGATAAAATAGAAACAGACTTCAAAAGTATTAATAGAAAATACGAATTAAAAAGTTTGTTAGTAAGAAACAGAATATACGAGTAGTTTACTCAGCTTTCAGCTCCAGGTTACACAACAGAAGGGACAAAGTCATTCTTACTTGGAGCAATAGTGGGGTGAGGCCGGCATGGCGGTATTGGGTACGGCACAGGCTTGTGTGGATTATATGTAGAAGGAGGCTGTATAGAGACAAAGAAACAAACATGTTATTGTATATATGTTGTAGGCCAATACACAGATGGTGGAACACTACCTATACGCATTGTATGCATTGCTTACACTACCTATACACATTGTATGCATTGCTTACAGTACTTATACGCATTGTATGCATTGCTCCTGAGACCATCCATGTGTGGGGTTGCTTCTCAGCCAACGGAGTGGGCTCACTCACAATTTTGCCTAAGAACACAGCCATGAATAAAGAATGGTACCAAAACATCCTCCAAGAGCAAATTCTCCCAACCATCCAAGAACAGTTTGGTGATGAACAATGCCTTTTCCAGCATGATGGAGCACCTTGTTATAAGGCAAGAGTGATACCTAAGTGGCTCGGGGAACAAAACATCAAAGTTTTGGGTACATGGCCAGGAAACTCCCCAGACCTTAATCCCATTGGGAACTTGTGGTCAATCCTCAAGAGGCGGATGGACAATAAAAAACCCACAAATTCTGACAAACTTTAAGCACTGATTAGGCAAGAATGGGCGGCCATCAGTCAGTATGTGGCCCAGAATTTGATTGACAGCATGCCAGGGCAAACTGCAGAGGTCTTGAAAAAGAAGGGTCAACAATGCAAATATTGACTCTTTGCATAAACTTAATGTAATTGTCAATAAAAGCCTTTGACACTTATGAAATGCTTGTAATTTTACTTCAGTATACCATAGTAACATCTGACAAAAAGGTCTAAACACTGAAGCAGCAAACTTTGTGAAAACCAATACTTGTGTTATTCTCAAAACCATTGACCATGGCTGTACTCTGCCCCTAACTGGAGCCTCTACTGTCTATGTAGGTGATTTTCCTAGGGCTCCTCCCAATTTTCTGAAACCTTGGATGAAAACTTGAGGGGGTAATGTGAGTGGGAGGACCAATCAGGATGTGAGTGGGAGGACCAATCACACAACACAAGAGATTGCATCCTCTCACTGACAAATCCACTCTCTAGCTATCTAAAGATTAAAAACTTTAATGATTTGCCGGTACTGTATTATGGAACTCACTGAGCCAGGGGAAAAATATACAGCAGCCCTTGGAGCTTGGCTAGAGAGAGGGGACACATTAGGAAATGATTTGTTGGCAATAGGACGTTTGGTCTTGGATTTATTTGCATAATCTTATGTTTATCAGTCAGCAAGAAAATTATCTAAATTGAAAATCATAGATATGTATTATATCAGTGGAGATAACCAACACCTACTGCCTCTTGTCACCTCAAGGCAGTGGTAACCCTAGCAACATATGTCAATAGACTCAAATTAAGGAACTGGCAGTAGCCAAAATGCAAGTGGTAAGTGCAGAATTTCTGGATTTCAGCCTCTGGCATGAGAGAGGGGCCAAAGTGTTGTCACTCTTTGGAATTTCTTAATTAACAAATACTGCACACAGCATATAAATCAGGTGCACTGCCGTCTGTAATTTAATTTCTGAGCATTATAAAAGACGCTCAGAAATCTGGAGTATGAGAACCTGCGGGACTACAGATGTGTCCTCATACACCTGGGGGTATATTTGCTAAAGTTTTTAGATGTGGAGATGTTGCCCATAGCAACCAATCAGATTCTACTTATCATTTAACTAGTACCTTCTAGAAGAAAATAGCTAGATTCTGATTGGTTGCTATGGGCAACATCTCCACCTACAAGAACTCTCACTTCAGTAAATTTACCGCCTAGCCTCAATACTCCACGGGGAGAAAGATGCCCGGTGCTAGTGAGCCGCCAGGTTCCATGCTACTCTGCTAGCTCCGGGCGTCTTATGCCAAAATTGTGTCTTACTGTAGTTGTAACGCAATGTACTAGGACACACCAGCAGACTATGGACACTCCTATATCTGTGGGCAACTGTGTCTGTAAATGAAGCGCAACGAAACCTGGCGTAGAGAAAAGCTGCGGCTGCTGCACCATAGCACTTCGTATACAGATTCAGAGACTCCGTCGCACACAGATATACAAGTGTCACGTATCAAATTAATCAGCATAGTCTCCTGGATGCATTTTTGGCAAAAATAAAGACGCCCGGAGCTAGCAGAGTATCACAGGACCTGGAACGACTGCAGCAATGATGTATGAAGAACACATCTGTACCTGCAGTGGATACAGACAACTCTGTGGTGTGTACAGTGCTCCAGACTGATGGTTTATAATCCTCTTTCTTCCATTATGAAGTGTCAGTGCTAAACTGCCTGGTACTGCTAGGAGGGAAAAGTAAAAGTGAACCAGAGATTAGCTATTATTCCTTATACATACCGGCTTACAAGGTCCAAGTATTCTGGCTGCAATTCCTTTCCCTTCATTCGTATCTTCTCCATCTTTTTTCATTGGGGTTCCCTAAGACAAAAACATGTTAGCTATGTATTTATGTTTACGGATTCGTTCAAATTAGTTTTTTGTTGCAGACTCTTTGGTAACATCGCTATCTATCCAATTATATAAATGAGGAGCTGTTCATCTAAAGGCTAGATCCCAAACATAGGGTGCCATGCCAGGAGGGTTAAAATGGGCACCAAAGTGTCTCTTTCTGCAAGCTATGGCTATAATACAATCTAATAATATTACTATTGATCAGATTTAAATATCTTTCTTATTTTAGAACAGTAATATACTTAACACATACATTACCGGGGATGCATCCTATGGATCCCTCTCCTGGAAAATATTGCAATGTATAGCCCATAAATGACAATGGCATCTGAAGATAGCATTCAGGGCAGGATCCGGTCAATATCCCGGCGCATGGGATGCTGGCGCTTAGAAAACCGACACCGGAATACCGGCATCCCAAAAGTAAGTAGCGGGGTTAGGCACTAGTTGGAGGGTTAGGATTAGGCACTAGGGGGGTGGGAGGGTTAGGTTTAGGGTGCGGGGAGGGGGAGGATAGGTACTAGGAAGGGAGGTTAGGTTTAGGCACCAGGGAGGGAGGGTTAGGGGTAGGAGAAGGGTTAGGATACCTACCGACAGGGTATCCTAACCCTGTCTGGATGCCGGCATCAGGATTTTGACTACCGGGAGCCTGTGCCAGCATCCCATACCCATCCCTTCAGGGCCAAGTGCAGATTTCTGGACCTTGGTAAATATAAGGGGTGGCTTCTGCAAATGAAAACGAAGGGACAACTGCAGATATCTGCTGCGGTGCCAACATCCTAAACCCGGGGATACTTCATTTTTGCTGGTATCCCCTGAAAATGGCTGTTTCTGGTATAATATGGTTGTTGTAATATATTAGCTTTATCTGTCACTATGAGTTGGATAGGTTCCCAGGGCTGGACACAACTCAGCCGCAGGGTTACCATGGCTACTATAGAAATGCCTGGAGCATGTCCCCTTTTGTATTTCCTCTTCTTCATCCCTAATTTAACCGCAGAGCAATGGACAACTCATGAGCAGAATGTGGTGCAATCTGACACCAGCGTAAGTTAACAGTTTGCCGGGGTGGGTTGTTATACAGGGCGTGGGCAATATTATATATAAGAGGGATTGTCCATGTATAGCAAGTCAGTTTTCACAGGTTTCTTAATAGGAGTTTTCATTTAGGATAAAAGCCACATCCTTGCAACGAGAATCTTTGTGTTGTCCCATGACTAAGGCAAAATAGTTTGGAGAATTTTAAAACTGACCAGGACTCAGCCTTGTTGTTGTCATTGAATGAAATGGATTGGACAATGTAGCTGGGTGATCCAAACTAATCGACACCTGGACTGATTCCAGTCAAATTAGCTCAAAAGGTGCATAAAGTACAAGTGTCAACTGGCAGAGGGTTCCCAAGCAAGGGCCCCCAGTAAATACACACCTATCCTCCTGTTTGTGTTATATGGCATGATTCCTGTGCAGTGCACTTTTTCCTCAGTTTTGTGTGTTAGGGCCTGATTCAGACCCGCTCGCATGTTGCGGCTGCTCGCATCCTGCGTACGCTAATTTTTAAAACTGACGTCATGAGATGCGATCGCTCGCCAAGACAAAAGCACGCCCACTTTGGCAGTGCGGGCGATCGCTCTGCATATGCAGCCACCCATCAGAGTATGTAGAGCCGCTCACTATCGCATGTCATCTCCTGGAAGTGTCTTAAAACATTGGTACATCGAGCAGCATCGGAAGCTAACGCAGCACTTGCGGTTTCCTTACCCTTCCGTAATCACTGCGAGGACTTCAGTGTAAAAAACAGCTAAGTGACGTAAACTATGACGCTGCCAGTTAATCATGCACGCCTTAAAAACGGCGTTGAAACACTCAGGCACGCCTGCATTCGCATCTCCACTCCCCCGTTTTTAATGGACTGCCCAAGTAATCACCCACAAATGGCCTCTCCTGTCACTCCCTCTGCTGGGATGTCTTTGCTGGGCGAGCGGGCGGCATGCGATCGCAATGTGTAGTTCGCGCACGCGCACTGCGATGCGTGCGCATGCGTAGACCATCGGGCCGTGCGCACATCGCTTATGACCAGGTCTGAATCAGGCCCTTAGTTCGCATATAGGGCCTGATTCAGCAAGGATCGCTATTGGGATAGCAGCTGTGTAAGCGCACGCAGGTCTGCTGCGAAAATATGCTAATGATTGCTATCACAATGCTGTCACACCGCCAGCATAGAGACGCCCACTGCCTCCCACTACCACTATCTCACATCCGTAATACTTTGCAAACCTTCATAAACATTGGTAAGATTGAGTACCATTGGTCCCTCATGCATAATTACAGCAGCCCTGACCTCACTTACGAATTGCTAACTTCGGTGCATGCAGTGAGTACTCAAGCTGCCATTGCGGTGGCTAATTTATGCACGCCCCTGTAACGGCGTTCAAACGCACTGACACGCCTGCGTTTTCCCAACCCCATCAATACCACCAAACAGTCACTTCCTGAAAATCGCTCTGCGTGGTCACTGCAATCGCAGGGGAGGCTTCGCGCACTGCGATGCATGGGAAGTACGCAACAATTGGCCATCTGCAGGCGTAATCGTAATAGCGATTCTTGCTGAATCAGGCTCATAGTGTACTAGGTATTTAGAATTCGTTGTTATTTTGTTACAAAATAATTAGTATAAAGCTGCAGATAAAGCATAACGATGTCACTCCTACTTCTGTCTTTTTACACACACTGCATCATTTTTCCTTTACTTTGCTTATAGTGTACTAGGTGGGTAATTCGGCAGAGGACGAAATTGCAAAGCCGCACACAAGCAGCTTGGCAATTCTGTCCTTGTTAAAATGCAAATGCAGCAGGAGGTGTCTGACAGCTAAGCTAACGCAGGCTGGTCAGCTTGCGAGGCCAGGAATCTGCGTCCATGGATGCGGGTCCTGGCCTTGGCATTTCCGGAAAATGGAGGCGCTATGCCCCCCGTTTTCGGGAATGCAGGCCGTCCCTGCACCAGCCAGTAAACGCCTCTGTCAATCAGGCAGAGGCATATGGGGGGGCCTGTGTACGATCATGCAGGACCCATTCTGAATCTACGTTCAGCAGTGCACGCTGAATGAGGCCCTAGGTCAGTGCTTCCCAAACTGTGCGCTGTAGCACCCTGGGGTGCCTTGGGACACTTGCAGGGGTGCCTCAGGTTGGTGGTCCCGCACCAAATCAAATTATTTATGGCCAATGTAATGTAAATGTGTGGACAAACAGAAGTGCAAACCTGTCCACCGCCACATAACAGAACCGAAGGATGACAGGTAACAATTTACTGCACTTTAATACATTTTTTTCTGAACTTCTCAATATCAAACTCTTGGCTTAGGGATGCCGTGAAAACAATGCTGATACTCTAGGGTACCTTGATTCAACAAAGTTTGGGAACCGCTGCCCTAGGTACTTAGGATTAGTATTTTTGTAGCAAAAGAATTGGTATAAAGTCACAGATAAACCATAACGATGGTCACTCCTATTGGTCCAGTCTTTTGCCTGTTTATCCTACAGTAGACTGTGTACTTTTTCCTTATATTTTGCTTATAGTATACTAGGTACTTAGGCTTAGTCTTTTGGCATGGCTAAATTGTAAAGTACATGGTGCTCTAAACTGGACTATTTGGCGTGGTTTGAGGATAGGTGTATGTGTATATACCTGTAATTTCACTAGTTCAGAGTAGGGGCTTTACGGCAACAAAAGGAAAGGTTAAAGTTGTGACCTCATTTAAAAAATCCCAGCACATTTTCCCAGCACAAATACAGTATTCTTACAGGGAATATTCCATTGATGCGACTGGGTTTCCCCTTAGGGTAAGGATTTCCAGGGATCATCCCACAGGAAGAAATCATAGCATTCGGGGCTTTGCAGCCACTCTTTGCAGCCTAAAGGAAAGACACAGAGAAATAAGCTTTACATCAAAGTGCCAAACATTTACCACTTAACATTGTTACAATTAATGTAACAAACATATAATAGTAATTTACAAAAGTGCAATACTGCAGGCCCACAGCACCAATGGCGTCTTGTGACATTACATGGCTATTTTTTTGCTCAGATGCATCTGTGGGGGGCAGGGATACAGAACTTTTTCCATATTTTTATAGTTTGAAAGAGGGAATCACAGCATTGGAGAGAGTAGGCTAAGGAAGCCTTGTACCACTCATGTGTTTCTCCCTTTTAAGGACAATGGAAATTTAGAGGGTCTCAAGGAAAGCACCCTAGTGAAAACATACAGTTCAGAGAGCATCCAACTGACCACCATATAATACACAGAGTATCCTTGTGACCCTGATGCAATACAGGGAGCATCATACAGACCACCATGCAATAAAGAGAGCATCCCAGTGACCACCATACAATACAGAGTGCATTCTAGTTACATATCCACACAACTACTTACGTGCCGGAGGTACCTGAATCCCGCTGCCTTTTCTTTCTGCATAAACCACGTCATCTCCTCCTTCTTCCCCACCTATACATTTAATCAGTCCGCAGGCTCCTTCATGCGTGACACAGACAGCCCTCACTAAGGTCCGGTCATAAGATGGGTACAGAGAGCAGGGGATACAGTTTCCAAACCTGTTCCTTTTCTCTCATTAAACATTCTCTACCTCCTCCTTCTTTTTCCTCCATCATCCTTCCTCTTCATCCATATTTTCCCTATTTCAACCTTATTTATCCTCCAGCTCATTTTCCTTCTTTCTCTATCCTAGTCTTTGCCCTCTTTTTGATCCTGCTGTACCTTCTGCTCTTCCTCCTCCTCTCTTCTTTTTCCTCCCTCACAGCACTAGAGCACTGTGTGCTGTGCCATGATTGGGGGAGCTCAGCACATGAAGTTAGTGAGTAGCTGGGTGGTGAAGGGCATATACCACCTCAACTACACTATGGAGGTGCCAGGCTGCTGATCTGGCAGTAGATCAGCATCACTCCCTGAACTGCTGATGGTAGGGAGCAAGACGAGGGGGGAAGGGACTGATCTGCGGCACAAATAAGACAATGGTTGTTCTCTACAGGGAGGCCAGACACCAAGCATCAGATCTGGGCCCAGGATAGCACTATTGGATATGGCTGTTCTAGGCGCATGTATACTCCCTTGTTGTATACCCACACACAAAAACAACAATTCATAGATTATTTCAATCACTCACATTTACCAGAGGGCTGAAAACCATTTTTTCCCATTACAAAGTCTTTTTGCACTTTTGTATTTATAGGTGCATTTCAAGCAAAGTAATAAAAACATAAGGAACGGCAGAGGGTTTTTCCAAGGGCAGTTCTATAACCTGTTATGACAGCGTATGAAGGGTGTTTTGGTTATGCGTTCTTTATCTTACTCATTGTGTCACGTTCCTCTTCAATGACAGTGTGGTTGTTTCAGAATATTTTGGGCACAAATGGTGGTTATCCATAACACAAATCTGAATATACTACATTATATTGTGTCTAATTCGTACTTGTTTCACAGGACCTTTTGTTAATGCAAGTGGACCCTTATTACAATGTATCTATCTATATCTATATATATATATATATCTATATCTATATCTATATATATATATATATATGTGTGTGTTCATGGACTTAATCATACACAGGACTGTATTGTGTATAAAATAATATAGTATGTGCCTAGTATAGATGACCTCGAGTTGTAATACCATTTGTTTTATATAGAAAGCAATATGTTATTTTATTATTTATTTTTCAATGTGTGCTGCCCCCTTGCAAGGATGGTAAATTAGGGGTGGCCAATAAGCAGCCCCCCAGCTGTTATAGAACTACACAGCCCAGCATGCCCTGCCACAGTTTTGCTATGTGACCATGCTAAAACTGGTGCAAGGCATGCTGGGATGTGTAGTTCAACAACAGCTGGAAGGCTGCCTATTACCCACCCCTGTGCTAGATCAATGTCATAATCTTTCATTTATCAATTAAGAAATTATATATGCAGGAATGGCATCTATAGTCCAGAATTCCTGAGACTTAGGTATTCCATATAAGGAGTTAGCAGTAGTTTTGAGCGCCAAGCCAAATTAAGAGGAAGCAATTAGTAATTATTGACTGACGAAACGCATCAAGATTCCTTTGGATAATTCCATTAAACACTGATACCTCTAGGATATACTTTGGAGGATTTTTTATGGCCTAAAACAAAAAGTTTTATGTAACCTGCTTTGCGGGGGGTTGTGCACTGCCACTTACTGTGGAGGAAGGAGTCTCCACAGCATGCAGCAGAAAAAAAAAACCATTAAAAAAACCCCACAAAACAAAAAGTCAATTTAAAGGCGTAGCCACGTCACCAGTGTGCCGTGAACACGTCCTCCTCAAGATAACGAGCCCACCAATGTTGGAATTTATGCTTAATCTGCTTTATACAAGCTCAACACTAACCAAAGCAAACATTCTCTATTAAGTGTTGGAAATAATTACCTGTTCTAGGATTCTTCTGCAACGTTTTTTCTCTGTTAGGTTGATTTTGAAAAGCTCCTCGACTGGGCGATAATTTGTAGCATCAAGTATATTTCTGAAGACAAAAAATATAATTATCAGTTTTGTAATCTGGGGCCAGTTAACCCTTCCAAAAATTCTGGAGAATACATAAACATTTTATTACTATATATTTTAGCATATTAATATTTAATTTGCCCATGCATACAAATATATATATATATATACATATACACATACATACATATAATACTGCCTCTAATTGCCAGTTTGAATAACATACACTATCCTGTGTCATTTAAATGTTTAAGTTTGGCAGTAGCTCATTGAGCAACAAATGCCACCTCCATCTGACCTGGTAATGCTCTAGAGCAGGGGTGGGCCATTAACGACCCTCCAGCTGCTGTTAAACTACACATCCCAGAAGGTCCTGCAATAGTTTTAGCATGGCCAAACAGTAAAACTGTGGCAGGGCATGCTGGGATGTGTAGCTCTACAGCAGCTGGAGAGCCGCTTATTACCCACCCCTACTGGAGAGTGCCAACTAGTCTATCTTTCAGCATGAGCCGATTGTCAGGGAGACTCCCTGATATAGCAGCAATCTCCCTGAAGAGTCCAGCAAACTCCCCGATTGCAACTTACCCCATTATGCAGCTGTTTTATACTTGAGGACAAAAAAGGAATCAGAGATATCTACATTTATTTGGGATCATCAATGCCAGTTCCCTGCATTGATTATAAGGCACAATGATACCTATGGCTACATGCATTTTCATATAAGGTTTCTCGTGGCCACTTATATGGAACTCCTTGTAAAACACAATACATGAGCAAGCCCTGAAAAAGTGTGTTTTCACTGTTTACCAACAGACAGAGACTACCTATCAGCTCAGGCATAGACACTTCCTGAGGAACAGAGCTCTGTTCTCTGGAGGGAAGCCAAATAGGTGGGAGCCCCTGTTCCAACATCTAAAGCTCTTATCTCTCCACATCATCTATTATAGATGAAAAAAAATGTCATCGGGGACATCTAGCTCCTCTTTCTCTACCCTGCTCACCCTTTGTGGACAGGAAGACCAGGATGGATGGTTTGAAAGAAGAAGGCCTAGCAACAGATGGAGATTGTCAGTGGGTGTAGTCTTGGGGGTATTGGTTGGCATGCAGGCAGCGGAATAATAAAGACCTCCATGTTGTCTGTGCTCACTATTCCGCATTTCAGTTTGCGATTCAGGTAGGAATAAAGTCGGCTACAGAACACAGAATCACTGGATGTCTTAGTGCATTCAGGCCAAATACGATCCATGAATTCGCAGTCAGATTCTGGACAGATGAATCCTTTGCTTTGGATAATCTTTGGTAATTCCTGGCAAAGGTGAATATTATAGCCAGACACTTTGAAGGCTGTAACTTTTAACTGCTTTATAGAAAACATGTGAATGAAACCTTTCCACATTGCAGAACATGATGGAGAAATCCCTTGAAGTTCAGCACCTAGAGCATCTTTTTTCATGTTCTCTGAGGCCTCTCCTGACTGTGAAGAAAGATTCTCCACACTGTAGTCTTCCATTGTGACTTTTTAATGGTGATTTCAATGTTCTCCACTGGCTGAGATCCATCTCATCTGAGGGTTGGGTCTTCCCCATGCAAATGAGACAATTCACATCCAGAAGGTGACTTATGTTTAGCCGTGGTGTCAGTCTTTCTTTTGGCAGAATTTGCACAATCTTGGTCTTGGGGGCACCAAGATGAATCAGACAGATCCTCCAGGGTAAACATCTGACCTGGTGTTGTAAGTATTTCTATTAAACATTTGTGTGTGAGTTTAATCATCTGCCGCTTGTGATGGAGCTCTTTTTTTGCTTTCTAAATGATCTCCAGACACAACGTAAACTTAAACTGAAATATTGCATTTAATGCTCTGTTCCGCTTGTTCACATATCTGATATGGTTAAGTGGACAACGGCAGTTTGAACTAAGGGCCTGATTCAGACCCGCTCGCGAGCGCTGAGCGCTCGCAAGCGGGTCGATGGTGCCCAAGTGCGCACGACGGAGGTGGCTCCATCGTGCGCATGCGCGTGATCCGAATAACGACGGCTAAGCCGTCGTTATGGGTCTTGCACCAAAGGGGGCGTGCTGTCGATGTTGATTGACAGCACGCCCCCTTTGGTGGGCGTGCCGGGGGCGTGGCTGCCCAGACGGAGGCGTTCCCATGGGAACGCCTACCGTCTGGGGCCGGCCCCACTGACATCACTAGTTATGTCAGTGGGAGTGCTTTTGGCGCTGAGCCAAAAGCACTCCTGGGCTTGCGGCAGTGAGACCCTACTGCAGGGTCTCGTCGCAAGCCCAGACCATCGCGACCATCATTTTGGCCGCTCGCTATAGCTGTGGGTGGTCACCCACAGCTATGCTAGCGGCCAGGAGGCCGCTCCAAAAAGGAGCAGGGACGGCCCTGATTCAGAGCGAGCGCTCTGTCAGAGCGTCCGGCTCTGAATCAGGGCCTAAGGCCACTAAAACTAGGTTTTTTTTAATGTCCGTGTACAGGTTGGGAAATGCCTTTACAGAAGATAATACAAATCATTAAATCAGGGGTAGCCAACCTCGGTCCGCTCACGTTTTCCACATAACCTAGCTGATGCAAAGGTGTATTCATTACTCACCAAAACATTTAGAAAGATCCATAGGTGAAGTTAATTATTATAGTTGTGATTCTGTGAGGAGACCTGGAAAACCTGCACTGTTCGCTCTCGAGGACCAGGTTTGGCTACCCCTGCCTTAAATCAAAGATCTTACCCTTGTCCACATATCTGTGCTGGTTAAGTGGCACTTTGAGGCCACTGAATAACTATGTTTTTTTTACGTCCCTGTACAGGTTGGGAAATGCCTTTATAGAAGGTTTGCAAAGGATTATTTAAGTCAATTGTTTATTTTTAGAAAGCACTCTTCCTGGTCCCTTCTGGGATTAGAAAATCAACTCCCAGCAGCAGCAGCAGCAGCCATGCTCAAGGATTCTTCTGTTGCAAGGACTGATGTGAATGTATCACAATTTTTTTGTAAATGCCTCCTCCCCTCCACTTCTCACTCATAAATTTTCTTCGGAATCAAAACACAAAATTAAATTTACTACCAATCAACGCTTCCTGTCCCTGCCCTGCCTTCAACTTCATACAAACTCCAACTCCCTCAGGCCTCTCTTGAATAATAAAAGTGTTTCCTTATGTGCCATGTTTGAAGTTGAGCTGCCATGTGTTTGTGCCGCCCACTGCTGCAGCTTAGCTTAGTCAGCCAGCTATCTTGGTGCAAATTTTGGGCCTAAACTAGATGAAAAAAAAAATCAATATTGTGAGCTGTGAGGTGGTCAAAATTGACTGGAAACGAGTGTAAATAAATGTTATTGAGGTTAATAATACTGTAGGAACAAAAAAAAGGCCCATTTTATGTGATTTTAGCTGTTTTTAGGATTTTTTTAACAAAAAAATCCAGATTCAAAACCAAAACACGGAGGAGAGGTTTTTTCAACACCAATCCAGATCCAAAACCAGTGGAGATCCAGATCCAAAACCAAAACACGAGGGTCAGTGCACATCTCTAGTTTTCATCAACAAGTAGATCTGCTCAGCTTGAATTTTATGGCACTCCTCTCAGATGTAGCAGTACACGTCCACTTTAACGCCGCACTCAAAAGGTTTTGCTTTCACAATCTCCCTGAAATGCTTTTGCAAAAGTAGGCATGTATTCTGTAAGCATATTCACTAACCATGCGTAACATAGATACAAGTGGGTACAATCACTATGCAACTATAGAAGCAACACTTAAGTCTCAGCGTTCCTTACGCACACACAGATTATGAGTACCATCCAACACAAAGTAAAGATAGCCGTTTTGTTGAGTAAACAAAAATTCTGCCTATATTAATTAGCGACATCACAAAGTGCTTCATGCCTCATTAAAGCCAACAACTCTTAGTGCATTTTTGTGAAAATGGATAATTATATATAAATTATTATTAGAAAGTGCACTCTCCAAGCAATAAGTTGAAAAAAAATCCACTTAAATAAATTTTATAGTGTATTAAATCCTCATCACCACAGACATAGTAAGAAGACTTGACATCCATCGACAAAATGCTGGATCATTACCAAGCAAATACAATGCTTATTCACATCACATCGGCATTATAAATCTGTATGATTACTACTCATGCTACCCGTCGGCCTCGGTCCCCTTATGGGCCGTTCAAGACATACAGCTGCCCACCCACGTTCATCATTATATGTCTAAGAATCTCAGACGGAAAGGGAGTACATAGACAAAACTAAGAAAATGTTTGTCTAGAATGTTTTAATAGTTTTACTATTATTTTATTTTCCAGTTTATCTGAACTTTAATGTTATAAATGTATTTATTACATGTTAAATGAGTCACTGATGAGAGATGAAATAGCAGCATTGTATACAACAGCAGAGGTATGACAATTAGGGTAAACACATAGCTCTCCTGACAATGGAGTACAGAATTCTCTGCTGGTTACGCCAAAAGTAACAATTACCTGTCCCTGTGGTATAGCTGACAGTGTTCAGCATAAACAAAGTACCGGTAATAGAAAATACAGGAAAAATGTACTGCAGGAAAGTATGCAGAGTGGAAGCAGAACATGTCGGACTGCAGGAGAGGGAGTGGGAGTAAAAGGTACAGATCAGATTGCCTAAATGTATATTCATTCTCACACCAAGGGCCAGATTAACAATGGGGCGGATGGGGCTACACCTCCAGGCCTCCACTTGAAAATCGGCCTTTTATCATAACAGCAAGATTGTGACCAGTCGCCCACCTATCCATATAGTCAGCCTTAAATATTACATTTGTATTTCTATCTTCTTCACAAAATTATGCAATTTTCCTACTGTTACTTATTTAGAGAGACTATTGGGGCTGATATAGTAGGGGGAGTACACACCCACATGGAACTGGCCACACCCACACAGCACTGGCCACACCTCCTCTGCTTATCACAATAGGTGATCATGATCAGCCCCAGTCCCATGTGGAACTTAATCCGGTCGTGGTGGCACCCTGGGGGTAGACAAAACAATTGAATGGAGAACTAGTGCAATGAATCGTATCGACTTACATCTTGGTAAGCATAAATATCTGAAATATTATTCACTTTTTATTAGCCATGGCCAGTAAAGGTGCATATCCACTAGCAGATAGAGGAATGACAGTACGATTACAACATTGCAATCGTACAGTCGTTCCTCTTAATGTGCAGTGCCTACACTGAACGATAGGTCGTCCAGTGCAGGCACCCTCCCTCCTCCCCGAACATGCCCAATCTGCAGTTATCGGCATATTGACCGGTATTTTCAGGCGATGACTGATGTCGAAAACGGCCAGCGGGAGCGCGCATCCCTGGTCGTTTTCAACATTTTTGTGCCTGATTTTTTAACGATTAAAGAGCGATTGAATGAGAAGGATGTCCTTATCGTTCTATCGCTCATTTTAATCTCCTAGTGGATACGCGGCATAAGTTTGGAAATATGAGTGAGTATTGTTTTAAAATATATGGCCTTAACCCATGGGCTAGGACACAACACAAAGTTCAGCAGGCCATTAAGGGCCATGATTGTCTTTTTACAAACCTACTGTATACTGCAAGCTAACAAAATGTTCATTGTGTATGAATAACAGAGTTCCTATATTATACATATTAATGTGTATACAGTGGTAAAAGAAAGGATATCATTAAATAAATACTGATTTGGGGTGCACATCTAAAATTCATTTGAATAGGGCCCAAAACACAGCTTTATAATTGAGAAATCAGGGACTCTAACATACATTTTCACTTTGTATTTGTCCAGGGAAATGCAGGGATGACTTATATTAGAGGTGGCTAAACCAGATACCAGATTCTCAAGGACCCCTAACAGTTCATGTTTACCAGATCCTCTAAGTGGTGCACAGGTGTATCAGATTTTGACAATTTCTGATTTATATAATAATATTCTTGTCACCTTACTTTATCTATTATCTATGATGGTTCTATTATTGGGGAACTCACCTTCTAGCAAAGTTATATTGTTTCCTTTTACCACCAAAATCAGATTTGTAACTTCCAGAGCTCTCCCATACCAAACAACTGTCCTAATTTTGGCTAGACAGTCCTGATTTTTTGGGGGGTAGAGGTATTCTAGTTCTGCATACAGAAGAGGTACAGTAGGTGCCTTCACTGTGTGCAGCAAAAAAAAAAATTGGCTTTTTATTTTAGTAGAAAACAGATTGTGCGTGACCACAACCCAATGACATGGCCACGCCCCCAGCACAAAGCAGCCACGCCCCTGATTTTAACTCCAGAAATGTTGGGGCTATACTCTCCTAACAATCCTGGTGATAATGCTCTCACAATGCAAAATGTTGGGGATGTGGTTTTAATTGAGGGATAAGACTGACATTATCAGAAATGGGATATGATGAAACTGGGGTGCGGCCAAGTCTGGACTAGTCCAAAAACACAGCAGAGAGCAGGTAAAGAGGTATAACATAGAGGTATGTCTTATACAAGACCCTACACTTTGCAAAAATTATACACAGAAAATAGTTGTGGCTATTGTCCTACTGATAACCCCTAAATCCCTCTCATACCACATTATAAAGCATGCATAGTGTACGACTGATATATTTGGTACTACAGCATCAATACTGTGTATAGTGGTAAAAGATGTGGTATCCAGATGGAAGATCTACAGTGTCTAGACAGTCACTAGGTCAACACCAGATGGTCGATATGCAAATGGTTGACAGGGTCAAAAGGTTGACACAGAAAATATCAACACTGATTTTTCACGAAATTTAGGGTTAGGCTTAGGCATCTCGCAGAGGGTTAGGGTTAGGCTGCGGAAGGGGATGGTTAAATACAAAGTGGTGGGTTGGGATGAGGATTAGGGTTAAAATAACAATAACCTTTTCTTTGTCTACCTTTTGACCATGTCGAACATTTGACCCTGTCAACCTAAGCCCATGTCGACTATTTAACAGTCGATCCATCTGACTGTCTATCTAGACACTGCAGATTTTTCAATCCACACCAGTATAAGATGTACATTGTGCTTTAATTACAGCGAAGCTAAGGGTTAAACTTAATCCTCTCAAGATCCTTATGAGAGGAAGTTTGAATGAGTAGAAATAATTATTATCTCACTACTTGTATTGATCATTACATAACAGGTTTTAAACCATAGGGAGAAAACAAACCATTCCCTATAGACAGTGCTGCAATTAGATCAGTCAGGTTTATAAACAACAAACTTCTTAATGGCTTCTGTGTTTATGGTCATTGTACCTCTGATAATAAGAGTCATTGGTATTTTTAAAAATACAACTTCAAACACCCTAATAGTCTCTCTGCTGTACCCAGTTTCCCCTGTCCATTTCCTATCATCGCTGTTCAAAGTACAGGTTGAGTCTCCCATATCCAAATATTCCGAAATACGGAATAATGTTGGCATGACTGAGATAATGAAACCTTCGATTTTTGATGGTACAATGTACACAAACTTTGTCTAAGGCGCAAATTATTAAATAATATTGTATAAAATTACCTTCAGGCTGTGTGTATAGGGTGTATATGAAACATAAATGAATTTCATGTATGTACACAAACTTTGTTTAAGCCACAAAATTATTGAAAATATTGTATAAAATGAGCTGCAGGCTATGTGTATAAGGTGCATATAACACATATATGCTTTCTGTGTGTATATTTGGGTCCCATTGCCAAGATATTTCATTATGGTATGCAATTACTCCAAAATACGGAATATTCCGTTATCCAAAATACCCCTGGTCCCAAGGTTTTTGGATATGGGAGACTCAACCTGTATGAGCTTATTGGGGTGAAGTACCCCAAGTGTGAAATACAAAGCTGTCCTAAGTCCCCAATGAGCTCTCTGCCCATAGAACAGCACAAGCCTGAAAGCCAAATACTATACGGGACCTTCCAGGGAACTCCAAGGGGACTGCCAATATCCCTATAATCTACAATAGTAGGTATGATATGAAAATGTGTGTGCTGATAAGGAGTACAAAGGGTATCCAGTCACATGGTTGTATATTTGCCATGTCTACATTCAATGTCGACACTAGAATGGCAACATGTCGACATCTGAAATATCATATGAAATGTCAACAATCTCAGCACGCCGACGGTTATGGTTAGGTTGTAGGGGGGCATTAGGGTTAGGCACAAGGTATTAGGGATAGGGTGGGTATTCTTGCCAGAATGCGGGCGCATTAGATCATTTAGCTGGAAATGACTATCACATGACCACCGTGACCAGGAAGAAGATGCTTGAGGCGCTGATGCCGCCTGGACCAGGTAAGTAACCAGGTGGCCGCAAGGGAGAACATTCTATCATGTTGACATGTAAACTGTACATGTCGACGTGAGAACTGGTAACCTAACATACCACACCCATACACAGCTGATATGAAGATGAGAGGTCCCTGTGATATACTGTACATATATACTGTAGATAAGTACAGAGCCATTCTTTATCCATCAACACTGTCAGATTACATATACAGTGGTCATGGCTAATCTATTCATTAGTGGTAGGTAATATTTTATAGTGTTTTTATTTATAGTTATTTCATTTTGTACATTCTTTATATGTTTTCCTATCCATCTGTACAAGAGAGGAATTCTATCAGTAATCATAATTAATGTATCCTAATAATATTTACGAGTAACCCCAGTACAGGGCAGTTTACTGCTTCCAGCATATGCTGCAGTTATGTAAATTCTTGGGGGAGCTAACAAATGGTCTCTATTAGTTTATAATGTAATATAGGTTTTGTATCACAAGGCGGCAGAATTTTATTAACAAGAACTTGTAAATATGATATAGCCTACTTGGAACCAATACTTTCAATTGCAAGCATTATTAGTTGAGGAATATGACTTATTAACGTCCCTTTTAGCTAATCAGACATAGTCAAATCTCTGCACAGCTTATCATTTACGTAGATATTTATTAATGAATCTGCCAGCTGTACTGTGTCTAGACCACACAGATGGTATACTAATCTGCCACTGTTGTGTTACACTCTTCTTCCAGTAGATGGAGCTACAACACAGACACACTAGGGGTCATTGGGCCTGATTCAGCTTTGGGAATAGAGTGAGAATTAGCACTTAACTGTGAATCTGGACAAACCATATTGCAATGCAAGGAGTGTAAATGCATACTTTTTTTTTTGTTGCATTTATGGTAAACCATACTGCAATGCAAGGGGTGTAAATACATACGATTTTTTTTTTTTTTTTTTTGCATTTATGGTAAATACTGGTTGCTTTTGCATGTAGCTCACAAATACTGCACAGCTTTATTATTACTCTACAATTTAGATGTCAGTTTGGAAACACTCCTCCCAAATCTAAATCTCTCTGCACATTTTAAATGTGCCCCACCTGCAGTGCAGCATGGTTTCACCAAGATGATCAGTTAGGTGCTATATCTCACTCTATTCCCAAAGCTGAACAGGCCCATTGTCCAAAAGTGAAACATGTGAACTGTAAGCACAGGTGTCACATACAGCAGAATAGCTAGGGCCATAAATAAAGCATATGTACTATTTCTTCACATCCATGTGCGTCCTTGCGTTATGTGAAGAAGTTTGGCTGTGGTTTTCTCTAAAGGATGAATACACCCTAGTTTGTTAATGTCTCACTTCTGGTGACTGGAAGGGAGTACGGATGTTATAAAACTACCCTTGTGTATTTAACATACCTATAATTGTACATCCAGAAAGGGGTTGATTCAGAGCCACATACAAAACTGCAGCATTGCATGCTTGAAAATAGACGCAGATTTCCGCAGGTACTTGATGTGGCTGCACCTTCCCTCTACGTCTTGTGAGAGCAGCGGTCATCACTATAAATGTGCATTTGCACTAGCCCAATCCTGGCTTGTGAGAGCAGCTGTGATCACTATAAATGTGCATTTGCACTAGCCCTGCGCTACCCATTTAGTCACATGGGGAGATCAGTCTGACTTCTGTGTGACTGAGCAGCCCGAAGATCCATAGCGATACACAACATCACTTCGGTTGTGTAATAATATTATTATTAATTATTATTATTATTATTAATAATAATAAAAATGTAATTTATATAGCACTTTTCTCCAATACAAATGAAGGCGTTTTATAGATAACATGAACATAATAAGAGTTGACTCTTTCATAAAGCTACAATATAGAAGCGAAACTAGTCAGAAGCTCAGGACAACTCCTGCATCATTCGCTCTTTGGCACCTCCGTTTTCTACCTGGCATTGGCACTTTCAGCCCACCCAGCAGCTGCACGGCTGTCATTGTCTGTATCTGGATTAAGCAGCCATCAAGCTCGCTGCAGCCAGGCTGGTAACCTCTTCAGTAAACTCTTAATACATCCGGAGTCCAGACCGTCAGCATTACACCGCAACAGATTGCTGCTTTCTATGACATACATCAGGTCCTTACCTCAAAGGTTTACATTCAAAGCCAGACTTTCCGCTGGTAATTAATATTCCCTATTAAGCTTGGACCATACAAATGTTCATGTGCAGCTATAGACTGGAATAATAACAAGAATGGGGCTTTACTGGCCAGTACAATGGAGCTACTATTAACCTTATAAAATCCTTGAAAAAAAAAAGAAAAAAGAAAAAAAGTTATTAATAGACATGTGCGCTGACCCCCGTGTTTTAATTTTGGTTCTATTTTATCGCCGTGTTTTGGTTTTGCCAAACACCACCCGCAAGTGTTTTGTTTTTGGATCTGGTTTTAAAAAATGAATAAATTGATAAAAACAGCTAAAATCATGTAATGTGGGCCGGTTTTGTTTCTACAGTATTATTAACCTCAATAACATTAATTTCCGGTCATTTCCAGTCAATTTTGACCACCTCACAAAATTGTTTTCTCCACTTCTGGTCAAAGGTTGTGGCTGACTAAGCTAAGCGACAGACGTGGCACAAACACGTGGCAGTTCAACTTCCAACATGGCACTTAGTGTTTGTGGATACTTAATCGGGATTATTATTAGCACCGTTCCATCTAAAATGAGCAATAGCTAATGTCATTTTCTATGACGTAACCTGCAAATTGTGAACACATTGATTATTTATTAGCCCTTTATAGACCGTCCAGTTCCCAGTCTGAGAGTCTTGTACAATTGGTGATGTTTGACCCTTTGCATCTACCTTTTGGAACAGTGTAGACAGCTGTACATTGTTTCTGTCATCAGTCTGTACATTATTTAGACCAAATTGTCCGTATATATTAAAAAAGAAACAATATCAATGTTAAATACACTATTCTGTTTTGTTTGTTTTATTTATCTTTGATCAGGGGAGAAAAGTCTAAGTTGTATTGGAATTGGTGGGAATTTTGTCTACATTATTTCTATAATAGTTATAGGCGAAGATTATTAAATCATTACATTGCATGGATTCCACACTCTTCCTCTTTTTTTTATCCAGGCCCTGGAAGCATTATGCTGTTGTGCTTGTTTGTTTGTTTGTTTGTTGATTTGTTTTTTTCCTCCTTCTCCCCCTTTTTTATATTTGTGTGTGCTCGGATGCCTTTGTTTTTGATTCTTTCCCCCCTCCCTCTTTATACCGTGCTTTATAACATTATTAAGGGGAGGTGAGAACGGAACAAAAATACAACGGAAATCTCTAATCTTTTCTGTTCTCAAGTTCATTATTCTCTTAGGGGTCTATTTACTAAGCAGTGTTAGGAGACAGAGTGAAAAGTGATAAGGCGCCACCCAATCCGCTCCTAACTGCCATCTTACAGGCTGTGTTTGAAAAATGACAGTTAGGAGCTGATTGGCTGGCACCTTATCACTTTTCACTCTGTCTCCTAACACTGCTTAGTAAATAGATCCCTTAAACTCAAAATATAAATTTTATCATTGTATGGCGTATGGGGCCCCCAATGCCTATTGGCTGCCATCAATGGTGGAAGCTGAGGAGTATTAGACCCTGTGTGATAGTACATAGCAGTCTAGCTTCTTGTTTTTTTCCCCAATTATTTTGCTGGAAAGTAAAAATGCTCAGTTTTAACCATTAAAGTGTACAAGTTGCTTTGTTACAATAAAACTAAACGTGTACACAAAAAGCTATAGAAATACCTCACTATTCAGAGATCGAAAAAAAAAAAAGATGGTCATACAAGCTACAGAACACCAACACCCCAGTAAAGTACTTTATAATAAGCTGTCAAACTCACACAATCTTGGCAAAGCCCATAATGAAAAGTATTGCATAGTGGATTTCTCCTTGGGCTATATTATATTGTATATTAAAAAGGACATGCACAGTTTAACAAACCAAGCAGTTCATTGACAGGAGCAGCCACTTTTGTGGCTGAAGTGCTTGGTTTGTTTTGGCCCCCACAAAACAAGCTACCAATGGACTTAAGGCGGCTAACAGCGTTCATTAATCATCTTTACACTGGGAAGATGTAATTATCATCATCATCCTCATCAGTGTTAACATCATTAATCACACAATATTAGCTCAACCCCACTTGAGTCCACAGTTAGTTACATAAGCCTATGTACTTTGTTGCATTTGGCGGCAACGGTCTTCCTCATAGAATTTCTAAGGTTTTTTTTTTATAGAACGTGAGTTTTTCCACATTTTGAGAAAGTAGCTTCCTACGGCGATCGCTCACAAGGTTCCCAACGAGTACACACTGGAGGGTAATCAAAAGGACTGTGTGACATGCTAATTTGTACATTGTCGTTAAAATAATCCTCCATTCTATTGATGCTTAGTCTATCAGATTAAGTCGCAATTTTACAATTTTTCGGCAGTAAATTTTCCCTTTATTAATAGAGGTGATGTTTTATTTAACATTGTGAAATATTGTTTAGATTTCAGGCTCCTTTTCTTAAACTTTATTTCCCCTCGACCACTTTTAGTAGATGTTAAAGTACTATCATAACTGCTGGCAGCAGCTGTAGCACTAGTCTGGGCTGCTGCTCCTGCTCTTCTATCAACTGCTCTATATCGACACAGAGCACTCATAGGGGTATATTTACTAAAGTGAGAGTGTTTAGAAGTGGAGATGTTGCCCATAGCAACCAGTCAGATTCTAGCCATTAGCTTCTAGAAGGTGCTAGTTAAATAAGTAGAATCTGATTGGTTGTTAAGGGGCAACCTCTCCATTTCTAAACACTCTCACTTTAGTAAATAACAAGAGAGATATGGTAAGAACTTACCTTTGTTATCTCTGTTTCTACGAAGTCCATAGGGTCCACAGGGTTGACCTTGGGGGTATAGGTTGGGAACCAAATCCGGGTACCACGCAGTTAAAGCCTTTAGCTCCCAGGATGCACTTGGGTCCACTCTGCCTATAACCCCGCCCCCCAGCCAGAGGCACCTCAGTTTGTAAGTAGCCAAAGGCCGGAGGAGGAGAGAAAAAGAGAGAGAAAACTGGAACACTCAAGAACCATAGTCACAGAAAAGGAGACGGGAAACCGGTGACCAGTAACACAGCCCATATGAAGCCAGGTGCGTCAGGGCGGGCGCCCTGTGGACCCTATGGACTTCGTAGAAACAGAGATAACAAAGGTAAGTTCTTACCATATCTCTTGTTTTCTACTTCAGGGTCCATAGGGGGTCCACAGGGTTGACCTTGGGGATGTCCCAAAGCAGTTCAACCAAGGGTGGGGACGCTCCTGTGCTGAGAGGAGAATCCGTCGCCAAAAAGGAAGCATCCTGAGAGGCAAAGGAAACCAATGCCTAGAACCTTAAAAAGGTGTGGACAGAAGACCAGGTGGACACCTAGTAAGGCAAAACAGCCGAGGCGCCACAACGAGCCGCCCACGAGGGTTACATGGCCCGAGAAAAAACAAGCCTCAACGACAGAAATGCCCACCCATGGGTAGGCCCCTGAGGAAGACATACGAGACCATCCAGCCAACATTTCATTATAGGCCGGCCATCGTTTCCTGTGAAAACCAGAAACCGCAGACCACCAATAAGGAGTCCGATTCCCATAAGGAACTTGAACGGACCACATAAAGCCAAAGAGGCCACACCAGCCGAGAGGACTGGGGACTGAATGGCCGTACCATAAGTTCCAGAATAATATGGAACCTAAAAACCACTCTAAGAAGAAACACAGGGCGAGAGCAACTCACACCCTGACAGGATGCCCTCCAGAAGAGGGAGCCACATGAGAACGCTCCCAATTCAGACACTCTCTTGGTTGATATAAACACCCTGAGAGAGAGAGAGAGAGCTTAAACAATAGACCATGTAATGGCTATCACAACCAGCGGTTCCATTGACTGTCCCCGGAGGGAACAAAGAACCACTACTAACTCCCCAGGAGTCCCTAGGGAGGACAAGTGGAGGCATAATCCAGAAAACACTCCAAAGGATGAACTGGATACCAGAGTGGAGCAATTCCATATCTTAACCATACCGACAGTGTAGAGATCCGCACTGTCAGGAAGGCCAGGCCAAGGGTGAAACCCAAGCCAGCCGGAAGGAATGCCAGAATATCTGGAAATCCTGGACACCAGAGGATCGTATCGACAGGTACGATACCATAAGAATTATGTATGCCACAGTCCGTGGCAGATCCCAGCAAAGTCTGGCCTATCTGCTCTAAACATCTCAATGAAGACAGAGCCAGGGAAGCCCTAGGACCACAGTAGGAGCGCAGTCAAAGACAAATGATCCAGGTCCAGGGAAAAACAAGGACCCCGAGACAACAGGTCCAGATAGTGAAGCAGTAGGAACGGAGCATCGATGAGGAGACTCCGAAAATCTTAGTACCAGTGATGTCTGGGACGAACTGGAGCCCCCAGAAGAAAAGCCCCTCCGTCTCGAATTAAACTTCCGAAGACCTCGAGGAAGAAGGGAGACCGGAGGACACAGGTACACAAAGTGGAAGGACCACTTCACTGACAAAGAGTCACTGAAGGTTGCTTCAGTACTCCTAGAGCTGGACTGTAACACCAGTAATGTGTGATAGAGTCAGAAGGCCATGAGGATCAATCACCTCAGGGAGGCCCCCTCTGCTCACCAGGAGTTGAAACCTCTCTTGGAGAAGAGACTAGTCCCCGGGATGCACGTCGTGATGGCTGAGGAAGCCCGCTTCCCAATAGAGAGCTCCGGGAATGAACACTGCAGAGTTGGCCAGGAGAAGACCCTTGGACTATGTCAGAATGTATGACATTCCTGACATTGCCACCCAACTACCAGTGTTGCCTAGATGGAAGCCACTGTTGTGACACTGTCAGACTGAACCTATTCAGGTTTACCGTGACATATGGGTTAGGCCAGAGTGAAGGCCCAAGACAGCCTAAAGTACCACCAAGTTAAGTGGCAGGGCGGAAGCGACAGACGTCCAACTGCCCCGAAACGAATGCGGACCAGACACTGTCTGTAGCAAAGCATACCCTGGACAAGATGGCCATAGCCACCCGGACAGAGACCAACTCGCCTCCGGAAAAAGTATCATCGTTCGAACAGCGATCCAATGGAAAAAACTCGATCCATCTGGAGAGGAGTCAATTATGGCAAGGCCTGGAATGGAACTGAGCACAGTCCACCATACCAAAAGGTAGACACTCTGGTAGACCGCGCATCACAAAGAGTAATGACATATGTCGACTGCGTAGACATCGGCACACTCCAAGTTGAAGAGTGGAGATCCTGTCTTATGCCAGAAAAAATCTCAGATTCTGAGAATCAAGCAGTGCTCCCAGATGAAGAAAACCCTGTGAGGGATGCAGGGAGGACTTTTTCTCCAATGACTAATTATCTGTGCTGAGAAGAAGCCACGGTTATCCTGACCTGGCGGTAAAGTACCTTGGTGATCCTGCTAAAAGCAGGAGGCCGTCCAGAGAAAGGAGCATTTGGATACACTGAACAGGTGAACTGTCAGAAAATCCATAAAGCTGGTAAACCCCGGTGGAGTTGAGGACAGTCCCAAAAGGCAGAGCCCGAAACTTACAAGTGTTGCTGTGGCATAGCAAACCTGAACCCATGCTGATGAGAGGGCTCTGTATATACCCGTAGGTACGTATCCTGAATACTCAGATAGACCATAAAATCCCCAGGTTCCAAACGTCGGATTATGGAGCATGGACGATTCCACCTGAGTCCAGGCACCCTTGGAATCTGATTCAGGGATTTGAGACAGAGTATAGGCAAATGAGGACCAGTCGGTCACTGCCCCAGAAAGAAAGTAGAACAACCAGTCCCTCGCTGAGATAGTGAGGTTGGCCGAAATAGCTCTGCTTACCGCAAAGACTGTATAGCTTTCTGGGATCGTAAGGCCCTGATCGGGTCTGAAGAAGGACCCGTGTAACAATGCCTGTGAGGAGGCCGCCTGAGCAATGAGAGGCCGTTGAGAATCAGTACCTCACTCTGGAATTCCCCAGATGTAGACCTGTCCCGTCAGGCTGAAGGTTTATCCTCAGGTGTAGAAACAGGGTCGTCCGGAAGTCCAGGACTGCTCGGTACTGGATATGGTGGCCCCCGTGGAGGCCGACAGCCTAGGAAAAAACAGGCCTTTAGGCTGACCCTGAGGACAAAAAGACTTAACAGAGTTAGTCCGAATGTAGTGGGAGTAGCTAAAGACGGTATCTCTCCATTAGTGATACTGCCAATGATGCAACAATCTTGTCAAGGTCAGGACCAAACAAGATCTTCCCCATGGAAGGAGTCTGCACCTCTGCTTTCCCATAACGCAGCCATAGGGTATTGCGGCGGATACAGTCGCAGCCGAAACTATGAAAGTTAGAAGACCGGCATCCAATGTAGGTAATCCCACATATGACCACTGCATATTTTATGTGAGCGGCAAAAGATATTTGAACCCCAGACGTGTTGGAGAGGAAAAACGTTACAAAAGCATCACCATGCGATGGCCATGGTAGGACGGGCAACAGGCCCTGAAAACGAGTACATTGATTTCAGGCAAAGTTACCAACTACGGATCCGTAAAATCCGTCCAGGCCGGGACGGGAGGCGTATTAATTCCTGTAACCTGACGATTAACATACAAATCCATCCCAGAAGGAGATTTCCATTACTTGTGAGGACCCTCAGGGAATGGGAAACAGGAGGCCTTTGTGACTCCTCGTATCTGGCGACAGCCAGACTCCCGCCATGAGATCCACCCGGTGGGCAGAAACGGGAGATGTATGATACAGGTGCAGGATCGACATTCTCTATATCCAGAACGAATCTGGCTACCAGCCCCAAAGCAGGGATAATAATACTTGAAATCGGCTCCCCCCATGTGAGAGGGAAAGAGCCGAATGCACCATCCAGTTCACGGCAGAGCCACTGGGAAGTAACCACAGGGCGTATATCACGCCAATTAGTATTTCGTAGAAAACGACATCCACCAGGGTGGCCGTTGTGGTAATCCCTGCAAGGGGAATGACAGACCGATGTGGTATCGGAGGTAATTCATGTACTGTGAAAAACCCCGGCAGGGAGCGATAGTCTGTGACACAGGGGTAAATTGCAAGAAATTGCGAGATACCCCGAGTTGAAAAGGGCAGTATGGTGAAGTAACTCCAAGCGAGTGACGACAATGGGGCCCGCCCGGCGATCCTCAAAGGAGAGGATCCTGAGAAATAAACCGCCCTTTAAGAGGGTCGTGCAAGGGGCCCGGCACCAGATGGTGCCGCATACATGAACCTTTCTGAGTTAAAATCCTCCGCACTAATACCTGCAGGCCATGACTTGCAGGATAGCAATAATGGGTGCAGTATCGTGTGCAATCTCCTGGTCAGATATATTTGACTATCTTGACGGAAATATTAAGCAGCGCCATACCGGTCCTGACTGACGCTAAGATTAGCTGCAGGGACCCATTATCAGCGTATGCAACTCACAGTTCCATCTAAAATATGGCAACGTGCAGCACGCAACAGTATGTGACAAACCTCACAGATATTAACAAGTATATATATGTGAGGTCTCAGAACCACCCCAGGTACACCTGTATTAGGGCAGATAAAGAAAAGGGATAGATATACACTGACAGGTGAGAGAAAAAGCAGACAGTCAGCACTAGCATAAGTCACATACAATGCAGAAAAATATATATACATACATTTGCATGACATATAATATACTGCACAATGTCGCTACATTCAACTGCCCAGATTCAGTGTCTGGGAAGGCTATAGCGCTGTGTACACTCACCCAAAATGGCCAGGTACGCAGGGGGACTGGGCTCACTGTCATCCTAGGAGTTCTGCAGCACCACAGAGAGAAAATGGCCGCTGGAGACCTCAGAAGAAGCGTGGCCCGCGGAGGAAGCAGCTCAGCGACACCAGACTGTAGTATTGAAAGGCGCGCTGAGCTGAGGGTAGGAGCCGCTAGACAGGGAAGGCTTCCTCCCCTGGCTAGCAATTAACCCCCCGGGATGCCGGCTCCCGCTGCCGCTATAATCTAAGCAGCCCCCCTGCAGTAACGGTGACCCGACTCCGGCCGGGCACCAACTTAAACTGAGGTTACTCTGGCTGGGGGGCGGGGTTATAGGGAGAGTGGACCCAAGTGCATCCTGGGAGCTAAAAGCTTTAACTGCGTGGTGCCCGGATTTGGTTCCCAACCTATACCCCCAAGGTCAACCCTGTGGACCCCCTATGGACCCTGAAGTAGAAATACCCACTAGTATAAGGATGGCACACTAATGAAGTTATATTTTTTTTGCACACCAGTTTTATCATTTTCATTTATGATAACAGTTCCTGATAACACAACACAGTACCTCAGTGCCCCTAGAAATGGTGACACCCTAATGATGTTTTATTGTGTAACACACAAGTTTTGTTATATAATTTACATTTTTTTTAATAACAGTGTCTGAAAACAGTCTCACAGCGATGGTGACACCATAATGATGTTTTATTTTGTAACACACAAGTTTTAGATTATTAAATTTTTTTAACAGTGCCTGAACACACAACAAACTGCCTCACAGTGCACCTAGTATAAGCCGGATGGTACCCTAATAATGACGTTATATTTAACACACAAGTTTTATATTAGTAAAACATTTTAACAGTGCCTGAAGGCCCTAAACACATGAACTGCCTCACAGCACCAATTGTATAAGCTGGGCTGCACCCTAATAGTAATGATGATGTTATAATAGTTTATTTTTTTGTTTGCTTTATAAATATTTTTTTTTAGTAACAAACAACACACTGCTGCATTTTATTGTGCCCAACAGATTGCTACAGCCAGCCCACAGTACCCCAGCCATCAGTACTCCCAATCGTTTTTTTTATTCAGTACAAACTTCGTGCCTCTGGTCTCCAGTGTGCCCGATCACGAGGGAAGGACTTTGATATTCAATACAAAACATGCAAGATCCAACGCCGTAAAGATTACGTATTGCCTCGTTTTGAGATCAAGGCAGGAAGACCCAAACATCTATAGTTATTAAGATCAATCTGATCTACTATATTTAAATAATGTGTGTGTACACATCTATTTTTAGATTTATTCCTAACCGGTTGGGTATTATTTTATTATTCTTATACTGCTAATGAATAAATGTTTCATATTGTATCAAATTTCAAATGTCTTGATTGTTCTTTCTGCCATGTCAAGACCTACTTAAGAGTGCAGAACTTTCAATTGTTTATATTTCTTTTTTCATAACAGTGGACATCCACTAGCCCTATTAGATTACGGCAGCAATTGGTATTTTATTAACATATAGTTAATATATCTATCTATCAGTGCCTGAATTTTGGGAAGGTTTTATAGGAAGCCACACTTACCTAGGCTAGGGGAATGTGTGGGAGACTCATGATTTTTCGGGCAGACCCCCGGAAGAATTGGTGGATCTCGGCAACCTGCCCACTTCCTAAAATGGGCAGGATATGGATAGATTACCAGGAGTCCACATGGAGGGGGCGGGGCTAAAATGACATGAGAACCTCTCCAGCCCCCAAAGTGTTCAGCTACATCTCCTCTCCAGGCAGTACACAGAAACCATGAACATAATAGAGGTTTAGATTTGCATAAAATACAGAAAAAAATAAATAAAAAGGGAGCCATTTTGTGTCATCAATTCCAAGGATTATTCATCCTACTCATGAAGGATTTAGATGAGGCAGCCATTTTATGCGCACTACATAGGATTACACTGGGCAGACTAGGTAATGCCTGGAATTGATGACACATATGGCATGCTTCAGAGGTGGACACTAATTTGCATTTGCAGCTGCGTTGTTTTTGCGGAGTCGCAACGACAATAACAAACAAATGTGAATTTCAGCCTTCCCCTTGTGTATTAGCAAGCCGCCGGGCAGTGCATGTACTGAGATGCCTACTTTTCATGTCAGGGGCGCCACAACATGTCAGGGGCGCCACAACATTTTTAGGTTGGGGGGGGGGGGGGGGGGGGTCAAGATATAATTTCATTTTGGCACCCCTAAGTCACCCACTAAGGGGCAGCTGAAGCAGCCTGCCACACCATCTACTTGATGACAGAGATCAGTAAGCCTGAGGGCAGGGTTGGCTAGTTTAAACCATGTTTTAATGAAAAAAAAAAAAAATGGTTATTTTCCAACCCTGCTGAGGGGTCTTTGCTTTTGCTAATTTTACCGCTGTATGCGGATATCACTGCTCTCTCCCAGTCACAGACACAACACTGGCATCAGTGGAGTAACTACCATGGGTGCAGCTGCTATGGGGCCCGGGCTGCCTCCAGGGCCTGCCGCACCCCCTGCACCCAGTCACACATGGATTGCATAATGTATACAACTCACTATGCCTTGAGTTGTATACAGGCACCCGACAGGCCGGCCAGAGAGGGGAGTAGAGTGGCACAAGGGATTTGTAGTTTATCCTTTACTTGCTCAGACTCTGAGCAGTTAAAGATAAACTAATAATCCCATGAGGCTATGCTCCGCCCTCTGATTTCACCTCTGCTCTGCATCTCTTGACTGGGAGATGGACACAGCGTCGGTCCGAGACTGAAGTCACTGAACCAAGTTGGAGAGAGAAGTGAACAGGGCCCCTCACAGCCAGCTGCACAAAACATGCCAGGCGAGATCGCATTGTGCGTGCGTGTGCGACAATGGGTGACTGATGTATGTGTGACAATGGAAGACTGCTGTGTGTATGTGTGTGTGTGTGTGGGACAATGGGCGACTGCTGTGTGTGTGGGACAATGGGCGACTGCTGTGTGTGTGGGACAATGGGCGACTGCTGTGTGTGTGGGACAATGGGCGACTGCTGTGTGTGTGGGACAATGGGCGACTGCTGTGTGTGTGGGACAATGGGCGACTGCTGTGTGTGTGGGACAATGGGCGACTGCTGTGTGTGTGGGACAATGGGCGACTGCTGTGTGTGTGTGTGTGTGTGTGTGGGACAATGGGAGACTGCTGTGTGTGTGTGTGTGTGTGTGACAATGGGAGATTGCTGTGTGTGTGTGTGTGACAATGGGAGATTGCTGTGTGTGTGTGTGTGTGTGTGTGTGACAATGGGAGATTGCTGTGTGTGTGTGTGTGACAATGGGAGATTGCTGTGTGTGTGTGTGTGTGTGTGTGTGTGTGTGACAATGGGAGATTGCTGTGTGTGTGTGTGTGACAATGGGTGACTGCTGTGTGTGGGACAATGGGTGACTGCTGTGTGTATTTGTGCGTGTGTGTCTGGGGTCACCACTAGTAATGCCATAATACAGAAGGCAGGCTCGACGTCTGTGCCCACAATTGCAGAATGGCTCTATCAAATGTCACTAATCCTTATTTGAGGGTCAGGTAAAAATGCTGAGCAGATCCAATCAGGGCTCAGCACGTGCTTATATGAGCTTTAGCACTCATATTTTAGGGCAATAATTCAGTCCTCTCAATTATAAAAATGTTATTTCCCCTTGTGAGGGCATATGTGTTTTTTTTTTTTACCTCTCTGTGCCAAAGGGGGGTGGGGGGCCCTTTCAAGATTTTGCTATGGGGCCCACAAAGTTATAGTTACGCCCTTGACTGGCACAGCACTACCACGCAGCTCTGGGAACACATGCAGCCAATAGTGCGTCCCTGTACAGGACAGTTATCCAACCAGCGCTGGGAGAGGAGAGCAGTTGCCTGTGTACTGCTGGGATTTGTAGTTTGGCGTAGATTTAGGGACTTATTGCTACTGCGCATTGAGTGTCACTCTAGGCCTACAGAGACCATCAAACAACACAAAGTTGGATGCTTTCCTAACTTTATTAAACTGGACAAATCAATGTAAATCAGCCATCAGACAGTGCAGTCAATTACCAAGGTTTTCCCCCTATATACTCTGCACACTCCCCTCTGTAGCAATCAGCGTCATACAATCAGCCATAGACCAAACCCGGTGGCCTCAATACTTTTTGGTGCGAGTTTGCTTCATGAAACGAATGCGCACCCGGGAAATGCCAATCTGTGGTAGTCACGGTGAGGGTGTGTGACTTTTCTACAAAATGCGTCCTGGGAGAAATGCATGAAAAAGTGGCCTGAATTTTGTGGTGTCCATGGGACTTACACCATAAAGCACTGAACTTATGCACTCAGTATTTCCCGATGCTCAATCCCAACATGTAGCATATGCCTCTCTCAGATGTTTGGGAACGGGGGACGGGGGGCTTTTGCCCCCTTCCCATCCCCAGTCCGGCACCTATTGTGGACAGTGCAAATACGCCGATGTTTCAAAACACTCCACCATTGGCACACCATCGCGTGCTCACCATCGGCACACTGTCTCCTTCTGAAATTGCTCAAAACATGGCCGCTGCGGCTCTGCGTTTGGGAACGCTGATGGTTTTACCTTGCTGAATCTAATGCCAGGGCATCCTATGCCAATATTTTTGCGAATGGAGCAATTTTTTGCTACTACGCATGTGTCCAGGTACATTACCATTGTCACGCGCTGTGAGTATTTATTCGCAGTGTGATTGAGAGTCCCTGCAATTGGAGGCATGGGGAGTGTTGGCTAAGAATGCAGACGTTTCCCGACTGTTTCATGGGGGGGTGTCACATCCTGCATCTGCTATCCCGTACGCAGGAAACATGGCTCCAGTGTCTCAGTTATGACGGCCATTCTGAGTTACCATAGACTCACTCAGGAAGTCCATGTTTGCATGATCTACGTGTGATGCCGTGTAAGTGTACGCAGTTGCGGACAGCTGTGATGGCGTCTCAGTACAAGTCCCAGCTGCTGGTGCATTAGCATAGCTTCGCATATCCACAGCTGCGAAAATGGCAGCTGAGGGAGCATTAGCGTACAACCCTGAGTCAGCCCATTGTAAACACGTCTTTTCAGAAAGAAGATGTAAAAGGTATAAGGACTTACACTGCCAGCAGCTCCAGGGCACTCAGTCTGTCTTTACTAAATGTGAAACAATTCAGTATATTCACAACTTTTGCTGCAGGTATGGCAACCATTTTCTGCCAAAAGAAAACACACAATGTTACAAACACTATTATTTATTAAATGCAGTTATGGTTTGCGAAATATACAAAGTAGCGATCACGTCTTTGTTACTAAGTATGTAATGTAAAAATATGAGATATGGTAAGAACTTACCCTTGTTATCTCTATTTCTACGAAGTCCATAGGGTTCCACAGGATACCTTAGGGGGTATAGGTGTGACGTCAGTCGCAGGGCACCAAAGAGTTAAGCTTTCAGCCTCCCAGGATGCACTAGGTCCCCCTCCTATACCCCGCCCCCAGGCCAAGGCACCTCAGTTAGTTACCAAGCCATAGGCCGGAGGAGGAGAAGGAAGAGAGAGAACAAAGATCTGGACACATACAAGAATCACATTCTCACCAGAGGGAGACGGAAAACCGGTGACCAGAGCAAAGCCCATCTGCAGCACAGGTGCGACAGGGCGGGAGTCCTGTGGAACCCTATGGACTTCGTAGAAATAGAGATAACAAGGGTAAGTTCTTACCATATCTCATATTTTCTACTTCAGGGTCCATAGGGTATCCACAGGATACCTTGGGGATGTCCCAAAGCAGTATCCTTTAAGGGTGGGGACGCTCCTGTGCAGAAAGGAGAATCCGCCGCCCGAAGGAAGCATCCTGAGAGGCGAAGGTGTCAAACCTGTAATACCTCACGAAGGTATGGACAGAAGACCACGTAGCAGCCTTGCAGATCTGAACTGCCGAGGCACCACGTCAAGCTGCCCACGAAGGACCCACAGACCTAGTGGAATGAGCCTTCAGAGAAGGAGGGACCGGTAGGCCTTCATGAAGATAAGCTTCAGAAATAGCCATACGGATCCAGGCTGCCAAAGTTTGCTTTGAAGCAGGCCAACCCTTTTTACAGAAGCCATAGAGGACAACAAAGCGTCCGACTTCCTAAACAAAGAAGTGCGGTCCACATAAGTCCTTAAGGCCCGCACAACATCCAAAGAGGCCTCACCCACGGAAAGACCCGGTGAGTTAAAGGCCGGAACAACTATTTCCTCGTTAACATGAAACTGGGAAACAACTTTGGGAAGAAACTTGGGCCGAGTGCGGAGCACTGCCCTGTTCCCATGAAAAACCAAGAAAGGGGGTCTACAAGAAAGAGCCCCTAACTCAGAAACACGTCTGGCTGAAGCAACGGCCAGAAGGAAAACAGTCTTAGCTGTTAGCCATTTAATATCCACTGAGCCCAGTGGTTCAAACGGCGGTCCTTGGAGAGCCCTCAGGACCACAGCCAAATCCCAAGGCGCCACAGGTGGAACAAAGGGCGGCTGAATACGGAGAACACCTTGCATAAAGGTGCGCACATCCGGGATTGTAGCAATCCTACGGTGAAACCAGACAGATAGGGCCGAAACCTGTACCTTCAAAGAAACAAGGCGAAGCCCATGATCTAGTCCCGCTTGCAGGAAGGCGAGAATCCGAGACAGACGAAACTCCCGCGGTGCATAACCTCTCGGTCGACACCACTGGAAGAACATATGCCACACGCGATGGTATATCCTCGCGGAAGACGGTTTCCGAGCTCGTAACATGGTACGCACCACAGAGCTGGAAAACCCCCGGGACCTCAGCATGGCCGTCTCAATAGCCACGCCGCCAAAGACAGCCGAGTCAGGTCCGGGTGAAGACAAGGACCCTGAGACAGAATGTCCGGTCGTAGCGGCAACCGCAGAGGACTGTCCACGGACAGACCCTGAAGGTCTGAGAACCAGTGCCGTCTGGGCCACGCGGGAGCTATCAACAGGAGCATCCCTCCTTCCTGTTTGAATTTCCGGACTACCCGTGGAAGAAGGGAGACCGGAGGGAACAGGTATGTGAACCTGAACGTCCACCGGACGGACAGAGCATCCACCAGAGACGCCCCTTCGTCTCTTGTGCGAGACCCGTACACCGGCAACTTGTTGTTGTGCCGGGACGCCATGAGGTCGATTTCTGGAAGACCCCACCTGTCCACCAGTAGTTGAAAAACGTCCGGGTGCAGGGACCATTCCCCTGGATGAACGTCCTGGCGACTTAGAAAGTCCGCCTGCCAATTTAGCACTCCCGGGATGAAGACCGCTGATATGGCCGGAAGATTGCGCTCCGCCCAAACCAGGATCCGAGAGACCTCTACGAGAGCCTCCCGACTGCGAGTTCCTCCTTGCCTGTTTATGTAGGCCACGGTGGTAGCATTGTCCGACTGGACCTGCACCGGGTGACCCTGGAGAAACCGCTGTGCCTGCAGGAGAGCATTGAAGACCGCACGGAGTTCCAAGATATTTATTGGAAGCTCCGCTTCTGTCGGCGTCCACCTGCCCTGGAACAAGTGTGGACCCGAAACTGCTCCCCAGCCCCGAAGACTGGCGTCCGTTGTCAACAGGACCCAATTTGGAACCCAGAACGGACGTCCCTTGTTGAGGTGGGTCGTCTTTAACCACCACGCAAGGGACAGGCGAACCTCCGGGGTGAGCACAATCGTCTGGAACTTCAGAGACTGAGGCAGCCCGTTCCACTTGGACAGGATCAGGTGCTGCAGAGGTCTGGAGTGAAACAGGGCGTATTCCACCATGTCGAACACCGACACCATGGAGCCCAGTAACCTCATCGCCGAGTGTAAGGACACCCGGCGGCTGTGCAGACAACTGCGCACCCTTGACTGTAAAGCAGAGATCTTGTCCTCCGTCACGAAGATCCTTTGCTGTCCCGAGTTCAATAAGGCTCCAAGATGCAGAATCCTCCGAGACGGGATTAGAGTGGACTTCTGCCAGTTGATTAGCCAGCCGTGCCGTTGCAGCAGTGCAATGGTCAGGTCCAAGTGGTGTAACAGGAGCTCTGGAGATCCTGTCACCAATAACAGGTCGTCCAAGTACGGCAACATGCGGACTCCTTGCAGCCGCAGAGAAGCCGCCATGACCGTCATCACCTTGGTGAAACACGTGGTGCTGTCGCCAGGCCAAAAGGTAACGCCCGAAACTGGAAATGGTCGCTGCGGTTGCAAACCGAAAGAACTCTTGATGGCGCAAAAGAATAGGGACATGCAGGTAAGCGTCCTGTATGTCCAATGACACCATGTAGTCCCCAGGTTCCAGCGCCAGAATGATGGACCGTAGGGTCTCCATCCGAAACTTCGGGACCCGCAAAGACTTGTTGAGTGCTTTGAGGTTGAGAATCGGACGATATGACCCATTGGGTTTCTGTACCAAAAATAGATTTGAATAGAAACCCTGGCCCCTCTGGGAGAATGGAACAGGCACTATAACTCCAGCCTGGAGCATAGTGTGCAATACCTTCCGCAGCTCCGTAGCCTTGTTCCGGTCTGATGGTAGACCCGTGGTGAAGAATCGAGCCGGGGGTCTGTGCCGGAAGGAGAGGGCGTACCCGTGAGAGACCACCTCCAGAACCCAAGTGTCTGTCGTAGTGAACGACCAACACCGGGAGAACTGCAGCAGGCGGCCTCCCACCCTGGGATCCCCCAAGGGGAGACCCGGACCGTCAGGCCGCAGGCTTGTCATCTGGCTTGGGGGCCGGACGTCTGGTACTCCATGCCTGTTTCCGGGGCTTGCCCGATTTCTTAGGGCCAGCCTGTCGAGGAAACGACTGTGGTTTGGGCCTGCCCTGGGCCCTAGATGACCGAAAGGACGATGGTCCAGAACCAGAAGGAGCAGCGGCCGACGGGAGACAAGCAGATTTGGCTGCCGCCAGCGTGGCCACAATCTTATCCAGATCCGGACCGAAGAGAACTTCTCCGGTAAACGGCAACGCTTCCAGACCTTTCTTGGATCTGCGTCCGCCTTCCAGGATCGCAGCCACAAGGTGCGACGAGCAGCTACCGCTGCTGAAGAAATTCTAGACACCAGAGTACTAATGTCTAGAGCCGCCTCGTTGATGTAGGTGGCCGAATCACGGAGATTGCCAATCAACTCCGCTTGTTCGGCCGGACAGTCGGATTCAAAAGAAGCCTCTAATGAATCCGCCCAGCGCTCCATCGCTCTGGCAACCCAGCAAATGGCCATAGCCGGCCGTGCTGCCCCCCTGCAAGGGAATAAGCGGACTTCAGGCAGATTTCTACCTTGCAGTCCGTAGCATCCTTAAGGGAGGACATGGATGGCATCGGCAATGTGGCACTACGGACAAGACGGGTCACGTGAGAATCCACCTGTGGAGGGGATTCACACTTAGCAAAATAATTATCCGCGAACGGATAAGCCACCGCCAGGCGTCTCTGCGGCTGGTATCTTTTGCCAGGTTGTTTCCACGCCTCCTCTAAATGGTCCACCAACTGACCCGAAAGAGGAAAGACTGTGGCATCGCCCTTCACATCTTTGAAAAAGGCATACTTAGATTTAGCCGCTGGGGGAACTTCGTCCTCAATCACCAAGGCTGTGCGGACCGCCCGAATAAGTCCAGGAATATATACTTTGGACTTAGCATCAGCGTCCTTAGTATGGAAAGGTTCCTGATCGTAAGGATCCAGAATCTCCCCATCATCAGACGTCCCTTCGTCATCCTCATAAGGAGCGGACAGAGACGCCACCGGCCTTTTATGAGGCCGCATCACAGACTCCCCTTGCAATACATCCGACAAGTGCTGTAAAGAACTCGTCAGGGAGTTAACCCACGCTGGCTCCTGAGAACCCGGGTGCGGGGAAATAGGGAGACTGTGGGGTACCACCAATTGTCGTGGGAACCCCTGCATGGGTGACGACACCACAGACTGCTGGGACAAACCCATCGGAGTAAACGCGGGCTGCGGAGCTAACTGGCCCACTAAAGCTGTTAACGCCTGAGCGAAACAAGCCCAGGGCGGCTCCTGTACCAGTGCTGTAACCGTAATAGGCCGCGCCATGGACAACACTGCCGGCAAAGGCCCTCCGCGCTACCCTCCCCCTCCGCTAACGGTACTTTGCACGTGGTACACTGTAGCCGGAGGGGAAAATCACTTTCAGACATGATGGCACCACGTATGTGACCTCTCTCACCAATTAAGTATTAAATAGGCGAGAGACCACCCTGCAGCACCGCACCGCAAGGGCTTTAGCAGAAAGAACAGGGACAGTAATAAAGCTGACAGTTTAGTGAAGAATAGTTACAGGCAGCGCTAGCACAGTCACATACAATGCAGAGAAATAACAATTCCTGCACTAACAGCGCTGATCACTCAACTACACAGACACAGGGCCTGGTAGGACACAGCGCTGCATACACAGACCTGAGCCACAGCGGAGGAGAGGTATGCGGGGGGACCCAGACCACGATGCTTCCTTCCAGACTTCCAGCAGCGTTCACCATGCGTTGCAGAGAAGATGGCCGCCGAGGAGCAGAGAGAAGCTGGCCTGGGGGAGGAGCGCTGACACAGGACCAGTCAGCACAGTGCAGAGAGGGCTGTGTGCAGCGGGGGAGGCGCCGGCTGTGAGACAGGGAAGGCGCGCTCCCCTGGCATGCATTTAACCCCTGGGACGCCGCAGCGCTACCGCTCTGCTGCGGTCCGCTGTCCCAGGGGGTAGTGGAAGCGCAGGTTGGTCGCCTGGCTCCACGCTGCAGCCAGTCCCCAGGGAGCCCCCTGCCTGGGGACTTAGGACCATGTGATCAGCGGGGACCCACCGCGGGACCCCGCTGCTTACCTCTGTCCCCCTTGAATCCGGCCATGGTCCGGAGCATCTGGGGTCACCGCTAGCTGTGACCCCAGACGCCCACCAGCATCCCCGGATCAGTACCGGCGTTCTGGTACCGGCGGGGTGTAGGGAAGACAGCATGGACGTCAGGACTGACTGTCCATGCTGTTCATCCAGTTGTGCAGCCACAGCTGCATGAAGAATAAGCTTCAGGGGCTCTTCTAGCCCCCACTCCAACAGGTGCACCCGACTCCGGCCGGGCACCAAACTAAACTGAGGTGCCTTGGCCTGGGGGCGGGGTATAGGAGGGGGACCTAGTGCATCCTGGGAGGCTGAAAGCTTAACTCTTTGGTGCCCTGCGACTGACGTCACACCTATACCCCCTAAGGTATCCTGTGGATACCCTATGGACCCTGAAGTAGAAAAGACAGTAATTCTGCACAAATACATCAAAGCCTTCAGCCGCACTGACGCCAGCGGTTCTTAGGGGAGAGAGAGGCGACATTCTCACGGTCATGAATGTTGATTAAGCTCACAGTGGCTGCCTCCAGTAAGTTTTGGTAACAGGGGCTCTATGATATTTACCCTACAGACTGAGAATCAGCCAATTGTATTATTGCACATCAGATGACTCACAGATGCAAAACCTGAATAACACGATCATTGACTTCATGTATACATTCCCAGCATTGCAAGCAAACATGTAGACCGTTTAGTGCATGCTTTTGCACATTTAGTCTAGACATTGGGGTATATTTATATTTACCGCCACTTGTTGGTTGTTCTGGCTGCGGGATATAAAATGACAACAATATTAAGTGCAACACCAGTAGTGTTTTGCAATTCATAGTATTGCCCTATTAAAGCCTACCAGCTGCGGCTTTGAAAAGCCTCAGCTTAGTAAATGTTCCCCTTGGAGCCATCTTGTTTAAAAGAGACTTAACCGTGATGTTTATTGTATTATTGCCATCTCAGGATGGGAATAAAAAAATATATACTTAAATAAAGCATTCTTTCAACTCTGTATTAGAAGTCACTTACTCTAATTATTATTATTTTTTTATCATCAGTCTGGCAAAATAATAAAATATTTTAGCAATATGTTATAATGGTTCTAATAAACATCCTGTCTTATCCATATCTAATCAAATTTGTTGCCTTCCTAATGACAAAAACCAGTGTCACCTCCAGAAATGCTGACTTGAGTTGTGTGCAGGAGATGTAATTCCCATTGTGCCATCACTCCAAATGGGTAGATTTACTAAAGCTTCAAAAACATCGGTGGTATTGCCCATAGAACCATAGAAACCAAACAGATTCTATCTATAATTTTCTAGAATGCAATAGAGAAATGATAGGTTTCGATGGGCAACACCTCAACTTGTCTGTTTTAGAAGCTTTAGCAAATCTACCCCCAAGGTTACTGCACTGAAAGTGGAGGGGTTCAGAGATTTCATGGCTCCCTCTATTATCACAACTGCTGTTGCATTATCATTGTTGTTCAGTGCACTACCAAATCAACACATTGATATAAAAACATCATGAATATACTCACATGCTGCAAGGCTTTCACTGCCTTCAGCTGAGGTTCTGCCCATGAGAAATATCTCAATAATTCAATCACCTAGAAGAGAGAGACTGGTTAGGAATACACATGATGAGCGTGTACAGTCTGTCCTGTGCCGGGGGAGCAGCTGTATGGAGGAAGCCTGGGTTACACGTGCATTAGTAGGCAAACAGGACAATGGTGGAACTACATTAGGTCTTTTTATGTATAGCTAGTGTACAACACATTATGCAATGTATAAATAAAATTACAGGTCCCCTTTAATGTTGACCCGTTACCTAAACACAGTGGAGGAAGCTTTTTTGTGGTTTGCAGAGGACTTAGGACAGAGCCCTGTGGTACTGCAACTTGTAAGGGAAGTGGACAGGATATGGATTTAGATAAGTGAACACTGGAAATAAGATTTGATAAGTAGGATAAGAAACAGGATAGGACAATGTCCTAGGGATTGCAGCGTTTGTATGAGAAGAGAATGGTCAACAATGCAAAATGCCGCAGGAAGATGCAGGAGAATTAAGAAAGTACACACAATGCAATAATTGGGCCGAATAGACGATTTTCAGCTGCTCGGTCAGATTATTGCAGTGTGTACACAGCTGACAAAAAGCATGTTGGATCTGCTCATCTGATCTGATCGGAAATGATAAGTAATTAACGTGCACATTTTTGTACTATGTACATGATCTGTCTAACAGAATTCATTTATCTCTAGGACATATAATCCTTCACAGAGGGACAGGTAATTCAGTAATGTGTACACTGGAAATTGAATATTATCAATATAATTTCAACAGAGGGTATATGTGAGAGTATAGAATCAAGGGGAGTGGTGGTAGAATAGGAGGATAAGATTACAGTAGATACTTTATCCTCATTTGTGGGAGAAAATACAGACATTCTGCAGGCTGTTGGTCAGGGAAGACAATATAATTTTATACTGGATCTTATCATTCTTATACTTGAATTAGGAAGCGAAATCTTGGGCAATGATGGTGCGGGAAGGGTCATAACATTAGATTATATAATTCAAATGTATTAAAAAGGAATTTGGGGAAGAAGCATGAGCAGAGGTGATGAGAGATTGAATGTTGGCTTGGTCATATCTAGATCATTTCTATAGGAGTGGCAGATAGTAGTACCTGGGGGAGATGTGCTAAGCCTTGGTGAGAGATAAAATGGAGAGAAAGTACCAACCAATCAGCTTCTGTCATTTTACAGGCTGTGTTTGAAAAATTAAAGTTAGGACCTTGAGTAAAGGGAGATGGGCGGCTTAATATAGGGCTGGGCGTCTGCATCTTGTGCTGCTGTCTGTGCGTATATGTATTGATAAGCATATTGTAGCAGCGGATGGGTGCGTGCGTTCTATCCTTTGCGTTGCTTGTTGAATCAGTCCCAATGTCCCTCACCTGTGAAATTTATATTTCCACAAAGTATGAGTATTAGAGAGTAGATCAGCACTGGGCAGTTCAGCCCATCTAGATGACTCCCCTGATTGGATAAGCACCGCCCCCACCCGTGAGTTCACCTTTCAGTGTGTTAAGCATGTCATTTGCTGTTAGTCACTTAGTTTATATTCAAAATAAATTATGGAGCTTTACTGTTTATTGTTTTTACAGTTTGTTGCTTTGTAACATTACCTGTTCACAGGAAAAATAGCCATGCACATAATCCAAGGCCTTGACTTTATACTCCGTCATAACAGCCTTAAAACAGAGAAGGAAACAGATTAGTGTACTTACATGCAGGATAGACACTGCACATAATGTTAATATAAAAACATAAGACGGTCAGACTATTGTAAACAAATGGCTGCTTTCCTACCATACCTTTCTCACTTCATCTAACACCATCTCAAATGACTTCTTATCCATGATGGCGCTGGTGTCCTCCCTGCACTAGGTACAGCCCAAAGTCAATGAGTTTGCTTGTTTGTCCTCTTCAGCTACTGCGTGATGTGGTCTCTAGTTACTGTGTGATATCACAGAACCTCAGATACCACATGCCAGACCAGATGCTACAGATCGCACAATGTCACAAAGGCGGGGAGCCCATGACCGTTTACAGGTGTGGCAGAGTGTTTTTCAGAGCTGCATCAATCTGGAAAGAAGAGGAGATTGGAGCTGATGACATAAAACAGCAGTGGTCAGGGAGAGGGATGCCCTCATTAAGTTCACCTCTCCACTTGCAGACAATACATTGATTGGATGGAGACTTCTTCAGACTGGTGACCAGCATTACCAGTTAACAACATATGATCCTGCTGCAAGCTTGTGTGAACGTAAATTGCTGTGTGAATTAGATAATATATAGGAAAGATTCCTGGACTGCACACCCTGAATATATATATAATGGGAGGTGCTACCTGATGAGACTAATTGCAGGCACAGAAACAGACAAATCTCAGGTGCACAACTCCAAACTACTGATAATATATAAATGCAATACAATTTTGCAATGAATAGAGGTTTTTAGCATAATCTTGGCCAAAGTTATGGGCCTACCCACCATATCCAGGTAACCTCTTTAGGGTAGGTCCCTAACATACTAGGGTTTAAATCCAGAGCGCAGGACCCCCCAGGGCACCGCCATAGTAAGAAAAGTGCAGTGTAAAAGAGGTAGTTAAGAGCAGCCTAATCATTATTGGCAGACTTACCAGCAAGTTCGGGCGATGATTGATTTAAAAAACAACCAGCGGGAGCGTGCACACTAGTCATTTGACATTTTAATGGCACAGAAAATGTTTTCCCTCACACCCCACAAGTGTGATTAAAAATTTGCAATGTATACTGGCGTAATTGGCTGATTTGTGCGCAGTCAGGCGTAGCGGTTATGCCCAATGGCACTTCTTGCAGAAATGAATCCCTCCCAAAGGGGCTCATTCCAATTTGGCATTTGCACTGCATAAGCCCACAAAAAAGCACAAGTCTACATCTGTATAAAGGTTTGGAGCTCCCACCTCCTTTATTTTTGAGAGGTGAGAAAGAGGAGGGAAAGGATGTGTAAATGCAAACATGGAAACACATTTCTCATCAATTTACTACTTAAACACAGGTTACTGCAATCATATATTAGGAGGGAAGTCCAAGAGCAGAGCACTGTGTAACTGGTGGCAGGGGCCATGTTGGAGGGTCTGGTGTAATCATATACCCCTTTTACACCAGAGCTAAAACCCGGGTTATTGCAGGATTAACCCAGGTAGCTCCTTGGTGTAAAAGAGGACAGGGTTGGATTGCCGGGTGGAGTGACCCGGCAATCCAACCCAGGTAACTTGCAGGGTTTAACAAGGGAATAACCCGTGAAACCCTGCAGTGTAAACAGCACGATCATGGTCACGGTGACCTGGATCGTGCCGCATGCCTGCTTATTGCCCGGCTTCAGTGGCGCTTGGAGATCACGTCTCTCCAAGCGTCCACTTCAACACTGGAAAAGCCGGGTCTCTGCAGACCCAGTTCCGGTGTGAACGGTGCCAACTCAGGAATATCCTGGGTCAGCGCCGGGGAAATTCCGTGTCTGATCCGGATTGGAACCCTGTTCCAATCTCCGGGTCAGACCCAGAATTTCGGTATAAAAGCAGTGTTACAGTTTAGAAGGACAATGAATGCATATTGGGCCTAATTCACTACAGTACACAATATTGCATACACAAGCAGTTCAACTGCGATAGTATGCTAATCCATTGTGTTCACAATGCAAACTCAGCACTACATAAGGACACCCACTTTACATTGCACAAATCCGTAATACTTAGCAGAATAGCGAAACCATTGGTACAATAGAGTACCATCACAGCCTCACACACACTTGCACAAGCCCTGAACTTACTCAGAAATTGATAACCACGCACACTATGAGCCCTTAGACTGTGTAGGCCATCACAGTGGATAGCTTATGCACGCCCCTGCAACGGTGTTGAAATGCACATTCGCCCGACCACCCCCCGCACCACCCACAAACGGCACTTCCTGTCATTCACTCTTCGAGCTGTCTGCGTAGTCACCGATCACAATAGCTAGTTCACGCGCTGTGATGCATAAGCAGTATGAAACAATCGGCCGACCGTGCGCATTAGCAACTGCGTTCCTTGCTGGATCAGGCCCATTATACGCTGTTCTTGCACATCTTAGATGTATGAATGTCAAAATAAAACATATAAATGTAATTGGGCATACACAGAATGTGACCTATGTTCAACTCTACATCACACCCAAGCGCTTATTTTGAATTAAGTAAATTAAATAAATTGCTAATTTCATCCAAAAAAGCTGAAAAACAACCCCTATGGGTGTGGTATAGGAGATAGACATAGTGCAGGAAAATTAAATGCAATGGTTTAATGATAATCAATATCAGGCAAATAATGAATAATGCTACTTACCACTTGTATACTGAATGAGCATTGTACATGTCCCGGGGTTTATTAATACAGTGTGTCTTCAGCCCAGACCAGAGATCTGCTGTCCTAATAATGCATGTAGGGATCACACAGGGTTACAGCAGTGCCACAATAATAATGCATGAAGGGATCACACAGGGTTACAGCAGTGCCACAATAATAATGCATGTAGGGATCACACAGGGTTACCGCAGCAGCGCTGATTACAGTGATACAATGTATCAGAGGCTGAGGAAGAACTTCCGGAGCACGCGCAAAGCCTAGGGCCCCTGTTTGGGAGGACTCTAACATACGATTATCCTCTCTCCTCATGAAACACAAGTCAGAAACCTATGAGCCCCTCCTCAGCTGGCCCAGGAGACACAACACTTACACATCTATTAAACGAAGAAATCTCGCATGCTGCAGAAGTAAAAGAATATAGGATATAATTGTTGTCGTTTGTACTATAAACCCCCAAGTACCCCTAATCCTTCTGTCGCACTATGATGATCTAGGCAGAACTGGGGGCATTGTGATGACTCTGCCCCCTGCCGTCACATGTCCATTAACCCCTGCAGTGCTGGAGAGATGTGTAAGTTACAGGAATGTGACCTGACAGTAGTTACCTGTTGTATAACATGTATATTACACTGACATAATCAATATATATGCTCTATATAACCAGCATTAGCCAGTCCCGAGATTGGTACGCTTTGGCTATTCAGTTATTGAAGAACAGTACAAACAAGTCACAGGAAGTCATGGCACTTGTAGTTCAGCATAGCTAGAGAACCACAGATTGCCAGTCCCTGACTGTGTGTATATACTGACAAAGTATTAGATAGGTTTATCACCATGTTAAATGTGTCACATTATTATTATTATTATTATTATTTATTTATTTATAGGACCATTGGACAAATCACCTTATGGTTTGCAGATGACAATTTCAAAATAAATAACTGATGTTGGGATCCCTTATAGTGAGGAGTAATACATATGCTAGATCTTATACACAGGACACTGTGGGGAGGAAGTGTGAGTGCTGTGTGTCTATGGTGTCACAAGACTTATTCTGCAGGCACCAACATGAAGATCAGATTCTGCCTATCAGCCGCAGTGGTGATCCTGACCCTGCTTGTGTTACTTTGCTCTGTGGCTAAACAGGAGGTGAGTTATAAACGTATCCTGCCATAATAGTACTTATTGCTGAGTTACATAGGGGTTTGTAAACAAAAAGCATTCTTGCCCTTCATTGAAATAGTTGTATTAATTCGGTCGAGGTGCATCGTGCATAATAATATTAAAAGTATAGGGACGAGACTCGATTGTCTGGACCTCAGTCCTTGAAATAAAAAAAAAATTGTGTACTCTCCCGCAATGATGCAAAACACCCCTGTAATTTTGCCCTCCACACTCCTTTTATATACAGATGTGTCCTCATTTGCTTACAATCATACCAAGCGCAAAACGCTTGGCGTGGCTTCGATGTGGTGCCAAGGGCAGAGATTTGTACTTTTTTCCGAATTTTACATCTTATTGCATTAATTGCAAAGTCACTCAGAGTACCAGTCACAGTAGAAAAATACGCTTGGCGTGGCTAATTCACAAAGTCCGTGGCTAATTCAGTGTTGGGAGCAAAACAAAAAAGGACAAATGTGCACCATGGCAGAACCCTGTAGCACTACTGCTGGGGCAGATTTGAAATTGCAGAGGGACTTAGTGGTGAGGTTTTTAAGCAAAACGCTGCTTCTCAGCATATTTAAGCAGCAAATGTTAAACGGCAACACTATTCAAAGCGAAACACGCCGAGAAGTGGCAGCTGCTGCTCAGTAAATTTACCCCTTGGAGTTGAGTTGTGTCCTGGCCAAATCTAAATTGCAGTGTAATAATAAATTTGCCCAGTAATTGTTTAATATATGCAAAAGTAGCCAGTATTCACCCTGCATAAATGCATTTGCACCTCTTACATGGTTTTAGGAGTAAAGTTGTGCTTTTTTTTTTTCTTCCTTCCTTCTTCTTTGCTCCCAGCACTGCATCAGCCCTTTCATCTGCTCTTGGCAAGAACCACCCTCAGTCTGTCCAGGTTCTCCTATCCAAATCCTGCAGAGGCCTGAGTCTGAGTCACACTCTGCTGTGACCGCGTTAGCATCTTGTCCCATAGTCATGTCTGTGACTTTATGGTAATGCTAGTATCAGCCCTTCCCCTTGTGTACATACGTGTGCCTGAATATGCAAGGACCAAGATGCCCACTTTGAGCTGTAATACCACCTGGTATGTCTTCATCAGTCGCACCATTGAAACTTGCACGAGCCCCTTGTTAGTTGCATATTCCCTGTCAGAGTATTTCCTCCAATGTCAGCACTTAAGCGTCTGAGTTTGCAGCCAGTTCTGTGACACTCCCATAACATGCCCATTAAGACTGTCCATTTTCACGCATGGGAATAGCCACTTCCAATACACACCGGATACTGTGCGTCTCAATCACAACTGCGCCTTTCTGCGTACACTGACTTTACACATTAATAAATGAATGATATAATTATTGGCAAAACCAGGGGCATTTCAAGAGAGGAGGGGGCCCGTGTGCAATCTCCGTCACAGACCCCCTCCTCACAGTCTGGAGGCCGGCAGGGCACTGAGTGCTGCACGGGGCGGGCAGCACCGCACTGAGTGTGCCCAGAGTCTATAGCGCAGGTCACCGGGAAAATGGCCACGGCGGCCATTTTCCCTGTACTGCGCATGCGCAAAATTCTGGGAAAATGGCCGGCAGCTATTTTCCAGGCGTTTTTACAGCACTGACACCGGCGCCAACTTCAGACTATGGAGAGGTAAGTATAATATGGGTGCAAGGTGTGCGGTGCGGGCTACCCGTGGACCCAGGGGCACCGGACACTCTGCACCCATTATAAATACGCCCCTGGGCAAATGTCTTTGTCAGTGTGGAAGCTGCAGTTTTGTAATACATTGTGGGGCTGATTCAGGGATGCATGCAAATCGGCTGCATTGCGTGCCCAGTAAGGTGAGTATTAGCTCGTATGCAGACTTGCACGTATCTTTCCGGCCCCCGTCCATCTGCTTGTGACAGCAGCTGTCATCACTATCTGCGCACATTTGCACCAGCCCTATCTTTGGTGCAGGAGATCTGCCTGTAACAGCCACCTGTGAGCGGCCCGCACTCCACCTATACACCCTGAGAACACTTATCCCACATGCCAATGCCCACTTACTGCCCAATCACATCCTCTCAGCTGCTAGTGGAGATGCAGCTGAGATTTGTGCATCTCTGAATCACCTATAGTTGTTCCATTTTAGTGTATTCTCTGCGACGGAACTTGCGCAGTGCGAAACATTGCACTAATCACCAGCAAAGCAAACTACGTGCAGTTCTGAATCAGCCTGTGTGCGGAGTTCTGAGGGAAAGCCTTGAAGTTAAACCTACACTATTATGGTATTTACAATGGGAACATTGTGAATGTTGTTATATAATTTATTCTCCTGTCATATTTACAGGTGTGGGCTTATCCCATGAGAGCAGCACTACAGCACCTCTACAAGCTGGACGTTGGCTGGCCTAGGAATCCTGACCATTTTACCGGTGTCCCCTACGATATTGCTGTAGATGATCTGAACTCGCTAATATATGTAGCTCAGGTATTTCTTTTATTCAGTGGTGATTATATTTGTTTTTAATCCGTCTATGCTATGCCAGGTTCACAAAATTAAATATAGTATATCATCAGCTAGTAACTGCAGGAAGGCTGTACATGCACTCCAGCATATTGTTTTATCTGCTAGAAATTCTCCTTTAAAGACCTAATTTAGGTAATGAATCCCTCTACTCCTAACAGGCACCGGGTGCCCAGTTTGCTCCTTAATGAAATCGTTATCTGTCCTAAATAAAAAAAAATATATATATAATATATATACACAAGTCTGTGTGTGTGTATATATATATATATATATATATATATATATATATATATCTGGAATTGAGAGCAAGAAAGAAGGGGCGCCACATAGTGCATGAAACTGTAAAACAGATTTTATTGCAGACAGCGGACATAAAACTCGTTCAATGAATATGCGTACCACAATCAGCCTCCTGACGAAGTCGATGACGAAACGCGTTGGGGCGTGGTTTGGCGTTGCTTTCCATTACTGGTCGAATAGCCGACGGAGTCCCCGGAGACGTTCGGGTGATATTCAGGCTTCTTCATTTTTATTACTTGCGATGGTATCTGACCGCTGATTGTGGTACGCATATTCATTGAACGAGTTTTATGTCCGCTGTCTGCAATAAAATCTGTTTTACAGTTTCATGCACTATGTGGCGCCCCTTATTTCTTGCTCTCAATTCCAGATAAACCAATACCCGCTTGGATCCGGGTTTTAACGTGGGGAAGACGCCGGCCTGTGTGGTACCTGTGGCCTGTGCTATATCTGGCGTCTGTGACACAGATTTACTTTGTTCCAAAAATCCATCTATTTATTGGATTCTAAAAAACTTTTCACAGTATTATATGTGTTTATGCATTGATTGATTGATTGATTTGCGCACTGAATTTACTGTATTTATATATATATATACACAAACCTTCTAAAGAGGACAAGTAGAGAAATTGCCCATAGCAGCCAACAGAGGCGCTGATAGAGGAGGCGGAGCTGGTACTGATTACCTGGGCCCGGGCTTGCTGCAAGAGCTCAGGTCCGCTGCTCGACCCCACTACCACTCATAGTCCAGTCAGCATCAGCAGCGCAGCGAGTAGAGGTAGGCTACAGCCGCTTAGAGCAATAGCAGTCTTCACTGCCTGCAACTGATAGGCGGGGGGAAAACAATCGCACTGATGGCGTCATTCCTCCTTGGATCTGCCCCTGGTTGAGTGTGGCACAATGACGCCCCCATGTGGAGTGCGCATATACTGTTTATTTGGAAGGAGTGGCCACACCTTCTTACAGTAGGCCATGCCTCTTGCCATTTCCTAGGCCCAGCCATGCTTTCTACAGCCCTGGCAACCATTAAACTTTTAGCTGAGTACACTATAAAATGATAGCTAGACTGGTTGCTATGGGCACAACCTCCATCTGTCCTCTTTAGAAAGTTTACTACATCTTAGTCAAGAAGGGTCAAAAACCCTCCAGTTACATTTTACACCTAATCATACATGTAGTGTAGAAAGACTAATGGTGAACTGATTATTCTAGCAGATGGCAGTGTTGTAGGCTGAAGAAATCGCTATAATGGGAACCACTATCAAGGCAAGATCATTAACTCATACCTTTTGTGTGGTCACCAGTTTCTGGATGGGCTGCAATTCTCACAAGTTTTGGTTGATCCCCGGGAAAACTGGCTATGCAGTGAACCAATGATAAAGTACTATCTTCTCTACAAGTATAGCTACAAGAATATAGTTACAAATATATAACAGAACAGAAATTTTAATTATTTAAAATATTTTCATGTGAGTATGCACTAGCAATTTTTCAGTGATCTACAGCCACGTCATGGCTTATTTTATATGTATTTATTTATTTTTTTGTGTACAGGTAAATCATTATTTGACCCCCGTATGTTTTAAGGTTTGGCACAAGTGCAGTGCTTAAGTTAACGAAGTACTAGACTCAGGGTCGGACTGGCCTACAGGGTTACAGGGGAAATCCCCTGTTGGCCCCACTCGCTCCTCTAGGTGTCATGCTCCAGACTGTGCACTGAATTGTACACTGTTACTTTATTGGAGGGTCAGTTGCCTTGTGGAGCAGGACCACTGAAAAACATTGGTTCTTGGTTTACTTCTATAGAAACTACACCAATATTTGCTTAATGGTTAGCCAAGCAACTGTGGTTGCTGGCCACACCCCCTCTGGTGGATGACCATACCCCTTAATCATGGGGCCCTACCACTGCATTCCCCTGGTGGGTCCTTTACGCCCCAGTCCGACACTGACTAGACTCATGGCTGCGTTATGTATTTAAAAGTATCACCAATAACAAAAGCCCTCCTTCCAGTGGTACATCATGTCTTATCGACATCAATTTACTGCAATTCATGTATGAGGCAGCTACTGTAACTGGTCTTAGGCCAGCCTCATAGCAGACAATTCTGTTCAGCTGAAGTTTCAAGTGTAATGATCATCGGCACTTGGAATAGCATTGAGTTCACCAGAGCTATAGCGGGTCAAACTGGGGGTGACAGAACCAGGATAGAAAAACATGGGACGGTAGCAACAATATCAGGACAAGTCTGATAAGAACTAAACAAAAGGGGAAGGGAAACAGGACATACAAAACAAACTTATATGAAGAATTAAGGCAGAAGCCACAAGGTAAGACCAGAACCGAGACAAGGATGCAGCACATTCAGGTCCAAAGTTACAAAGTAGATCTGGACGTTGGCAAAGATCACAAAATGCTCCATACATATCCAGTGTTTAGCAGGCTTTATATGTAGGCCTGGAGATAGCTGGGAATTGGCTGAACTGTGCAGACTACACATGTTTGGGCTTCATGATAATTAGCTTATATTCTATATATTGCAGCGTAGACAGGGTCTTATACTTTACGGATCGCTATTGCGATTACGCACGCAGACGGCCAATTGTTGCGTACTGCGCAACTGTATGCATCGCAGTGCGTGAAGGCACCACTGCGATCGCAGAGACCACGCAGACCCATTGCAGAGTGTTTGACAGGAAGTGAGCCTTTGGGGGGGTTGACGGGGGTGGTGGTCGGCGAAATGCAGGCCTGACATTCCGGTTGAATGCTGTTATAGGGGCGTGCATAAATTAGCCACTGCGACGGCATACGCAGCTTGTGTACCCACTGCGTGTGATGAGATTAGCAATTTCTGAGGGGCCGATGTTCCCGATGTATACACAGGATTGCAAAGTATTACGGATGTGTGAAAGCGGTAGTGGGCGTCTCTATAATAGCTTTGCGATTGCGTAATCGTAGTAGCGATCTGTAATGAATCATGCCCACAGTCAGCATTATTGTTGTGTTAGAGCTGTTCAATAAATTTTTATTTATTTATTAACAGTTACTTATATAACGCAGCATATTCCGTTGCGCTTTACAATTGGAAACATTTATAGAACAAAACAGGGTAATAACAGACAGACATAGAGGTCAGAGGGCCCTGCTTGCAAGCTTACAATCTATAGGGAAATAGGCATTGATACACAAGGATAGGTGCTATATATATTGCAATTTGGTCCGGCCAGAATGCAGAGTTTCTTGGTGGGCTGCATGATCCAGTAACACAGGATGTCGGCCAAATGTCAGGAGTATGTGAAAGAAAGACAATATGTGAGGTTCTGTGTGGACTGTGAGAGGGGATGTAATAAGACATGGAAGCTATGAAGGTTATGTGGTCGGTTCTGGAATCTGATAAGCTTGTCTGAAGAGGTGAGTTTTCAGGGAACGCTTGAAGGATTGAAGACCAGAGGTAAGTCTTATTGTGCGTGGTAAGGCATTCCATAGAGTGGGTGCAGCCCTGTAACCGTAAATGGGAGCAAGTAATGCGTGGGGATGAGAGATGCAGATCTTGTGCTGAGCGAAGAGGTCGGGTTGGGAGATATTTTGAGATGAGTGAAGAGATGTATGTTGGTTTGGTTTGGTTAATGGCCTTATGTGTAAGTAACAGTATTTTGTATTGAATACGGTAGAAGACCGGCAACCAATGGATGGACTGACAGAGTGGGGCAGCAGACAATGAATGTTTGGCAAGGAAGATAAGCCTCGCAGCTGCATTCATAATGGATTGTAACGGCGATAGCCTGTTTTTGGGAAGACCAGTAAGGAGACTATTGCAATAGTCAATGCTGGAAATAATGGGTGCATGGATAAGAGTTTTTGCAGTGTCTTGTGTAAGATATGGTCGAATTTTGTATATGTTTTTTAGATGTATGTAACATGATTTTGAGAAAGATTGAATGTGGGGAACAAAGGACAGTTCAGAGTCAAGGATGACACCAAGGCAGCGAGCTTGTGGAGCAGAGTGGATTGTTGAGTTATCAACAGTGATAAAGAGATCGGGTTGGTAACTGTTACTGGCCGGTGGAAATATAATTAATTCTGTTTTAGAAATATTAAGTTTCAGGTGGCGAGATGACATCCAAGATGAAATGGCAGAAATACATTCAGTGACACGGACCAATACTGATGGTGATAAATCTGGGGAGGATAGGTAGATTTGAGTATCACCCGCATACAGATGGTACTGAAATCCAAAAGAGCGGATTAGTTTGCCAAGGGAGATGGTATAGATTGAGAATAGCAAAGGACCTAAGACAGAGCCTTGCAGTACTCCAACTGATAGAGGTAGCGAAGAGGAGGCAGAATCAGAAAAACGAACAGAAAAAGAGCGATCAGATAGGTAGGAAGAGAACCAAGAAAGAGCTGTGTCCTTAAGACCTAGGGATTGTAATGTTTATATGAGAAGAGAGTGGTCAACAATGTCAAAGGCAGCAGAGACATCTAGAAGAATTAGGAGTGAGTAATGGCCATTAGCCTTGGCAGTGACCAGATCATTTCCTACCTTAGTCAGTGCTGTCTCTGTGGAGTGCTGGGACGAAAGCCAGACTGAAGTGGGTCCAATATGTTGTGGGTGTTAAGAAAGTGTGTGAGGCGGGTATAGACAAGTCTCTCCAGTAGCTTAGAGGTGCATGGGAGCTGGGAGATAGGATGGTAATTTGAGAGAGTATTGGAGCATTGTCCAAGTAACATTTTATCTTTCATCTCTTTAAATAGATGTCAATATTTTTCCACTGCTGTCAACACTAGAAAATGGTGTTTAATTTAACCTGTCAGTGTAGTATGATAGTACATTCGTAGACCTATTTGATTCGTTAGTACACATTCTGCGGTTGAAAGCTGTGTAGAATATATACAGTTTGTCTGGAAAGAGCACTTTGGAGATCACATTGGTAGTGAGGTACAGAATTACACAAATGAACATGCAGGAGGTGACTGCTGATGAGCTACATGCAGAGGACAATGCAGAGTTGCACCTAAGTCCATTTTGGCAAACGTTATGGAGCACTGCGCATACTCTGCAGTGTTCTCCCCAGTAAATGTTTCCAGCCGGGGGCATCAAGAAGTAGCCGGGTGTGGCCTTCGCAATAATAAAATGTTTTAAATCCTGACCTTATAATGATTTAAACTTGAAATAACAATTTATCTGTTCTCTTCTTCTTAGAGGCCCAGATACTGTCCCCACTTGCAGGCTACACAGAATATATATTTTTATACAGCTCTACAGATACTGTCCCCACTTGCAGGCTCTCTTTAATCAGCTCAGGTGACTGGTCCCGCCTCAACTTTTATACATGAGGAGGGATCTTTGCCCTCCAGCCTGACACCACCTCTGCACTGTGATGGAAACCGCCCTCCCCGCCCCAATGCCACATCCCCTGCTCAGCACTCTCCCCTGCCCCAATGCCGCGTCCCCTGCCCAGCACCTCCCTCCGCCCCAATGCGCCGTGCCCCGTCACCTGGAACCTTCACTAACATGTCCTTATTGCCGGCTGACACGTAGCCTCCAATGTGAAGAATGTGACGTTGGCGCAGCTCGGCATCACATCCGTGACCGTGGCAACAAGGACACATTGAGGGTGACTGGGAATGCGGTGCATTGGGAAGGGGAGAAGTGCCGGGCGGTAGGCTGTTTCTGCCGGGCGATGCGCCCGCAGAAAACAGCCTGGGGAGAACACTACTCTGTAAGTCTATCCAACTCAGTCACATCTCCACTTGCGCTTGAATTGACGTAACCTGGTGGCAATGGGGTGTTCGCACATAGTTCAAATTTAGTGAGGGCATGTCGATGGGGTTGTGGTACACAGTGGTGCATCTGTTTTCAGACGGATAGGGCTGTTGCAAATGTGCACTTATAATTATGGCCGCTATGAAACCAAGCAAATATATAGGGGTGGTGCGGTCGCATAGATGCGTACAACTCAGCATACAGGCAATTATCTACATTTTTCTCCATACATGCCATATGGATGTAAGTTTAGCTGACTTGCGTGCAGCCCCGTGTCAGCCCCTGACATATGTAGCATTAAGTAAAATACATTACTCATCATTAACCTGACACTTAGCAGTGGTACTGTTTACTGAGTAAAGTATTATGACCCTACAACTTGCTGGCAATATCGACATTGCACCACACCTTTTATGGAACATATGGCCTGATTCAGACCCGGGTCGATGATGGCCCAGTGCGCATGCGCACGACGGAGCCGGCTCCGTCGCGCGCATGCGTGAGACCCGGATAGCGACGGGCCAACCATTGCTCCGGGTGTCGTACCAAAGGGGGCGTGCTGTTGATGTTGAGTGACAGCACGCCCCCTTTGGTGGGCGGGCCGGGGGCGTGGCTGTCCAGACGGAGGCGTTCCCATGGGAACGCCTACCGTCTGGGGCCGGCCCCACTGACATCACAAGTGATGTCAGTGGGAGAGATTTCGGCTCTGTTAGAGCCGAAATCTCTCTGGGGTTTGCGGCAACGAGACCCTACCACAAGGATCACGTCGCAAGCCTGATGGTCGTGGCCATCTTCCTGGCCGCTCGCTATAGCTGTGGGTGGTTACCCACAGCTATGCAAGCGGCCAGGAGGCCGCTCTAAGAAAAGCATGCGGCTCTGAATCAGGCCCTTAAAACGCAATGTACAACTCATGTTATCATTGTGTTTGGTTTGTGCAATGAAATAATTAATAAAATAGAGCAAAGTTAGACTTGCTTTTCGTATTGATATATTGTGATTGTGTCGTCTTAGAGAGGGGAGAATGTATCCAAAGTGCTGGTGTTCACAGAGGATGGATATTATAAAGAATCCTGGCATACAGACACGCTGGAGATGCCTCACGGTATATTTGCAGTGACTGGTCCAGAGTCCCAACGGTCAATATGGATAACAGATGTGGGGCAAGGTATTCACAATGTGTTTGTTCACTGTAACCTAAAATGTCGGCCATTAGCCTATATTGGGCCTGGACGGGTCTCACAGATATCTGTAAACTGCACATGTACCCCAGAAGGCAAACACAGAATATGCGTCATAACATGCATGCGCACGAACACAGATGGAGATTGAAAGTGCAGACTGATTAATTTGTCCTTTGACGTGAAATGGGCCTTTCTGGGCACCAACTGGGCAGTTGCGGCACAGATGTGTCATGGGAGTGCTGTGTTCATGTAGGCCGACTTCCATTGTTCGGAGCATGCAGACAGAGATGGGACGTCTGCGTCAGGTGGATCCCAGCATGCAGTGGGTGTAAGTCTCGATACTAGTGATAACATCTGTGGGCGGCGCTGCCTTCCGCTTGAAGACGAGCAAATAATGTGAATAGACAGGCTCATTAGCATAAGGTAGAGAGCACGCTCCTCAGGCAGTATGGAAAAGTGGAATATACTGTATTTCAATTTATAAGCATGATTGTTTATATAATTTTCTCATTCCCAGAGATAAAACTGTTGGCTTTAAGTGACTTTAAATTGTTCCTTAATTCTTTGTAAGGACATCTTTATGTCTACCCCAAGCATGTTTAAATTGCTCTACTGTATTAGCCTCTACCACCTCTGATGGAGGCTATTCCACTTATCTACTACCCTTTCCGTGAAGTAATTTTTCCTCAAATTTACTTTGAACCTACCACCCTCCAGTGTCAGTGCATGTCCTCGTGTTCTAATACTTCTCTTCCTATGAAGAATGTCTCCTTCCTACACCTTGTTAAATCCCTTGATAATGCCGAAACTAGGATTTTAGTCACCCGGGGCAAGGCAGTAATTTGGTGCCCCCTCTCCATGTTTTGATATTACTGATTGTTTTACTGCACCCCCCAAACACCCTCTCTTTACAATAATTTTACTTACCCATAAAAGCACAGAAAAACCCTCTCACCTCACAGCCCTCCTCATCACAGCCTCACACTGCAAAGCCCTCATCACAGCCCCTCACTGCAAAGCCCTCTTCACAGCCCTCCTTATCAAGGGTCCCTCACACCACAGCCCCTCACTACACAGCGCTGCCTCACTACACAAAGGCCCTCACTAAACACAGCCCCTCACTATACACAGCCCCTCACTACACACAGCCCCTCACTACACACAGCCCTCCCTGCAAAGCCCTCATCACAGCCCTCCTTATCAAGGGTCCCTCACACCACAGCCCCTCACTACACAGCGCTGCCTCACTACACACAGCCCCTCACTACACACAGCCCCTCACTACACAGCGCTGCCTCACTACACACAGCCCCTCACTACACACAGCCCCTCACTACACAGCGCTGCTTCACTACACACAGCCCTCCCTCACTGCACAGACCTCCCTCACTGAACAGCCCCCCTCACTGAAAAGCCCCTGTCATCTCCCCACCAGCAACAGCATACTTACCTGCTGGCTCTTGCACAGCAGCGGACTGGAGGCGGCGGCGGCAGCGCCGTGTGGAGTGGAGGTGCTTTAATTGTGATGGACGGGCCTAACGCCGTGGCCATCCTCAGCGCAGGGCACTGTGAGTATGGACTGGGAGAGATGTCATAACATCTCTCCCAGTCCCAAGAGACACTGCAGGAGACAGGGGAGGGGGGCTGCCTGCTGCCATGTGTAATGGTAGCGGTGCGCACAGCAGAGGAAGAGCCGGGCCCAGCGCTACTGGTACTTGTGGCACCAGAGTGGACATCAGTGAGGCGCCCGGTGCACATGACCCCTCAGCCCCCCCTAGTTGCGGCCCTGCCCTTGATATAGTTGAAAGTTTCTATCATGTTCCTCCTTTCCCTTCTCTGCTCCAAACTATAAATACTATAAATAATCTTTCCTGGTAAGTTCTGTGCTGTAGGCCATGCACCATTTTATTTGCCTTTCTTTGTACAGTCTCTAATGTGTTTATATCCTTCTGGATATGTGGCCTCCAGAACTGAACACAGTATTCTAGATGAGATACCAGTGACCTATACAGTGGCATTATTACTTCTTTATTCCTGCTACTGATTCCTCTCCCTATGCAACCAAGCATCTGACCTGCCTTTCTCATTGCTTTGTTACATTGCTTCCCTGCTTTCAGGACATCTGAAATAGTGACTCCTAGTTCTCTTTTCTCCTCTGTAGTTTCCATTACAGTACCATTGATATTATATTTAGCCTTTGGGTTTTTGATTTTTATATTATACTGTAATTGCCATATTCTTGCCCATTCCTCTAGTCTACCTAGATCCACAATCAGTTATTTTACCCCTCCTGTTGCATACCTTTTGTGTCATCTGAAAATAAGCATACTTTCTCTCAGGAGTGTATCTAGGGATCCAAGCGCCCCTGGCAATGTAATGGACTGGCGTCCCCCCAGTAGTAATCCCCCCTATGCTGCATTTCCCCCAGTAGTAGTCCCCCCTATACAGTGCCCCAGTAGTAATCCCCCCTATGCTGCATTGCCCCCAGTAGTAATCCCCCCTATGCTGCATTTCCCCCAGTAGTAGTCCCCCCTATACAGTGCCCCAGTAGTAATCCCCCCTATGCTGCATTGCCGCAGTAGTAATCCCCGCCTATGCTGCATTTACCCCAGTAGTAGTCCCCCATATAAAGTGCCCCCAGTAGTAGCGCCCCCTATGCTGCATTGCCCCCAGTAGCAGTCCCCCCTATACAATGCCCCCAGTAGTAGTCCCCCCTATACAGTGCCCCAGTAGTAGTCCTCCCTATACAGTACCCCCAGTAGTAGTCCCCCCTATACAGTGCCCCAGTAGTAGTCCTCCCTATACAGTGCCCCCAGTAGTAGTCCCCCTATACAGTGCCCCAGTAGTAGTCCTCCCTATACAGTGCCCCCAGTAGTAGTCCCCCCTATACAGTGCCCCAGTAGTAGTCCTCCCTATACAGTTCCCCCAGTAGTAGTCCTCCCTATACAGTGCCCCAGTAGTAGTCCTCCCTATACAGTTCCCCCAGTAGTAGTCCTCCATATACAGTGCCCCAGTAGTAGTCCTCCCTATACAGTTCCCCCAGTAGTAGTCCTCCATATACAGTGCCCCAGTAGTAGTCCTCCCTATACAGTTCCCCCAGTAGTAGTCCCCCCTATACAGTGCCCCAGTAGTAGTCCTCCATATACAGTGCCCCCAGTAGTAGTCCCCCTATACAGTGCCCCAGTAGTAGTCCTCCCTATACAGTGCCCCCAGTAGTAGTTCCCCCTATACAGTGCCCCCAGTAGTAGTTCCCCCTATACAGTGCCCCCAGTAGCGGCCATCCCCTATAAAAAAAATGCAACTTACCTGATCCTCGCTTCTGACGTGATCGCCGCTGTCTGCTTCGAGTCCCGGCTCTTCTTGCACTATGGGAGAGACGTCATGACGTCTCTCCCATCATCCGCTGCAGGGGGAGCCGGAAGATTGAGCTCCAGCCAACTCCCTCCGTGGATGACGCAGCAGCCAATAAGAGTCTGTCTGACTCTCATTGGCTGGCTGCTATAACAAACACACAGCCGCCTCTGGTGGTTTCTAAACTGTGCAGGGCAGACCGCTCTCATTGCGGTCTACCCTACACTTGTGGGACCGGGGGACTAGCGGGGGTAGTCCACCCCTTGGCTGCTGGTGGTACTGCCGGACGGCGCCCCCCCTTTGGTCAGCACTCCTGGCGAGTGCCATCCAGGCCAATGGGTAGATACACCCCTGCTTTCTCTTCAGTACAATTTGCATTGTCACCAACAGAGATATTAAAAGACACTGGCCCTAGTACAGGTCCATGGGGTACACCACTGGTAACCTTTCCCTCTTTTGACTGCACTCCATTTACTACAACTCTGTATCCTATCCTGCAACCAAGTTCTTATCCATTCATTCCTCTTAGAATCCAATCCAGTTGGTGCTGCATGGCTGGTCTCTGTATGAGTAAGTTGGTGCTGGTGCTGCATGGCTGGTCTCTGTATGAGTATGTTGGTGCTGCATGGCTGGTCTCTGTATGAGTATGTTGGTGCTGAATGGCTGGTCTCTGTATGAGTATGTTGGTGCTGCATGGCTGGGCTCTGTATGAGTATGTTGATGCTGCATGGCTGGTCTCTGTACGAGTATGTTGGTGCTTCATGACTGGTCTCTGTACGAGTATGTTGGTACTTCATGGCTGGTCTCTGTATGAGTATGTTGGTGCTGCATGGCTGGTCCCTGTATGGGTATGTTGGTGCTGCATGGCTGGTCTCTGTATGAGTATGTTGGTGCTGCATGGCTGGTCTCTGAATGAGTATGTTGGTGCTGCATGGCTGGTCTCTGTATGAGTATGTTGGTGCTTCATGGCTGGTCTCTGTATGAGTATGTTTATGCTGCATGGCTGGTCTCTGTATGAGTATGTTGGTGCTGCATGGCTGGTCTCTGTATGAGTATGTTGGTGCTGCATGACTGGTCTCTGTATGAGTATGTTGGTGTTGCATGGCTGGTCTCTGTATGAGTATGTTGGTGCTGCATGGCTGGTCTCTGTATGAGTATGTTGGTGCTACATGGCTGGTCTCTGTATGAGTATGTTGATGCTGCATGGCTGGTCTCTGTATGAGTATGTTGGTTCTGCATGGCTGGTCTCTGTGTGAGTATGTTGGTGCTGCATGGCTGGTCTCTATGTTGGTGCTGCATGGCTGGTCTCTGTATGTTGGTGCTGCATGGCTGGTCTCTGTATGAGTATGTTGGTAATTCATGGCTGGTCTCTGTATGAGTATGTTGGTGCTGAATGGCTGGTCTCTGTATGAGTATGTTGGTGCTACATGGCTGGTCTCTGTATGAGTATGTTGGTGCTGCATGGCTGGTCTCTGTATGAGTATGTTGGTGCTGCATGACTGGTCTCTGTATGAGTATGTTGGTGCTGCATGGCTGGTCTCTGTATGAGTATGTTGGTGCTTCATGGCTGGTCTCTGTATGAGTATGTTGGTGCTGCATGACTGGTCTCTGTATGAGTATGTTGGTGCTGCATGGCTGGTCCCTGCATGAGTATGTTGGTACTGCATGGCTGGTCTCTGTATGAGTATGTTGGTGCTGCATGGCTGGTCTCTGTATGAGTATGTTGGTGCTTCATGGCTGGTCTCTGTATGAGTATGTTGGTGCTGCATGGCTGATCTCTGTATGTTGGTGCTGCATGGCTGGTCTCTGTATGTTGGTGCTGCATTGCTGGTCTCTGTATGAGTATGTTGGTGCTTCATGGCTGGTCTCTGTATGAGTATGTTGGTGCTGCATTGCTGGTCTCTGTATGAGTATGTTGGTGCTGCATGGCTGGTCTCTGTATGAGTGTGTTGGTGCTGCATGGCTGGTCTCTGTATGAGTATGCTGGTGTTGGTGCTGCATGGCTGGTCTCTGTATGAGTATGTTGGTAATTCATGGCTGGTCTCTGTATGAGTATGTTGGTGCTGCATGGCTGGTCTCTGTATGAGTGTATTGGTGTTGGTGCTGCGTGGCTGGTCTCTGTATGAGTATGCTGGTGTTGGTGCTGCATGGCTGGTCTCTGTATGAGTATGTTGGTAATTCATGGCTGGTCTCTGTATGAGTATGTTGGTGCTGCATGGCTGGTCTCTGTATGAGTATGTTGGTACTGCATGACTGGTCTCTGTATGAGTATGTTGGTGCTGCATGGCTGGTCCCTGTATGAGTATGTTGGTGCTGCATGGCTGGTCCCTGTATGAGTATGTTGGTGCTGCATGGCTGGTCTCTGTATGAGTATGTTGGTACTGCATGGCTGGTCTCTGTATGAGTATGTTGGTGCTTCATGGCTGGTCTCTGTATGAGTATGTTGGTGCTGCATGGCTGGTCTCTGTATGAGTATGTTGGTACTGCATGACTGGTCTTTGTATGAGTATGTTGGTGCTGCATGGCTGGTCCCTGTATGAGTATGTTGGTGCTGCATGGCTGGTCCCTGTATGAGTATGTTGGTGCTGCATGGCTGGTCTCTGTATGAGTATGTTGGTACTGCATGGCTGGTCTCTGTATGAGTATGTTGGTACTGCATGGCTGGTCTCTGTATGAGTATGTTGGTGCTTCATGGCTGGTCTCTGTATGAGTATGTTGGTGTTGCATGGCTGGTCTCTGTATGAGTATGTTGGTGCTGCATGGCTGGTCTCTGCATGTTGGTGCTGCATGGCTGGTCTCTGTATGTTGGTGCTGCATGGCTGGTCTCTGTATGAGTATGTTGGTGCTTCATGGCTGGTCTCTGTATGAGTATGTTGGTGCTGCATGGCTGGTCTCTGTATGAGTGTGTTGGTGTTGGTGCTGCGTGGCTGATCTCTGTATGAGTATGTTGGTAATTCATGGCTGGTCTCTGTATGAGTATGTTGGTGCTGTATGGCTGGTCTCTGTATGAGTATGTTGGTGCTGCATGACTGGTCTCTGTATGAGTATGTTGGTAATTCATGGCTGGTCTCTGTATGAGTATGTTGGTGCTGCATGGCTGGTCTCTGTATGAGTATGTTGGTGCTGCATGGCTGGTCTCTGTATGTTGGTGCTGCATGGCTGGTCTCTGTATGTTGGTGCTGCATGGCTGGTCTCTGTATGTTGGTGCTGCATGGCTGGTCTCTGTATGAGTATGTTGGTGGCTGGTCTCTGTATGAGTATGTTGGTGCTGCATGGCTGGTCTCTGTATGAGTATGTTGGTGGCTGGTCTCTGTATGAGTATGTTGGTGCTGCATGGCTGGTCTCTGTATGAGTATGTTGGTGCTGCATGGCTGGTCTCTGTATGAGTATGTTGGTGCTTCATGGCTGGTCTCTGTATGAGTATGTTGGTGCTGCATGGCTGGTCTCTGTATGAGTATGTTGGTGCTTCATGGCTGGTCTCTGTATGAGTATGTTGGTGCTGCATGGCTGGTCTCTGTATGAGTATGTTGGTGCTGCATGGCTGGTCTCTGTATGAGTATGTTGGTGCTTCATGACTGGTCTCTGTATGAGTATGTTGGTGCTGCATGGCTGGTCTCTGTATGAGTATGTTGGTGCTGCATGGCTGGTCTCTGTATGAGTATGTTGGTGCTGCATGACTGGTCTCTGTATGAGTATGTTGGTGCTTCATGGCTGGTCTCTGTATGAGTATGTTGGTGCTGCATGGCTGGTCTCTGTATGAGTATGTTGGTGCTGCATGGCTGGTCTCTGTATGAGTATGTTGGTGCTGCATGACTGGTCTCTGTATGAGTATGTTGGTGCTGCATGGCAGGTCTCTGTATGAGTATGTTGGTGCTGCATGGCTGGTCTCTGTATGAGTATGTTGGTGCTGCATGGCTGGTCTCTGTCTCTGTTGGCAGCACGTATAAAGCCTTGGAGGGGGATAAAGTGGAGAAGTTGCCCAAAGCAACCAATCAGCTTCTGTTATTTCAAAGACTATGGTAGATAAATGACAGTTAGAAGCTGATTGGTTGTTTTGGGCTACTTTATCTCTCTCCAAGGCCTAACATCTTCCCCAGTATCTGTTGTCATCACATAGCTCGTAGAATACAATTTCTCCAGGTATAATGTTAATGTAAGACACCAGACCATTAATACGTTTCACTTGCAATACTTTAGCTAACTGCATGGTTCACTGTTGAATCATTGTGCATAGTGCATTGTTGTAAGAACAGAAGGTTACACTGATTGACAGATGCTGTGGATAATATTATGCGTAAATAATTTTTAATTAATGTATAGATGTGTCCATAAGCACCTTGCCTCAATACGCTGTATGGTGTGAGATGCCCGGTGTACCGTCTTTTTTCTTAAATTTTGCATCTAAAGCTGGGTACACACTCGGTCAACTTGACAGCCAAAAGGCCATCTCACCAACCGAGCGGCTGATTCATATAACTTGCCGATCGGCCCCTCGACATGTCCTGACATAACAGCTGAATTTACCCGCCCAGATGTGACGTCAATCCCTGTAACAAGTACACAGCCGGGCGGCAGACCACCTGTACACACAGCCAGATGCGCCATTATATCTGCAGATATATCGCCCATCAGCTGTGCTGCACAGCAGATGCGATATGTCTGTGAATGACGTTGTTCACAGACATAACACACTTGTACGATTGAACGGCGATATATTGCCCAGCGTGTATCCAGCATTAGACGCATCACAGATGCAGCAATAAGCAGCTCATACTGTACCAGAGACGCTGGGCTGCAACTTTAACCGCACAGGAATTCGTTTTAAACCCAAAGTCGCAGATGAAGCGCAACGGAACCTGGTGTGAGAAAAAGCCGCAGTCGCTGCATTGCAGAACTTCGTACACAGATTCAGACTCATTCGCACACAGATGTACTAATGTCGCACAGCAAACTGATCAGACCAATCTAGCAAAGTAGTTTTGTCACTTCCAGTTGTTTTCTCTGTGCAAATATGACGCACATTCTGTGAGGAAGACGCTTGAGGCTCCCGGGACCTGGTACTCTGAGTGACTCAGTCACTAGTATAGCAGAGTGCACTGTGTAGGCGGGATGGCGTGCTGCTGCCGCACTGCTGTTATAGATCACGGCCTAGGCCGGGTCTGAGCTACCATTGTCCTATAGGCCCAGCGCAGAAGAACTAGTTAGCATGGCTGCAGAGAACGCTGCAGCTTCCATCAGGTCTGAGACATTTTTTAATTTAACTAATCCCGGAATTTTTGCCTCCAATCCTGGGAATAAAACCCTGGACTTTTCTAGGCTAATTCCCGGGATCCCCGGTTTGGCTTCCCTAGTAGGGGTCTTACTAATATTAATCTAAAATGTACAGTTTACCCTTGAATAACTGTCCTTTGCATTGTACAATGGACTTTTTAGCACTCCATTTTGAATTCTCTCATCAGGAGCTTATGGACACACGGTAAAGCAATATTCACCTTCTGGGAATCTACTTAAAGTCCTTGGCACGCCGGGTATAGCAGGATCAAGCCTGAATCCTCTTCAGTTTGATCAACCTGCAGCCATTTTTGTTGATGGATCTAATGTGTACATTGTGGATGGAGATGGAGGGCTTAACAACCGTCTTCTCAAGCTTTCTAAAGGTACTCGTTTCATTTTATGAGTGGTTAATGATGCTACATCTTCCTTCCTCCCCGCCTTCCCCATCTGTGTCACTCCTGTTCGTCTGTCCCTACCTGAAAGAATGTAAGCTCTTTGGAGCAGGGCCCTCTACCCTCTTGTGCTTGTCCCTACTGTAATTTAATTTATCTCTTACTCCCCACTAGGGCAACCAACACTCGGCTGCTTATGTGGGCGTAAAGGTCGCTAATATAGCAATGTTTATTATACATGTCCATGTCCTGCTTTGTATTGTAAGTCACTGGTTACTTATTTGTTCATGTACTTTGTAAGGTGCTGCGGAACACTTGTAACGCCATATAAGTAAATGATGATAAGAATAATAATAATAACCTAAATTAAAATCTAACACTGTTTGCAAAACAATTCCTTTATTTCATTGACGCCTTCTATTTATTTGCCAGTAGGGGCACCTGAGCAGCCATTTTATAATAACTCTTCCATCACCTTTCAATACATGTTTGGCTTGTGGGTAGACATACACTTTTTTTATTGTTTCCTCTGTCTTAATTTACTATTGCTTAAGTGCAGTAAGGAGAATCTGTCTCCTCCCAGTGGCACTAAGTATGTACTGCATTTCTAGCTTTTGCTGATTTTTTTTTTTTTTAATATGAGATCAGGCAGAAAAAAATTCTAAAAACACAGACAATTCGGATTATAAATGATCTGTGTAATATTTTATTTTGTATCACTAAGCATAGATTTGTTTTTGTTTTTCATTTTGTATTAGATTTCAGCCTGCAGTGGACTTTGGGAGGCAATGGAACACACCCGGGGCAATTCTACATCCCCCACCATGTGGTAGTAGATGACGTGGGACGTGTAAGTCTGCTTTTGTTATAATACATTATTAATTTTTTTTATTTTTAGCACCCCCTGTATTTGACAACGTTAAATATGAAATCTAGAAAATCCAATGTGACATATTTTATCAAATAAGTACAGTATATAGAAACCAATGAATGTTTTTCGTGCATCTTTTTAAATGTTTTGTTTCAAATTAGTGAATTGTATTACTTGTAAATGGTTTTATTGGGTGTGTGATGAACCAAACTTCTGCTGATGGAATAAACAAAACTAGTTTTAAATTTAAATAATAAATAAAAGTCAAAAGTATTATGGATGCGCTTTCAAGTTTCAGAGAAAACCTAGTTGACCTATGATGCTCATTACATATCTCCGCTTCTATTTTCTGTGCCAGGCTCTCCCGTTTCTGTCCCAGACTGTCTACTGACCCTCTTGCTTGGGACTATGGACCTCATTCAGAGCCGCTCGCAAAATGCGAGCACACGCTCTGAATGAGGGCGGCCACTTCTTCTTTAAAATCCTGTCTCCTGGCCGCTCGCTAATCTGTGGGTGTCCACCCACAGCTTTAGCGAGTGACCAGGTGATGGTCGCGATGGTCGAGACCATTGCGACCATCTGGGCTTGCGACGAGACCATTGGGGTCGGGTCTCGTCTCCCGGAAGCCCCAGGTAGCTTCCTGCTCTAACAGAGCAGGAAGCTACCTACTGACATCACTGCTGATGTCAGTAGGGCCGCCTACAAACAGCAGGCGCTCCTTCAGGAACGCCTCCGTTTGTCCGGCCACCCCCCCTCCCCGCCTACAAAACGGGGTGAGCTATCGACCAACATCGACAGCTGACCCTTTTGTAGCGAGCCCAGGAGCGAGTGAATTTGTCACTCGCTCCGGGGCTAGCGCCCACGCACTGCGGCGCTGCGCATGAGTAGAACCTCACCATCGACACTCTTGCGAGCACGTCTGAATGAGGTCCTATTTGCAGGAGTGTAGTGCATTGCACTCTAATTGCTGCTTTGAATGTGGATTGTGCAGTCTAATGATGCTGAGTGTCGCTGACTGTACAGCTATAGCTGTCCTGAGTTTTTACAGTTAGGAGACTCCTTGCTAAACTCTAATTCTCAGTGAAAACGTAAAGCTGCCCAATATTTGTGTGTAACATGTAAAAGCAGAACTTATTTTTCCTGCATTTGTCCCCCTTTTTTCTCCTTCATCCACTAGGGGACTCTGGAGTCTCAATACAATGGGTATAGGAGTGGGTTAACCGGGAGCTGGCACACAAACTAAAAGTAGCTAGCTCCTCCCCCTCTATACCGAGGTTAGTCTAAAAAAGGGAGCTGGACGTATGCCTCCCCTTTTAGGGCTTAATTTAATTTAATAATGATCTCCAAACAGCAGGAGGACGGACAGGCATCCTTCTGCCCCTACCTGTCTACACCGATGGAGCTGCTGGGGGAGACCTCACCGCTGCTGCATAATGTTTGCGCTGAGGTCTCCTGCTACATAGACAGTCTCTGGGGAGCCCAGATACGCGCTGTTTACAGTGCTCGTTGCGGGCTCCCACAGCACATGCCCGCCGCCAGCAGCTATGGCTGGGCCAAGGTTAGTGCTTCCTGGCTCCCTGGTTAGCAGAGGAACCAGGACATTATTAAAGGTGGGCATTCCACAGTGCCTCCGCTCGCGCTGAGGGCGCCAGAGCGGGTGGGGGGGGGGGGGGCGGTGGAGCCTAAGTTTGTCTTCTGCTCCTGCCTCCCATCAGCCTCAGCGCTTCTAAAGAATGCTGAGAGGCCATTTTGGAGCACTACTAAGTGGAAGGAGCAGGCTGTGTCTTGGAGTCAGGCTAGTACTCAGTTACACCACTTGCTATTATTGTTACAGCGCTATTCGGTCAGCGCTGTAGGGAACATTGCTTATCTCCCTCTATGCCCCTTTCAGTTAGTCCTAGAGTGTGAAATGTTATTACTACTGTCTTTTTTCCTTTCACTGTGTGTGCGTGTGTGGATAAACAGTACACTACAGGATGTCTACCAAGGGGTCTAAGGCAGCCCAAAAATCCTTTTCCTGCAAAACTTGTGGGGAAAAATTCACAAAGGGACAGCCTAATGCTTCCTTACTGTGTGATAATTGCATGTCTCAGCCTCAGGACTCTGTTAATGTGAGCCAGCCTATATGGTCGGATCAATTAGCATCAGTTATATCAAACCTGTCTTCTGAGTTGGAAGCAGCTCGCAGGCACCCCCTGCATCTACTGAGGTCCTTAGTAAGAGATTGATTCATAATCCCTTACATTGGGATGAATCAGAGGAAGAGGAGCTTCAGGACCCAGTGGAGGGGGAAGTGCAAGAGGAGGAGGTTCAGATTAAAGCGTAGACGCTTTAATTACTGCAGTACGCCAAGTGTTACATGTGGAGGATGTAGAGGTAACTGCAAAACCGTCTGTTTTTGGTAAAAGGTTAAAGCAATCCGTTACTTTTCCAGCATCGTGGCTTTGCAATTAGCGGAGGGGATTAAGTCCGGAACACAGCCTGACGACCTCATTCAGTTAGCTGAACAGATTGCAGAATCAGCTGCATTCCTAGGGGAAGCGTCTAAGGACATTTGCAGTCTATCCGCCAGATCTTCAGCATTAGCTGTTTCAGCTAGAAGGGCTCTGTGGTTGCGTCAATGGCAAGCAGATGCAGAGTCTAAGAGAGCGGTAGAGGCCCTCCCTTTTACTGGGGAGGTTCTTTTCGGCTCGGAATTAGATAAGTAGATCTCACAAGCTACAGGTGGAAAATCCACTTACCTACCATCTGCTACTCCTCCTCCTACCAAAAGACCCTCAGCAGGTCCTTTCGGTTCTTTCGTGCCCCTGGGAGATTTAGAGGGCGTTACAGAAGAGCCCCGGCTTTCTCCAGGGGTAACAGAGACCGGGGTAGAGCAGCGGCGTCAGCTGCCTCCAGCTCACAGCAGGATAAAACAGCTGCAAAGCCTGCCGCATGACGTTCTCCCTTCTCATTTGGGGGATCCCAGAGTAGGGGCTTGTCTCCTACGTTTCAAAGACATTCAAAGACATTTGGAACCAGTCTTGTCAGAACGCCTGGGTTCGGGACGTCATTGTTCATGGCCTAAAGCTGGATTTCAAGATGCGGCCTCCTTCTCGAATTTTCAAGACCGGTTTACCTCTGGTTACAGAAAAACGAGTAGAAATCCAGGAGGCAATACAAAAACTGTTATTGTCTCAGGTAATAGTGAATGTCCCGTCCTACCAGAAAGGACAGGGGTTTTATTCCAGTTTGTTTGTGGTGCCCAAGCCGGACGGCTCCATGAGGCCCATTCTCAGTCTCAAGGAATTAAACCCTTATCTGCGAGTCTTAAGATTCAAAATGGAATCTCTCCAATCCGTGATAGCGGGTCTCGAGAGAGACGAGTTTTTAGTGTCCCTCGACATAGAGGATGCTTATCTCCATATACCTATATGGCCACCACATCAGGCCTTTCTTCGTTTTGCAATACTAGACTCACATTTTTTCAATTTCAGGCCTTGGTGCGAGAGACGTAAATACCCTCCGTCAGTCTTTAGGATATCACGTCTCCTCCTTTTTCTTCAGGCTGGACTAACAGCTGGCCTTCGTCTGGGTTCCTTGAAGGTACAGATATCTGCATTGTCAATTTTCTTTCAAAGAAAATTGGCCTTACTTCCGGATGTTCAGACCTTTCTCCAAGGAGTCATCAGAATTCAGCCTCCTTTCATACCGCCCACTGCACCTTGGGATTTGGACTCAGTTTTAGCTTTCCTTCAGTCTGAGATCTTTGAGCCATTGCACAGGGTGGAGATAAAGTACTTGGAAGGTGGTTCTGCTGTTGGCACTCACTTCAGCAAGGCGAGTGTCAGAACTCAGTGCTTTATCCTGTTGCCTTCCCTACCTCATTTTCCATGAAGATAGGGCGGAGTTGCGCACTCAAAAAACTTTTCTTCCCAAGGTAGTGACTGCTTTTCATATAAATCAGCCGATAGTGGTCCCGGTTTTCAAAGACGATTCTCCTAATTCAAAATTATTGGATGTCGTCAGGGCTCTTAAGATTTACGTGGACAGGACTGCATCTCTCCGTAAATCTGATGCTTTATTTATTAGGTTTGATTTGGCCCGTCCAGGTTGGCCGGCTTCCAAACAGACCATTTCAAGATGGATTCGCCTGGCTATCAGACAGGCTTATGTGGTGGCTTCCAGACAACCACCTAGTACCATTACAGCGCATTCAACGCGCTCGGTAGGTCCTTCATGGGCGGCTGCTCGGGGGGTTTCATTGAACCAGCTTTGCAGAGCAGCTACTTGGTCGGGAAAGCATACTTTCCTTAAGTTCTATCGTTTTGATACATTTGCGGCCTCCGCTTCTGAGTTTGGCCGTGCAGTATTGTAGGGTTTTCAGCGCGCTCCCACCCGGGATGTAAGCTCTGGGATGTCCCCATTGTATTGAGACTCCAGTGTCCCCTAGTGGATAAAGGAGAAAATAGGATTTTGGTACTTACCGATAAATCCCTTTCTCCGATTCCACAGGGGACACTGAACGCCCTCCCTGCGCTGTTCTTTCTGCATTGTTACTGTCTTTACAGAGACTACGGTTTGTTTGTATTTAGGTCATCTGATTGGCCTGTTACCTTTTCTTTTTTCTGCGAATGTTGTGTTATTACATGTATGTGATTATCATAGCTTTTCTGTCTCCTTCTCCTTACTTCCAGCTCTCCTCGGGCACAGTTATTTTTAGACTGACCTGAGGGAGGATATAGAGGGGGAGGAGCTAGCTACTTTTAGTTTGTGTGCCAGCTCCCGGTTAACCCACCCCTATACCCATTGTATTGAGACTCCAGTGTCCCCTGTGGAATCGGAGAAAGGGATTTATCGGTAAGTAGCAAAATCCTATTATTACAACATGGTTTGTTGAGATGCAAATTTTCACCCTTTTACTCTTAACTGCGGATGGACTATTGCTGTCTGACATCTGTGTGTCTGTAGGTGTGGGTGGCGGATCGCGGGAATAAGAGAATACAGGTGTTTGATAATGTCACAGGAGAATGGATCGGATCATGGGACACCTGTTTTTCTGAAGACGGACCCTACTCAGTCAGGTATATAACTAAACATGTTACATAAAACATAAACTACATACGGCAGTGTCAGCTGTGTCAGCCAAAGTATAAAAAAGTGAAATCCTGATTGTTGAAACAGAGTTTAGAGGCTTTAGTAAAGGATGTATATAGTGTAAGGGGCATGGTACAATGGGCCTGATCCAGACCCGCTCACAAGCTGGTCGATGGTGGCCCAGTGCGCACGTGCGTGCCCCGGAGCGAGCGCAAAAAGCACTCGCTCTGTGGCTCACTACAAAAGGGGCGGCTGTCGATGTTGATCGACAGATCGCCCCATTTTGTAGGTCTGGATTCACAAATGTAGGCCTATACGATACTCCTCCCAAAACCGGGCAACGACCCATTACTAGCGGAATCATATCGCCCGATTTCACTTTTAAATTTGGATTTTAAACTGCTGGCCAAGATACTAGCCAATAGGCTACAAACTTTAATGTCTGACTTGTTAACCCCACATCAAACAGGATTTGCCCAAGGCAGACATTCTGTTAGGGCTATTCGTATGGCTTTGGCAGCAGTGCTGGCAAGTAGGGGGCGGGAGAGGTCAGGGGACATGTTACTCAGACTAGACACTCACAAAGCCTTTGATTCGGTAGCGTGGCCGCATCTATTTGCAATACTAGAAAGAAGAGGCTTCGATTCTTTGTTTATTGGACTAATACGGACCTTTTATTCTCATCCTATTACAACCTTGTTAATTAACGGGGTTCGTGGGGATCTGATTAGAATGCACAGAGGAACTCGTCAGGGGTGTCCCCTCTCCCCGTTATTGTTCAATTTATGTATTGACCCTTTGTTTCGAATCCTTCAAAATTGGTCGGAGTTTCGAGGAATCAAAGTGGCAGCAACAGAGATGAAACTATCTGCTTTTGCGGATGACCTATTACTTTATATAAATGATCCTGTAAACTCTCTGGGGAAAATATTGTCTAAACTCTCGGACTTTGGAAAAGTATCGGGATATGTGGTAAATTCATCAAAGTCGGTGGGCCCCTATCTCCATCCCAATATACAAGTTCCTCGTTGAGGTTCTCAATTACCATTACGTTGGGCCAAAACGAGTATTGACTACTTGGGAATTCAACTTCCCAAATGTCCAGCTGAGCTGTATAGACTTAATTTCTCAAAAGCAATTATACAAATAACTAAAGAACTGGAGGTTTGGAAACACCTTTGTTTGTCCTACATAGGTAGGGCCAATCCTATTAAGATGGTAACGTTCCCGAGGCTGTTATACTTGTTTCAGGCGCTTCCCCTTCTTTTAACGCAAAAAGACTTACGCTTATTAAATTCTCTTTTTAGAAACTATTCTCTGGGAATCTAAACACCCAAGAATTGGGCTAATTAAGTTACAGCAAACAAAAGCGAACGGGGGTATAAATTTTCCTCATATCCTAAATTATAACCATGCCGCAATATTAAGATATCTCCGTGATTGGATCCATGATAAAGATCTTTATGCAAACTCCTCGATTGAGGGTCAATTTTTAGAAGACTGTAATTTGGTAAGCTTCCTGCACATGCATGATGCAGAGATTCCAACCCATATCCGAGAGAACCCTCTCTTATGGTCCACGCGAAAAGTGTGGCATATCATTCGTCACCGTGGCCAGTTAAATCCTTACAAATCTATATTTTTGCCTTTTATAGGGAACTCGAAATTCCAGGGGGGTAGGGCAGCATTTCCTTTCACTAAACTTTATAAAGAAGGACTGACTACTATAGGTATTTTTCTTAACATACCATTGAAACGCTCACTTAACTATGAAGAGGCGTCAGAAAGATTTCCCTCATTTCGTATCCACCTCCTCACTTTTATGCAAGCTAAGCACTATGTGGCTTCAGTCATTAAATGTTTCTCGGATTTGGATTGGGAAAACACATTTGATACTATGCTACACTCGGAACCAGCCACAAAAAAGGCATTATCAATACATTATTCCTTTTTAAGACAACCCATACAACATGAGGTGGTGCGTACTGGGATGAGCAGGTGGGTGCAGGTGATTCCTTCACTATCATGCAAAATTCTTAACAAAGCTCTTCTCTTATCCCGCAATTTACTCCCAGCTATTCAATATCGGGAAATGTTCCTGAATATTTTTCACAAGGCATACTTCTCCCCATATAGACAATACTTGGCGGGTATGATCTCTTCGGCCTCTTGTCCTCGCTGTCAGTCCACCACTGCCAACTTGTATCATTATTTTTGGTCTTGTCCTCTTTTGAGAACCTTTTGGCTTCAAGTAAGGAAGAACGCCCTTGAGCACCTGGTGAATTATGTACCTTTCACTGATGTGTGGGCCCTGTTTGGGATACTTCTGGAGGTCAGCGAGTGGCTAAGGGTTGTAAGAGACTTCTGCTCATTGTGAGTGCGGTGGCTCGCATGACAATACTCCAGACATGGATTGAAACTTCTCCACCTAGACTGTATCTTTTTAAAGAAAAGCTCTTTCTTGTATTTAATATGGACTGGATTGAGACAGTAGTAGAGAAGGAGGCTCGTGTGGGAAAATTTTTCCTAACTTGGGAAAGTTATATAGAAACTCTGACCTCTGACCTCAGCACAGAGACATAGAATTCATGAATCATTCAAATTTACCCAATGGTATTGTCAACAAACAATATCTGGGGATCCTCCAATTAGGTTGGATTTTTAGGGAATTATGCTTTGTTTACCTAGGCCTCCCCTTTCCCTGTCCCCCCCCTGTCCTCCCCTCTTTGGCATCCTGTCCCCACGGCGCTTTCTTCTCAAGCATAGATGGTTGCATTGTTATATATATCCTTAAACTAATGGATAAGAGTACAACAGATATTGTTGCTTTATATTTGGTAATCTTCTGGTCTAAATAGAGGCCTATTTGTTTTACTGGAAAATATGTGTGTATTTATCTATTTGTTTTTTTTCTCTTCTATTATACACAAAATGTATAAATAGACACAAACATATAATGAAAATTGCTGTAACTGTTCATTTTATTCATCGATCAGCTGTTATTGGATCAGTTACATTATGTATGTGTTGACTTCATGGTGTTTTAATAAAAAACAAAATTAAAAAAAAAAAAAAAAATTCTTTCCATATGAAAGAATCCATTGTCATTTTCTGTGGATGTACATACTCCCACTGCTCAACAGAGCTTAATATACCATTGTTTTACCATCTGTATACTAAACATTCCCTAATAATCGTTTGCATGGGCCAATATAATCAGAAGATAAGTAACCAACCAGTATGCCTTTTGGATATGAGAACACACTGAGAATATGAAGATGGCACCCAGCGTTGGATTCCAACCCAAGATCCTAGTGCTCCGCATGCTTACTATAATGCTACCCAGCCACTGTGTACTGTTACTTGATCATCTATTGCTCACTGGCAATATGTACTGAGAAAAATATAATTTGTCTGACAATGTAACCAACTGTCTGGTTATTTCATATTTTTTCATGCACATTTTGCTTATACATACAACGGACCTGATTTAAAGTTGGTATTTGTTTTTTGGAAAGCATCTTGTATGTTTTTGCACTGCGTGCAGAGGGAAGGGGGAGCGGGTATTGATTACCAGGGCCTGGCCTTGTTAGAGGGGCCCGGTCAGCTGCTGAGAGGAACAAATGTCTGAGGGGGACATCTTGGTGCTCTCACTCTCAGTAACCATGGCGACAGGAGCTCCTGGGCCTGGAAGTGATGTCGCAGGCGTCTCGCCAGACTTCCGGCATCCATTACTCCATTGATTGTGTATGCTGCCGGCTGTGAGATCTGCGGTGCGTGTGCGCATCATGCGCGTAGATGGTGGCTGGGGTGTACAGTTACCTGATCCCCACAGAGGTGAGGATGTGCCGCCGTGGTGTGTGTCATTGGGGCCCAGTGTGTATCCAGCATTAGTCGCATCACAGACGCAGCAAAAACTGCTCACCAAAGACGCCGGGCTGCAATCTCAACCGCAGAGGAATTTGTTTTAAACCCATACAAAGTCGCAGATGAAGCACAACGGAACTTAGAGTGAGAAAAAGCTGCGGCTGCTGCATCGTAGCACTGCGTATATAGATTCAGCCTCCGGGGCACACAGATATACAAAGGACCCACATCAAATGAATCAGTGTAATCCTGCAAAGCAGTTTGATCGCCCCCAGTAGTTTTATTCATACGCTTGGGATGGCTGAGTTAACTGGGACCTGGCGTGCTGAGTGGGGCTATTTGCCAAGACTAGAGCCACCGTGTATGAGGACACATCTGTAATACATTAAACAATCTTCATGGCTTTTTTTCTTTCAGATTTACATCGGACAAGAAGTATTTGGTCGTTGCCCAGTTAAATATAAGCAGACTGATGTTCTTGGCTGTCCCTGCAGTAGGGAGCATTGGACACTGCAAGGTTGTCAGCACCATCCAGATGGCCGATGGAGTCCGCCCTCATCTTGTAGATGTCAATAGAAAAACTGGATCAATATATGTTGCAGAACTTGGTGCTGGACAAGTGCAAAGATATGTACCCATACAGACTACAAATCACTTCATAAATGTACTGTAACATAATTACTGACTTTGAAAAATGTATATATAATATCTGGTGAAATGTATAAATTATCATGAATGGCAAGTGTCCCTAATCCTTATTTTTATTCCCTGGATATTTTATTACATCTCTGTATTACTTGTACCTTTCAATGTTCATATTCCATTTGCATATCTAATATATGACATTTTTGAGACATTTTGACTACGCTTTTTTTCTTCTTTTTTTAAACTGTTTGTATTACGTTAACGTTGGGTGAGGGAAGGGGGAGACAGAAGGCACCACATTACTGACCCTAAGGATGACAGGGGAGCACAGTATACTTAATGATCTTCATTAAACTTTTGGCCTAGGGGTGCTGTGAAAACAATGCTGATACCCTATGACTGCGTGATTCAAGAGAATTTGGCAACCCCCTGAAGTAGACATTGATTGGGGGATTATTTAGGTCCTGATTCGGAAGTGCACACAATTCGGCCACAATTACATACTTAAATGTGGATCCCTGCTGTATTGAGATTTGGCTGCATCACATCTGCTAGTGAGAGAAGCCTTCATCACTATCAACGCACATTTGCACCAGCCCCCGGTCCATACGCACAACTGTGAATAGGTCGCAATGCCACTTAAACTCCCATGACTTGTCCGCACTCTACTTAGCCAATGTATAAACGCCTGGTCACACCCACTCAGCCACAAAAGTAAATGGGCTGAGGTGCGTAAAAATCACCCGTAGATGCTGCAGGATGTGTATGCTGGGCTATAGAGCACACGCAGTGTGCACAATCACATGACATCTTGTGTGCAACTCTGGCTCTTAACCCTTAAGATTAATTTTCAAATAGACCTCTGCTCTTAGTAAATTATTATTATTATTCAAGTAAGTTACAATTACTATCAATTTGTATCTATTTTACCTGTGTGCACTAGGCTGCTTTACTCTGCCTGCTGAGGACTGGTATTACGTGTCACTTGTGTGTTTATTAGATAGTTTGAAGTACAACTAGAAGTATTTCCTATTAGCATATAGGGAAGAGTTTAGGTGTCTAGCACCTCCGTAAGCCTTTTTGCGGTGAGAAAAACTAGACCCACCTATAAAACAGTGACTGCCTTCCTAAATGCCCCTTATTCACCTGCACCAGCTTGTTTAAGTAAACCTATACCACCAGAAGACAATTATTATGTCCTTTTTCTACTTTATTGCAAAACTATGTAGTCCCCACTTAGCAAGGGAGGTATTTCCTGATCGGGATCTAATTGGCATCCCAGCGGTCGGGATACCGGCGGTCAGAATCTCTGCTCCAGAATCCTGACCGCTGACATTCCGACGTTAGGGTTAGACACTAGGGGGAGGGGTGGGCTGGGGGGGTGGGGTTAGGATATAGGCTGCGGGTGGGGAAGGTTAAGGCCCCCATACATCAGCAATTGATTGCAGCAATCGTGCAATTTGCAATCGATTGTGTATAAAAATCTTTCCCTTTTTCAATCGATTGCAGAATTGCCATAATCGATTGAAAAAGGGAAATATTTTTACACACAATCGATTGCAAATTGCATGATTGCTGCAAACAATTGCTGATGTATGGGGGCCTTAAGTCATAGGCTGCAGGGAGGGAGGGTTAAGTTTGGGCTGCTGGGAGCAGGGTTAGTGGTGGGGTTACGAATAGGATTAGATACTTGCCTACAAGGGTTGGTATTTTCAACCATTCGGGATTCTGAGCGCCGGGATCCCGTACCCAACCCCCATGATCTACCCAGCTGTTCATATAAGATATAAACTTTTGCACACGTTGTCACAGAAGAGCCTTTGTGTCGCCTTCGTAAATATCCTTTAATGCAGAGGTTCCCAAACTCCATTACAGTCCACGATTTAAGGACACCCATGCTTGAGCACAGGTGACTTAATTAGTCCATTTGATTTAAACATCAGGACTCAAGCAAAGATATCCTTAAAACCTGGACTGTAATGGTGGAGTATGGGAACCTCTGCTGTAATACCTGATTTGAGACCGTGACTGGACGTTGGGGGATATACAGTATATCAAAGCGAGGATAGTAAAAGGCTCCCATTTCCACCATGTAAATCCTGCTGCTGATTGTATTAAAACCATTGGTAATATAATATGAGTAGTTTTGTCTGCAATGTAAAAATACACTTTACATGCATTACACAGATGTTATAGATAATGGGCAGTCATCCTCCTTCCGTTGAGGATGTGACGATTGAGCGTCTGCCAGAGCTTGCACTGGTATTTGTGCATCTATAACATTCTCATATAAAAAGGACTTATAGGGGTGAAAGCAGAGTCGTAAATGCACATATACCACTGTAATTCAAACATTAGAATGCACAGACATGACACCTGAAATATGAACACATCATATTGACTTCTTAAAGGAATATCTGAGCCTTCAATGAGCTGTATTTTAGAATAAAAATGGAAAAATATAAAAATGGAAAAATCTAATTAACCAAGGGGATTAAATTCGCACTATTTGAGCGATGCGTAGTCAGGGCCGAAACTAGGATATCTGTCACCCGGTGCAAGGCAGCAATTTTGCGCCCCCTCCCTTCCCGTACCTGGATTTTGTCCTTGCGCCTCCATAAGGCAGTGCCACACACCAGAATGCCCATTACACATTATGCCTCACACTGTAATGCCCATTACCAAAGTGCCACTTACATATTTGCCCGACACCATTTTATGCCCCACAGTAAGGCTTCTAATTACTGTAACATTACCTGCTCGTTGCCATGGGGTTTCATGCTCGTTGCCATGGGGGTTTATGTTCGTTGTCAGGGGGTTCATTCTTGTTGTCAGGGGATTTATGCTCATTACCAGGGGTTCCATGCTCGTTGCCAGAGGTTTCATGCTCATTGCCAGGGAGTTTATGCTCGTTGCCAGGGGTTGCATGCTCGTTGCCAGGGGTTACATGCTCGTTGCTATGGGGTTACATGCTCATTGCCAGGGGGTTTCATGCTTGTTGTCAGGGGATATATGCTCATTACCAAGGGTTCCATGCTCGTTGCCAGGGGTTCCATGCTCGTTGCCAGGGGGTTTATGTTCGTTGCCAGGGTTACATGCGTGTTGCCCTGGGGTTTATGTTCGTTGCCAGGGGGTTTCATACTCCTTGCCATGGGACTTCATGTTCATTTCCAGGGGGGTTTATGCTCGTTGCCAGGGGATTTCACGGGAGAAGATGCAGCTTTCAGCATCTTCTCCCGGCAGTGCCAGCGTTCCCGGCACTTCCGGGAACACTGTGTGCATTGTGCTCTGCTAACAGACACTAGAGGTCCAGTAGGACCTCTAGCATCTGTCTCCTCCTTGGCAGCGGCCATTTTTGGATGGCCGTTTTCAGCAGAGTACATGCGGACGGCTAGTCCGCATGGACGCCGCCAAGGAAGAGACATACACTGGAGGTCCAGTAAGGATCTCTAGCATTTGTCTCCTCTTTGGCGGCGGCCATTTTTGGATGGCTGTTTTCTGAGTCTGCAGCCACTGCGAGCAAGCTTTTTTCACCCCCCGCAATCCGGCACCCGGTGCACGTGCACCTCTAGCCCCCCCCTAGTTGCGGCCCTGGAGTAGTGCTTCCTGAAAGTGTACCTATGTACGGGTATGTGACTGGCACCAGAAAGTGCAGGAACACACACATAATTCTCCCCCTGATATAATCACCCACACAACACCTCCCTCCTATATAGCATCGCAGCAGCACATCGGCCAGACAGAGAGAGCAGAGACTTCCTGGACCCTCCCCAGTGCAGAGCACAGCAACATGTTCTGGGCTGGGGAGGGAGGCCTCTGAGCAGCTCTCTCCCTGCCTGATGTGCCCCTATATAGCAGCAAGCGCTAGTGGGCTGGGGAGAAGTGTTACGTGGGAGGGGAGTGTTGTCCAGACTGCCCATGTGATTACACATCCACATCATGCCATTGCTCTACTTTTGTTGATAATACACCAACTACAGTCTACGCCTATTTCAACCCTGGTTTTAACTCCCTAGTCTCAGTGAGTCTCAGGTCAGACTTGAAATAATAAAAAAGTTGCAGATTACGAAAAGTTGCGAATGTGCATTGCAAAAAAATATATCACAATTTGATCATGAAAAAAGTCTTAAATATTTGTGTTGAAGACTGAAGCTGAATAAAGCCCATTATGTCTGCAGCGCTGGCCATGCCTGATATTGTGCCACACTACAGCCTGCATTGTACTCCAAGCCCTCTGCAGCCCGCTGGGTCTTCCAAAAGTGTATATGTCCTTTAATACACAGGTAGTTGCTACCACTGTGACTGCAGAGTGAGGTTTGTGCCCAATTTGGCAACACCAGTAGGTGAAAAGTTGGGATGGAAAACACTCTACATACTGGCTGACTGAATTGTAAGGAGCCCAGTTAGAGCTGATGCCCAGTGGACTCAGATACTGGCAGATCCGACAACTGGATTTTCACAAAGTCCCAATTGACATCTGGTCAGATGTGAGTCAAGATTGCTGGTCAATTTAAGCTAAGTTACTTAGCAATTTTGGGCCATAAAAAAGCCAATAGCACTTGTGAAGATTTATTTAGAAGAGATACATTTCTATTAACCAACAATTTCCTGTTTTATATGTTTCCATTATTCAATTTAAATTGCTATAAAAGAGCCGGCTGACGCAATGCCGACCTCCGGCTTCCCGACTGCTTAATCCCGGCAAGGGTTAAATGACAGGCGTCGAAATCTCGACGCCTGTCATTTTACCTACGCCAGGAGTTCGGCGACCGATCGAAGGGATGCCGGGCGCCAGCCGCGGACAGCCGCAAGAGGGGAGGGTTAGGTTTAGGGCTTCCGGGGGGGACTTAGGGCTAGGCACCCCCCTGGGAGGTTAAGGGTCAAGCTAGGGGAAGGGGGTTAGGGTTAGGCACCCCCGGGGGGAGGTTAGGGTTACGGCCGGCGGTAAATCATACTGATCCCAAGAGCCCACATGTTTATGGGAGGGTATACTTATTCTTGTTATACATTATATGCTATGTCATAGACAAAACTTTTCAGCTCAAATCCATATGCATTTATTTTACACCTTTACTGATCACACAAAGTGATTTAACAATAAAACCTAATTTACACATAGAATAACACATTCCGCAGTTCCTTTTCCTGTATTTCTCAGCTAAATGTGCTGTAAGACACTTGTTAATGCTTTAGTGATATTTACACTTCTATCCTTCTGTTCTGCTGATTTAATATGAGCTGTGAATTTCACAGTTAGACCTAAAATTAATTAATCTAAAGCTACACGCTAGCTAACGTTAAGTTCTAATTGTCACCAGGACAAGGGAGAGGAATTAGTAGATAAAGGAAGTGTACATTTTTATACTCTGCAGGGAATCTTACTAAGCATTATTTAAACCATTATTAACTGTAACAACCAGTCAGAATCCCCATCTAGGGGAGAAGGTAGAGCGCTCTTAACTCAATGAATGGGCATTCCTATACTCACGGAGGTAATCACGGGAACACTGACACTTCAGTGTAGGAGGTGCACTGGTAAAATATAGAGGGTTAACCCTTCCATGGACTTCTATTTGCAACGTGTTTCATAGCAGGTCTCCTACAAGAGGCTCATTTACAGTCGGATTCATTTGCGCCCAAACCACAAAAAAGCTATGTACTTTTATATTTTAAGTTACACATACTTGTATGCAGTGGTATGTAGTCGGGATCCTGGCGGTCTGAATACCGGCGCTGAAATCCCGACAGGTCGGGATTCCGGCACTAGTATCCCGACCACCGGCATCCCAAAGGTAAGTATCGGGGTGTTAAGGGGAGGTTAGGGTTAGGTAGCAGGGTTAGGATTAGGCACTAGGCGGGTGGGGAGGGGGATGTTAGGGTTAGGCATCGGAGAGGGTCGGTTGAGGTTAGGGTAGGGGTTAGAAAAATACTTACCATTACTTCCTATAGGTGTCGGGATTCTGGCTGTCTGGATGCCGCTGACTGACAGCACGACCCCTTTGGTAGGCGTGCGGGGGCGTGCCTGCCAGACGGAGGCGTTCCCGTGGGAACGCCTACTGTCTGAAGCCGGCCCCACTGACATCACTAGTGATGTCAGTGGGAGTGATTTTGGCTCTGATAGAGCCAAAATCACTCCAGGGCTTGTGGCAGGGAGACCCTACCGCAGGGTCTCCTTCGCAAGTACAATGGTCGCGATGGTCAAGACCATCGCGACCATCTTTTTGGATGCTCGTATATACGAGCGTCCAGGAGGACGCTCCATTTTAATGGAGAAGGTCCCTGATTCAGAGCGAGCGCTCTGGTCAGAGCGTCCGGCTCTGAATCAGGCCCTTTGTCTGTAGTTGTACATTTTTTTAGGCGATTTAAACATATAGTTTATAAGATACCTAGACTGAATTAGCCATGTGTAGAATGGTGGTCTATATGTTCTGGGTTAATTCAAAAACTACTGAACCTATTTTGATAAAATCTTCACTATTCTATTTGGTATATAGCAGGGAATAGGATAGGCCAGTGGTCCCCAAACTGTGCACCGCGGCACCCTGGGGTGCCTCGGGACACTTGCAGGGGTGCCTCAGGTTGATGGTCCAGCACTAAATCAAATTCTCAATGTGATGTAAATATGTGCACAAACAGAAGCACAAACCTGTCCACCACTATATAACCAAACCTAAGGATGACAGGTCAGCACAATTTACTTCACTTTATTACTTCACTGCATTTTTTTCTGAATTTCTGAATAATAAACTTTTTTTGGCTTAGGGGTGCCGTGAAACCAAAGTCGATGCACTAGGGCGCCGTGATTCAAAAAAGTTTGGGAACCACTGGGATAGGCTATACAATATTGCACCTGTGCTCAAGGGTGCAATTACAAACCAAAAACCTAATTGTGCACAGGGCTGTGTGGCCTCTCATGCAAGTGGTGGGGGAAGGCATGGCTGCCGGCAATCTGTCATCATCAACACCATGTGGGTGTAACCTCTACTATCCAATCAGAGCATCTTTCTATCGGTCTGACCAATCAGAATGAAGCCGCTTTGGCTAACCTTTAATCATACTTGCCTACTTTTGAAAACTAGTTTCAGGGAGATTATATTCAATAAAAGAATGCTCCACGTGCGCTGCCGAGGGGACATGGCATGTTCCACCCAAAGGGTGTGCCTAACTCCACCTATGGGTGTATCTATTGCCACTTAGGGTTGTTTCCTGCATTGTAATTTCCCCCTTAGCCCCCATTTTCCAGGTCTTTGTCCCCCCCCAGCTGTGTCATCAACCCCTGAGCCCCCACTTTCTATATATCTCTGCCTCCCCCTCCCGCCAGCTCTTACCTACTGTCAGTGTGTGACTGGGGCAGGTCCTGCTGTTGCTCTGTGCACCCTGGCAGCTCTGTCTTAGACATCATCTATTGCATAAATTTTTTATATATATTGCATCAATAATTATATGTACATTTACATTAGAGGCCTCCTACCTGTAAATTGTGAGCAGAGTCTATGGGTCCTGTTTTAGAACTCCTGACAATTCTCTCACTCAAACATGTACACCCCTATAGCACACAGTACAGCTTTAGTAACATGCAGCATTTCCTGTAACATATCTCCCAACTGTCCCGCATCCAGCGGGACAGTCCCGTTTTTCTGGGGCTGTCGCACCCGCGGGCCGCAGTGTCCCACGGTGGGGTGGAAGTTGGGGGAGCACAACCCGCTGCTCTGCTATGCAGAGCTCACCAGTATACGGAGAGCCTGGGGGCTGCCCAGCATCTCGGAGAGTGCTGGGCACGCCCCCATAGTGATGTAAACGGGGAAGCCGCGAGGCTCTGCCCCGTTTTCCCGAGACACCTCCCCATTTCCTGAAGCCACGTCCCTTTTCGGCAGCGCGCAAACTGTCCCTCTTTGGGGGACCTAAAAGTTGGGTGGTATGCTGTAAAAATACCCCAAATATGCTATCCATAGTTAGTCATCATCCATTCTATGCCACCTAGCATCTGTTAGCTCGGTGTCACCCAGCACTGAACCACCTGTCACAGCATCCAGTACAGCACCCCATCTATGTCACCCAGTACTGCACCCTGTGTCACCCAACACAGCACCTCCTCTGTGTCCCCCAGCACAGCACACCGTCTGTGTCACCCACCCTCCACCATTACAGCACCCTGCCATGGCAGCCTGAGCAGGAATCAGCATTAGCCCGGCCACTCCCTCGACCCACTAGTTCAGATCTGTGTCCCTGGAGGAGACCTTCAGTCTCTCCCCTCACTCTCCGGCCAAGTAATATCTCAGTGCCTCCCTACCTGCGTTGGGGTCTGCTAGGGCTTCTGTGCATGCGTCCTGGGTCCCAGGGTGCCGGGCATGGGTGCAGCCATGTTGGTCCATATCACCTGACTAGTATTCCCCAATGGTAGTCCTGCGGTCAATCAGCTGATCCAATGACCAGCTACCTCAGGGTATTTAAGTCTGACTTCAGGAACAGGAAACTGCTGTTCAACTTCGCTGTTCCAGTGATTGTTTTGCTCTCCGGTGTTTTCCACAAAGTATCTCTAGTGTGTTGTTTCAGCCCTCACGCTGACTTCCAGTGTTACTTGTATTAGCTCCCATGCTAATTCTCTAGTTACTTTAGCTCTCTCACAGAACTCCAGTGGTTCCTGTAACAGTTCGTGTGTTGTCTTTTAGTGTGCTGCTTAGCTCTCTAGCTGGCTCTCTGTGTTGCATCCCTGTGTTTACTTCTCACATTTCTCAGTGCAACTCTGTGATTAGGATCCCTACCAATTCTCAGTGTATTCCTGTGTCTACATTTCTCAGTGCAACTCTGCGATTAGGATCCCTACCAATTCTCAGTGTATTCCTGTGTCTACATTTCTCAGTGCAACTCTGCGATTAGGATCCCTACCAATTCTCAGTGTATTCCTGTGTCTACATTTCTCAGTGCAACTTTGCGATTAGGATCCCTACCAATTCCCAGTGTATTCCTGTGTCTACATTTCTCAGTGCAACTCTGCGATTGGATCCCTACCAATGCTTAGTGCAGTGGTTCCCAAACTGTGCACTGCGGCACCCTGGGGTGCCTCGGGACACTTGCAGGGGTGCCTCAGGTTGGTGGTCCAGCACCAAATCAAATTATTTATGAACAATTTAATATAAATACGTGGACAAACAGATGCGCAAACCTGTCACCCACTACATAAATTAACCTAAGTATGACAGGTCAGCACAATTTACTTCACTATACTACTTCACTAAATTTTTTTCTGAATTTCTCAATAATTTGGCTTAGGGGTGCAGTGAAAAGAATTCTGATGCACTAGGGCACTGCGATTCAAAAAAGTTTGAGAACCACTGGCTTAGTGTATTACTGTGTCTACATTTCCCAGTGCAAATCTGCGATTGGATCCCTAACAATTCTCAGTACATCCCTGTGTCTACAAACCCTGTGATTATCAGTGCAAGTCTGCCTCCGGATTATCTCCATTGACTATCCTGATTATAGTGTCTTCTAGTGTTTACTGTAGGGTTCCTAGTGTTAATCCGTGCTAATATAGTTTTCGGTCTTCCTGCCACTCCCAGGTACCTGTCAACTTGGTGCAGCGAAACCTATATCCCATCTGGAGGGGTCACTGGTGAAGACCACCAAGTGAGTTAGACCGTGCCTCTGGGCATGTCTAGCCACACCTGGGTTTGGCTGCAATAGGGAGACCTAGCACTGTCACTCACCTGCTTGTTCCCTAGGCACCCTAAACCCCTGGCTTTTGTCCTTACCTGAAGAACTTTCCATACGGTTCCTGACACCCACTCTGTCCTCAGTGGCTGCCTCCACGTCCTCATGTCCAGGCCCAGCCCCGGTCACATGAGCAGTCCTGGCAATTACTCGAATGGCAGTGGGGTGAAAGCCAGGGGATTTCTTGAGGTCTCCAGCGCAGCAGGAGACTTTACAGGGAATCATGAGTCTCCCGCCGGATGTGGGAGAGTAGGCAACACTACCTTTAATAAGTTATGTTTAATGTGATCAAGTTAGATTTAAGCTTTGTTTTGGCAGATAATTGCTGTTAGGCTCTCACCTCTGATAAGGGGCATTTTAAGAACTGGGGGGCCCTGGGGTTGTAGCTTGGGCAGCCTCCTGGACAGCAGCACTTCACAGGAGCTCTGTATCTGCATATGATTACCGGAGCTCTTTGCGATTCCCCTGACGCTGAGGCAGCTTAACAGGCTCCACAGCTTCCTGGTGAGACTTTGTGGATGGCCCCAGCTGTGTTTGCCATGACCTGCGCAATTCGTAGCCTTCTTTCTGCTCTGCCACCACAGCCTGTAGTTGTGTCCCGTGGCTGCAGTGCTTTGGCCCCCATGGCTGTAACTCTTATCTTCAGTCTCCGGGAAGAGGGCTGGCCAACTCCAGTGGTGGTTCTGGTGTGCAGTGCAGGAGTTAAAGCTCCCGGTTCTCCTGCTCTGTGGCCTGAGACTGTCTCGGCTATCCTGCTGCTCCCCCCTGTAGTAAGATGCCCTGAAGGTTTGTATCCCTTACCTGGCCAAGACACCAAGGATTCCTTCCAGGGTGCATCTTGTGGTGTCTTTGCGACCCTTGAGCCACCTTTTATGGGGTCAGTGCCATCTTGAACAGCTGGCAACTTGCTCGGCCTGCCACTCTCCCCTTTGGACAGATTGCTGCAACAGTTGGTTGACTAGTGCTACACCCAGTCAAGTGGATAACCGTCTCCAACGTAACTGAAGCATCAGTGGCCTGAGTTTTCATCCTAGTACTTTGCTTACTACAGGCGTTTCCTCTGGAGTGTAATTCATCCTTGATGCTCTGTTGCCCATATTTTTATGCTCAATTACTTAAATTGTCCCTAGTCCCTGGGCCTTCTCTCACTTGTTTTGGATGTGCATCTCCACGCCTCCTGTGATGGTTCTCTCTGATTAATGTTCTCCGTCCTGCCCATGTGACCTGCTGTTCTGTGAACCTTTATTCTAGACCTTTGCAATCCCCATACCTGAGCCTATCTTCAAGTGCTACCAGAGACTTTCCAGACTTACAACACCCTCAGGGTCCCAAAGAAGCATACCAAAACTTTCCTTCCTGGCTCTTCTGATTCATTTTCAACCTAGGGACCCTAGTGATGCAAGGAAGTTGCCTTCAGCAACCATGCCACATTCATCTGAGGTGCCTCCCACTATGTCCTCTATGATGGCCTAAACTCTCCCCCTCCCCTACTTCAGATGCCATAGTGGATTTGGATGCTCCTCTTACCAACCGCATGATGCAACACATGCTTCATGCTCTCTGAGTGGATATCACATCTGATGTGCACACTGCTCTCCAGGATGTTAGGAGTGATGTTGCTGGTGTAGGGGATCATACTGACCATCTTTAAAATAAAATGCAAGACTTGGTGGCTTCTTACAATTACCTTATTATGACACATGAATATACTTTGGCAGAGGTCTCTGCTTTCAAGGACAAGATGGCTGATTTGGAGGACCATTCCAAATGTAATAGCATGAATATGAACATGTGACGTTTTATTTCTGGAATCCAGTTTGGATGATAAAGATTTGATAGCATCTACCGTCTCCCGAAGTCATGCAATTCCCCAACCTCATCACCAAAAGATATTTTCCCTGACCAACCCTCCCCAACTATCTTATCAACTCTTACATCTTTCTGCCCAGAATCTGGAAATGAAGTCATGGCCCTCATCCGTTCTTCCCCCGCACCGCCCCCCTTGACCCTTTCCCCTCCCGCCTCCTCTGCTACCTCTCTCCTGCTGGCTGTTCCCATCTTGCCCACCACTACAATCGCTCCCTCACATCAGGCACCGTCATCTGTGCATTCAAGCATGCTCTTGTCTTCCCCATTTAAAGAAGAAAAAAAAACAGCCTTGATTCTAGCGCTCTCTCCAACTACTGTCCCATCTCTCTCCTCCCATTTGCCTCCAAACTCCTTGAGCAGATTGTCTACAACCGCCTCACAAAGTTTCCTCACAAAACCTGCTCGACCAATATCAATCTGGCTTCCGTTCTCTCCACTTCACTGAAGCTGCCCTCACAAAAGTCAGCAATGATCTCCTTGCTGCCAAATCCAAGGGCAACTACTTTCTACTCATTCGTCACGACCTGCTACTTTTGACACTGTGGACACCCTCGCCTCCTGCAAATCCTTCACTCTCTCAGTCTGCAGGATACTGCCCCCTCGTGGCTGATAAATCGCTGATAAATTCTGAAAGATGGCACACAGTGCCAGAGTCTTTGCGAGCTCCCGTGCAGAGACATTTTTCTGAATACATCACTATAAAGATGGCCCTGCGTTAGAAGCATAGGGTTTCAGCGCACCACGTGGGAGACACAATGGTTGGTTGAGGGTGCAGGGTATGCACCTATCGGCCCATGCGCACTGCATACACTCATGATAGATACGCCACTGCCTCTGTTTCTATTTATTAAGCAGGAAGGTCATTCAGGAGATGTCTGGGATTTATTTTTCTCCTCTCCTCTTTCTTTGCCCAACGGTTAGTTAAATCTGTGCTGTCGGCCCCCACAGCAGACTCTGCCTTCTCAGGCTTGTGCAGTTCACTCACCCCCTCTATAGGACAATGTTGGGCCATGGGCATGAGATATCCACTTGTCAGCACAGACCCGATGTGCCTGAGGTGAGAGAGCGGAGTTGGGCTGCATGGAGCATGGGGCAGGAAGGTTTTTCAGGAGATGTCGATGTTGGATCGAGTTGCGGCCTGCATGTAGCTACCTCTCCAACAGGGCATTGGCACTTGGAGGGAGCATGACGTTCAGTTCTACTGCCCATCCGAGTGACAGACATTTAGTAGCATATAATCGTTCAAATTAGAAAATGTGTAATCTCTCCCTAATATAATGCTGTGATGTCTCTTTATATTTAACATTAAATCATTTTAATAAATCATTTGAAAGTGTTTGATGTTGTATTTTTATATGTAATTATGTAACATAGACCAAGGTTGTCTTTACAGTGGAGGGAGCCTGTGTGCATCCTCCTTCACTGGCCCCCTCCTCTTACTCATGTGGCTGGCCGTCCACCGCAGAATCAATAGACTCTGGGCACTAGAGTGTGCCCAGAGTCTATTGCGCATGCGCAGATCGCCGAGGAAATGGTGCGGCGACATTTTTTTGTCGATTTCCTCACAGCGCTTGTGTAAAACGCCAGGGTTTGATCCGCACTGGTAGACCCAACGCGGGACCTCGGAGAGGTAAGTTTTACATAATATGGGTGCAGGGTGTGAGGTGCGGGCCGCACACCCTGCACCCATTATAGATACGCCCCTGCCTCCATCTGTATGTCCTGCATTGTGCTGTCCACCCCCTCTCCATCTATACGTCCTGCATGCTTCTGTCCTCCTCCCCATCTCTATATCCTGCAGAGTTCTGTCCACCCATCCCCATCTGTATGTCCTACATAATGCTGTCCACCCCTCTCCATCTGTATGTCTTGCATAGTGATACTCTCCATCTGTGTGTCCTGTATTGTGCTGTCATACATACCCCCCTCCAATCTGTATGTCCTGTGCTCTTTCTACTTCAGGGTCCATAGGGTATCCACAGGATACCTTGGGGTATAGGTGTGACGTCAGTCGCAGGGCACCAAAGAGTTAAGCTTTCAGCCTCCCAGGATGCACTAGGTCCCCCTCCTATACCCCGCCCCCGGGCCAAGGCACCTCAGTTTAGTTTGGTGCCCGGCCGGAGTCGGGTGCACCTGTTGGAGTGGGGGCTAGAAGAGCCCCTGAAGCTTTTTCTTCATGCAGCTGTGGCTGCACATCTGGATGAACAGCATGGACAGTCAGTCCTGACGTCCATGCTGTCTTCCCTACACCCCGCCGGTACCAGAACGCCGGTACTGATCCGGGGATGCTGGTGGGCATCTGGGGTCACAGCTAGCGGTGACCCCAGATGCTCCGGACCATGGCCGGATTCAAGAGGGACAGAGGTAAGCAGCGGGGTCCCGCGGTGGGTCCCCGCTGATCACATGGTCCTAAGTCCCCAGGCAGGGGGCTCCCTGGGGACTGGCTGCAGCGTGGAGCCAGGCGACCAACCTGCGCTTCCACTACCCCCTGGGACAGCGGACCGCAGCAGAGCGGTAGCGCTGCGGCGTCCCAGGGGTTAAATGCATGCCAGGGGAGCGCGCCTTCCCTGTCTCACAGCCGGCGCCTCCCCCGCTGCACACAGCCCTCTCTGCACTGTGCTGACTGGTCCTGTGTCAGCGCTCCTCCCCCAGGCCAGCTTCTCTCTGCTCCTCGGCGGCCATCTTCTCTGCAACGCATGGTGAACGCTGCTGGAAGTCTGGAAGGAAGCATCGTGGTCTGGGTCCCCCCGCATACCTCTCCTCCGCTGTGGCTCAGGTCTGTGTATGCAGCGCTGTGTCCTACCAGGCCCTGTGTCTGTGTAGTTGAGTGATCAGCGCTGTTAGTGCAGGAATTGTTATTTCTCTGCATTGTATGTGACTGTGCTAGCGCTGCCTGTAACTTTTCTTCTCTAAACTGTCAGCTTTATTACTGTCCCTGTTCTTTCTGCTAAAGCCCTTGCGGTGCGGTGCTGCAGGGTGGTCTCTCGCCTATTTAATACTTAATTGGTGAGAGAGGTCACATACGTGGTGCCATCATGTCTGAAAGTGATTTTCCCCTCCGGCTACAGTGTACCACGTGCAAAGTACCGTTAGCGGAGGGGGAGGGTAGCGCGGAGGGCCTTTGCCGGCAGTGTTTGTCCATGGCGCGGCCTATTACGGTTACAGCACCGGTACAGGAGCCGCCCTGGGCTTGTTTCGCTCAGGCGTTAACAGCTTTAGTGGGCCAGTTAGCTCCGCAGCCCGCGTTTACTCCGATGGGTTTGTCCCAGCAGTCTGTGGTGTCGTCACCCATGCAGGGGTTCCCACGACAATTGGTGGTACCCCACAGTCTCCCTATTTCCCCGCTCCCGGGTTCTCAGGAGCCAGCGTGGGTTAACTCCCTGACGAGTTCTGTACAGCACTTGTCGGATGTGTTGCAAGGGGAGTCTGTGATGCGGCCTCATAAAAGGCCGGTGGCGTCTCTGTCCGCTCCTTATGAGGATGACGAAGGGACGTCTGATGATGGGGAGATTCTGGATCCTTACGATCAGGAACCTTTCCATACTAAGGACGCTGATGCTAAGTCCAAAGTATATATTCCTGGACTTATTCGGGTGGTCCGCACAGCCTTGGTGATTGAGGACGAAGTTCCCCCAGCGGCTAAATCTAAGTATGCCTTTTTCAAAGATGTGAAGGGCGATGCCACAGTCTTTCCTCTTTCGGGTCAGTTGGTGGACCATTTAGAGGAGGCGTGGAAACAACCTGGCAAAAGATACCAGCCGCAGAGACGCCTGGCGGTGGCTTATCCGTTCGCGGATAATTATTTTGCTAAGTGTGAATCCCCTCCACAGGTGGATTCTCACGTGACCCGTCTTGTCCGTAGTGCCACATTGCCGATGCCATCCATGTCCTCCCTTAAGGATGCTACGGACCGCAAGGTAGAAATCTGCCTGAAGTCCGCTTATTCCCTTGCAGGGGGGGCAGCACGGCCGGCTATGGCCATTTGCTGGGTTGCCAGAGCGATGGAGCGCTGGGTGGATTCATTAGAGGCTTCTTTTGAATCCGACTGTCCGGCCGAACAGGCGGAGTTGATTGGCAATCTCCGTGATTCGGCCACCTACATCAACGAGGCGGCTCTAGACATTAGTACTCTGGTGTCTAGAATTTCTTCAGCAGCGGTAGCTGCTCGTCGCACCTTGTGGCTGCGATCCTGGAAGGCGGACGCAGATCCAAGAAAGGTCTGGAAGCGTTGCCGTTTACCGGAGAAGTTCTCTTCGGTCCGGATCTGGATAAGATTGTGGCCACGCTGGCGGCAGCCAAATCTGCTTGTCTCCCGTCGGCCGCTGCTCCTTCTGGTTCTGGACCATCGTCCTTTCGGTCATCTAGGGCCCAGGGCAGGCCCAAACCACAGTCGTTTCCTCGACAGGCTGGCCCTAAGAAATCGGTCAAGCCCCAGAAACAGGCATGGAGTACCAGACGTCCGGCCCCCAAGCCAGATGACAAGCCTGCGGCCTGACGGTCCGGGTCTCCCCTGGGGGATCCCAGGGTGGGAGGCCGCCTGCTGCAGTTCTCCCGGTGTTGGTCGTTCACTACGACAGACACTTGGGTTCTGGAGGTGGTCTCTCACGGGTACGCCCTCTCCTTCCGGCACAGACCCCCGGCTCGATTCTTCACCACGGGTCTACCATCAGACCGGAACAAGGCTACGGAGCTGCGGAAGGTATTGCACACTATGCTCCAGGCTGGAGTTATAGTGCCTGTTCCATTCTCCCAGAGGGGCCAGGGTTTCTATTCAAATCTATTTTTGGTACAGAAACCCAATGGGTCATATCGTCCGATTCTCAACCTCAAAGCACTCAACAAGTCTTTGCGGGTCCCGAAGTTTCGGATGGAGACCCTACGGTCCATCATTCTGGCGCTGGAACCTGGGGACTACATGGTGTCATTGGACATACAGGACGCTATGGCGGTCATGGCGGCTTCTCTGCGGCTGCAAGGAGTCCGCATGTTGCCGTACTTGGACGACCTGTTATTGGTGGCAGGATCTCCAGAGCTCCTGTTACACCACTTGGACCTGACCATTGCACTGCTGCAACGGCACGGCTGGCTAATCAACTGGCAGAAGTCCACTCTAATCCCGTCTCGGAGGATTGTGCATCTTGGAGCCTTATTGGACTCGGGACAGCAAAGGATCTTCGTGACGGAGGACAAGATCTCTGCTTTACAGTCAAGGGTGCGCAGTTGTCTGCACAGCCGCCGGGTGTCCTTACACTCGGCGATGAGGTTACTGGGCTCCATGGTGTCGGTGTTCGACATGGTGGAATACGCCCAGTTTCACTCCAGACCTCTGCAGCACCTGATCCTGTCCAAGTGGAACGGGCTGCCTCAGTCTCTGAAGTTCCAGACGATTGTGCTCACCCCGGAGGTTCGCCTGTCCCTTGCGTGGTGGTTAAAGACGACCCACCTCAACAAGGGACGTCCGTTCTGGGTTCCAAATTGGGTCCTGTTGACAACGGACGCCAGTCTTCGGGGCTGGGGAGCAGTTTCGGGTCCACACTTGTTCCAGGGCAGGTGGACACCGACAGAAGCGGAGCTTCCAATAAATATCTTGGAACTCCGTGCGGTCTTCAATGCTCTCCTGCAGGCACAGCGGTTTCTCCAGGGTCACCCGGTGCAGGTCCAGTCGGACAATGCTACCACCGTGGCCTACATAAACAGGCAAGGAGGAACTCGCAGTCGGGCGGCTCTCGTAGAGGTCTCTCGGATCCTGGTTTGGGCGGAGCGCAATCTTCCGGCCATATCAGCGGTCTTCATCCCGGGAGTGCTAAATTGGGAGGCGGACTTTCTAAGTCGCCAGGACGTTCATCCAGGGGAATGGTCCCTGCACCCGGACGTTTTTCAACTACTGGTGGACAGGTGGGGTCTTCCAGAAATCGACCTCATGGCGTCCCGGCACAACAACAAGTTGCTGGTGTACGGGTCTCGCACAAGAGACGAAGGGGCGTCTCTGGTGGATGCTCTGTCCGTCCGGTGGACGTTCAGGTTCGCATACCTGTTCCCTCCGGTCTCCCTTCTTCCACGGGTAATCCGGAAATTCAAACAGGAAGGAGGGACGCTCCTGTTGATAGCTCCCGCGTGGCCCAGACGGCACTGGTTCTCAGACCTTCAGGGTCTGTCCGTGGACAGTCCTCTGCGGTTGCCGCTACGACCGGACCTTCTGTCTCAGGGTCCTTGTCTTTACCCGGACCTGACTCGGCTGTCTTTGGCGGCGTGGCTGTTGAGACGGCCATGCTGAGGTCCTGGGGGTTTTCCAGCTCTGTGGTGCGTACCATGTTACGAGCTCGGAAACCGTCTTCCGCGAGGATATACCATCGCGTGTGGCATACGTTCTTCCAGTGGTGTCGACCGAGAGGTTATGCACCGCGGGAGTTTCGTCTGTCTCGGATTCTCGCCTTCCTGCAAGCGGGACTAGATCATGGGCTTCGCCTTGCTTCTTTGAAGGTACAGGTTTCGGCCCTATCTGTCTGGTTTCACCGTAGGATTGCTACAATCCCGGATGTGCACACCTTTATGCAAGGTGTTCTCCGTATTCAGCCGCCCTTTGTTCCACCTGTGGCGCCTTGGGATTTGGCTGTGGTCCTGAGGGCTCTCCAAGGACCGCCGTTTGAACCACTGGGCTCAGTGGATATTAAATGGCTAACAGCTAAGACTGTTTTCCTTCTGGCCGTTGCTTCAGCCAGACGTGTTTCTGAGTTAGGGGCTCTTTCTTGTAGACCCCCTTTCTTGGTTTTTCATGGGAACAGGGCAGTGCTCCGCACTCGGCCCGAGTTTCTTCCCAAAGTTGTTTCCCAGTTTCATGTTAACGAGGAAATAGTTGTTCCGGCCTTTAACTCACCGGGTCTTTCCGTGGGTGAGGCCTCTTTGGATGTTGTGCGGGCCTTAAGGACTTATGTTGACCGCACTTCTTTGTTTAGGAAGTCGGACGCTTTGTTGTCCTCTATGGCTTCTGTAAAAAGGGTTGGCCTGCTTCAAAGCAAACTTTGGCAGCCTGGATCCGTATGGCTATTTCTGAAGCTTATCTTCATGAAGGCCTACCGGTCCCTCCTTCTCTGAAGGCTCATTCCACTAGGTCTGTGGGTCCTTCGTGGGCAGCTCGACGTGGTGCCTCGGCAGTTCAGATCTGCAAGGCTGCTACGTGGTCTTCTGTCCATACCTTCGTGAGGTATTACAGGTTTGACACCTTCGCCTCTCAGGATGCTTCCTTCGGGCGGCGGATTCTCCTTTCTGCACAGGAGCGTCCCCACCCTTAAAGGATACTGCTTTGGGACATCCCCAAGGTATCCTGTGGATACCCTATGGACCCTGAAGTAGAAAATATGAGATATGGTAAGAACTTACCCTTGTTATCTCTATTTCTACGAAGTCCATAGGGTTCCACAGGACTCCCGCCCTGTCGCACCTGTGCTGCAGATGGGCTTTGCTCTGGTCACCGGTTTTCCGTCTCCCTCTGGTGAGAATGTGATTCTTGTATGTGTCCAGATCTTTGTTCTCTCTCTTCCTTCTCCTCCTCCGGCCTATGGCTTGGTAACTAACTGAGGTGCCTTGGCCCGGGGGCGGGGTATAGGAGGGGGACCTAGTGCATCCTGGGAGGCTGAAAGCTTAACTCTTTGGTGCCCTGCGACTGACGTCACACCTATACCCCAAGGTATCCTGTGGAACCCTATGGACTTCGTAGAAATAGAGATAACAAGGGTAAGTTCTTACCATATCTCATATTTTCCCTTCCCTCATCTGTATGTCCTATAGTGTGCAAACCCCCTTCCTATGTTTTGTAATGTGCCCCCCTCCATCTATGTGTTAGATTATGCCCTCCTCCCCCATCTGCATGTTTTAGATTGTGCTCTCTACCCCCATCTTTAGGTTTTGTATTGTCCTCTTTACCCTCTGATTGTCCACTCCATCCCTATATGTTGTGTATTATCTTCTGACCCACACACACATTTTGTTTTGTTGTGCCCTCCCCTGTTGATAATTTTCCTATCCATGCCCTGGTTCCCTAGTTCTCCTCTGCCACTGCAGAGTCTGTCATAAGGGCAACGCCTGTGCCACTGTCAGTGACCCTGGTGCCGGCTGCGCTACTTGAGGGTAGAGGAACTGTGGGAGGAGGAGAAGTGGATCAGCCTGATGGCCCGCTGCTTAGCATTTTCAACCCGGATACAGGGTCACTATCAGTCTGTGACATTGCTATAGTATTTATATTACTTTGTCTGCACATAGTTGACAACTGTCCCTAAGTTCCGAGACACTACCTGGTTTCAAAGGTTTCAGAAGTTACCATCTACACAATAAAATTCCTTTTTTTCTGCAAGTTAGTGCAATTTTATTATATACTAGCTGGAGTACCCGGCGTTGCCCGGGATTTTAAGAATGTATGTTTACACATCATCCTCCAACAAACCTCTCCTTAGGCAGGCCTCACAAAAAGTGTGACAAACTTCCCCATCAACAGTCCTAAGGTCTTCGAAGGAAGTAGGTCCTGTAAGGGTGTGAAGCAAACTTCGGAGATAGAAGCATTCAAAATTTGTTGGATGTACAGTGTAAACACGGCCAAGAGCTTCTGTTGCTCTGATACCAGGATGACCATCTACAGCAACTCCCTGTTTTCTGCGCATAAAAACTTTTCGAGAAGCATTCCATGTGTAATATTTTGGCAGCTCACAGTACAGCAGGGTCCTTGCAAAGTCATCATTTTGACACAGTTTGAAGAAAGAAGTCAATGTTGTTGCGTAATTTGGTAAAGTCACAGAGCTGAGTATGCTGGCAAAGCCTGCTAAAGCTCTCTTCGATAATAAACATTAAGATCATGACAAAACATGACAACAGAAATCTCTTGCTCCGAGGCCCTACCCATATGCCGTGAAAAAATAGTAGATAAGCTAAATCCTTTTCTAATTCCGTACCTGACCTGTAGAGGGTGAATGCTATGCAAACATTTGTTTTTTTAATTAATTAAAAATTAACAGTAATTAATTTTGACTTCAAATTTTTTTAGTTGTCTCCGCCGTGTTTTAATACGTTCGTATGTAAAATTTCACGATCTTGGATTTGTATAGAAATACAGAAGGACACATTTTTGCTTTTCCATTCTTTTTTTCATTTTTGGTTAATAGAATACCCATAAGTATCTTTTTGAACAGAAGAGACAACACAGCTGACCGACACTTCTTGCCCCTTATGACCGACAGCTAGTGCATAAAGTCGTTTCCTCCTAGAGGCCTCAGTACTTTGGCTGCTTATTAATGTGTGCTTCATAGTGAATCCTGTTGTGCTATCCTGTTACCCTGCTCAGCTATTCTACTAAAACATGTTCTGTGCAGTCCTGATATCATGTAGGACAGTCCTGCAATTCTGTTTTCCTGCTGCATATTCCTGCTAAATCTGCACTGTGCTATCCTGCTGCGTAATCCTGCTAAACCTGCACTGTGCAATCCTGTTATCGTGCTGGGCAATCCTGCTAATCTGCACTGTGCAATCCTGGATCCTGCTAATCTGAAATGTGCAATCCTGGTATCCTGCTGTGCAAATCTGCCAAGTGCACTGTGTAATCCTGCTGATCTGTCCTATGCAATCCTTATATTTGATGGGGAGATAGAAGCATCCAAAATGTGTAGAATGTACAGTGTAAACACAGCCAAGAGCTTCTGTTGCTCTGATACCAGGATGACCATCTACAGCGACTCCCTGTTTTCTGCGCATAAAAACTTTTCGAGAAGCATTCCATGTGTAATATTTTGGCAGCTCACAGTACAGCAGGGTCCTTGCAAAGTCATCATTTTGACACAGTTTGAAGAAAGAAGTCAATGTTGTTGCGTAATTTGGTATAGTCAGAGAGCTGAGAATGCCGGCAAAGCCTGCTAAAGCTCTCTTCGATAATAAACATTAAGATCGTCACAGCACATGACAACACAAAACGCTTGCTCCGAGGCCCTACCCATATGCCGTGAAAAAATAGTAGATAAGCTAGATCCTTTTCTAATTCCGGACCTGACCTGTAGAGGGCGAATGCTATGCAAAAATTGTGATTTTTAATTAATTAAAAATGAACAGTAATTAATTTTGATTTCAATTTTTTTAGTTGCCTCTGCCGTGTTTTAATACGCTCGTATGTAAAATTTCACGATCTTGGCTTGTAAACTGTGGATTTGTATAGAAAGACAGAAGGACAAATTTTCGTTGTTATATAGTAGATTCTTATATTTTAGTCTATAGATGGGAAACTATTTAAAAATAAGTATTTCAATTGCAAACAAGTACATTATAATTCAGTTCAATAAACATGAGATGCAGCAGATTGTAGCACTAGGTCTGCAGAGTCCGTATTACATGCAGGTTTTCAACAACAAAGTGTCCATTTAAATGACTATAAAATACATATTTGGGTAAAAAGTTTGTCGTCTCTTGGAAATATTCAGGGAATTCAGAAAATACGTTAAGGGCCTTATTCACAGTGAGATGCATACAGACTTTCTATCTAAGGGGGATGATTCAGCTGCGGACACAGTGACTGGGTTCATGCAAATTCCCGATTATCGGGAATCTGCACAAGCGCATGACCCATACTGCGCATATGCAGTACGGGTCTATGATCCCGCACACAGTCCAGCAGTAGACTGTCAGTGATTGACAGTCTGCTGCCATTCCTGGGCGGGGAGGGGGCGGCGACGGCCTCCGTTTCTCAAAATGGAGGTATGACGCCGCAGTTCTGGCGGGTGGAGGTGCCAGGATCTCCGTTGGATGATGGAGATTGCCTGGCCTCTTTTGCATGACCCCATGGTCACTTAGCCAGCCGATTCACACGCAGATGATGCGATGATTCGTCCAAGGATGCAGCTCCTTTCAGTAATGTATGCTGGAGGCGTTATGCCTCCTGCTGCATTACTATATTACATGTTAGCGGCTGCGATAGCATATCCGTCCGCAGCTGAATCACCCCTGAGTCCTGAAAAGAAGTTGCGTCATTAAGACCTATTTGGAGTCGGTCGCAAACACAGGTCTGCTGTGCTGACACAGGACTCCAGAGAGATAAGTATTAAACATGGATGTGCGTTGTCGGCACCCCTGGAGCCCATGTGCACTGAACACCCTGCACTCATTATAGACACGCTAATGGATGTGACTTCTGTCCTTGTCTGCAGCTTCTTTCCTTTGATGTGCCTGGGTCGAATATGATTGGAGGCATGGTTTCACTGTGAGATCTGAAATAGCTAAAAATCACAGTACACAAAGGGAACACATTACAGTTAATGGGTGGATAGAGCAGATAAGTACGCCAGTGGATTGCAGCACGTACAATTCGATGCCAAGCAGATGGTATTATTTTATTTGTTTTAATGAACCACTTAAATATAAGTGTAGGCATCCCCTTCAACTGAAACGAGTGTAATCTGCTGTGCAAAATCACTTTTTAAAGAGTGTTGCAGCAGTTTCAGGGGTTTTACATAATGGGTGTGTTTTCCCTGCATGTGACCAATCGCAAGACGTCATCATCATCATCAGAGCCGGAAGTAGGGGTCCCGGCGCCCAGTGCAGGCCATACTACCTACATGTGATGTCATATTGAGGGGACGGGGCCACAATTGCTGGGAATTACAGCAATGCCCAGAGCATCCTCAGGGGGATGTAAGGGCAGCGGTGTGCACATCTGAAGCGTCCTAAGGACACTCCAGGCGGCATTGTTGCACGGTGCCTTTACAAGCCCCCTTGTAGCCAGATGCAGGAGCGGGTGAGCGACGGTACCAACCACAAAGCTCTGTGCAGTGGCACCGCTTGCACACCGCTAGTTATGGCTCTGATCATCATCAATGTTACACATGCCAGGTTCAGTGCATCCATAACTCAAAGAACTCCATGTGTTAGTGATTGTGACTATTCACTGCTAATTGTAGTCGCAATTCATGAGTACATATCCACACTACATCTTTATTGTACTTTAACCACGTCTGCACGCCCAATGCTTGCGTCTGGATGCCCACTGTCCATGACTGGACACCCCACTCACGGCCCTCTATACATACACAGTCACACTTCTGTAGTAGGAATGAAAAAAGTCACATATTGTGAAAACTCACACATGCGCATCAAAAACAAATGAAACTTTTGGCAATAAAGCTACAAATCCTGCTTACGTCTCACTCAGAAGTGTGTACTACAGAACTGTGCACATTTAATTATATTTTAGTCTGGTAGTATTACTTGTTTAATGGCTATATTATTCCATCAAAAACTATAATATAAAATAAAAGATCCATACAGCATAATAATAATATAATTTATTGTCCATGTTTCAGGACATTGCCACACTCTTCCCTTCATGTGTTCTCAATCCACGCAGGATTGAGAGAAAATATTGTCACTGGCTGCATCATATTTCATAGTGTTCAGATTACTTGGCAACACCCTGCTGCGCGCATCTTCTGCAGAGGGCCGTTATTTCCAGTGGGGTATGGCCATGTCCCTTTCCCATTACCAGTGCATGACAGATTTCTTGGTGGCCCTGGGAGGTGCTTAGCAGATGGATGGTGTTACCTGATAAGTGCATAGTAGGTGTAAAAGTATACTTAAGTCATGCTTGCCGACTTATAAATTCTCCTCCTCGGGAGAAGCCTGGGGAGGAGAAGCAGGGGGCAGAGTTGGGGGCGGGGCTGACCGGGTTGCATCATTACGCCCCACCCCTCACGGGAATTTGTTGCGAACGCCGGATCTTGTAAATAGGGGCGAGGTTAAATGACGCGATCGTAATAGAATCGCATCATTAGGCCCCGTCCTCCAACGTACGAGCCGCTGATCCCCGGTAATATTCTTCCCATTCTCACCACCTCACTAGGAATTGGGCAGAATGCGGGAGAAGTGCCTGCCCTTCTGTAGGTGCGGGAAAATCGGGAGCCTCACGTGACTTCCGGGAGGGTGGGCAAGTATGACTTGATTAATGTAGAAACAAGATTTTATCTTGTAGACAGGATTATTAATTGCACTGAAGAGATTGAGAAGGAGCATTTAAAGGGACATTTCATGCACAAACTAGAGCTTTCTGCCACTTTTGAGGTCCCAGAGATCAGGTATCATCCCTATAAACAGGGAAAACACATTTGTAACCATGTTTCCAGCACTGTAATAAGAAGCTTCAGCCCCAGAAATGTACCACATGTTGCAAATAGTCTCTCAGTAAAACCACTTTACAATATAATCCTGTTTTCTACATCCCGGGTCAGAGCCACATTGCGGCTCTGACCTGGGTTATTCTGTTTGATGATCCGGATGGAATCGGTATGAAATGCGGCCGGCGGTTCGATTCCCGGCAGTGCCTGACCGACAAAAGCAGAGTTCCCGGCATCGGAAGCCCGACAGCGCTGGAAATCCCGATCGTCGCTAAGGTAAGTATAAACTAACCTAACCCCCTAACCTCCCCCCCAAGTGCCTAACCCTAATCCCCCCTCTAAATATCTACCCCCCCTTTCCCCGCTGCCTAAACCTAAGTCCCCTGGGGGGGTGCCTAACCCTAACTCTCCCCCTAGCCTAACGATAACCCTCCCGTGGGGGTGCCAAACCCTAAGTCCCCCCCGTGTGCCCTAAACCTAACCCTCCCCCCTGCGGCTGTCCGCTCGCGGCGCCCGGCATACCTTCGATCGGGATGCCAGGTGCCGATCTCCCGGCGTCAGGGAAATGACAGGCGTCTAGATATAGATGACGGTCATTTATCCCACGCCGGGATAAAGCAGCCAGGAAGCCAGCTGTCGAGATTCCGGCAGCCGCTTCCTGATTGTATACCATCCGGATACCCCTGGTCATTCGTTTACATTGCCCCATAAACCGGGTCCTTCCCAGGTCCGACCCTGCTTGCTACCCGGGTTGGATTGCTTGGTCACTGAATCCGGGTTATTTTTACACTGAGCCAACATGGCAATAACCCAGGTTATTTGGCCAGTGTAATTAGCAGGTATTTATTATAGAGGCACTGCATTGTTTTATGATCAATATAAACATACTTGGCAGCTGTATGCAGTCACAGACCTCCTCTGTAACGTCTATCCATTTCACTTACAGCTAGGGTACTTTTTATCATGTGTTATTGTTATTATATGTTATTCACACAGCCAACACAGTCTCCATTAATGTACAGTTGGGGAATACAGCTATATAAACATGACAGTATTATATATACAATCTCTTATACTGTACTGTTTATATATGTGTGTGTTCAGTGTAGGATGCCCATTACCAGCAGCAAACCCAAACAAGATAACTATCTTTCTCATGAATGAACTGGTCTCAAACTGTTACTGGAAGCAAAAAGACCTGGCCGCAGAGGCTGATGGGACTTGTAGTTCATATGATGGGACTGCTGTAGTGAACAGGCTGTACTGGTTACATATGCAGCACTCCAACTCCCAGCATGCCTCTCGCCTCCGCCTCCATGTGTGTCATTTGGAGGGGAATTTGGATTTCCTGCTGCTGCCGCAGATGTGAGCACTGACTGTGCAGCAGGATGAGCTCTCGCAGGAGGTGAGTACTGTGTATTGTGCTCTCCTGTCTGTTCTCCCCGGGCGGCTCTTGCACTGGCTGTTGCTAGCAATGCACATCTCTGTTACTTATGGATTTGCACGTTTCTATTGCTTGTAGATCCTCTATAGTCCTGTACACCCATAGCCCCTACTTACTATCACTTCAGTGTCTTTTACAGGGACACTTTACTGCACACTTTGTAAAGTTGGAGCTTATTATTGCCCTATGATTCCTGTCTGTTTATTGAACTTGGATATAATGTCATTTTTTTTTAATCTTTGTTTTTAAGTTCCACATCAAATGTGTATTAACTGCCAAAGAATAGTACTGGATGGTGAGGATAGGATTCAGTTTAATTGGTCATTATTGGAAAAACAGGGAAACCAGGCACTGTCTCTGGAAATTAGGGACAGTTGACAATACTGTTCAGCTTAATATTCATGCACTTGTTATTCAGGTCTAATAAACGTGCCCCCATAATGCTGTGCACATTTGTCATTGGCCAGGGATCCCTTCACCTTCTCCTTGCACCCGTAACTACGCCTATGCCATCCCTGTGCACCCGTAACACTGTGCCTATGCCATTCCCCATGTACCCGTAACACTGCCCTTATGCCATTCCACGTGCACCAGTGACACTGCCTACGCCATTCCCCGTGCACCAGTGACACTGTGCCTATGCCATCCCCTTTGCATGCTTAACACTGCACCTATGCCATTCCCCGTGCACCCGTAACACTGCGCCTATGCCATTCCCCGTGCACCCGTAACACTGCGCCTAAGCCATTCCCCTTGCACCCGTAACACTGCGCCTATGCCATTCCCCGTGCACCAGTTACACTGCACCTATGCAGAGAATGAGAAAGAAAACGCTGCCCACAGACTTTGAGCCATATTCAATTAGAGGCAAAGTTTTCGCCTGTCCGACTGTTCGCTTCATTCGCCTGTTTCAGAGGCGAATTTATTCCGTGCTCGTCCCCGCTTTTCGCCTAATTCAATTGCAAAACAGGCGAACACGGAAATAGGCGAATACGGAACAGGTGAAAAGTACTGAAAGAATTGGGGAAATCAGTCTGTACCCCAGAAAAAGATGCACTAACATAGGGAATCACTATAGATGTGTCCTAATAGCCCTAATAAAACTATTTTGCATACTTAAGTTGTGTAAATTGCTTGCTATTAGCATTTTTGTAAAAGTGGTGAAGAATGGCATAAAGCTGTATTTTTTGGTGAAAATAAGTAGTCCTGTCAAATTTGGGGTGCTTGAAAATAGGTGCTAGCATGTTTTTATGTCTCTAAAGTGAACTTTTAAAAACCGTGAAAAATCCACCTGCTGCATGCACCTGCAATCCCAAAAACACCTGACCCATACTTGTGGACCCCCAAGAAGTATTTTTCACTACTTTTAATGCTTATCCCCCCACTTTTTAAATTTACACCCCAAAAATGACATGTCTTTTTTGGGGTGTTCTTAGGTTTTAGTTTCTGGGTTTTTTTTGCGTATTTGTCCTTTCGGGGCTGTCCCAAGGGGTCTGAGTTGTTTCCCCACGTTTGCACCCCAAAATAAAGATTTTGTATTTCTTTTCACCAGCTATTGATTGGAGAATCATTTTTGGAGAATTGTTTCCACTTAGGCGAAATTGTCCTGGAATTGAATTTGGCGAATTTTTTTTAGGCAAATGTTTCACAAAAAAATAGGCGAATATGGCTTTTCACCTCTAATTGAATTCCCCTCTTAGTGCATATAATGGTTCTAGTCATAATGTCTTACAGGATAAAGGGTTTGTCGCAAACTCCGCTAAGTGCAGAAAAGGTTCAAGTTAAGGATGAAAGTTCAATGCTGGAGGTAATCCCTTGGTGCAGTATCACAGTTATAGTGTACGTGGTGTGTGTGTGTGTGTGTGTGTGTGTGTGTGTGTATATATATATTTGTGAAATTATTTAAACCATTAAAATAGCAATGTGTATGGTTCTTATGTGTGCATGGGAGGGTATGTACTATTCTACAGATGTAACAAGTGTGTGTGTTTAATCTATATTAGCTGGAGGCATTTGTACAACAAATTTGCATAGGAAATATAATACACAAATACATGTGCTTCACTTATCTGTATATGTTGGGTTGGATCATAGCTCACGTGTGTGTCTATGTGTGTGTGTGTATATATATATATATATATATATATATATATATATATATATATATATATATATATATATACACACACACACACCTGTAAAGTGGGCTATAACATTTGTTTTTATTGAGTTAAAAAAAAGTGCTTTATTGTATTACAAAGACGCTATTATACATTGGTATTTTTGTATAGGTGACCAGGTTAATAAGAAGACTAAATAAAAGTGAAGTTGTTATTCCCTGGAAACCATAGAATGCATGTAGTTATAGTGTTGACTCAATAGTATTGCATACTGGCTGATACATAGTTTATTTCATAAGGTGCATACACATAACGATTTTGTAACCAACGATTATCTGTCAGATTTTCCCTTGAAAAGTGAACGATATTTGGAAGTGTAATAAACTATTTTTACAACGATGAACGAAAAATCGTTATGTTGGTCAGTCTGAAATAAACTACAAACGGGAGCGCGCTTGAACAATTTTCGTTCATTGTTATAACTCAGGAACTGAATGATTTTTTTGAACGATAACGACATCGTTATAGTTAAATCGTTCAAAAAATTGTTACGTGTGTTCGCACCTTAACAATGGTGCTGTTGGAAGCAGCTTATATATATTGGGAAGACCGTCCCTCCGTCTGCTATAAGATAAACTTCACTAAAACAAAAAATATCATTGGTTATCCAAACCAAAAGTCACCTAACCCCAGTACTGTACGATGATAGATAAAACAAGAATCGGGAACAACGATCCCAGCTGTATAAGACAGATTTATTTGGCCATTTCTCTGTGGACCTAATCACATGTGTAGTCGAATGTTTCTATTACTACTGTAGCCGGAAAGCTTAGTATTTGCCATGATATCCCTGCACCTGTGTGGAGAGAAACATTCTGATGTTACATGGGTGAGCTTTACCCTGATACCAATGTGGAAGCCAATATTAGACACTGTGGGGCAGATTCAGCTTGGGGAATAGAGGAAGATAGAGCAAGTAACTGTGCACCTGGACAAACCATGTTGCAATGCAAGGGGGACAAATTCATACCAGACCACCACAGATTGGCCGCACACACGACACGATTTAATGAACGACTGAACAATACCTCGTTCCGTCCTTCATTAAACTGCACAGCCCCACATACAATATTGTCTGATTGGGAGTACAGCGTGGCCAACCAGAAGATATTGTGTGCGACCCGCGGGAGCGCGCCATTGTGGGTATACACTAAGCAATGTAGATTTACCATTCCAGTACTGCACCTGCATATGAGGCGCACCACACATGTGCCCCGATTTTGTTTGCACAGTAGTAGACGTGTAATGTACTGTATAGGGCACCGTACACTGCTGCCTCTGACTAAGAATCAGCCCCATAGCCTGAAGTTAGGAAGACGTATGGGAGTTATGTGTGGAGGGAGCTACGATTTAGGAGGGGAGAGCTACGGTGCCTGTACTGTCACTTCTGCAGTACATAAGGGATTTGGGATTGGGGAATGTGCAGCGGGAAAGGTAAATGAACAGTGCCCTATATTCTGACCAGTGTTACCTCAATGCAGTGTGTGATCAGGATGGACAGAGTGGAGATACAACTTGTTGTACAGTCGCGTTTCAATATACTGTGTGTTGTATGTGTACCTGTGCGTCAGTGTAAAGTGTGCGTCAGTGTAAAGTGTGTGTGGGGCCATTGGTGTGGGTGATTTTTAAATCTACAGTAAATGTCCGTGGACATTATAATGTGCTATGCCAACAAATACCCAGTATCCTCCACTCTGTTTTAATACATTAGATTAATATAATATATGACCATATTTTGTAATGGTGGTTTTGTTGTGGTGTTTGTTATATTGCATTTCTTCCCCATTAATCATAATATCCATTTCACAACAGCAGGAGCTTCAGACACTGAAGCAGGTTCATTCATCCATCAAAGCCTTAAATCACATGACTGTCACATTACAGAAGGTAACTTGAATGACCCCTTGAATTTTTAAAGGAAAAAACCTTTTTTTTTTTTTTTCTTTTTCATTTTGAGTTGTGTCTTGTGTTGGGTGCTGTACAGCCAGTAAGCGCTGTTGTCATTTGCACACGGTCTGTAACATGTACACGGTCTGTTTACTTCTCAGTTCTAGTGATCTCTGCAATGGACTGTAGCGTCTATTTACTAAGCCTTGGAGAGAGGGAAAGTGGATGGAGATAAAGTACCAGCCAACCAGTTCCTAACTGTCATCTTTCAAACACAGCCTGTAACATGACAGTTGGGAGCTGAGTGCTTGGTAGTTCATCACTCTCCACTTGATCACTTTCCAGAGCTTAGTACATCGCTCCCTTTATCTCCATCCAAGGCTTAGTAAATAGCTCCTATAGCTCTGTATTATAGCACTTGCTCTATACAATGGGGAAAATGTTAATTTAGGTTATGTAAAGTACAATCTAATTATATTTCATTAGAAAGATATGAAAGTTGTTTTTATTGTTCTGTCGCCGCCACCCGCCCATCACATGGTCAGCAGGTGGTATATGATTGAGGTACGCCAACCAAATCAAAGCAGGGGCAGAGGCTGGGAGATGTGCGATGAATGGAGTGGTCTTTTACACTTGGGAGATGGTGGCGCCAGCTCTATTTCCTTGTAATAACAGCTGAGTGAATAGTTCTCATATACAGAGGTAAACGGCTACACTTAGAATGTAAATAAATGTATATATCACATGAGCAGACCACTGTGTACTGTGTGGTAGATGCAGACATTATTCTGTATGGGGTCTCTGGAAGAATTCTATACAACAGTCGTCAAAGATCATTTGCAACACAAACAGCACTGCCATGAGCTTAGCCATTACACATAATAGGAATAACACGTAATACAAGATGTATATCACATTTACAAACAGCACTGCCATGAGCTTAGCCATTACACATAATAGGAATAACACGTAATACAAGATGTATATCACATTTACAAACAGCACTGCCATGAGCTTAGCCATTACACATAATAGGAATAACACGTAATACGTAATACAAGATGTATATCACATTTACAAACAGCACTGACATGAGCTTAGCCATTACAAATAATAGGAATAACATGTAATACGTAATACAAGATGTGCATCACATTTACAAACAGGATATAATGTGCCTGGTGATGAGCTGTAAATTCCACAGTGTGTGTGTAACATCATTCATGTCCTGTGTATATATGCATTTTAGTCATGGCAGAATGTTCCGAATATCATATGAAATAAATGTGAAAGTGTTTCCAGTAAATGCCTTTGATATAAATGTCCTCCTTTACTCACATTAAAGTTTCCATCTCCTATAAACTTTCTCCATAGCTCTCAGTAAAACAGCAAACTGGTAAATCTTCATTTCACAGGTAGGTTGTAGCTGACACTAAAGAGCCCGGCGCTGAACGATAGTGTTAATGATATCGTCCAGCGGGTGTGCTCAATTTCATGAACGACATTGAGCACACCCTGCCGGGGGCACACTAGACGATATCGCTCAGGGAGCGTGTCGTCTAGTGTGTACGCTCCTTTAGTTGCTGGTTATTGGTTACTCGGGGCCTGGTTTAGAGGTGCTGACTTATTTCACAATTGACCGATGTTTTTTCTACTACGCATGCGTCTTGAATCATACTGCACACTGCACTTGAATCATACTGTGTCGCATTGGATTTAAGATGGCGGTCATATTGTGGATTTGGGCGCAGAATGATTGACAGGTAGTGAGCATTTGTAGGAGGTAACAGAGGGGTGGCAAATAAAACACAGACTTGGCGCGACTGTTTCGTGGGCGCGTCGGAGCCTGCATCTGCATTTCTGTACACAGGCTAGTTCCGCTGCGTGGCGCATTGAGGCTAGATGTATGAGGACACATTTCTACTTGGAGAAAGGACCAACAAGCGCCAGGGAGTAACGGTAACTATTTACTGTGCGTGTGTGTGTGAGTATGTAATAAAATATATCAACACCCGGTGTGTATGTGTGTATTGTCTTTACTTTAATATTTCTTTTACAGGAGGAGTACAGGTACCAACTGAGGCCTTAATGCCTGGGCTTGCTGGCACTTGTGGTTCTCCAAGTGCCAGCAAGTGGGGTAGGGTTGCAGGGACTTGTAGTCCTCCTCTAAAGGACAATACTATTTATATTTTGTACAGTCAACTCCGCACAAGCAACACGCTGCTGCCAATGGTTACATTGGCTAACTCACACCTTGTGATGAAGCTTATATTACAATTTGCAAGTTTTCCCGCAGTAACAATAGCATGAACTCGAATTGCATATAAAATCGCATCTTCCCATTTGCAGGCCAATACATAATGCGAGTTTCTAAACAAACTCTCATCATACTCGCAGCCTATAGCTATGACTATGGAAGTCCATACTCGCACGAACCTATTACATTTACCCCTATATCTCTACATGGATGCACCAGCTTTCACATCCCCATTACATTCACCTGAGGTCAGAGAGTAACCAGAACTTTGCTTGTTGCTGTTTGAATAAGAGACATGGAGCTGGATGCTGGTCACTTGGTTATCATATTCCAATACTGGATCAATGGTTCTTAGCCTCACACCTCAAGTTTTCCCCTCAGGTCATGTTTTGAGGATTGCTGTCTGTGAAAGCAGGTGGGATAATTATACTAGAGATGAGCGGGTTCGGATTTACTCGGTTTTACTCTGATCTCAAAACGGCATTTTATTGGCTATCGGTTATCGCGTGTTTTGGATAGCCAATAAAATAAATCCGAACTTGCGGTAAAATGGCGATAAGAACCGAGTAAATCCGAACCCGCACATCTCTAAATTATACTGCTTTTTTACCAAAATTTCGGGTCTGACCTGGAGGTTGGAACAGGATTCCAAACCTGATCAGACCCGGAATTCAGCCGGCGCTGACCCAGGTTATTCCCGAGCTGGCGCCGTTCACACAGGAACCTGGTCTGCAGTGACCCGGCTATTCCGGCATGGAAGTGGACGCTTGGAGATGACGTCATTTTCAAACGCCATTTAAGCCGGTCAATCAGCAGGCATGCGGCGCGCTCCAGGTCATCGTGACCTGGATCGTGCCATTTACACTGCAGGGTTTCACGGGTCATTCCCTTGTTAAACCCTGCAAGTTACCTGGGTTGGAATGCCGGGTCACTCAACCTGGGAATCTAACCCTATCCCCTTTTACACCTAGGAGCTACCCGGGTTATCCCTGCAATAACCCGGGTTTTAGCTCTGGTGTAAAAGGGGTGTTACTGACCTAGCAAAATAGAGTAAAGGTGCGTATCCACTAGGCGATTAAAATGAGCGATTGAACGATAACGACATCGTTATCATTCAATCGCTCATTAATCGTTCACAAATCGTGCAGTTTAATGTCGAAACGACCAGCTATGTGCGCTCCCGCTGGTTGTTTTCTACATCAATCATCGCCTGAATATGCAGGTCAATCTACCGATAACGACAGATTGTGCGTGTTCGGGGATGAGGGAGGGTGTCTGCACTGAACGACATATCGTTCAGTGTAGGCACTTACAGGATGAGGAATGAATGTGCGATTACAATGTTGTAATCGTGCTGTCGTTCCTCTATCGGCAAGTGGATATGCACCTTAACTCACCTGGACATGATGAATGAAATCCACAATGCATGACCTGTTGGTGGTACTTGAGGACTGTTTTGAGAATCGCTGTTTTAGATTAATGCAAGAGCCAGGATCTGTCATTTAGCCTGGCCTCAGAACACTACAACTGGGTAAATACATTAGACTTTTGTCTGAAATCACCCCCAAGTATTGTTTATAAAGTAGCTCTGAAGTGGCTCGTATACTGATTGGCCACAAGAGGGCGCACTTTCTCTTCTGTAAATCAGGGGTGGGGAACTTTTTTTTCTGCCAAGGACCATTTGGATATTTATAAAATCATTTGTGGGCCATACACAATTATCAACTTAAAAATTAGACTGCTATATATGATCAAAAATGTAGTAACTCACCCCTAATGCGATGTCTGGAACTGGAATCTCACAAGACACTGGCAGATGGGCCACCATCTTTGTGGGCTCCGGCAGCCAAGAGGAGGGGGGAGGCTGTCCAGACCCGCTAGGCGGAGTCTGGGGGGGGGGGGGGCAGTCCTTATGGTTGTATGACAGGCAAGTTGATAAGGCAGCCCTGGGGTCCTCAGTTCAGCGCTGATGTAACCTAACCAGCCCGATGACAGCCCTGTACACGGCCCCACTGCGCTATCTGCTGCCACCGAGGGAGAGAAAGCGCTGCACCCCCACTGCGCTGTCTGCTGCCAGTGAGAGAGAGAGTACCCTGCACCCCCACTGCGCTGTCTCTGCTGCCGCTGAGGGGGAGAGAGCCACAGCCGGCCGGGCCTGATGAAATGATCTTGTGGGCCATATATGGCCCATTGGCCAGAGTCTCCCCATCCGTGATATAAATAAGCCGTACCTCCTGCTATGCAAGCACAATCCTATATTGCAGTATAACAAGTCTATATGTATTTTTACTTCGAATTTACCTTAAGAAGACAAAAAAGTTTTAAGATGAAAAAAAATTAGTTATTCTGAATTTACTTTTTTTTTTCTCATTTCATTGTTTATCTTCTGAGGGAGTTTTTGTGTTTTTCACATATGTGTCATTGTTTTTATACCGTTTATCTGTAATTTCTACTTCAGGGTCCATAGGGGTCCACAGGGTGACCCTGGGGGTATAGCTGGATCCTGGATCCTCGGGCACCACGGAGTTAAAGCTTTTAGCTGCTCCCAGGATGCACTTGGGTCCAACCTCCCCTATACCCCGCCCCCGAGCCACAGGCACCTCAGTTTAAGATGGTGCCCGGCCGGAGTCGGGTCACCCTGCGGGGGGGGTCTGCAGGAGCAGCCCCCTAAAGCTTTTTATTTTAACTTAGTTGAATTTTTTTTTTTTTACTATAGTTTTTTTTTCCAGAGCGGCAGCGATGGGCTGTCTGTACAGACGCCCACGCTGCCGCTCCTTCTCCCTGCTGGCGCCGCGACGCCAGCACTGAACTGGGGATCGCGGCGGGGGAAGCCAGAGTCTGTACTAGCCGTAGTCTGGTTTCCCCCGGGACTGCTGCCGGAAGACGCCGGGGAGATTAAGGTAAGCTGCGCACCACTGATTAGCGGCGGTGCGCGGGTTCCTTGTAAATGCAGTCCCATGCCCCCGGTCTAGGGGACAGACCGGGGGCGCTAGCGGTGGCGGCGGGCCCCCCCTCCAGCGGAGGCATACCCTGCCAGACCACTAGACCCCCAGGGTAAATTATGCGGCAAGCGGGATGCCGGCAACCCGGGGGTTAAATATGCTAGCCAGGGGAGGAAGCCTTCCCTGTCTAGCGGCTCCTCCCCTAAGCTCAGCGCGCCTTTCAGCTCGTAGTCTGGCGTCGCTGAGCTGCAGCTACTCGGCCACTCCTCCTCTGAGGTCTCCAGCGGCCATTTTCTTCAAGTGGCAGCGCAGATCTTCAGGGAGCACGCGGACCGGTCCCCCTGTGTACCTCTCCCCTGACAAGGACAGTGTACACAGCACTATAGCCCTCCCAGACACTGAATCTGGGAGGTTGATTGTAGTGGAAAGGTGCAGTGAGTATATCTTCCTGCATGGTATGTGACTTTTGCTAGTGCTGCCTGTCTGTGTCTTTTTTCTACTTACTGTCAGCCTATACCTATCCCTTTCCTTCTCCTACAAGCCCTACAGGTGTGCGGGGGAAGGGCGTTTCTACTGACCTCACTTATATAGATCACGTATTTGTGAGGTCCGTCACATACAGTTGTGTGCTACACGGTGCCATATTGTGGGCTGTTGTCCAGCACACTGGTGAGTGCGCACGTTTTCTTCCTAAGTCATGTCTGAGGAGGAGATTGAGCACTCCGGGGCTCCGGTATTGTTCTCCTGCAGGCGCTGTTCTGCAGGAGTGGATAGGGAGGATTTGTCACAGGACGGCCTGTGCGGACGGTGCCAGGCGCTCCCTGGTATGTCTAAACCTCCCATGTCGCAGGAGCCACCATGGGCGATGTTTTCCCAGGTGCTGGTGTCCATCGCGGACCGTCTGTCGGTCCCGACTGCCGCCCCTACTAGGGCGTTGCCCCAGCCTGCCATCCCCCATGCCCCGGGTGTCTCACAATTATTGCAGACTCCCCCGGGGTCTCAGCCTGTTGGTCCCTATGTGGGGTTGCCAATGTATATTCAGTCGACCCCTGTGGCACAGCAGGCTGTGGTGCCGTTTCACCCTGGGTGGATGCTCCTCCACCCTGGGTGGATGCGCTTTCCCACACTGTCCAAGATTTGGGGGCAGCATCTTCGGCTTTTCAGTCGATGTTGCGCAGTGACGTGCCCTCCAGGGCGTCTAAACGCTCAGTCATGGCGCAGGCTGCGCATCTTTCAGATTCTGAGGGGTCCTCGGATGATGGTGAGGTGCAGGATGACTCAGCCTCAGATGCCTCAGTCCAGGAGGTAGACACTAAGTCTTCCATCAATGTGCGGGCTCTGGTTAAGGCGGTGCGAGCCATTCTTCTGATTGAGGATGAGGCACCCGCTCCCAAGTCGAGGTATCCTAGTTTTAAAAAAGCTAAGGTTACTTCTGCAGCGTTCCCCTTGTCTGATCAGTTGACTGATCACATGGCGGTGGCCTGGCAGACACCCAGTAAGCGTTTCCTGCCACAGAAACGCTTGGCGTCCAATTATCCATTCCCGGAAGCGCATTGTGAGAAATGGGAAACTCCGCCTGCAGTCGATTCCCATGTAACACGCCTCATCAGGAGTGCTACTTTGCCATTGCCGTCTATATCCTCGCTGAAGAATCCTACGGACAGGAAGGTGGAGAATTGTCTAAAGTCGATTTATTCTCTCTCAGGGGCTGTAGCCCGGCCGTCCATGGCCATCTCCTGGGTGGCCAAGGCCATTGAGGGGTGGGCCAACGCCTTGGAGGACACGTTTACGGATGAAGTTCCGGACGTCCAGAGGGCGTTGTTAGGACAGATGAGAGATGCCACCTCCTACATTGGAAAAGCATCGTTGGATGCTAGCCTGTTGACCTCTAGGGTTTCGGCGGCAGCAGTGTCTGCTCGTAGATCCTTGTGGTTGCGGTCTTGGAGAGCAGACGCGGATTCAAAGAAAGGCTTGGAGGCCTTACCTTTTAATGGAGAATTACTATTTGGTCCGGACCTGGACAAAATAGTAGATACCCTGGCAAAATCCAAGTCAGCCTTCCTCTCTTCAGCTACTACACCTGCTAAGGTCCGGAGCTCGGCCTTTCGTTCCTTTCGGGTTCAGGGCAAGGCAAAGGGTCAGTCCTTCCCGAGGCAGTCCGCACCCAAGACCGCCTCAAAGCAAAAGAAGCAAGCCTGGAGTGCTAGGCGCCCTTCTTCCAAGCAAGAAGATAAGCCTTCTGCGTGATGGGACGGGCCTCCCTCTGGGGGACCCCAGAGTGGGAGGCCGACTTCTTCAATTCGCCCAGTGCTGGCACAATACCACCACGGATGCCTGGGTGCGAGAAGTGGTCTCCCAGGGGTACGCCCTGTCTTTTCGGCACAGGCCGCCTGGCCAGTTTTTTTGCACAAGTCCTTCTCAGGACAAAACCAAGGCCTTGCAGGTTCAGGAAGCCATAGAGGCCTTGCTGACGGCGGGGGTCATTATACCCGTACCACAGTCTCAACGTGGGATGGGGTATTACTCTACGCTGTTTCTGGTGCAGAAACCCAATGGCTCTCATCGCCCCATCCTCAATTTGAAGTCCCTGAACAGGTTTCTCAGGGTTCCCAAATTCAGGATGGAAACTTTGCGTTCCATCATTCTGGCGATGGAACCAGGGGACTATATGGTCTCCCTGGATATCCAGGACGCCTACCTCCATGTGCCTATAGCAACATCGCACCAACGGTTTCTGCGGTTTGCTATTCTCCACAACCACTACCAATTCAGGGCTCTACCCTTTGGTCTCTCCACGGCACCAAGGGTATTTACCAAGGTGATGGCGGTCATGGCGGCTCATCTTCGGAGCCAGGGAATACGGTTGCTACCGTATCTAGACGACCTCCTCTTGCTGGCAAGCTCCCCGGAGGTACTGATCCAGCATCTCCACCTGATGGTCGCTTGTCTACAGGCGCACGGCTGGTTGATCAACTGGAAGAAGTCCTCCCTCATCCCATCACAGCGGATGGTTCATTTGGGGGCCCTACTGGACTCTCGTCAGCAACGGATTTTTCTGACTCCAGAGAAGGTCTCCTCCTTACAGCTGCGGATTCACAGTTGTCTGAGCAGTGGCAGAGTGTCGGTGAACTCAGCGATGAGAGTTTTGGGGTCCATGGTGTCGGCATTCGACATGGTGGAGTTTGCCCAGTTCCATTCCAGGCCCCTGCAGGGGCTGATTCTTTCGGAATGGAACGGATTGCCACACAGGATCCGCTCTCAGATGCTGGTGTTGTCCTCGGAGGTGCGTCTGTCCCTAGCCTGGTGGCTGCAGACCGCTCATCTCCTAGAGGGGCGCCCCTTTTGGATCCCGGAATGGTTTCTGCTCACGACAGATGCCAGTCTCCGGGGTTGGGGGGTGGTGACAGGCTCTTTGTCACTTCAGGGTCGTTGGTCGGCGGAGGAAGCGATTCTTCCCATCAACATCCTGGAACTGCGGGCAGTATACAGAGCCCTGCAGTTGTCCGGCACCGCTCTTCACGGAAGGGCCGTTCAGGTGCAGTCAGACAACGCCACCACGGTGGCGTACATCAATCACCAGGGAGGGACTCGCAGTCGAGCTGCGATGTCGGCGGTGTCCCGCGTCCTGGCTTGGGCGGAGTGCTATCTTCCAGCTCTCTCGGCAGTTTTCATCCCAGGAGTCCTCAATTGGGAGGCAGACTTCCTCAGCCGTTACGACGTGCATCCCGGGGAATGGTTGCTTCATCCAGAGGTATTCCAACTACTCGTGGACAAGTGGGGGCTGCCAGAGCTGGACCTGATGGCGTCCCGTCACAATCACAAGCTGCCTGTGTACGGGTCAAGGACAAGGGACGCAGGCGCAAGTCTGATAGACGCGCTGTCGGTGAAATGGCTGTTTCAATTGGCTTACTTGTTCCCTCCGATATCTCTGCTGCCTCGGGGTCCTGCGCAAGTTCAAACAGGACGGAGGCACACTGATCCTGGTGGCCCCAGCGTGGCCCAGAAGGCCGTGGTACTCCGATCTGCGGAGCCTGTCCATCGACGCTCCGTACCTCCTACCTCAACGGCGGGACCTGTTGTCTCAGGGGCCCTGTCTTCACCCGGATCTGGGTCGACTATCTTTGACGGCGTGGCTCTTGAGACAGCCGTCCTGAGGTCTCGGGGCTTTTCTAGCTCCGTTATTACCACCATGCTGAGGGCGCGCAAGCCTGCTTCCGCGAGGATCTATCACAGAGTGTGGCACACTTAGTTTTTGGCCTCGCACCACTGAAAGTATGATCCCCAGGTGTTCCGGGTTTCGCGTATTCTGGCTTTCCTTCAGTCGGGTTTGGACTTAGGATTACGTCTTTCTTCGCTGAAGGTGCACGTGTCTGCTCTGTCGGTGTGGTTCCAGCGCAGGATCGCTGCTATGCCGGACGTACACACCTTTTTCCAGGGAGTTTTGAGAATCCAGCCTCCCTTTGTGCCACCTGTGGCCCCGTGGGATTTGGCGGTGGTTCTTCGGGCCTTACAGGGTCCGCCTTTTGAGCCCTTGGAGTCAGTGGAGCTCAAGTGGCTAACTTTTAAAACTGTTTTCCTCTTGGCAATTGCTTCTGCCAGGAGGGTTTCAGATTTGGGGGCGCTTTCTTGTCGTCCCCCTTTTCTGATATTTCATCAGGACAGAGCGGTGCTTCGCACTCGTCCTGATTTCCTGCCTAAGGTGGTTTCCAGGTTCCACATTAATCAGGAAATTGTTGTACCAGCCTTTCAGTCGCCTGATCTTTCGGCTGGGGAGGCTTCCTTAGACGTTGTCCGTGCACTCCAGGTTTATGTGGACCGGACTAGTTCTGTGAGGAAGTCGGATTCTTTGTTTATCCTCTTTGGTTTTCACAAGAGGGGTTGGACTGCCAACAAACAGACTCTAGCCCGTTGGCTTCGTTCTGTTATTATTGAGGCTTATATGCAGGAGGGTTTACCTGTTCCAGCCTCTGTTAAGGCTCATTCCACTCGGTCTGTGGGCCCTTCTTGGGCTGCTAGCCGTGGCGCCTCTGCTGTTCAGCTCTGTAAGGCGGCCAACTGGTCTTCCATTCAGACCTTTTTGAGGTTCTATGCGTTTGACACCTTTGCCTCTCAGGATGCATCCTTTGGGCGCCGGGTTCTCCTATCAGCACAGGAGCGTCCCCGCCCTTAGTTGGACTGCTTTGGGACATCCCCAAGGTCACCCTGTGGACCCCTATGGACCCTGAAGTAGAAAACAAGAGATATGGTAAGAACTTACCTTTGTTATCTCTGTTTCTACGAAGTCCAGAGGGTCCACAGGGCACCCGCCCTGACGCACCTGGCTTCATATGGGCTCTGTGACTGGTCACCGGTTTTCCGTCTCCCTTTTCTGTGAGTATGGTTCTTGTGTGTTCCAGTCTTCCTTCTCTCTGTTTCGTCTCCTCCTCCGGCCTGGGCTGCTTACCAACTGAGGTGCCTGTGGCTCGGGGGCGGGGTATAGGGGAGGTTGGACCCAAGTGCTTCCTGGGAGCAGCTAAAAGCTTTAACTCCGTGGTGCCCGAGGATCCAGGATCCAGCTATACCCCCAAGGTCACCCTGTGGACCCTATGGACTTCGTAGAAACTGAGATAACAAAGGTAAGTTCTTACCATATCTCTTGTTTTGGCATTTATCTTGTTTACTATTTTTACCTGGGGAAAGGAGTGTGTGCTGGGATGTAGCAGAGGATCAGCAGAGAGGAGTTCTATTGTTCCACTATTTGCGGCTATCGCAGTGGTGTGGCTTCTCAGGGGGGACTCCTGTTTGTTTTTCTAAGCCCACCAACTAGTTTAATTTTTAGACTGTGTGATATGTGGATTATGTGTCTGACTAGGTCTCTGTTTCCGAGGCGATGTAGTTACGTGGCCGCCGGAATGCCGGCTAGGGATTATGACAGGTGTCAAGATACCGACGCCTGTCATAATCCCGACGCCGGAATGCAGAACGACGTGGGCCCTAATGAAGTAAGTACAGGCAACCGTCCCCTTAGCCGCGGGGCTAGGGGGTGTTAGATTTAGGGCACCCCGGGTGGACTTAGGGTTAGGCACCCCCCGAGGAGGGTTAGGCTAGGGGAAGCGTGGGTTAGGGTTAGGCACACCCGGGGGAAGGTTAGGGTTAGGCACACCCCCGGGAGGTTTAGGGTGTGGGGAGGGGGGGTTAGATTTAGGTTATGGTTAGGCACCCCTAAAGGAGGGTTAGGGGGGATAGAGGGGAGGGTTAGCTGTACTTACCTCCGCTGTCGGTATTTCCTTCCTTCGGCCAGCCGCTGTTGGGATTTGAACAATCCCATTCCTTTCCAAGTGTGTAAGGTATCTTACAAGTTGTAGCCACTGGACTCTGGAATGATCACTGCAGGACTGTATAATTCAGGAGATGAGACAGTGAGGGCAGACTGAATGTGATAAGGGGCAGTATGATGATGGGAGGCAGGGAATGGGAGCAAAACGAATTGTATCATATTGTCATTTTTCTGAGACCGTTTACAATCTCAAGTCTCTGGTAACTATTAAGAGAAAAAAAATCACTACATAGAAATCTGTATCGCTGCTTTTTGCAATGTCCTCCAGTATGTTTTTAATGCATCTAAAACATACTTGCCTACCCTCCCGAAAATTGGGTGTCGTTCCCGACCCACCGGAAGAGCGGACAAGTCTCCCGGCCGGCGCAACCTGCCCGCATACCCCCACCAGCGTACGCTCACCCCGTTTAAGTGGCTGAATTGGGGGAGCTGATCACACGATTCGCGCTGAATCGCATCATTGTGGCCCCGTCCCTGGCTACACAATGCCGGTAATGTTCGAATTGTGTAGCACGAGTGTGACGGCGATGACGGGATCGCGTGGCCACGCCCCCCACCTCCTCCCGGAAGAGGCAGCCAGATTATCGGCAAGCCTGATCTGAAATAAAATAAAGCCAACTCCCATGTCTGAGACACAGCTAATGCACGAGTTCTTGCTGTTGCTTGATACATTTCAATAATTCTACCATCTATAGTAATGATGTGACCACTGAGCGGCACTGTTCAACTGAAGGTTTTGTATCATTTTATCTTTGCTGAGCAAAGCAGTATATGGTGCTCCCTCTTAATGTTAACAAATAGCTAAATAAAGCTACGTGTTCAAAATCATTCCGTCTGCATGTGTGTGTCTTTAGTTATAATAGATGTCTAGTTTCACTTTTATCAGTAAGGCATATTTTAACCTATAACTCATCTGAGTTCTGATAGAGAGGAATGAGACAAAGAAAAGCTGAATGTAATCATCTTATATATATATATATATATATATATATATATATATATATATATCCATCACGTCACATTTCCTGTCACCATTGCTTTAGGCAGCTTTGACTCCTACAGGTTTATAATCGTACACTGTTGCAGCAGTCGCGCCAAATCGGCACACTCTGGCCCTCATTCAGACCCACTTGCAAGCGGGTCAATTGCGGGGCACCGCGCACGTGCAAGCCCAGGAGCGAGTGAGAAATTCACTTGCTCCGGCGCTCGCTACAAATGGGGCGACTGTCAATGTCGATCGACAGTTCACCCCATTTTGTAGGCGGGGAGGGGGGGTGGCTGGACAAACGGAGGCGTCCCGAAGGAACGCCTGCCGTGTGTGGGTGGCCCTACTGACATCACTCAATAGGGCGGCCCTACTGATATCACTCGTGATGTCAGTAGTGAGCTTTCGGCTCTGTTAGAGCAGAAAGCTCACTGGGGCTTGCGGCAGACGAGACCCTACCACAAGGGTCTCGTCGCAAGCCTCATGATCGCGACCATCACCTGGCCGCTCGCAAAAGCTGTGGGTGATCACCCACAGCTTAGTGAGCGGCCAGGAGGCTGGAAAAAAAATAACACGGCCGCCCTCATTCAGAGAAAGCGCTCGCTTTTTGCGAGCGGCTCTGAATGAGGTCCTCTGTTCCATGCGACACTGCTTGTGCTAAGTATCTTTTTCGACCGATTTTGCGTCTTATTCGCAGCGTGATGCTACAACACCGCTTCACTAGGCTGCACTGATTAATTTGAAATGCGACACTTGTACATCTGTGTGGGACTGAGGGCCTGATACATTACGGATCGCTAATGCGATCGCACTGCCAGCATAGAGACGCCCACTGCCTCCCACTACCACTATCTCAAATCCTTAATACCTTGCAAACCTCCATAAACATCGGTAACGTCGAGTACCATCGGCCCCTCACGCAGAATTACAACAGCCCTGACCTTACTTAGAAACTACTAACTTCATTGTACGCAGTAAGTAAGCAATGGCTAATTTATGCACACCCATGCAACGGCGTTCAAACGTTCAGGCACGCCTGCGTTTCTCCGACTACCCCCCCGTCATCACCCTCAAACTCTCACTGCCTGCCAATTACTCTGTGATGGCTCTCCGTGATCACAGTGGTGCCTACGCAACAATCGTCTGTCTGCGTACGCTGTAAGAATAGCGATCTGTAATAAATCAGGACCTGAGTTCAAATCTGTATATGAAGTGCTAGGATGCCGCAGCTTTTTGTCATGCTTAGTGCCGTTGTGCTTCGTACCCAGTCGCACGCAGATATACCAGTGTCACATATCAAATTAATCAGTGTAGGGTCTTTAAGCGGTTTTTTCACATCGCGTTGCGACTAAGATGCAATTTCTGTCGAAAGACACTACACCTCTCAGCATGGTTCACCAGTGCCAGGAATCTCGCGCCGTATGGTGTATTGAGGCTAGGAGTGTGAGGACATATCGAAGAGTTAAATATTGACTTTTAACCCCTTAGCTGCTCAAGATGATTGTGACTCAATGGCCCTCATTCAGAGCCATTCGCTATTTGCGTTCGTTCAAAAACAAGGGGTGGCTATTCAAATGAACCGTTCGCTGTTTGCGGTCTGGCCACGCCTCTAGGTCTGAACGAGCGAACAAAACTTGCGTTCGTTTTTTGGAAAAATACGCCCACTGGCCGCTCGCATCCTACGTCATGTCCGCTATTTATTAGATTAATCGAGTACATCGACCAGGGTATGAACTGCTCGCTATTCTTGTGGTTGGTTTTTGCTACCACAATTTTGCGAGCAGTTCTGGCTATAAAAAAACCAAGTGACGTGGTCATTGACGCTGCTATATTAATTATGCACACCCATAAAACGCCCGTTTTGACCTTTAAGCACGCCTGCGTTCGGATCTCCACTCCCCGTTTTCAAGCACCTTCCCCTGTTTCCACCCACATACGCCTCATTCTGTCACTCAAAATAGCAGGCACTCGCTATATTGCGTACAAATGATTTTCGGCCGCACTGACTGGTTCGCGCATGCGTACTAAAAACCGTACGCATGCGCAGATGTGCGAACATCGCTCGGAACGAGCGTACTGCCGATAGCGAGTGGCTCTGAATGAGGGCCAATGTTCACATATACCTTAAAACCCGTGTACAATGAATACCGCTCTTCGCCCACAGTGACTGGAGCTTCTCCCCATCAGGCGCCTGGGCAGGAGGAGCTGGAAGTGACATCTGGTACAGTACATGTGTTTAAAAACAAATAAACAAAAAAAAGTTAGGGCTGTAGAGTGGACTTGGGACCTTACATCCCCATATCCCCCAGTCATAGCCGCTAAAAGGATGGAGGCACCCTTTGTATTAAAGAGTTAGATAGGTACCCCCATATAATTTATTGTCTGGTGATAACCAGGCAACGTCCCCTACATTACTGAAAAATCATGGAGTCCAGCAATGGGGAAAGATCTCCTCCCATCCTGGCTTCCAATAATTAAGGGCCGCCACCTTAGAAATAGGGGGGGTTGTCTTTTATTAAAACAGACAATAGCTACTTGTGGGCTGCATCATTTGAAGAAGGGATTGCTCTCTTTCATATGTAGGTGCCTCCACGTGTGCGGAGTGCATCTGTGTGCCCTGTCATCCCCATAATGACTCCTGCACATGTAGCGCCACCTACCTGTGAAAGAGAGGAGTTCCTCCCCGTTTTCAAATGCTGCACTCACCAGTAGCTATTGTCTGGTCATCACTTGTGATACATACATGGCGGAGGGCAGTGAATGTTTCCTCTCTCCTCAACACTGGCCTGCACAAGTAGGGGCTCCCTGTTTTGAAAGTGGGGAGTCAAATTTCTTTCAAATGACGTGCCCCTTAGTAGTTATTGTCTGGTGATTACAAGACAATGCCTAAAACAGTATAAGAAAAATAAATAAACTTTTTCACAAATACTGTACTTGGTACAGGAATACAGGGCACAAGGCCCCTCTATATTTTTGTGTATTCAGTGTTTGAAATTAAACGTACGTGTGCAGTAATGCTGTCTGAGAATTGTCTCTGTATGATGCATTGTGACACCGTGGATCTGATATGAGCTCTGCTAGACTTGCCATGTGCCTTGCTTGGATTTGCAGAATCTCTCAAATGTATTTTTGCTTGTCCCAGTTTCTCACCCAGCAGATAGCGAGCATTGTTATGTCCCTTCTTTCCTAGTTTCAAAACTTTAGCATAATCAAGCGTTGATGTATTTCTGTTGCAGACATTGGAATCTGTCATTAAAAACCATAATCAACTCAAAGGTAGGTTCTATCTTATTACTATATTTGCATAATAGTCAGATACATACCTTTCATTCTGATTGATCATTACTCATTATTGCTCCTGTTTAAAGGACCACTATATCAAAACACAAATTCCCTTGTATAAAGAATCTACTAATAATGGTCATACATACGTACATATTCACATACCTGAGGTTTTTCTCATTTTATTGACATTTACCGTGCAGCTTAGTACATGCTATTACTGTCTGTTATCAGACAGGAGGCACTACGGTGCTCTGTAAAAGGGATTACAGACAGAAAGTTCCCTGGGTGTCAGAATTTATTTTCCCTCACTATCACAGTGTTATCTTAAATATATTATTATATAGCATATCTACATAGTATTAGCAGCTGCTGAATACAGCAATCTTTATTTTAGTTTTAGTTATCGCTTAAAAATATAGAAGGTAAGTTGCATGTTTTGTAATTGGTTGTAGATTGCTAGGTGGAGCTTTTTGGGGGGTTATTTCTATTGAAACCCATTTATTCCCAAATGAAAATGTTCTGTGGATCTTGACCTTTTTTTGTGCTGAAGCATAATATAAGTGTGATTGTCAGCTTTTATACCCCGGGTTTAGCTTCCAAAATATATAGCAATTATGTATAAGGATTCTTTTTTTTTAAATGGGTGTGTGTGTGTGCATTACTTAGATTCAGAATACTTGACTTTGACTAGTTACTAATAGAAACATCCATGCAGGCGCTTGTGTGTTCTTTTTAATATATATATACTGTATGTGTGTGTGTGTGTGCATGTATATATATGTGTATATGTATATATATGTGTGTATATATATATATATGTGTGTATGTATATATATATATATATATGTGTGTGTGTGTATATATATATATGTGTGTATATATATATATATAATATATATATATTGAAATGAAGCCGGCACTCCACAGGTTAAATGAAATACTAGTGCCTGGGTGCCATCTGATGGTCTAAACAGGCCAAAATGTATACATGCAATAAACAGCGGCACTCACAGGACTTGCAAAGAAGACTCCAGACTCCCAAGGTCAAGTTCATTTATCTGAGAATCAGTGTAGGGACTGGCTAGATGGGAGTGGCCGTGAAGCGTTGGCCAGCTTAACAAATTATTGCAATATTTTGGAACCAACATTCCCTATGTTCAAAGGAGTTGCAGTTTGAAAAGCATCATAAACATTATGGCTGATGCCACATGGCTCGAGGTTTCTCGCTCTGAATGAGAAGTGGAAGTGCTGAACAAATTACTGGTTGTCTCATGCTGATTGTGTTGTGGATTAATTCCACTATCTAAGGTACACCTCCATCACATAGGTGTATATATACTATTGGTGAAGGGTCTTGCAGTTGGTACGAGATTGCACTAGGAGGCGCTCTTTGTCCACTTTTTATCTCTATAGATTTCAACTGCCGGAACTGCAGTATTTGGGAGAAAGGAGCTGCCACCCTGAAGGACTGGGGAGTGCCTGTCTTTATTAAAGACTTGAAGTGACATTATACAAGGACTAGCGCCGTATACCACCTTTTTATCCATATATATATATATATATATATATATATGTATGTCCTCATACATCTAGCCTTCTTGCACGTTAAACAGAATGTTATGAAAGTAGGGTAGTTAGGCGTAGTAGTGACGAGTGGTCACCTTGAGGGCTGATACGCCTTAGCTCGTCAGGGCCGAAGGTGAGATGCAGTCTTTGGGCTGTGGGAGGAGCCTTGAGGGCTGATATGCCTTGACTAGTTGTGACCTGAGGACCAAGGGTGAGATGCAGCCTTTGGGGTGTGGGAGCAGCCTAGAGGGCTGGTGTGCCTTGGCTAGTTGTGGCCTGTGGGCCAAGGGTGAGATGCAGCCTTTGGGGTGTGGGAGCAGCCTTGAGGGCTGGTGTGCCTTGGCTAGTTGTGACCTGAGGACCAAGGGTGAGATGCAGCCTTTGGGCTGTGGGAGCAGCCTTGAGGGCTGGTGTGCTTTGGCTAGTTGTGGCCTGAGGGCCAAGGATGAGATGCAGTCTTTGGGCTGAGAGTCTTTGGAGTAGTATGTCCTAGGATGTGGATGTGTGGCCAATGTCGCTGAGTTGACACTGGTGGTGGTGCGCTGGACTGCGCACTTAGGAGCTCATTCAGACCCGCTCGCAAGATGCGATTGCTCGCTGGCAAAGAGGGGCTGGATATTTAAATTAAGCAATCGCACTGCGTTGCGTATGGACGCCCACTATGTTTTAGCGAGCTACGGCAAAGTGCGCTTGCAAGTGACTAAAGATGCCCCCTTGCCACTCGCAACACACATCATCTCCGGGAAAATGAAGGATTAATCGGGAGCCAACGGAGCTGCTCACAGCCCTTGGGGTTGCCTTAACCTGCCGCAAGCACAGCGATCAGTGCTAGCTGAAATACATGTAGGTGGCGTGTACAATGACGCTTCTTTGCTAATTATGCACGCCCTTTAAACTGCGTTTTGGCGGCCTGACACGCCTGCGTTCGCACATCCACTCCCCCGTTCACAAGCACCTTCCCCTGTTACCTCCCACAAACGGCACTATCTGTCACTCAAAGCAGCGACCTGATAGTGGCTTACGTGCAACCAAAATCAGATCGCAACGAATGGCTTGCGCACGCGCTCTGCGAATTATACGCATGCTCAGAGCGAGTGAGCGCGCCTTAACAAGCTGATCTGAATCTGGTCCTTAGAACGCTGAGGTGCCGCCAATGTCGCTGGGTTGACACTGACAGCAGGAGGAAATGGACTCAGGAGCCAATCTGGACCAGTTCACGAATGACAGACAAGGAGGTAGATGGAGTCTCAACAAATGCTAGCCCGGCGTACAGCTCGCACAGCATTAGTCATGCGGCGGCTTGTGACACAGCCCTTCTAGTCGCGCCATGTTGTGGCGTGACTGTAGCGCCTAGTGTCTATTCTGCTACTTTTTACCTTCAAATGACTCTTATTGGCACAGCAATGCAAATAGCACAAGCAGCTTCTGCTGATTAAAATGATATGCAGCATGCCTATGTTCCGTGAGCGATTGCGGGTGTATCTGCATGCGAAACGCTACATTACAGTTTCAGCGGCTGTAACGGAATGGGTATGATATACCGCCAGCCTTGCGATTCCCATCAGCGGCAGCCCGACAGGAGCAGAGTGCGAAGCAGCGGAAGCCCGACAGCGCTGGAAATTCCGATCTTGGCTAGGTAAGTATCTGCTAACCTAACCTAACCCCCCTAACCCTAACCCTCCTTAGGGGTGCCTAACCCTAACTTCCCCCCCAAGTGCCTAACCCTAATCCCCCCTCCAAGTGCCTAACCCTAACCACCCCCTTCCCCGCTGCCTAAACCTAAGTCCCCCGGGGGGGTGCCTAACCCTCCCTCCCCCTAGCCTAAACCTAACCCTCCCGGGGGGGTGCCTAACCCTAAGTCCCCCCCGGGAGTCCTAAACCTAACGCTCCCCCCCGCGGCTGTCCGCTCGCGGCGCCCGGCATCACTACGATCGTGATGCCGGTCTCCTGGCGTCGGGGAGATGCGGGCGTCTAGATGGCATGCCGGGATAAGACAGCCTAAATACCGGCAGCCGGCTTCCCGATTGCTTCCCGCTGTAACACAGTGTTTCGTATAGAGATACACCGGCAGTCGCACAAAGAACATAGGCTTGCTGCTAGTGCTATCTATTTGCATCCGCTATGCGAATAAGAAGCATTTGAAGGTAAAAAGTTGCATGAAAAGACGCTCAGTGCTACCAAGTCACACGGAGCTCCCACGTTATGCGTGTCGCGACTTGTAGCGCATGGAGTATAGATGTATGTGGACACATCTGTGAGTGTGTGTGTGTGTGTGTGTATACACTGCTCAAAAAAATAAAGGGAAGACTAAAATAACACATCCTAGATCTGAATGAATTAAATATTTTTAT